>OZ007499.1:130044907-130698241 GCA_963931805.1 Microdon myrmicae
GTTGGTGCTCCTCAGGTGCGTAGACCGCAATCGCATACAAACCCCTTCCTTGCTGAAGGGGTATGCGGACGATACAGGCTTCCAGCACCCGGAACCTGCGCACTTCTCCACTATATATTACTTTATGATTGATCCCTTTTCTAATAAAGATTGCGATGTTTGAATGGCGTGCCTGTTACCCGTCAGTCTTTTAACTGCAAAATTGTTACCTATGGCTAGCTTACAAAGACTTACCAATTCCTTACAGTCAACATCTATGGTGTTGATTGGTGGCATCTTTATTTTTCCGCTGTTATTGTTGCTTTGCTGCTGCTGTGTTGCTTGCTGGTTCGTTGATCGCTTTTGTGTTGATTGTTGCTGTTGCTGTTGATGGTGCTGATGTTGAAGTTGATGTTGCTGTTGATGGTGAAATTGTTGCTGTTGGCTTTAGCTTTTGTAGTTGTTGCTGGTTTTGTTCTTGTTCGAGCGCCGCTATTTTTTTCTTTCGGCGTCTCTCTTGTAATCGGGCTCTTGCCATCGCCAGTTTCGCCTCCAATTCACTTATCTCTTCCTCTTCATCCTCAGACTCTGAGGATGCAAGAGAAGCGAATGAATTATTTGCCCCATATATGTTAAAATTGGAGGGGAAGGGAAGCTCACTGTCGTACGCCAATTGTTGATTTCCTTTATCCATCGTCAATTTCGCGGTTTTGCTTCGCGTCACAATGGAGTTTTTCGGGGCGCCTTTTCGTTTGTGCGTTGTCGTGTTTTTATCGTCCTCCGTGTTCATTCTGGTTCTTTCCAGTTTGTTTTCATTAAAAAAAAACAAAGTCGAACTTTTGAACCACGGCGACTTGATTTCTCCTGCAAGCTGAGTTGAACTCGCCTACCGCCTGCTAAGAGTCAGTAAGGTTGCACTCGCGCCCAACGACGATTTAAAGATTCTTTTCTTAACAAGCAATATATTGTTTGTTTTAATTTTCGCGTTTGCGACCGAAGTGTTATCTTTTTATTGTTTTTGTTTTTATTGTCTCGAACACTTTTTGCACCTCACTCAACTGTTTTTATATGCACTTATTTTGATTTTATTTAATGCATTTATACCGGTACACCTGGTAAATACCGATTGCTTAACGAGCAATATATTTTAATTTTTGTTTTTTGCGCTTGCGACCGAGGTGATATATTATGTTTCTTATAGTTGATTATTATTTTATTTTTCGCACTTCACTGCAATATGCACATTTGCTTTTAGGTTTTATTTTAATTTATGTGTTTTTAATTCACTTAGTATTTACAATTAAGTTTTTACGTTTATTATTTGTTTTGTTTGGTTTCTGAATTTCATTGTTTTGACTATCTTCACTGTTTTAATTTTGGTCACCACATGTCTATTGAATTTAAACTTTTGGCGTGAACTCGAGTATATTTATTGTTTGTCGCGCTTGTTACATTAATATTTAGTTTACTGGTGTGTCCTTGTTGTCTTTTGTTTGTGAATTCTTAGGAATTGTATTTGTTGTCAAAAATTGCTTTTGACATACTTTTACTTTTTAAATATGTAGTCACTTCACTTTTTAACTGGCGCACTGTTAAACTGGTGTTCTCTGTACGAGAGTTCGCGGGTGACTCCAAAACAAACCCTATACGCCCATAGATGTGAATCATTAGCAGAAGCTTACGGCATAGCCCTAGCCGTACAACACGATACGAGACACACGGATATCGCACCAAACTTCCGGATGATTAAGAGAAGCCACTCACAATACAGCCCGCCGAGATACTACCAACCGCAAAGAAATCAAACTCCCAGGAACTTCGACGACGGAGAACAGCGAGTACCAAATATAGAAGTGGAACGATCCCAACAGCACTATAGAGGAAGAGATTCACGGCAATATTTCAGACCCGGATGGAGACAGCAACAGCTTTATAACAACAGCAGAAATCAACCGCAACCAGAATCCATGGACGTGGATAGGTCTACCATCAGAACAGCAAGGCAAAACCATCCACTCAGAAGACCCCAGCAATTCCAACAACAGGCCCACCAAACGGAGCTGGAACAACAGCTGATCAACAACCTAACGCCAGCCTCAGAAGCAGACTCTATAGCAAATAATGTAAGTAAAAATGATATCATTAAAGAATCTTTTGTTATATTAAAAAATGGCTTGCCTAGTTTAAGTTTAAAAAACCCTGATACTCAAAAAGAGTATTCAATTTTAATAGATTCGGGTGCAACTCAAAATTATTGCAAAAATACTATAGATTTAAGCTTTTCAGTTCCAATAAAACAAACATATACAAAAACTCTCCATGGAAGAAGTATTATAGAGGCAAAAAGAACATTCACATTTTAGGGAAAAGATTAGAATTTTTTGAGCTCAAGGATTTGAAGGAATTTGATTTAGTTATTGGACTAGAAGGATTAAAGAAATTAAAAGCAGAAATTGATTTTTACACAATGATACTAAAGACCGAATATGACAATAGGAATAACGAAAACCAGAAAATAAACTATACTATGGAGGATCAAGAACACAAAAGGGAGATAGACGCATTAATGAACAGAAATAAAAGGATCGATAAAAGTTTACCCTAACGACAAGCATCATCGCGACAATTAAATCAAAAGACGACGAACCAATCTGGTCTAAGCAATACCCGTATAAGATTGCCGACCGAGACTTCGTTAACAAAGAAATCGAAAGTGGAATAATTAGACCTTCGAGAAGCCCGTACTGCTCACCTATTTGGATAGTTCCAAAGAAGGGACTAAGCCCAGACGGCACACAAAAGAAAAGAATGGTGAATGATCATAGGAAATTAAATACTATAAATGACAGGTACCCAATGCCAAACATTGTGCATACAATCCAAAACTTAGGGGAAGCAAAACTCTTTTCCTCATTGGACTTATAGTCGGGATTTCACCAAATACTAATAGCCGAAAAAGACAAAGAGAAAATGGCATTTGCTGTAAATGGAGCATTATACGAATATAATAGGTTAGCGTTTGGATTAAAAAACGCCCCAGCGATATTTCAACGCTGTAACAAAATTCTGTTATGTATATATCGACGACATAATTGTCTTCTCGAAAACTCGGGATGAACATATGGTCCATCTCCGACAAATATTCGATGCTCTATATAAAGCTAACTTAACGATTTCAGAAGAGAAATCACATTTCTTTAAGGACTATGTGAAATTCTTAGGCCATATAATAAGCCACAAATCCATAAAAACAGACCCAGAAAAGATTGAGACCATCAGAAAATACCCAGAGCCCACAAACATAAAGGAGCTACGTGCCTTCCTTAGCCTAACTGGATTCTACCGTAAGTTCGTAAAAAACTTCGCCATAATAGCAAAGCCCCTAACGAACCTACTCAAAACCGATCAAATGATTCCACAGAAAGAAAGTACAAATTAAAAAATAAAATTAAATCAAGAAGAAAGAAAATTATTTGAAGACCTGAAAGCACATTTAGAAGAATGCCTGGAGCTATCGCAACCAGACTATTCCAAACCATTCGAACTAACCACTGATGCATCAAACACAGCGATTGACGCAGTATTATCTCAAGAAAAACGACCGATTACATTCATCTCTAGAGCATTATCAAAGACAGAACAAAACTACGCAACAAATGAAAAAGAATTGCTAGCTATAATCATCGCACTAGACAAACTAAGAATATACATACAGGGAGTATCAGACTTAACGAACAGACCACCAGTCTATGCAGTGTCCGAAAAGAATACAAATACTAAGATAAAAAGGTGGAAAAATAAGATAGAAGAATATGGAGCAAAAATAGTATACAAGCCTGGCAAAAAAAATATAGTCGCAGACGCATTACGTAGACAACAGATAAATAATTCATCAAGATCCTCGGTACATTCAGTGGATAGTTCACCAGTCTACAAAATAAAAAGCGTTGCAAAACCAGTAAATCAATTTAAGAGTCAGATATTCATAGAATTTACGGAAGAAGACAAAGTGGAACACAAAACAACATTTACGGATTACAAAAGATTCCACTTAAAAATCAGAAATTTATCAGGAATCATTGGAGTGTTAAAAACGGTTATAAACTCGAACCACACCAATGCTATCCATTGCGATGAAGTGACACTTCACGAGATCCGAAACATAGTCGAAGAAAACCTAAACTGCGATAAAATCGTTCACGCACCAAATTCTGTAATAGATGTAATAAATGAGGACGAACAACTTAGAATTGTTCACGAAACATACAAAAGAGCTCATCGAAACTATCGAAACAACATTTTAGAAATATCTGGAAGATACTTCTGGCCCACATTCAAACAAATGTGCAAAACCGAAACAAAAATCTGCGATGTTTGTTCAACCTGTAAATATGAAAGACACCCGATTAAACAAGTAATAAAACCCACACCTATCCCAACAAAAGTAGGAAAAAGTCTACAGATGGACACATTCTATTTAGAGAAGAAAATATATATAACAACAATAGACACATACAGCAAATACCTGTATATCTCTAATATACCAAACGAAATTGGAACAACAGCAGTCATCGACGAGATAATCTCTCAAATAGTTCCCTTCGGCGAATCAATCATGACTGATAACGCACCAATCCTCAAAGGAAGAAAAACCGAATTTTTACTCAAACAAAGAGGAATAACACATATACTTGCCCCAGTGGCCCATTCAACATCCAATTCAAATATCGAGAGAGTTCATTCAACGTTATTAGAAATCAGTAGAAGTCTGGCAGTTGACAAATCCACCTCAGTGTCAGAAGAAGATTGAAACAATCACCGGAAATATGGAAATTATACCTTTAAAGGACAACAAATTTACCTCATCAAAAATCCCAGACGTATGTGTATATGAAAACTCAAGTATATTAATTCACCCATTTAATCTAACATAAATTATGAGCCCTTACAGAGAAATCACATCCCAGAACTTAAAAAAATAATAAAACATGAAGCTTAAAATATTCCATTAATAAATATCCTAGCCTACGCAGACATATTTGTTTATAGGAAGAAAGATACAATCTTCGTCAAATACCCAATGATAATCTAGCCCTAGATACATTCCATGGATTAGATCAAATCATGCCAGCAACCGTAGTATGTAATAAGACAATTTTTGGAACTAATGAATGTACAATAAAAAAATATATATATATAAATGAAATTATAAGAATGGCAGACGATACAATAAAAAGAATTAATGAAATTGTAATCCATAGCAATAAGATAGAAATAGATATTAATAATATACTACTCGTATACTCAAACTCAAAACTAAATGAGGAAATTTATAATACCGTTAGAAGATAATCCAGTATTAAGCATTATAATTTGTATACTCCTTTTTATAACTATAATATTTCTTCGTATATTTTGTAACACACTATATAAGAGGTACAATGAATACAAACTAAATAAGATAAATTAAAATCAAAAAAATATTTAATTACAGATTACTAGAGTTACAACACATAAACAAACAATGGGGACATTGTACGTTACGGAGTTAACGTATGAATCACCCAACGACTATGCATCCTTATGTTCACCTTGAAATAAGAAATTCATCTAACAACAACTAGCGTCTGCATTTTTACGATCTTTAAGGAATGTGTTTCCTATTCATTCCTTAAAATATTTAACATTAAATGTGTGTCTAGACATCATTTATCTAGATCCAAAAAAACCCAAAATAAAATGCTAAGAAGCAAAACATATGTATCTATTACGTTGGGTCATTAAAAACACATTAGGAGATTCCTAGGTTAAGATATAATTTAAGTATAAACAGCATAGAAAAACTGTAGAGAGTGTTCATAGTGACCTGTAATTTTACGAATAAAATAAAGAGGCATAGCTTCCGAAAAAAAAAATATATTTTTTCTTCATACAAAATATATCAACAATAACTTACGCAAGCTATTGGGTATATTTAGAAATTGGCATAGTAAATATGGTCACAAAAGCAGGAAGAGGAATCGGAAATAGGCCTCACTCTTATCTGCAATCGATTCATAAGAATAGCTAATGCCACCATGTACGACACCATAAAAAAAAATTAAGAGATGTAAAAGAGGAAGGCCTCTTATATATATATATATATAAATATATATATATATATATATATACATTTATATATATATATATATCTATATATATATGTATCTATATATATATTTGTATATATATATATATATATCTATATATATTTATATATATATATATATATATATATATATATATATATATATATATATATATATATATATATATATATATATATATATAGAACTAGCTGACGGCAAAACGGAAGCAGTCCTAATAACTGATCGGGGACGTATAGAATATTCTAACTTCCAAATCAGAAATCAGACCATACGATCAAGGGAAATTGTTAAGTACTTGGGAATTATACTCGACAACCGACGTCTCATGCAGAGTATGGAGAGGTACAAGCAGCCCCAACCGTAATATTATCAAACATCGACGGACCAGAATATAGTAAGAAAATTATCCTCGCATGTCAAGCGTAGTCACATCAACAATAGTGTACCAATGTAAACAGAATCTCTGTAGTGCTCTGAAAAGCCCTACCAACTCCTTCCCCCACACATACATCCAAATCCCATAATCCTTAACTAAAATTAAAAAACCAATCATATAAATTGAAAATTCGCGATAAACGAATCAAATATTCGTTTATCGCCCTTGCACCCAACTCCCCATAATCATCCAACTAATACAGAAATACGTTATCCCAATCGAGCAAAATTCCTGGTAAACGAATTAAATATTCGTTTATAATCCATATACATTAATTTCCCCAGATCCTCAAACAGAAGCAAATATGGTAAATCGGACCAGATGTTCAATTTCCATACTCACGCTCATGTGTCCGAGAATTCGCCTAACCGGATTCTTATCTCCAAAAACATACACACAACTCCAGCCAAAGTACCTAAATCGAGATTTTGCTTTGAATTCTCTTCGAGATACAAAATCTCGATTTGGTTTCACTTATAAGGGTGATGAAACTCGTATTCGAGGATCAGACTTCGGGTTTTCGAAAGGAAACTCCTCAGAAGATGCACCAATCATTCTAGAAAGCCTGACGGTCGTCATTACCCCAACTCTCACCTATACGAAGGCGCCTCCATTACCCCTATCGACGAGTACTTGCTTTAATTAGCATATAAGTACCTCGAAAACATTCAGAACAGCGAGAACCTACTTGTACGGGACTCTTGCGTTCTTGACCCTTCTCTCTCTCGATCTCTTCGGATCAAACCCCCACAATTTCTTCTTCATTACAAAACTGAAGAAAGCACCCTTCCCAACAACATTCCCCTCTATAATAGAGGATTCCTGGACCCATCCCATAGGGTCTACTATTAACAAACCAAACACACGAACGCACAGTACAAGACGGCACAAACACAAACATACACACCGACGAAAGAGCAGATTATCAGACGCCAAATACGTGATCTGCGTTTACTATCGCACCCAAGACCCACCGGTCTTGTATGACTTCTTTCCCACCATCCCTCTATAAAAGTAGTTAGAGAACACTTGGAATAACACTGTCCACACTATCCTTGGATACCCCCCCCCCCCCCTTTTTTTCTTCTCTTTTCAGATGCCGCGAGACCGAGCCCAACATCCTCACGGATGTGGGTGATTCTGGTTATCGCAAGATGTCCAGAAGTCAGAGACAAGATGAAGGACACATATGTCCTGTCTCGCAAAATTCGGCCTTCTCGCCACAATTTTTTTTTTTTTTTTTTTTTTATTCGAGGATCAGTCTCAATTGCCGTTCAAGGTGTAAGGACGCCAGAAAACGAATATACAAATAAAAATACAAATATCATAAAATAAAAAGTATTTTTATTGGGCCTGGCAAATTCCCAGGACCCATATTAAACGATCGGTTGTCACTCTTCCCGGAGGCCCCGGAAGCACGGTGGCGACCGCAACGGGTCCCCTCAAGAGCGGTCTTAAAGAGATCCCTCGTCCTTTTCAGGACAAGACACGCTCACTGAGAGAAGGACCATAACACATCTACAAACAAAACAACTGAAGAAAATGATGAGAGCAACACCCAGGCTTTGCTCACTAAAAATATATGCGACTTCAGGACAATTTCCAGCTTTTTTTTTTTTTTACGAAAACGGGCGCACAAACGTGGATTTTGCAGGACTCTTAAGTGCCAGCGCACAGTACGAGCGACGTTCGTCGTAGTCGGTTATCATAGCCGAGGAGATGCTTCGAATCTCTCAAAGGTGAACAACGAGCGATAGAGTGCCTGGTGGAATGACGACAATAAAGCTAGAAGAAAGAGAAACTCTGTTGACATATGACAAGTCAGACGGAACACGCCCATAAAAATCAAATGTACCTTTAAACACATCCCATCCGAGCAGTAAAGTGCAACTACTACCTTACGCAGTTCTTGTCGTAGTATGGTGGGTATCGAAAATACCTCAACGGTTTTGGACACGGAAATTCACCACTCTGTCCACAATGCAAACAGCGAGAGGAGGATAGTGAACATGCTATTTTTGCGTGCATCTATTTTCCCCGATGAAGAAACAACCTCTCGAAGCCAAGACATTTCGTAGATTATATAATGCGGTCAGGGGAATGCTGAACCCGATCTGCGCTCTAATACCCCTAACGCAAAATAAAATACGCGAACTCGTAAGAATTCACAGAAAGCAATAGCAGACCAGCCTATCGAGCTTAGCTGCACCACAAAGGAAAGCCAAACAAAAAAACCCACAGAGAGAGAGCGGTAGTAGATGCAGAGGTGTAATTTAGTACGTATGCGCAGGATTGTTACATACTGTACAACCTTGTGAATCGTGCATACCAAAATTGGCATCCTTGGAAGATTACACGTTCCTTGGGGCAACCATGAAAAAATGGCATAAGAGTCATATTGGGTCATATTAAAATACCAAATTGTGAAATTGTTAGGTTGCTTTCCAAAACCCTTATATGAAGTACCCTTTGAAAAAAAAAAAAAACCTTTATAAACCTCATTAACTACTTGTCGTTTCACATGTGCATGCCCGATATGGTACCATATAACACCCGCACAAATGGAGAAGCTACGCATTTTCGAAAGGAAATGCTCCAGACTTATCACTGGCCTCAACCGACATCCCAACTCCCACGAATATTACAACAGTAGTTCGCTCTACTACGAGGGTCGCCTCTTATGTTTCGGGATTTGGCAACCCTAGTGTTGCAATCCGGCAATTGACAGCTCTGTCGTAAAGTTGGACATTTTTGAGGTTATACGCGCTCAGAACGTTTTGACATACGAGCGCTATTTGTGTTGTTTACAGTAACTTAAAAGATTCATCTCGGCCCAAAAATGGAATTAAATCGTCAACATTTTCGTGCGATTATTTTTTACAACTTTCGGCGTGGATTAACTCAGCAACAGTGCATTGATGAACTTAATTCAATTTTTGGCGATGAAGCTCCATCAAGGACCAGTGTTTATCGATGGTATGGTGAATTCAATCGTGGTCGTAGTTCGCTCCAAGATGAATTTCGTGAAGGTTGTCCAAAATCAGTTGTTGTTCCGAAAACCATTGATGCTGTGCGCGAACTGATATTGGAAGATCGTCATATGACCTATCGTGAGATTGAGACAACCTTAGACGTTAGTGGGACCAGCATACATTCAATATTACATAAACATTTGACTGTCAAAAAAATTTGTTCGCGTTGGATCCCACACAATTTGTCAATCGCCCAAAAAAAGGCTCGGGTCAATTGGTCGAAAGAAATGCTCAAAAAATACGGTCGCGGTGCTTCGAAACACGTCTATGACATCGTGACAGGTGATGAATCGTGGATTTACGCGTATGAGCCCGAAAGCATACAGCAGTCGACTGTCTGGGTGTTTCAAGATGAGCCAAATCCAACAAAAGTTGTTCGCGCACGAAGCACTTCCAAGCAAATGGTCGCCTGTTTTTTCGGAAAAACTGGACATGTCGCAACCGTACCACTAGATCAACGCAGAACAGTCAATTCTGAGTGGTACACAACCATTTGTTTGCCAGTTGTCTTCCAAGAAATCAGGAAAACCAACCGCCGAAGACAGATCACTCTTCACAACGACAATGCGAGCTCTCACACATCGGCTGCGACAACTGCATTTTTGAGCACCCAAAACATCGATTTGATGGGTCATCCGCCGTATAGTCCTGACTTGGCACCGAATGACTTCTTTTTATTCCCGTACGTAAAAAACAAACTGAGAGGTCAACGTCTTTCGACACCTGAAGAAGCGGTTGCTGCATTCAGAATGCATGTGTTGGAGATACCTCAATCAGAGCGGCAAAAGTGCTTCGACAATTGGTTCAAACGCATGCAAAAGTGTATAGATCTTCATGGGGAATATTTTGAAAAACAATAAAGTGATTTTCGATGATCAATGTTTATTTTTGTTCTCTAATCCCGAAATATAAAAGGCAACCCTCGTATGCCGCTAATATTGAGCGTATAGATCGACGCTTCCTCGAACTGTCCATCAAATTTATCGAAAATCTTCCCAATAATCCCAACCCGATAATAAACGCGCTCACATCGACTCCATCAGATAACCGAACTGCCTTCCCGAACTGTCTCCACATCAGAACGTTCTTCACCTCTGGCAGGTTGGTTAATAACTCTAATGAGATTGTATACCACAATACAGAGCTTTCACCTCACCAATTTAAATATAGTAATATTCAACCCTTCTCCAATATTTTGCGTTTCAACGAACAAACGGAAAGTAGTTCCCCAACCCACATCCCTGACTGACAATATCCTCACTAACCGATAACCTACCTATTGATCACTATGCTTCCCCCTTCCACACCACACTAACTTATTTCAATAATAATTAGGTAACTAGACTAAGTTAAGATAAGTTAAGTTAAGGTAATCAATTTAGCATAGGTTAAGTAAATAACTATATCCTGGTTTTCTGACCTTTTCCAGGAAGCTCTACCCACTACAATCTTAATCCATAATCAATATATAACTTCTATCATATTGTTTGAAAAATGTACTAGTAAGTATATGTAAACAATTATATCTAAAGTATCATAAGTTATCTGAATTGCTTATTGTAAAAATTATTGATGGTCAATAAATACAGAAATGTACAAAAAAAAAAAAACTTGTCGTTTACTCCCTTATATAAGGTTTGCAACTAAGTAATTGCCGATTTTTTTCAGATAAATCAAACACATTTTTTAAATACAAGAAATAAACTTTAATTAATGATATATTTTCCATTTTGTTCGGTGACCTTTTGCCATCTTTCTGGCAACTTCATAATTCCACGTTCGTAGAACTTCTAATCTTTATCGGAAAAAAGTTAAATCAAGTGCGATTTCACAGCGTCATCATTGAAACTTTTACCATCCGAAAAGTTTTGAAAATATCGAAATAAATGGTAATCTGATGGAGCAAGGCCAGGGCTATACGATAGATGTAACATCAATTCTCAACCAAGCTCCAATAGTTTTTCGCGAGTGACCAAAGATGTATGTGGCCTAGCGTTGTCCTGGTGAAAAATGACACGGTGGCGTTTCTAACAGATACACACACAGTACACAAGCAAATAGTGAAGAACATCGAACGAAAATCGAATAAGAAAAGGCATCAGAGCCGTATACCATAGCGATAATATAACAATTCACATCAGTTGAATGTACTTGAGTTTAAAAATCAAATTCGTACAATCGGCCAGTAACCTGATGTGTTACGCATTGGTTCAATGGTTAGTGTTTCTAACTGTCATAGCGTCAGTTCGAATCACACGTTCTTCACTATCATCCCAAAAGCTATAATTGGTGACCCCGGCGTGCTCTGTACACAGAGACATAGCGTCAGTTCGAATCACACGTTCTTCACTATCATCCCAAACGCTATAACACCTTTTCGATGCACCAACTCTGGCCGTTTTTCGTTGATCGCTGTATTTAATCTATCCTGTACACATTCGAATTGATCGTTTGATTCCTTGGAAGGAGCTCAAAATGCACCAAACCTTGCCAATCCCACTTCTTTTGGTGGATATCAGCTTTCGATGTGGATTGTGATGACCCATCAAACCTAGATCAAGATCGTTTTCGATGTTCGATATTACTGTAAACAACCCATTTTTCATCGCCAGTGATAATTCGTTTCAAGAAAGGCTCGTATTCATTGTGTCTAAGATGCACATCGCAAGCGTTGCTGCGCTTCATTAAATGAATTTCTTTCAAATCGTGTGGAACACAAACATTAAGCCTCTTAACGAGTTTCATACGTTTTAATTGCATCTCAATCGCTGTATGTGACACATTTCGGTTTTTTGCTATCTCCCGTACATGTTACAAGGCGATTCGCCTCGATTATGGCTTTAATTTAATCATTATCAAGCTCACCTGGTCGACCTGATTGTTGATCATCTTTTAATGAAAAATCTCCGGGACGAAATTTTTCAAACCAATTCCGGCACTGTCCTTCTTTAAGGCTTCTTCACCATACACATCACGTAACTTTTTAGCAGCTTGCGCAGCGTTCTTTCCTTTACGGAAATAAAAAACTGAAATATGACGAAAATGCTCGTTTTTGCACTCCATATTAAAGCTGACGCCAAACTAATACCTTTTCACAAAAATAAGTGCAATTTGCTTCTATAGCAAAGTAAGACTGTGGCGGTGCCGCCAAACCCCACGGTTCACTTACCTAAAACCCCCACAACTTCCATCCAATTTCCTAACTTCACTAATGCAATCGCATTAGTACCTGAAAATGCTTCACACATCTTATAGATCAAATCTATGATCTTAAAGTCCCTGTCAAAGAAAACCTTCCTTTTATGCATTCTCCTCGCATATAATTTCCCGTAAAATTACTATCTCTACCTTATCAGGCAGAACCTCCATTATTACAACCCAATCTACATCAGTTTCCGCTAATACAACAGCATTAGCACCTGTTAATGCTGCACGCATTAAGCTTACCGAATTTATTAATAAATTTAAAACCCCCTATAAGAGTTCTTTCTTACCTCATCCTAAATTCCCTGTAATGAAACTCATCGGTTCGTATATCATACGACCGCATATCAGAGAATCTTACCATGAGCTGGCTAATCCCAGCCTCAATATGTGTACAAAAAACTATTTACACACACATCGGCTGACGACCCCTTTAGCCAGCGATAAATAGTCCAACGCAGATGCATGTAATTAGCAAATTCACGTTGAGACTAATGCCTTAGCAATGCACTAAGTTCCAACAAAGGAACGATGTCCTTGGGCAGGTAACTGCCGATACGGCAAACTATAATCGTATTCCCAGCATTTCCCTATTGACAAACAATCTTCAATTTTGTTTCTTCGCCGCAAAACGAATGACCCGACACATACAAAGGCATGCATGGGAGTCGTTTCTGCCACCGACCCAAGATACGATATACAATTTCCATTGTATAAAGTATCGCATGCCATTAGCACCTTTTTCTTTTTCCTAACGTCTATCATAGCGACGTTGCACCGCATAGACATAGATCATGAATCTCCTTTGTCTTTACCGACTGCCTTCGAACCCGTGTAAATAACATCGATCTGTTCGATCGCGCACACACACCATTGCACTGAAAGAGTGCATTTCTGTCGCGGCCGCATCCTTAAGAGAAAAGCTTTTCTCTCTCTTCTTTTGTTCTTAACCCTAACCTAGGATGGAGTTCATGTCAGAGTTCTATCCTCGGTGAGTCGTTTTCCAACCACCGATCTGGTCGGTGCGTCTTCCGCTCTCCGTGGCGTCCGGGGATGAGCACACCCTGAGTCGAACAAGTCTCTGCGCGAGTGCTAAAGTCTCCTTGTTAGTTAAGTCCTTAGTAACACACCAATTCTTTGTACATGTGAATTAAAATAAAACCGAGTTAAAAAAAAAAACAATTCCAGAGTGCTTGTACTCGACTAGTTATACTCCGTGAATGTGTACGACGTTTAAAATAAACATAAACATTTTTTTCATAAATTAAAATTAAATTAGAAACGGTGATCACCGGCAATAAAACCAGTTATATTAAACTACAGACAGTGAGTTTCATTAACTTCGGTGCCAGCAGTGTGTTTCTTTTCTGTGCTGCATATCCTAGTGGTTCATTTTCCTTTCTTTTCTGGTGAACGTTTAGTGGCGGAACTTCCCTTGTTTTGGTGACAATTGCTGCGGCTGAGCTTTCGTTTCGTGATGGGGAGTGAAGCGCCGTACGCCGGTGCAACATACTTCCTTCCCCACAAGACTGACAGCTAAGAAATGTCAAAAGAAAAAAAAAGTCATTGACAGAAGCCATCAAAAAATGTGGCCAAAGTGTGAAATCGGCAATTACTTAGTTGCCAACCTGATACTTAACGAATTCAGTCATATGTTACAACCATATTGGTAACCACAACCGTGTTGTTTGTAACCACTCACTCAATCGATGTGGTTACAACCAATATCAGCCAAGTTTTCGACCAGCTGTTTTATCAGATTTTTTGATTATTTCCAATTAAGCCCCCCCTCCTCTATTTTAACCATAAATAACATTGAGATAATCAGTGAACACTCCTTCCTTTCTTGCTTTTTTTTGACATTGCCGCATTCCAATAGTTTATACATCTTCAAGAAAATCCTAATCATTTGTGATAAACTCTATTAGCATATAATCTCCCGGAGGACACTACAAGCCATAATTCATGAATTCTCAAGACGACATCTATCATAATGGTCAATTCTTTGGAAACGGCCACCAAACGCATCACTAAAATTCTTTGGTGATGCCACTGTGCATAATTCGCGAATTGTAGACCACCAAAACATTATTTGTTTTATTTTTAAAGAACAGCATCCATCACATTTAAGATTAAATCACGTAACATTAACTACATGGTATTTTGCCAACATTATCTATATAAAGTAAAAGTTGCTTGATGACCTACTTTACCTCAGTCCAAAATAAAGCTCGATTGCGTGGATACAATACACATACGAGTACACAATAATCAGCAAGCATGTCAACGCACCCTGTTTTACATATCATAAAATAAAAGACATGCGACTAAGAGCAACATAAATATTCCGTACGAACAAATAGTTGTTCATATGTGGTACTGGCTCTTGATCTTGCGTTAGCTCCATTCCAATCGGTCATTATAAATGCCATTCGAATCTCGCGTTTACAAGAACAAAACAAAAAACTTTCCACAAATATTAGATACAACCATAAAAAATATGGCCGAAGTGTGTTATAAGTAACTTGATTACTGGTACAACCAAAAGTCCAATTCGGAGGTAAATAAATAAATTCGAATAAAATTAATGCATCTTAATCGGACAGAAATTCTGTTGATTGCTATTTGTGTGTTCATTTGAACTAGAATCGGCACTTAGAATCACTTTTGATCCATTAACTGTATAGAATTTAAGACCATTTTATACTTTGTGACCGGTTCTGCATGTGGTTATTTTCCCGTACTTTATTATATTTTGTACTAATATAGCACTTGCATTAATAATATAATACGGCCATTAAAATGGCTTACCTCATTGTATTTTCAATGATTTTTGGTAGTAGTTATCGGATATGTTCAGATGGAAGTTTTCTAAGTAAGCAAATACGGAGAATGCATGAACCCGAATGTCAGCATCATACATGACTCCAATGTCCATATTAGCCTCCAAGAGTATCATCAATCAATCGCCTGTCCAACTTTCCACCTTCCCCTGTCCAGCTTTCTCAGATTTCCCACTAAAACTATGCCTTCCACCCTAAAGGGAGGAACTAGTTAACATCCATCCACTCCTAAGGGCCAGTCCATTGTGAAATGTAGACCTTTCTTATAATGGACTCTGATAGTTTGCTGAAAACTGAATAAAACTCATTAAATTCCTATATTCGCCCTTCTTCGTCTCTTTCTATACTATATCATATTTATTGGTCTCGAAGAACCCAAATGTTCATGTCCTCACTAAGCCGGATACGCTATCACTCCCTAATTTCAGACCAGTGTTCTCGTTCAAAAACACGCATTGTTTTATCCGAAGATCGCTTCGGGTTTCAATTACAAATATTAACCACAAGTCGTAAAATATGTTGTAGACCTCCCAAGAAGTCAAGAACAGTCATTCTCGGCTCTATTAACTTTATTCCAAACGCCATTAAGGTGAAATTGATCTGAAGCATTGAAAACGGATTTGAGGACAGTAGCATCATTCCGAACAACAAGTTTGCCTTTAGAGCACAACACGACATATGTATGTAATTTATACTCTAACAAAACTAGTTTTCGTTATACTCGGTTGACTTTGAAAAGGCCTTCAATACTGTTTGATTAAAACGACATGTAGATACATTAACAAATTTGAGCATATCCGCCCAGTTATCTATGACATAATAATAGATAAGAGTGTCGTAAAATGCAGCAATAGAGAAACGAGGGAGCGTCCAACAAGAAATTCATATTAAAAGTGGTTTGCAGCGGGACGCCGTGACTCAGTTCTCAATCATCATCATCATCATCGGCACTACAAGCGGGAGCCGCTCTTGGCCTTATTTAGCAAGTCATGAGGCTTGTTAAATTTTTCCATAATGATCTGTTTTTTCCGGGCAAGGTCATTAGTTCTCAATAGTCACTTATTATTTGAATGAGAGATATTACAATTAATCTCCAGGACATGATCGAATATAACGAATATAGGACGACTCTAAATAGCACAGCCTTTAAATTCCGGACTTTTGTCTCTGAAGGACGGGACCACTTTTACAGTTTCTTAACGGTTTCCGAACTTTCGTTACCAAACTACGAAAATGAGAGAACAAAGCCACGTCACAAAAGTTTTAAGGACCCCCTAGAGAATTCGATGGCGTCGGTTTTTGTTTTTGTGTTAGGTAGTTGGGTTCGAACGCTCATCAGAGTTCTCGGGTGTCGTCGCCAACCAGAAGATCATCATATTTTCTTACTGGATATAAAGTTTAATAAATTGTATAAAATCTACATTGCATAAATTGTAAATGTACTTTTGAAGCATCAAGACCATGAACAATTATTGTCCATTAAACGCATGGCTACAGTCCTCAGTTGAAGGACGGACAGTAGTTGAATTTCCCGAAAATGTTGTAAATTTACAATAGTTTTAACGGATCATATAGTACATTCACCACCTGATTGAAGATCTAAATGACGAGTTTCATCATACCTGTCAGCCATATCATACAAAGGGCCATCGGACGGTTTAGACGATCTACATTAAAATATATTAAGATATTTAAAAGTAAAGTATATAATCGGGTCGAATAATCGTACGCCTCTTCAAAATTGTCGTGTATTGCACTGTGTCCAAAAAGTTTATTGTTTGTTTGCTTATTGAGTCTATTGTCTTTTAAAAGGTTACACAGTTTAAGAATAGCAAGAAACAGATAAAAATACAAATGCCTTCACCAACACCTCCATAGTGTCATTGTGGGGAGGAGAAGTCGTGGCAACGGCATGGGTGCGAGTTCTACTTCGTCCCACGAACTATCCGCAGTTCGGACAAGGTTCCGCCAAACCGAATCGTCACTAAATGTTTGCACCGAAGAAAACACCAACAAGAAACGAAACTTCGCCACAAGACATGCACCAGAAAAGAAATGAAACGCACGGAATGTTGTTTGTGTGAAGTGTTCTTATATTTAAATTGTTGTTATTTACTTAATGCCATTGGTAGAACGTATCGAACTATAAATGTACACTCGAACTTTGGATACTAAACTGTTACAATGAACCTATTGTTTTATAATGTTATAGTTTCTTTCTTATCAATTAAAAAAACGAAGTTAGTGGGATAGAGCAGATATGTTTTTTACACACACATTTCGCGATCGGATGATATTTATTTTTTGTTGAGCACTTAGCACTGACAATTGATTTGGATAAAGTTAATTTGTGTTAGTCGATTGTTCGTATCACTTCGTTGATATATTTAATTCACAACATTTCGCACAAATAAAATGATTAAAAACGTTACTACTATAAGCGACCCGACCCCGACTCTGGGTATGTACGCGTGTCTGTAGCGTTACACACAGCGGGAGCGGCATGACCGTGCTGGTCTGCTGATGGTAAAGGACTCAACGAGGCTAGAATTCTGACATGAATTCCATCCTATGTTAGGGTTAAGAAAACAAGAGATGGGAGAGAAAAAACTTTTCTCTTAAGGGTACGACCACCAAGGACATGCACTCTTCCCGTGCAATGGTATGCGTAAGTAAATGTATCGCCATTAGGAAGAAGTGCTAATGGTTTTTTTATTTACATAATGGGAAATGTGTATCGCTGTTGATACTAAAGGGATCGAATTGTATACATGATCACATGCGAAAAAATTCGTTTTATGGCACTAGATGTTAGATGCGTGTATTTGCTTTTGTTTGCACATGGTTATAAGGCGACTCTTGATGTGCGCGCACTGCTGGTTGTAATCAGATCATCTTCCCCACAGTGTCCTTATCACAGGATCCAGCTTGTTTGCTGACGCTGGGGGGGGGGGGGGGGGGGGGCCTTGTTGGTGATCGCTCGTCCACAAATTCGTCCCGCGAATCGTGGAATGCCTCCGGATCCACTTCGTCAACCGGCGGCTCGGGAAATGCCTCGGGCCGTGCCCGGGCAGGGGTGCCCTCTCGGACATCTCTTTGCCGCTGCCTTGTTTGCATTGCTAGGCCGTCTAACAAACTCAAAATTTCTCGCTATTAAAATCTAAACCGGAAACCCAACAAGCCGCATGGCCAACAGTAAAACCGGGGAAAAACAACAAAATCAGTGGCAGTAAACACAGTCCACCCCCGAACTCCAACAAGAAATATAGCCTCAAACAACAACAATAATTCTAACGCCCTCAACAAGCGAACCACCCCGAACGCGGCAGAACCAACCGATAGTAGGGAAGCGAACACAACCATACACACGTCAACACAAAGAGAGATATTACTCAACACGTTAACCACAACAACAAAAAATAATAATAATATTAAACACGTTCCCTCCAACGAACGAACGAAAGACTGCACAACACAAATGACCACTACACCGCCCCAGAATAGTGAGAGCGAGAGAGAAAAGGAGAAGAACCCGGGAAGACAAAAGAAAATTTAACGCGACGATGCAGCAATAACACCGAAACTTACACAGCTCGAATACACGCGAAGCTGAAAAGGAAAGAAAAGCAGAATCCCGGTTCCAAACAAAAATTTGGGGATCGATTAAGCCAAAAATCAGTTAATAAATAAATAAATCAGAGCAATAATTAACAATCAATAAATAACATCGAAGTATCACTTAAGGCTAAAACCAAAACAATTCTACTGCAATTAACACACAAGTTCTCCATTTAACAATAAAAATAAATAAATAAATAAACAACAAATTTCAATAAATTCACAACAAAAGAGAAAAGAAAAAAAAACTTTCACGTTCCGCCTTCCGTTCTTCCACCATGCAGGCCTCTCCGCTCACGATCGTCGCCAGTTCGTACAGGTGCGATGCACAGGTTTTTATTGGATCCGGGCTTTTCAAGCGCTTACGAGCTGAATCTCAGGCTTCCTCGGATCCTGTCCGCAGCGCCACTTTGTGACAGTTTTGCCACAGAAAATTGGAGGTAAGTATAAAATGGTTACCTGGGGTCAAGGTGACTATTTGCACAACGTTCGTAGTTTTGTATGTCGGAAGCCTCTTTATGTATTCCTTCCTTGTGTAGCATCCATTCCAAGAACGTCCCGCACTTGCGCAAGGTGATAGATGAAATTCCAGGAAAACCCTTTTCTCTTTCAATCCTTCACTTATCGAAACAAAAAAAAAAGCAAAGCACTTTTTCGATTCCAACTTAACTTTTAATTTATCAATTCTTTAATTTATCAAACAAAGACAAACCAAGCAACTTTTTCAATTTTAACTTCATTTCTTCTTTACAAAAAGGAACGGGCTATTTCTGCTTTTCTTTCTTTACTTTTTTTTCGCTCAAAATTGGCCGCAATCAACCTTTATCAACCCACTGTCATCAACGGAACTTCGAAAAAACAGTGTCTTTCGAAAACATCAAAAACGGAATCGAAAATTCCCGTTGCTGTTTCCCTCTCTCACCCATCGACATCCACCTCCAACCGAATTCGAAACTTGTACACGATCCACACTAGAACTGGGGTGTGTCCGCACACTTACATGTGGATCGTGCACTTACTCCACCACCTTACCATCACATTATATTAAAATTAAATTATATGTAAACAAATAAATGATGGGGGCGGTGGATTGTCGAACGTCACGTAACACTCCTATATAAATCTCAAATTAGACCCGCACTCGAATATTGGTCTCATGTTTGGAGCTCGGCTCCTAAACATACCCTCGATCTACTTGAGAGCATACAGAGACGAGCGATCCGCCTGATTGGGGAATCGGCGCTGACGTCGGGACTACAGTCGCTATCACATCGAGGGCGCGTAGCCGACCTCTCTCTGTCTGTTTTACAGATACTATCACGGGTACTGTTCTTCGGACATTCTTGGTATTGTTCCACGCAATTCGGCTTATATACGCTCCACAAGACAATCCGACAGATCGCACCCGTTTGTGGTTCATCTCCCGACGGCGCGAATATCCCTGCATCAGAACTCGCTCCGTTACAGAGCGGGGAAGCTGTGGATCTCTCTTCCCACGCGAGTGTTGCCGGAGCGTTACAACCTGCAACTGTTCAAAAAGAACTGCAACAGTTATCTGATGGCATCTCGGGGCGCCCACACGGCGCTATAGGTTCGCCTTTCCCGAGAGAAGTCTAATAAAAAAAAAATAAAAAAAAAAATTCTCCAAGAGTCTGCGATTTAAGGAACAACCGGAAAGTGTTACCCCACCCGAGACCACCAATTGACCATATCCCACGCCAATCTACCTCCTTAACCACCAATCCCTATATTCCCCAATTCACATTACATACTTATTATACAGTTAATTAGGTTAAGCTAGATTGCATTAGAGTTAAGTTAAGTATTAGATTAGATTAAATTAAAAAATAAAAAACCTTGTTTTCTAACCTTTTCCGGGAAAACTGTCAATATTAAAACCTATAATACTCAAATTGTAATTCGCACATTCAGTTATGTTTGAAAAATGTGTAATGTATGGGGGGATGGGAACGAACATACAGGGATGGGAGCGAACGTACAGGCATGGGAGCGAACGTACAGGGATGGGAGCACACACAACCCGGTGAAAGGCAGTACGATCCTTGTCCCTGTTCAGGCCAAGATGACATGCAGTCTCCACGTAACATCCCTGGATAGCTACTTTGGCACCCGCCAAGTAGCGAACCATGCGTGCAGCGACATCCTGAGAAAGGTTGGCGCAAGGCTAATAACCTTGCCCGGAAAAACAAATTATTATAGACAATTTAAGTCTCAGATAAAGACCGGATACCGGGGGAGAGACTTGCTAAATAAGGGCAAGACCGGATCCCGGTTGTAGTGCCGATGATGATGATGATGTAATATATACATGTAAGCAATTGTATCACTAGAGTTATAAGTTAGCTGTAGTATTTAATGTAAAAATTGATTATTGGTCAAATAAACACAGTAGGTTAAAAAAAATAAAAAACAAATCGGTACATTTACGAAAGGCGTAAAATTGTAGTTTTTTTTAGAAATCCAGAAGTAGCATAATCTAGAGAAGCCACAAGGTTTTCCGCACTGCACTTTTTCGCACCACACTTAACACATGTATTCAGACGTTCGTTAGATTATCATTCGTCTCGATCTCTGCAACACTTTAATAACATTGACAAAATTGACTTCAAAAGAGGACTTTGAAAAGTGGCCTGAAAAAAAAAACAGAGATGTGAAAAAACAAATAACTGGAAACGGATCAGAAAGAAAACCTTTGCAAGAACCACCAAATAAATTAAGACTAAGATACAGACGAATTCATATTCAGAATATATTTATCAAATTTCATATAAATCCAACCGACACCCTATCATCAGATATTATTTATAACGTATATTCTGAAACACAATTGTGCCTCGTTTATATCTTGTTGACAAACTACGTCACCAAGTTTCTAAAATTACTTCAACATTGACCACTACTGCCCAAGAAACCAGTTAAAATATTTTAAAAACAGATGCGCTCAAGGCCGACGTCATATATCTTAATGATTATCGAAAACATGAAAATACATTTTGCAAAATATATTGTGCTATAAGTTTTGTGACAAGTTAATAAGTCGCGAACAGATGGAGACCCCATCTCAGCCACACCTGTTAGACTATAACACATCGGAAGAATCAGCATGTTCTTGAAGTTATGTAACTCATCTAATACCAGATACAAAAGATAAACAGATGTTTGCGGTTTGTGTTAAAGACGCAGAAAAGGTTTCTAAGAACCCCCACCGCTCAGCCCCACTACCGTGCTCAAAAAGGTTTCGACACTTGCAACAATGAACAATACAAATTCAATTCCCTGATTGACAGCATACACTCACGGGATTCCGTTGGCTGCAAAATGCATTTAACACAACTTTCCGACACTTTTTTTTTTAATTCTATTCAATCAACAAGAAACACGTCTTCTTGTGTACACCTTGCATATAACATTATCGTCGAATTTATCACCACAAAAGGCATAACTGCTGGGACTTTAAGTCAAGGACTTTCGTGAAGTGAGCACAGTACCATGTCGGTAATTCGAGTGCATATATGAAATCGGAATCTTGCAGGTGATCAACGGTGCACAACCTCCGCTGATCGTGTATCACATGTGCTCCTCTAAAATGTAATCACTCTCGAAGATTGTTCATTTACGATTGCCTCATACATGCAGCTCATGCGGTCGCGGCTAATTAGTCTTTATATAATATCAATAATAACAATGCCAACAGGTGCAGCCACTACCGAAGGACCGACCGGCTCAGTATGTCATTTGATATCTGTTCCCAGTAATTGCACAAGAATACACTTTATGGAAGAAACAAAAATAATAACAAAAACATTTCTCCACTCCCTTCGCCATCGCCAACGCAACCACCGGTATTAAGTGATTCACACACCTCTCCTCCGGCGTTAGCATCTAATGAAGGTAAAAAGTGAAAGTTTGGAAAAGGTTGGGAAAAGAGGAAAGTTATCAAATCTCTACGGCGACCTTAAGATGTTTTTGTTGTTCGTAGTTGTCGAGTTAGAAGGCACTTTCTGGGAAAAAAGCATTTACTCAATTAGTGGATAATTCGAGAATTTATGGACAAAGCTAAAAATCTGACTGTGGTAAAAATGTTTTTAGAAATCCATGTGATGATGCGATAAAGATTAATTAACTATAATATACAGTGCCGCAAAATGAATCAACCTATCGGAGATGTTATAATTTTTGCAATTGGTGTCGTACGACATTTGTGAACTAGACAGCTGCAATCATCTCTTAACTTAACGTAAAAAATTGTAATGGTTCAAATAAAGATTTCCATAACTCAAAATCATTTTTTTGATTTAATAAAAAAGTAATTCAAAAACAAAATGGATGATTAATTTTGCGCCAGCCTATATATGCAAAACTATACTTGAAAAATAATAACGAAAAACTTAGATTTGTTAAGGAATTTTTGACTCTGTTTCATGAATTTCATTATAATGTTTTTAACGCTTGATTTTAGAAAATTAAATATCCATAAAATTAAATAAGAAGGTAATGCATCTATAATTTTAACGCGAATTTGTTAAGAGCGGTGGAAAATCTGCAAAAGGGGGTTGTGGTATATATTTATTGGACATCAAATGTTCAATATGAGTGTACATCCGATGCGCACACCGGCGACAACGAAGTTGATCGAACTCGACGAACATCCACCATTTTGTATTTCGTCAAATTGCAATAGCTTTCCCGATGACGTACGTGCACATCATCGGTCTCTTTCTTCTACCAGCCGCCACGGAGTACGGACGTCCAGCCACGTGCCATCCCCGGCGAATCGATACTACTCTTCTATTCAACTCTACTGCAGACACCTATTAGTATTGTAACTATCCACTCCTTCTCTTTATTGAATAATAAAATCCAACAGATTATGGGCCCAGCACGCTTCCACTGCGCCTACCTTCGAGAACAAATTAGGAACGCCTAAAAAGAAGAAAGACGCAGCCCTCACCAAAATGGCGCCATCCATCGTGAGCATCGAGCCCCTCAAAAAGGAAACCTTCGACACGTGGCAGCTGCAGATGGAAGCAATCCTCATCAAGAATGACGCGTGGGGATACATAAGCGGAGAACTCCTCAACCCTGAACCCACGGGAGCGAACGAGGTGAACATCGAGAAGTGGAAAACGGGCGACAGGAAGGCCAAAGCAGACATCATCCTAGCTATCAGTCCACCGGAGATAAAATGCAAGAATGCGAAACCTCGCGCGACGTATGGGAGAAACTGACTTCCATATACGAATCCAAAGGACCAGCTAGGAAAGCCAGTCTATTGAAGAGACTCACGCAGCACCGCATGAGGGACCGCGACGACGTGCGAGAACACCTAAGAAGCATTTTCGATACGGTCGACAAACTCCTTGACATGGAGATCGTGATTAATAAGGACCTGCTTTGCATCATACTCCTCTACAGTCTCTCTCCGAAATTCGAAAACTTCTGGTGCGACATTGAATCTCGGGACGAACTTCCATCTCCGGAGGCACTTCGCATCAAAATCATTGAAGAAAGTGATGCCAGACACACGAATGAGCACCACGAAAAGCAAGGCGCGATGGCCGCTAAGCACAACGTCGTAGAGGAAAGGACCAAGGCAATAACAGAAGTCGAAGAAAACCGTCCTTCAAATGCTACAATTGCGGTGAGATCGGACACAAGGCAGCCGAATGTCACTCCCGGATCAGGGAAGATTCCTCCACATCCAAGAAGTTAGGAAAGGAGGGGAAGCTGCTGAACAACGGCACCAGCGTCCTAGCTCTCACAAGCTCAACACAGCATGAGATGCACTCCCCCAAATCAACTATCGATGGTGGCTGGTGTTTGGACAGAGGTAGCTCATCGCACATGTCGAGCGACAAACACGTCTTCGAAAAATACCATGAGACGCATCCCACGACGCTAAACCTGACCAACTGCACCTCAACCAACATCACCGGTCGTGGCGACATCAATATGGCCACCATCCACAGCGGAGGCAGACGAAACATCACCGTGACGAACGCCTTACACGTGCCAGACTTAAGGATGAACCTGATGTCGGTTGGCAAACTCGCCGACAGGGGGTTCAAAGTCACTTTCGACAAGGGAGGCGCCAAGGTCACGAACGAAAAGGGACACACTATCCTCGAGGCCATACGAACAAATGACCTTTACTTCATTCCGGCGATTCAGAGGCCACCAACACTCACCGCAGCCGCTGCCGCTGCCGACTCCGGACACTCCCGTACCCCCGAGCTGGAAAAATGGCTCCGCAGAATGGGACACTTAAACATTAAGGATTTGGTTGCGAGCCACAAAAACGGCCGCATACGGGGAATGTCCATGGAGCATCCGATCCAGGATCCGATGTGCGACATATGCGCCCTCGGGAAGGCAACGAGACTGCCATTCCCAAAATCATCCGACAGAAAGACGGGCATCCTGGACTTAATCCACTCCGACTTATGCGGACCGATGAACACCGAGTCCCTAGGAGGATCTGTCTACTTCGTCACGTTCATCGACGACTGCTCCAGGTGGTGCAACGTTCGCATGCTCAAAAGCAAAAGAGAAGTCTTAAACGCCTTCAGAGACTTCAGAGCCTTCGCCGAAAAGCAAACCGGCCGAAAGATCAAGTGTATACAGTCCGACAACGGCACCGAGTATACAAAAAAGGAGTTCACCTCGTACCTGTGGGAGAACGGAATCAAACATCGATTGTCCGTCACTCATACCCCCCAACAAAATGGAGTAGCGGAGAGAAAGAACCGAACCCTAGTGGAAATGGCCAGATGTCTCCTAATCCAAGCCAACAGGGACTCACGATTTTGGGGTGAGCCATCAATACGGCCAACCACATCAGGAACTGATGCCCCACCAGTGCCTTAAATGGCAAAACCCCACGCGCAGTATTTTCGGACACACCGTTTACTCCCGGCTCCGAGGACCCAGGAAAGGAAAAATCTACCCAAAATCTCAGATGGGGATACTCGTCGGCTACTCTGATCAAGCCAAAGGATACAGGATCTGGCTTCTCGACCAACGCAGAATAGAAATCGCCAGAGACGTTGTATTCACACAAAGCATCAGAAAGACCAACCTTCGCGAACTCAGCTCCACGAACGACAAAATGGGAACCGAGCACAACATTGTCGAGTTCATCACACCTGAGGAAACCAACAACGAAGACACAACGACCCAGAACGCGGACGAAACGTGCGACGAAGAAGCCGAACCGCCAACAACCCCAACCAGAGAACAAGCAATCGCACGAACACGCTAAGGACCAGGTAGACCACGAAAAGTAAGGATCGGAATCAGGGGAAGACCCCAAAAAAACGAGAGACACTTCTTCCGAGGCAGCAGGAACCGCAGAAGTATTCATCAAAGAGGCCATAACTGGACCCGACACCGACGAGTGAACAAAGGTCATGGCGCAGGAAATTGAGGCCGTCATCAGAAATGACACATGGACCCTAGTCGAACGCCCGAAAAACGGCAAAGTCATCGGCAGTCGATTTGTCCTACGTAACAAGACGAACCCCGATGGAACATTGGAACGTAGAAAGGTACGCATAGTCGCCCAAGGATTCTCACAAATTCCCGGCGTCGGCTACCATCAAACTTTTGCACCAGTGGCCAGGATAAACTCGATACGTGTCACAGCTGCCTTAGCTGTCCAACACAACATGAGCATTCACCACCTGGACGTGGACACAGCTTACTTAAACGGCGCGCTCGACGAAACCATCTACATGGAGATTCCAAAACACACACAAGCCGCCCTGGGGAAGCTGATTCAATCCGGAGGAAGCGAAGAAAGTCGCCAAAGTCAAGCCAGACAAATGCTGACAAAGATACGCGAGGGAAACAAAGTATGCCTACTAAAGAACGCCCTTTACAGACTCCGCCAGGCAGGACGGCAATGGCATACGAAACTACGCCACGAGCTTTCGGGACTAGGCCTGAAGCAGTCTACAGCCGATCCTTGCATTTTCTTCGAAGGAAAAGGAAAGCAAATTTTACTCGTCACCATATACGTGGAGGACATATTAGTTTCCTCCCAAAGCAAAGCAAGGATACAGAAACCGACGAAACTGTTATCGAAGACATTCCGAATAAAGGACCTCGGCGAAATCAAACACTGTCTCGGAATTGAGTTCCAAAGAGAAAAGAAGCAACTACGGATGACTCAAACGCAGTACACACTGGAGATTCTGGAGCGATTCAAAATGAGCGACTCGAAACCAGTGAGCACCCCATTGGAAAACGGCACAAAGCCCAAAAAAAGAAATGAAGAACCCGACAAGAATTTGCCATTCAGGGAGCTGATCGGATCTCTGATGTACCGTGCCGTATGCACCAGACCATACATAGCCTTCGCCGTGAGCAGGCTCAGCCAATTCAACAGCCACTTCAACGAACAGCATTGGAAAGCCGCGAAACGTGTACTGCGCTACCTCAAAGGCACTCCCAACATTGGGCTTACGTTCAAGGAATGCCGTGAAAGCCTCACAGGGTACGCCGACGCCGACTGGGCTAACTGCCCCGACGACAGGAAATCATACACCGGCTACGTCTTTTCACTCTACGGCACAGCGGTCTCTTGGGAATCCAAGAAGCAAAGGACCACCGCCCTATCATCCACAGAAGCTGAGTACATGGCCATATCCGACGCAGCGAAAGAGGCCATACATCTCCGAAGACTGATCAGTCAACTGGGCTTCGCCTTACCAGACAAGCTGGCGCTATTCAACGACAATATCGGCGCTCGGAAGCTGGCCGATAACCCCGTATTCCACTCCCGGAGCAAACATGTCGACGTCCGACATAACTTCATCCGCGAAGCACTCGACAGCGGAACACTCTCGGTCGAATACATGCCCACGGAACAAATGCCTGCAGACATTCTCACTAAGGCCCTATCCAAACCGAAGCACGAGAGGTGTGTCGACCCCCTAAACCTGATGTGAGTTTTTTTCGCACCGGTGCGCTCATCGAGGGGAAGTATTGGACATCAAATGTTCGAACTCGACGACCATCCACCATTTTGTATTTCGTCAAGTTGCAATAGCTTTGCTGATGACGTACGTGCACATCATCGGTCTCTTTCTTCTACCAGCCGCCACGGAGTACGGACGTCCAGCCACGTGCCATCCCCGGCGAATCGATACTACTCTTCTATTCAACTCTACTGCAGACACCTATTAGTATTGTAACTATCCATTCCTTCTCTTTATTGATTAATAAAATCCAACAATATCACAAAACAAACTAATATATATAAACTGGCGGAGAATACAAAGACCTTAAAAATTGGAGCAATAAGAGGAAGATATCCAGTTGTCGCAGATAAATATTTATACGCGCATGCTTGCGCCGGGGGGGGGGGGGGGGGGGGGAGACTAGGGAAGAACTAGGCCACTTTTGATACTTACAGAGGCTCATCGATAACTGACTTTGTGGCGAATATGTAAAACACCAGCCAAATTTCATTTTTGTTAAATTTACACTTTAGAACCTTCCTTATAATTTGTATAGCAATCCCTGACGAACGAATCGTATATTAATATTTGCCATCAAAGTTTACCTGGCGAGTGAAGTAATAAAAATCAAGGCTATCAAAACCCACAACTTCGCACAAAATAGTAAAAAAATAAATTTGAATATTTAAGAAAGTTGAGCGTAACTAAATAATTTGATATTATAAAAATTTTAAGCGCCCCGAGAAAAGTATTTCGGAAAAATAAAATTAATATTGGACGTAATATAATATAGGAAAGCTGCCCGTATTCGGAATACATTTTATAATGTTTAGCTAAAACAATGTAAGTAAAATATACCTTGGGAATTACTATTGAAACCTTTAATAGTTTAGTTTAGTGAGGGCAGAACCCTCATTTTTAGGCTTAATTCAAACTTAAATTAAATTAATTTAATTATAATTATTTATCTCACGGCAGTGAAAAAAAAGAAAACTTCCTCAAATTAAGAATAATTTTAAAAAATATTCACGCCGAAGAATAAAGCATTGTTTTCTTGGGTGAGTCTATGAAAATGAATGACTTATTATGCATTCGAGGTGATGTGACATGGTAAGGGAGCAAAAGGAAGAATAAAATATGAGTTAAGTTTGGTTAAGGTTTTTAAGCAATTTATAAACAAAAAATTAGATGTAAGTTAAATATAAGTTAAAAAAAAACAAAATTGGCACAACGTTTTTTTTTTTAGTTTTTCTTTGTTATTGAAATAAACAGGTTAAGCAATTAATAAGACAAACCAATTTCTGTCACCAAAATGCAAAATACACGACGATGGTCATGTTTGTGGAGTGCTGCTTGGCACTCATAACAAACTCGCTTCGTCTCTAATTGCCATCTCTTCTTCTCCGGATCTTGACTACGTCGCAATAAAAATCGACAAGCGCCCTAAGTCTCTTTCCATTATCTGCTTCTATATATCTCCTTCGCGACCCAGCGTGTCATACGAACTCGCAATAGAAGCGGTAGATAACCTAACCGAGTTAAGCACCTCAATAGACGATATCGTCGTTCTTGGCGATTTTAACCTCCCCCATCTCCAATGCACGTTGGCTGACGAACAAGCCTTCTACGTCTCAAACCCCACTAGCTCCAAGGAACGTATTTTTAAAAACGGTCTCACCGATTCATGCCTCCATCAAGTAAGCAATGTCCCAAATCATATGGTGAGACAACTGGACCTCGTGTTCACAACGGACCCACACAAGTCCTCAGTTGCCCCTAGTCCACACGCCCTCTCCACCATTGATAATTACCACCCCCGCTGCTCTTATCCATATATCTTGATCATGAAACCTTCTTTACCTCATGACAGCTTTTCCTACAACTTCCACAAAGCTAACTTCCGCCTTTTAAATGAGCATCTTAGCAAAACAGCGTTTTGCTTTGATCATTTGGGGGTAGAAGAAGCGACTGCCACACTCTATAAGGAGATCTACTATGCCGTCGCCTTATATGTCCCATATTCTCGTCACAGGTCATCGGTTTCATCGCCGCCATGGTACAACCGCACACTCCGCGCTCTTAGGAAATAAATAAAAGAAATAACTTGTGGAACATTTTCCTCAAAACGCGTTCCTTCCAAAACTACTCCAACTATCTCGGTTCCTTTTATAAATTTTCCGACCTCTACAACTCCCTCTACACCAACTACCTCACAAAAACACAATACAACTTGATCAATGACCCCAAATTTTTCTTCCACTTTATAAATTACAAACGTAAATCCGACGCCTATCCTAACTCCCTTTCTTATGGCACGACTACTTCAACCGACCCCCTAACTATTGCCAATCTATTAGCTTCGTTTTTCAATAAATCCTTCACAGACATCTCCTTCGAGCCCAATCCGTCTTATTTCAAAGACTTGCCCGAATTCTCCCTCGACCTTCACCCCTCAAATTATTCAGCGTCCCGTAGTTGAGGAGAAATTAAACTTACTCAAAGACGAGTTCAGCCCTGGGTCTGATGACCTCCCGGCTGTATTTTTAAAGAAATGCTCCACTTCTCTTTCCCTCCCGATATCAATCATATTCAATCTAACCCTTTCACAAGGGATCTTCCCTAGTACTTGGAAATTCTCCTATGTCACCCCCATACATAAAAAGGGACCTAAAAACGACATAAGCAACTACCGTCCCATCGCCAAACTGTCTCATATCTCTAAACTGTTCGAAGGAATTCTTTACAACGCGTTATCTTTCCGTTGTAAATCCATCATCTCATCCAACCAACATGGTTTCCTTTCAGGCAGGTCGACCACAACGAATCTGATCGTGTTCTCGTCCCATAATCTCCGTGCCTTAGAGAATGGCAACGAAGTCGATGTAATCACCATCGATTTCAGCAAGGCCTTTGACAAAATCTCCCATAATCTCATCCTTTTTAAGCTGTCCTCCCTAGGTTTCGAACCCCTAGTGATCGCGTGGTTATCTTCTTATCTGAAAGATCGATCCTAAGGTGTTCAGATCCTCCCTGTCGAGTCCTTTTCTTCCCACCTCAGGGGTTCCGCAAGGCAGCCATCTAGGTCCCCTCCTATTTGTCCTTACCATCAATGATGTTGACTCCATTATTAAATACTCATCCATCTCCCTCTATGCGGACGACGCCAAACTCTACAAAACGATCATCTCTCCTCTCGACTCCTCACTTCTCCAAACGGACCTCGACAGCTTTTCAACTTGGTGCCGTAATAACTGCCTTGAACTCAACGTTGTCAAATGTCACTCCATCACATTCTCATACTTCCTGCTAAACCAGCAGATATCACCTGTACCGTCGATACACGACCTGGGGATCTTATTTGACAGGGAGCTTAGGTTCACCCCGCATATTTATGATATTATTCTTAAGGCCAACTCTGTCCTTGGGTTTGTGAAACGCTGGTCTAAAGAATTCTCTAATCCTTACGTTTCCCGTTCTCTCTACATAGCCTTCGTCCGCCCCCTTCAGGTCTGGTCCGAACACTACTCGTCCCATGTACGCAGAATCGAAAGCGTGCAACGTCGTTTTCTGCGTTTTGCCCTCCGCGGACTGAACTGGGCGAATCCTCGGATTCTCCCCCCATACGCAAGCCGGCTCCATCTGATCAACTTCAACACACTTGAGGAGCGCAGAACTCATGTCGATATCATTTTCGTCCACCGTCTCCTTTCAGGCACAATCAACTGCCCAAGTTTGCTGTCCATCATTCCACTTCACACTAACCCCCGTAACTTGCGAAACCCTCATCTGGTTCAAGGTAGTTTTCAAAACGGTGCAACCTAAGATAAGCGAAAAATCAAAAGTGGTCCTAGACGTAAGTGGAGACCAAACTCTAAAACAAAAATAAAATTCAAAATAAAGACAATTCTTTTCGTGTTTAATTTGTGCAATTGAATTCGCTCCACCTTTCAGGTGTTCCTTTTGGTGTGTGGACAGTGTTCGGTAGAACACTTCGACAACAACATACAAATCCGCCAAAGATGCTTTCGGCAGTACTTGCACAAGTATAAGCACGTGAATCACCCATACTGCTTGTATTGCGAAGGCAAAATAGAAAATGCGGAACACGTACTCACAAAGTGCGTGAGATTCGAGACCTATAAGACAGACAGTTACTCCGGCAGGAGCAATAGATGCTGAGTTCAAAACAAGCATGATTCGTAGTAAATAACATTCTATGTGACATGATGCAGCAGTTGCGACGCGACGAGCGGAGTAACAGGTAAACTCTGTACCGCCCCGCGATGGAATATCTAAAAGAAAGTTCCGCGAAGATCAACGGGAATACGTGCCTGGGAGGTGGTTTTAGTCGGTAAAAACCCGGCATGCCTCTGGATCGTTCCAGAGGCATCATTTGAAGATTTCCACCTTCCTACCGAAACAAAAAAAAAAAACCCGGAAGAAAGGGTTATAAAAAAAAAATTAATGAATAAATACATTGGAATGGTGTTGGCAAATACAATAAAGTAAGCAACGTTGTGCATCACGGCCATATATTACAGCCCTTAGTATTAACCTAAAATATAATTTTCTTTATAATTTTTATAATTTCTTTATATATACAGTATTATATTTGTACCCCACCCTGCCAACTTCTCGCAATGTCCTCATAAGCTGAGGATTCTAGAAAGGCGAACAACACCCATGGCAACGAGCAAACCTTCACCAACCAAAACAACATCACATCAATCAATAAATCCTACAAGTCCAGGAATGTCATACGCTAAGGTTGTCAAGGATTCCCTTAACATGACAAGAAATCACCAAACCAACAGTAACGATCTGAATCTGGACATCACAGGATACATAAGTAGCTTACAGAAGATGCTGCCCACGTTGAAGCACAGCTCAGAAATAGGAAAAAAGGTCAGATTTTATCTCTTATAACTTCACATATCCTCTCCCTTAATGGCTAATTTAACCATAATTTCCCTCAACGCAGAGTCCATATATTCCAATATTCGCAGACAACACCTCCGATTGTTCGTTGAAAAGTTTTCTCCAGATATCCTCCTCCTTTCAGAAACTTGGCTTAAACCAAACTCCCGAGTATCTATCCCGAATTATACAATTGTTTCTAATCCACGAACCACTGGACCTCGTGGAGGTACTGGAATTCTAATACACAAGAAATTCCAATTTTCCGAAATTAGGTTCACCAATATAAATAATATTGAGTACACGGCAATTAAAATCTTTTGCAAAAGCAACAAAGTGCTTGTATTGTCGTCCGTATACATTCACCCTTCTCGGGAACCATACTTCCCTAGTTCCGACATCACTGAGATAATCCAACAGTCTCTACCTGCACCTTTCATAATAGGAGGAGACTGGAATGCTCGGCATACTTCATTTAACGACACTAAGTGCAATAAATACGGTTGCCAACTTCTAGCACTCCTTCAACTCCATCCATATATCTGTGCGGACTGTCTATTACAGCCAACACGTATCTCCAATACTACTAAATCAACAATGGATTTTTTCCTTAAATCCGTAGACGTCTACTCACCTAACCTCCCTACAGTATCCTTCGAATTTCCTTCCGATCATGGGTCCGTCCACACCACTGTCCAAATCCCAGCCCTCGAACCATGTTACTCATTCAATCCGATCCCGAATTTCTCCAGGACAAACTGGAAAAGAGTCAATAGGGACATTGCTGCCAGTTTTACAGATTATACTTTGCCAGAGACTTCAAATCTACTCCCTGCTGAAATTGATCAAGCAGCCTTAAGAATAGAGCAAATACTAAAAAATGCCCTCTTCAGCCACACACCTACATCCATCCCACATAATCATCTAGGAAAACCTTTACCCAACATCCTTACAAAACTGTTACGCGTAAAAAAAACAGCTTAGACGAAAACTACATAGCAGTTACTCCCCTTTTATTAAAAATCAAATCCAACTCTTGACTACCCTGATAAATGGACAACTAAAACAATTTGCCGACCAGGCTTACACGTCTATACTTAAAAATATTAAACCCAATCGTGATTTATTCAAAAATATCAACAGACTAACGGGTCGAAAATATAAACCTCGAATCGATTATATTATCAACCCTACTAACAATCATCCAGTCCAATCAGATATTGACATAGCAAACTGTCTAGCTAATCACTTTTATCAAATCCATCAACAAAACGACTCCCTCTCAGTCTCCAATTTTCAAGACACTGTAAACGACTACATCTCACGCACAATGATCCCATCCTTCACCCCTTTCATCGCGGAATTCAACGAAACAAACAAAGCGTCTCATCCTCTGGATAATGCGACCTTCCTAACAGCAGACGAATTTATAACATCACGCAATAACAAGAAGTCGACAGGCTTAGATGGAATTCCAAACCTTCTTTACAAAAGACTTTTCCCGTCAAATCTAGTCCCTATTCTCGTTCTTCTCAACCATATAATTAACGGATCACATGTCCCAGATAACTGGAAAACCACGGTTATAGTCCCTATCAGTAAGTCCAGTCCTTCCAACAACCCCAGCAACTATCGTCCGATTTCGTTATTAAACACTTTAAGCAAGATATTGGAATGCAAGATATATCGAAATCTCCTTTCATTTGCTAATGACAACGCTATTATCCCAAATTCCCAGTTTGGCTTTCGCTCACAACACTCCACCTGTCATGCTCTGTTAAAACTAACGCACGATGTCACAACTAATCTTCAAAACCAAAGCCCGACGGTCTGTATCTCTCTCGACATATCTAAAGCATTCGACTGTGTTTGGATCTCAGGACTGCTTTACATGCTGCACTACATATTTGGATTAAACACCCATACTACCAAACTTCTTACTTCCTACCTCTCTGGTAGAAAATTCATGGTCAAAATAAATTCTTCTATCTCCCAATCGTATAATATAACCGCAGGGGTTCCGCAGGGTTCAATTCTTGGACCACTATTATACCTCCTTTATACTTCAGACATACCGCAGCCTCAATTACCCAATACCGTAATGTTGAATTACGCTGATGACACCATAGTCTACTCCAGCAGCAAGTTTGTAAAAGAAGCAAGAAACCGCATTAATAACTTCCTCCAAAATCTATCAACATACTTCAATAAATGGGAAATTCGCCTAAATCCTGATAAAACCCAACTTATAGTGTTTAAGGGTAAAAATGAGCACTGCACAAACAACACAAGGCGCACGCACAACAAAATTAGACTCAAACTAAATAACACCCAGATAAAACCTAAAACTTTAAAATATCTGGGAATAACCTTTTCCAATGACCTTTCATTCTCCACCCACATTAAAAATACTTTACGTAAAGCCACAATACAACTGAATCTCTGTAGAAGAGTGATGTGGAAACCCAACGGTCTCTCTCACAAAGTCAAACTGCTCATCTATAAACAAATAATCAGACCTACACTGACATATGCGTGCCCACTGTGGTATCATATAACACCAGCCCAAATGGAGAAGCTACGCACTTTCGAAAGGAAATGCTTCAGGCTGGTCACTGGCCTCAACCGACAACCCAACTCTTACAAGTATTACAATAACAGCTTGCTATACAATGCCGCTAATATTGACCGTCTCGATAGACGCTTCCTAGAGCTGTCTATCAAATTTATTGAAAACCTCCCAATTAATCCCAACCCCATAATAACTTCACTACTACCAACTCCTCTAGATAACAGAGCTCACTATCTGAATTGTCTCCATACTAGAAGTCTCTTCACCTCTGGAAGATTGGTTAATGACTCCAACGAGGTAGTGTACCATAACACCGAGCTGGCACCCAATCAGTTCAAATACTGTAACATACAACCATTCTCCAACATTCTGCGTTTTAACGAACAACCGGAAAGTGTTACCGCACCTGAGGCCACTAACTGACCATATCCCACGCCAACCTACTTCCTAACCATCAACCCATATATTCCCCAATTCACATTACATATTTAACTTATTATAAAATAACTTAGGTTAAGCTAGAATAAGTTAGAGTTAAGTTAAGTATTAGATTAGATTAAATTAAAAAATAAAAATCCTGGTTTTCTGACCTTTTCCAGGAAAACTGTTAGTATTAAAACCTATAATACTCGAATAGTTATTCACACATTCAGTTATGTTTGAAAAATGTGTAATGTATGCATGTAAATAGTTCTATTACTAGAATTATAAGTTAGCTGTGGTACTTAATGTAAACATTGATTATTGGTCAAATAAATACAGTATGTTAAAAAAAAAAAAAAAACAATAGTGTTAATGATCTCTTGTTAGTCTCAATTCTCCAAAAATACGAAATTTCAAATCAAGGATTCGGTTTCAGCAGACGACATCACCTGTCACTAATTATTTTCTGTAGGATATTTAAAATTAAGAGTCTATGGAGGTAATCCGTTCAAAATAGACCAGTTAAAACAAGCGTCTTTTTGAAAACATGCCAATCAGGCTTGAACAATGAAAACCAGCTAGTGGAGGTCACTTGGGCGACATAATTTTTATAAAAACATGATTAAAATTTTCATTTTGTTATAGTTTCTGAAACTACAAAAAAAAAACAATTCCAAAACTCCGTAATTCTTTTTATTGTATATTGAAACTAGCCATATAATTAAAGACCATCCTCTAATATAAAAAAAATAGCGCGGACATCCTGGCGATTCTCTCTGCGATCGTCGAAGTGTGTAGACGCGTCCTACTACTGCTTTTGAAAAACAAAAGAGAAAAGAAAAATTAAAAGAAAACACGTGTGCGCGTGCAGACATAAATGTGTGACCGTCATTAGGAACGGTCTGTGGCCGAACAATAGTGTATCGTGTATAATATTAAGTGGAAAATTTTGAGAAATTTCTGCGCGACTTTTTAAAATCTAAGTAAAATTGGTAAACCAAAACATAAAATCAGCGACCGCATCCGGAGTTTGCGTTCGCAGATGCTGGTCAGCGGCCCCAGTACTGCCGAGCTACCTAAAAAACGAAAGAAAAAAACTGCTCACAGTCCTCTGAACGCACCGAAGAAAGTAGCTACAATGGTTACTCAACTAACAACGGAATACCACAAAAAATACGATGACGCGATGGAAACAATAAGGATACTAACAGCTCAAATGGAACAACTACAAGAAAAAATTCGCTCTCTTCAAGCGCAAACCAAAACCAATGTCGACGTCCCCATGAAGGAAGTTCCTCCCCAACCCATCTCATTAACATTCAACAATAACCCATCATCATCGAATATCTCGCCACCGCCCCACGATACCCACAAACCAAAAGACCACTGGCAAACAGTTGGACAGAAATCTACAAATAAGGTGAGACCACCCCCAATTTACATTAAAAATCCTAATAGTACCAAGGAAGTCATCAAGACGCTTGAGAATGCCCTTGGACACAGAAATTTTACCACGGACTCAAAAGGATCTTCGATCTCTATCAAGACGATGACTCTAACGGATCACGACATGGCAATAAGAAAACTCTCAGAGAACAAACACGAGTTCTTCACATTCCAACATGCCCAGATAAAACCAAAAACATTCATCATAAGGCACATTGATCCAGCATGGACTACCGAGGAACTTACACTCGAAATATTGAGGATATGCCCGTCAATGAAAATCCACAGATTGGACTACTTTCAAACCCCACACATGAGGGAGAATAATATTAGGAGCTTGCGAATCATACAGATCCCACTGAACGGTGATGTCACCCAACTTAAACAAATAAAATATTTGTTCACACACAAAATCACGATCGAGGAGCCACATAAACAGAGCATTCTCCATTGCAAAAGGTGTCAAGGATCAGGACACCTAGCAGTTGCGTGCCACCTAAGTGCACGATGCGGAAAATGTGCCGAACAGCATATACCAGGAGAGTGCAAAGTGAACCCGCCTGGCACAGAACCATCAATAATTCAGCAAACAAACGCCGATGGATCAACATCCACGAAAAAAATTACCATAACTTGCTGTAACTGCGGAGGCCCACATCCAGCTAGTTTTTCACAATGCCCCGAAAAGCTACGGATTCTGGAGAGACGTTCGTTACATACGGTAACTAATACGGCCAAACCAGCTGCAACGAAACCCTTATCACCACAACCATCCCATCTCAGGGGGTCAGGAACATCATATGCAGAGATTACGAAAAGTTCCCGTAGCTGCCCGAAATCTCAACAACCCAACCCCAACGTTCTCAACCTGGATATCTTGGGATACATCAGGAGCCTGGAGACACTACCACCAACCTTAAAACACAGTTCCGAATTGGAAAAAAAAGGTCAGATCTTAAATTTAATAACTTTCCACATCCTTTCCCTTAACGTATAACTTAACCCTTATCTGCCTCAACTCAGAGTCCATTTATTCCCACACCCGTAGACAAAACCTCCGACTGTTTGTTGAAAAGTTCTCCCCAGATATTCTTCTGCTTTCAGAAACTTGGCTGAAATCCACTTCTCGAGTCTACATACCTAATTACACATTTGTGTCCAACCCACGAACCTCTGGCCCTCATAGAGGTACGGGAATCCTAATACATAAAAAATTCCAATTTGCTGAGATTAGGTTTGCTAATATAACTAGTGTCGAATACACGGCTGTTAAACTTTTCTGCCGAAATAATAAAGTACTGGTCTTGTCCTCCATATACATTCACCCTTCTCGTGAACCACACTTCCCTAGTGCAGACATCTCACAAATAATCCAACAGTCTCTGCCAGCACCTTTCATAATAGGAGGAGACTGGAACGCACGACATACTGCATTTAATGACATCAAATGCAACAAATACGGCTGCCTACTCCTTGATCTCCTCCGACTTCATCCATATGTCTACGCAGACTGCCCGTTGCAACCTACTCGAATTTGCAGCTCAACCAAGTCAACAATCGATTTCTTCCTAAAGTCTACAGATAGCTATTCATCTAATCCTCCCACAGTGTCATTCACATTCCCTTCGGATCATGGCTCTGTCCACACCTCGGAACCACTCTACACTCTGAATCCTATTCCAAATTTCACCAAAACAAACTGGAAAAAAGTCAATAAGGATATTGCTGCTAGCTTTTCAAAATTTTCTTTACCGGAATCTTCTAACCTGCCCCCTACACAAATTGACCAAGCAGCGGCCCAAATAGTGCAAATACTGGGAAATGCTCTCTTCAGCCATACTCCCACTATCGTTCCTCATAATCACTTAGGAAAACCCCTACCCAACCTACTCACAAAATTATTACGTATAAAAAAACAACTCCGACGAAAATTGCACACGAGCTACTCACCTTTTATTAAACAACAGATCCAGCTATTGACCTCCCTGATAAATGGACAACTAAAAGTTTTCACTAATCAGACCTACACATCCACCTTAAACAGTATCAAACCAAATCGCGATCTATTTAAAAACATAAACAGACTAACGGGTCGCAAACTCAAGCCTCGAACAGATTATCTTATTCACCCAACTAATAATAACATCGTCCAGTCGGACACTGATATAGCAAACTGTCTTGCTGAACATTTCTGCAAAGTCCATAAGCAAAACGATACCCTCCTAGTAACAAATTTCCACGATACCGTGAACGATTACATTCCACGCTCACTGGAGCCATCCCTCACACCATTTATTACTGAATTCACCGAAACCAATAAAGCATCACACCCCGTAGGAATCGACACATTCCTAAGCCTTGAAGAACTATCCGAAGTCGTTACTTCACGTAACAATAAAAAATCGACTGGCCTAGATGAAATCCCTAACCTCCTATTCAAAAGACTCCACCCAGGCAACTTGCTCCCGATTCTCGTTCTTCTCAACCACATAATAAACGCTTCACATTTCCCTAAAAGTTGGAAAACAGCGGTGATCGTCCCTATTAGCAAATCTGGGCCCTCCAAGTACCCGGATAACTTCCGTCCGATATCGCAGCTAAACTCGCTTAGCAAGATTCTTGAATGTAAAATCTACAAAAATCTTCTCTCATTTGCCAGGGATAACTCCCTCATTCAGAACTCTCAATTTGGCTTCCGCTCACAACACTCCACTTGTCATGCTCTCTTAAAACTGACACATGATGTGACGACCCACCTCCAAAACCAATCCCCAACGGTATGTGTCTCCCTAGACATAGCTAAAGCATTCGACTGTGTCTGGATCGCAGGACTGTTATACAAACTTCATTCCATGTATGGATTAAACATCCACTCCACAAAATTTCTCGCTTCTTACCTCTCTGATAGAAAGTTCATGGTGAAAATAAACGCAACTCTCTCGACACCTTATAGCATAACCGCAGGAGTTCCTCAAGGATCCATCCTCGGCCCACTACTATACCTTCTTTATACATCAGACGCACCGCAGCCACTGTTACCCAATACAACAATGCTCAACTATGCCGACGACACCTTAATTTATTCAAGCAACAAGCTTGTCAAGGAGGCACGAAACTGTATTAACAGATATCTCCCAATCCTGTCAGCCTACTTTACCAAGTGGAGAATTCAACTAAATCCAACCAAAACTCAGCTCATTGTTTTTAAAGGCAGAAACGCGAGTTGTACAAACAACACTATTCGCTGCCATAATAAAATCAGAATTAAAATAAATAACAATATAATTAAACCCTCCAAAACCTTAAAGTATCTAGGTATAACCTTTACCAACAATCTGTCATTCTCCGCCCACATTAAAAATACGATTCGTAAAGCCACAACCCAACTGAACCTCTGCAGAAAAGTCATGTACAAACCGAATGGTCTCTCTCCCAAAGTCGAATCACTTATCTACAAACAAATAATCAGACCCACTCTCACATATGCATGCCCGATATGGTACCATATCACACCCGCCCAAATGGAGAAGCTACGCATTTTCGAAAGAAAATGCTTCAGACTTATCACTGGCCTCAACCGACATCCTAACTCCCACAAATATTACAACAGTAGTTCGCTCTACTATGCCGCTAATATTGAACGTATAGATCGACGCTTCCTCGAGCTGTCCATCCCGGGCAAGTTCATTAGTCTTCCGCCAGAGGCTCCCCGACGGGGAATCGAACCCCGGTCTCCCGCGTGACAGGCGGGTATACTAACCACTATACTATCGAGGACCCTCCATATGGAATGAGGATATGCTATACCATACCGGGCAACCATACACCAACACTGATCGGATGAATGCCGAGTATGAAATTAATTTGAGCTTGGGATCCAAAAGACTACTACGGAAGAGACTTCTTGTCATAACATATGCGTGTTTAGCTGCTGTAAGAGCCACTGTTATGTTCTTATCAAAGTAAAGATAATGATCAAGCCAGATACCAAGATATCTAACTACAGTTCTTACTTCCTACAATTTTTTTCCATTTCTGTTTTGGATCCCTCGATACCCTGGACAAGGCCGTTCTGAAAATGATAGTTTCTGTTTTTTGAAAATTGATCTTTAATTTCCAGTCGTCGCAAAAACATTTGATCCTATTGATGTCATCTTGCAGAAATTTATCGAAAATCTTCCCAATAATCCCAATCCGATAATAAATGCGCTCACATCGACTCCGTCAGACAACCGAACTGCCTACCCGAACTGTCTCCACACCAGAACCCTCTTCACCTCTGGCAGGTTGGTCAACAACTCCAATGAGATTGTATACCACAATACTGAACTCTCACCTCACCAGTTTAAATATTGTAATATACAACCCTTCTCTAATATCTTGCGTTTCAACGACCAATCGGAAAGTGTTCCCCCAACCTATATCCCCGGCTCATAGTACCCACCCAAATAACCCAAATTCCACCCATCAACTACTATACCTCCCGCCCCACCCTACTCTAACTTATTGTAATAATAATAGATTTAATAATTAGATAAGCTAGGCTAAGCTAAGTTAAGTTATATATAGTACCCACCCTAACCCAAATTCCACCCATCAACTACTATTCCTCCCGCCCCACCCTACTCTAACTTATTGTAATAATAATAGATTTAATAATTAGATAAGCTAGGCTAAGCTAAGTTAAGTTAAGTTAAGCAAATTAGTTATAGGTTAAGTAAATAATTATATCCTGGTTTTCTGACCTTTTCCAGGAAGCCCCACCTACTCCTATCTTGTCCACCCATGAAATATGTAACTTTATAATAATGTTTGAAAAATGTACTAGCAAGTATGTGTAAACGATTAAAGCTAAGCTAATTATAAGTTATCTGTATTACTTATTGTAACAAATCATTTATGGTCAATAAATACAGAAATGTAAAAAAAAAAAAAAAAAGCGGACATCCTGTAACCACAAACTGCATGGCAAAATATCAGGAATGAAAATATATTTATCATAGGATCGCAGATCTAAATACTCGTATGATTTCTGCCTCACAATCCCCAATGAGCAGCATGACAAATGAAAATTCCTGCTGAGTTTACGTGCCTTCTTCTTCAGGCGACTTGACGGAAATAATATTTCACTAAATATAACATTTAATTGAATAATTAAAACATCAATCCTTCATGCCTTTTATGATAAACCAGTTGGTCTCGGTTGACATCTTCTGCGTTTGTTCTCTTTATGAATCATCAATCATGTGGATTCTTTCATTACATGTCATCTACGGCGTTTACAATAACTCTCATACGTGTTTGTTACCTATAATATTTTTGAACGTGTTGAACAATAGCTAATTGAATATGTGCTTTATGCCCGAATAACACGAAACTACTTTTTTCATTCTTCGCAGAGCTAAAAAATAACTAGAATATCGCAGTACATTCATGTTGTACAACAATGTTGGACTCCACGTTATTTAGAGAATGTGATTTTAACCACTTAATTACCAGCCAAACGTTTAATGACGTAAATGATTAATAGCGAAAAATGTACAACAATAAAAGTAAAATGTTCTAGAGAAAGTGTTAATCAGATAGTCCGGCCGGCGCGTGTCGAAATCGAACGTCACTCAACAGGTGATATTTGATAAAACTATACGTGTCGGTTTACATGGCTACATACAGGGCGATAGTTTCTATAAAATGCGATGTATATGTGAGGAAATGTAAATAAATTTTACAATTTATCTTTGATGAATGACCGCCTGGAAAGCAAGCACGTAATAAAATGTATAGTATTTATTGTCCAGATGCGGTGGTTTTAGAAAACCCATTTGCATCCAATATTTTCGATGGAATTCGTTTGAAAATAACTGGCACTTTTTGCAATCGGGCCCCTTTCAGTAAAGTCAATAAAATTGCGAGAGTTTGCTCACAAACCAATTCCCAATTATCAAACAACTATAAACATCAATTGTTCAAACAAATCTTGATATTCGTTTGTCGCAAATAAAAGAAAAAAGAACATCACTCAATGTTGCATTTAGCTTTTATATAATCCATTCGGTTCGTTTTATTATAAGGTCGTAGACAACAAGATGAGTGAGATCCTCTCAAAATTTGCAATTACCTCGAGCGACAAGCTGTTGATAGTAAAAAAGGTAAATCGTATAAATGGTATTGTGTAAACATATGAATTGAAACTTGGCAATCGAAGAAAAGGATAGCCAAGACATCTTCGTTTATGAGCCGAAGACAGACACCATAACTACAAAATTAATATCTATGATCTATAATAATAATCATCATCATCGGCACTACAACCTGGAACCGGTCTTGGCCTTATTTAGCAAGTCCTGAGGCTTGTTAAATTTTCCATAATGATTTGTTTTTTCCGGGCAAGGTCATTAGTCTTGCGCCAGATATGATCTATAATATCTGTAATTAATATAGATAAACAAAAGAACTCTGCTAAATTGATCAGAATCTGCCCATTTTGGATGGTCTCCAATGCTTATGTTACTTAGCCTAAAAAGATTAGTAAATACACTAGACTCGTCATATAAGCCTGAAGTTTTACCATTGCACTATTTGTGTTCCATCCATTGGATAACTTCCATAAACGTTTTTATTTACCAACAGTGCTAACTTTATTTATTTCGGGCGGATTCTCACTAGTTGTTTGGCATCAAACCCGGTGTTTGTCGTCTACAGTGAGGTCTTCCGCTCATTCCGATCTTGAGCCGATCTCATCCGATTTAACATCCCAATGCTTTGTGTACGAGTATTCCGAGGAGATAACTAACCTTTGAGGGGTTTCTTTGTGCATCACTGGCACAAATTTAAAGCCAACTACGTTATAAATTATTTTAACTTGTTTTTATTTAATAAAACAATACAAATGCAAATAGGAATTGTATACTTACCCTTGGCTGCGATGCCATAAACACCAATTCCCTGTGAATATGCTAAAACCAATTAGCACCATGTCCACCAGCATTGCGGTCTATCTATACAGTTGCAATGCACAATCATAGACAATGATCTATACGATCCCTTTATCCTACAATATTTCTGGATCTGCTTCTCATGACCTCGCGGCATCAGCAAACAGAGATCCATTACTAATCAATGAGATACGGCTTGTTTACTTAGCCGAACTCACATCTCATTAATGCACATGATTCCCTTTCTTTGTTTTTTAGATTCGTTCTCATGGCTTTGTCCCATGAAAGAACCAATGTTCACACATACATGTATACCGCTTCGATCTTCCCTGTGGGATCTGGTTACCTAACCTCAAAGAGAGACTTTACGTTTCTCTTTGGATAGGAAATGCATCCCTAAATTAAGAGAGCCAGTACACTGGCCGAATTTCCCTTGCCAGCGAATTGATATCGCCGAGTCGTTTTCCATCACCCGACCGAGCCGGCTGGTCCCACTCCCACTTCCCGGTGCGCGCGGGGACGCGAATAACCATAAGTCGAGTCGAGAAAGCGCGCTTTTAATTTTAAAAAAATGGTTAAAGTCTTATACTTTGTTTCTGTGTGTCCATTTTATCCTTGGGGTAATTATTTTGTTTCTGTAATCTAATTAAGTGCAGTAAGATTTATGGATCAATAAAAATAATAAAATTAAAGAACTAATTTCGAAACAACATTTCCGTGCTTTTTATTTCGTGTTGGTGAACGATTGTCCGAGTGATTTTAGATGAGAACCTCAAATATTTCTTTTGGCGATACATCATTTTCGTAAAGTGTTCGGCAGAACTATCGATGGGGACAAGAAGTGAATCAGCGCCGTACGCCGGCGCACCATACTTCTTCCCCACAATATCACTATCATGGAGAATTCGTTTATCCCTGACACCACAGAAGTCGTGGTAAATAATAGGGACTCCATCCTTGTTTTGCAAGGCTAATAACCTTGCCCGAAAAAACAAATTATTATGCACAATTTAACAAGTCTCGGATATTGACCGGATACCGGTGGGGAGACTTGCTAAATAAGGCCAAAACCGGATCCCGGTTGTAGTGCCGATGGTGATGATGCTTGTTTTGGTTAAGACATTTTCTATCCAAGAAGGGGAATGCTTCTGGCGGAATAAACCCGTTCTGGAGAGTACTCTCCAGATACATATTGAGATAGAATGCCCCGAGATAAGATTATTTTCATTGCATATTGCGCTTGCAGTGTGACTACGGATAATTTTGATTATGAAGTTATCTATCTTATTTAGTCCTGATTTGTTGTACAGGACACCACTAGGGTAGAACTTCTTATGTTGCGATTCTGGTGTTCCATCAATTCCAAAGCGGTAACGCAAACACTGCCCCTCGAACACCCGAAACTTCTCCATATGAAATCATCATCATCGGCACTCCAACGGGGAACCGGTCTAGGCCTTATTTAGCAAGTCCTGAGACTTGTTAAATTTTCCATAATGGTTAATTTTTTTCCCGGGCAAGTTCATTAGTCTTCCGCCAGGGGCTCCCCGACGGGGAATCGAACCCCGGTCTCCCGCGTGACAGGCGGGTATACTAACCACTATACTATCGAGGACCCTCCATATGGAATGAGGATATGCTATACCATACCGGGCAACCATACACCAACACTGATCGGATGAATGCCGAGTATGAAATTAATTTGAGCTTGGGATCCAAAAGACTACTACGGAAGAGACTTCTTGTCATAACATATGCGTGTTTAGCTGCTGTAAGAGCCACTGTTATGTTCTTATCAAAGTAAAGATAATGATCAAGCCAGATACCAAGATATCTAACTACAGTTCTTACTTCCTACAATTTTTTTCCATTTCTGTTTTGGATCCCTCGATACCCTGGACAAGGCCGTTCTGAAAATGATAGTTTCTGTTTTTTGAAAATTGATCTTTAATTTCCAGTCGTCGCAAAAACATTTGATCCTATTGATGTCATCTTGCAGAAATTTATCGAAAATCTTCCCAATAATCCCAATCCGATAATAAATGCGCTCACATCGACTCCGTCAGACAACCGAACTGCCTACCCGAACTGTCTCCACACCAGAACCCTCTTCACCTCTGGCAGGTTGGTCAACAACTCCAATGAGATTGTATACCACAATACTGAACTCTCACCTCACCAGTTTAAATATTGTAATATACAACCCTTCTCTAATATCTTGCGTTTCAACGACCAATCGGAAAGTGTTCCCCCAACCTATATCCCCGGCTCATAGTACCCACCCAAATAACCCAAATTCCACCCATCAACTACTATACCTCCCGCCCCACCCTACTCTAACTTATTGTAATAATAATAGATTTAATAATTAGATAAGCTAGGCTAAGCTAAGTTAAGTTATATATAGTACCCACCCTAACCCAAATTCCACCCATCAACTACTATTCCTCCCGCCCCACCCTACTCTAACTTATTGTAATAATAATAGATTTAATAATTAGATAAGCTAGGCTAAGCTAAGTTAAGTTAAGTTAAGCAAATTAGTTATAGGTTAAGTAAATAATTATATCCTGGTTTTCTGACCTTTTCCAGGAAGCCCCACCTACTCCTATCTTGTCCACCCATGAAATATGTAACTTTATAATAATGTTTGAAAAATGTACTAGCAAGTATGTGTAAACGATTAAAGCTAAGCTAATTATAAGTTATCTGTATTACTTATTGTAACAAATCATTTATGGTCAATAAATACAGAAATGTAAAAAAAAAAAAAAAAAGCGGACATCCTGTAACCACAAACTGCATGGCAAAATATCAGGAATGAAAATATATTTATCATAGGATCGCAGATCTAAATACTCGTATGATTTCTGCCTCACAATCCCCAATGAGCAGCATGACAAATGAAAATTCCTGCTGAGTTTACGTGCCTTCTTCTTCAGGCGACTTGACGGAAATAATATTTCACTAAATATAACATTTAATTGAATAATTAAAACATCAATCCTTCATGCCTTTTATGATAAACCAGTTGGTCTCGGTTGACATCTTCTGCGTTTGTTCTCTTTATGAATCATCAATCATGTGGATTCTTTCATTACATGTCATCTACGGCGTTTACAATAACTCTCATACGTGTTTGTTACCTATAATATTTTTGAACGTGTTGAACAATAGCTAATTGAATATGTGCTTTATGCCCGAATAACACGAAACTACTTTTTTCATTCTTCGCAGAGCTAAAAAATAACTAGAATATCGCAGTACATTCATGTTGTACAACAATGTTGGACTCCACGTTATTTAGAGAATGTGATTTTAACCACTTAATTACCAGCCAAACGTTTAATGACGTAAATGATTAATAGCGAAAAATGTACAACAATAAAAGTAAAATGTTCTAGAGAAAGTGTTAATCAGATAGTCCGGCCGGCGCGTGTCGAAATCGAACGTCACTCAACAGGTGATATTTGATAAAACTATACGTGTCGGTTTACATGGCTACATACAGGGCGATAGTTTCTATAAAATGCGATGTATATGTGAGGAAATGTAAATAAATTTTACAATTTATCTTTGATGAATGACCGCCTGGAAAGCAAGCACGTAATAAAATGTATAGTATTTATTGTCCAGATGCGGTGGTTTTAGAAAACCCATTTGCATCCAATATTTTCGATGGAATTCGTTTGAAAATAACTGGCACTTTTTGCAATCGGGCCCCTTTCAGTAAAGTCAATAAAATTGCGAGAGTTTGCTCACAAACCAATTCCCAATTATCAAACAACTATAAACATCAATTGTTCAAACAAATCTTGATATTCGTTTGTCGCAAATAAAAGAAAAAAGAACATCACTCAATGTTGCATTTAGCTTTTATATAATCCATTCGGTTCGTTTTATTATAAGGTCGTAGACAACAAGATGAGTGAGATCCTCTCAAAATTTGCAATTACCTCGAGCGACAAGCTGTTGATAGTAAAAAAGGTAAATCGTATAAATGGTATTGTGTAAACATATGAATTGAAACTTGGCAATCGAAGAAAAGGATAGCCAAGACATCTTCGTTTATGAGCCGAAGACAGACACCATAACTACAAAATTAATATCTATGATCTATAATAATAATCATCATCATCGGCACTACAACCTGGAACCGGTCTTGGCCTTATTTAGCAAGTCCTGAGGCTTGTTAAATTTTCCATAATGATTTGTTTTTTCCGGGCAAGGTCATTAGTCTTGCGCCAGATATGATCTATAATATCTGTAATTAATATAGATAAACAAAAGAACTCTGCTAAATTGATCAGAATCTGCCCATTTTGGATGGTCTCCAATGCTTATGTTACTTAGCCTAAAAAGATTAGTAAATACACTAGACTCGTCATATAAGCCTGAAGTTTTACCATTGCACTATTTGTGTTCCATCCATTGGATAACTTCCATAAACGTTTTTATTTACCAACAGTGCTAACTTTATTTATTTCGGGCGGATTCTCACTAGTTGTTTGGCATCAAACCCGGTGTTTGTCGTCTACAGTGAGGTCTTCCGCTCATTCCGATCTTGAGCCGATCTCATCCGATTTAACATCCCAATGCTTTGTGTACGAGTATTCCGAGGAGATAACTAACCTTTGAGGGGTTTCTTTGTGCATCACTGGCACAAATTTAAAGCCAACTACGTTATAAATTATTTTAACTTGTTTTTATTTAATAAAACAATACAAATGCAAATAGGAATTGTATACTTACCCTTGGCTGCGATGCCATAAACACCAATTCCCTGTGAATATGCTAAAACCAATTAGCACCATGTCCACCAGCATTGCGGTCTATCTATACAGTTGCAATGCACAATCATAGACAATGATCTATACGATCCCTTTATCCTACAATATTTCTGGATCTGCTTCTCATGACCTCGCGGCATCAGCAAACAGAGATCCATTACTAATCAATGAGATACGGCTTGTTTACTTAGCCGAACTCACATCTCATTAATGCACATGATTCCCTTTCTTTGTTTTTTAGATTCGTTCTCATGGCTTTGTCCCATGAAAGAACCAATGTTCACACATACATGTATACCGCTTCGATCTTCCCTGTGGGATCTGGTTACCTAACCTCAAAGAGAGACTTTACGTTTCTCTTTGGATAGGAAATGCATCCCTAAATTAAGAGAGCCAGTACACTGGCCGAATTTCCCTTGCCAGCGAATTGATATCGCCGAGTCGTTTTCCATCACCCGACCGAGCCGGCTGGTCCCACTCCCACTTCCCGGTGCGCGCGGGGACGCGAATAACCATAAGTCGAGTCGAGAAAGCGCGCTTTTAATTTTAAAAAAATGGTTAAAGTCTTATACTTTGTTTCTGTGTGTCCATTTTATCCTTGGGGTAATTATTTTGTTTCTGTAATCTAATTAAGTGCAGTAAGATTTATGGATCAATAAAAATAATAAAATTAAAGAACTAATTTCGAAACAACATTTCCGTGCTTTTTATTTCGTGTTGGTGAACGATTGTCCGAGTGATTTTAGATGAGAACCTCAAATATTTCTTTTGGCGATACATCATTTTCGTAAAGTGTTCGGCAGAACTATCGATGGGGACAAGAAGTGAATCAGCGCCGTACGCCGGCGCACCATACTTCTTCCCCACAATATCACTATCATGGAGAATTCGTTTATCCCTGACACCACAGAAGTCGTGGTAAATAATAGGGACTCCATCCTTGTTTTGCAAGGCTAATAACCTTGCCCGAAAAAACAAATTATTATGCACAATTTAACAAGTCTCGGATATTGACCGGATACCGGTGGGGAGACTTGCTAAATAAGGCCAAAACCGGATCCCGGTTGTAGTGCCGATGGTGATGATGCTTGTTTTGGTTAAGACATTTTCTATCCAAGAAGGGGAATGCTTCTGGCGGAATAAACCCGTTCTGGAGAGTACTCTCCAGATACATATTGAGATAGAATGCCCCGAGATAAGATTATTTTCATTGCATATTGCGCTTGCAGTGTGACTACGGATAATTTTGATTATGAAGTTATCTATCTTATTTAGTCCTGATTTGTTGTACAGGACACCACTAGGGTAGAACTTCTTATGTTGCGATTCTGGTGTTCCATCAATTCCAAAGCGGTAACGCAAACACTGCCCCTCGAACACCCGAAACTTCTCCATATGAAATCATCATCATCGGCACTCCAACGGGGAACCGGTCTAGGCCTTATTTAGCAAGTCCTGAGACTTGTTAAATTTTCCATAATGGTTAATTTTTTTCCCGGGCAAGTTCATTAGTCTTCCGCCAGGGGCTCCCCGACGGGGAATCGAACCCCGGTCTCCCGCGTGACAGGCGGGTATACTAACCACTATACTATCGAGGACCCTCCATATGGAATGAGGATATGCTATACCATACCGGGCAACCATACACCAACACTGATCGGATGAATGCCGAGTATGAAATTAATTTGAGCTTGGGATCCAAAAGACTACTACGGAAGAGACTTCTTGTCATAACATATGCGTGTTTAGCTGCTGTAAGAGCCACTGTTATGTTCTTATCAAAGTAAAGATAATGATCAAGCCAGATACCAAGATATCTAACTACAGTTCTTACTTCCTACAATTTTTTTCCATTTCTGTTTTGGATCCCTCGATACCCTGGACAAGGCCGTTCTGAAAATGATAGTTTCTGTTTTTTGAAAATTGATCTTTAATTTCCAGTCGTCGCAAAAACATTTGATCCTATTGATGTCATCTTGCAGAAATCTGTTGATGACATCAATCTTTTCTCCAGATCTATTCACCACAATGTCTTCGACGTATGCAATTGCGTGGTTGGGCGAACCCACTAGATCATCATCATCATCATCGGCACTACAACCGGGATCCGGTCTTGGCCTTATTTAACAAGTCTGAGGCTTGTTAAATTTTCCATAATAATTTGTTTTTCCGGGCAAGGTAATTAGCCTTGCGCCGGACCCACTGGATCACTAGTGTAAATGTTAAAAAAAATGGGAGAAATCACGGCTCCCTGCTGTAAGCCGTTTTTGATGTGAACGATCTTATCAGAGATTATATCTCCACATTTCACCACAAATTGTTTACCCATTTTCATATCGCAGATAATCTATAATAAATATTCGGGCATTTGATAACTTATATATAAGTCCTTCTAACCATACAGTGTCGAAAGCCTTATTAAACTCAACCAAGCGGGTCCCTGGGTATTGTCGCTCTGCCTTGCTCCGCCGTTTGTCTATCAGACAATGGTCCGAGTTTCCCAATGGTGGAGTCGATTGTACGGAATAAAAGTTTGACTAGGATAACCGAAACAGATGTTTCCAGAACTGTTTAGCCGGTATTCGCACAGGCTCTTCTGCCAGTTAAAGCAAACTGCCGCTAAGAGCGAGCATTTTGAATAACTCTCCAGCCTTTAATAATGACGTAGTTGTAGGTACAGAATAGATGATTGTTTGAGAAAACACAAACGTATTCAATGTCTTTGCAGAATCACTCTCGTAATAGTTGCTTCAAAGCAAAAACTTTAACTACACCCACCCCCGTCTGTTCTTTTAAAATATACTACACAGGCCACCAGCAGTAACTTCGCTTCTTACTCCTCTCCTCCGTTAGTGACCGACAGGAGGACGTCAAAGGCTAAAGTTAATGTGTTCGTGAATTTAATATCCGCGAATCCAAACCTAAATGCCGGTCTCTTGGAACCACATGTGATCACCCTGGTACTGTCTTCGATGCGGGATGCGAGCTTCCGCCCGCGAACTCAACAAGACATTCTGCGTGAACTGGACTGTAGGAAGACGAGCGGTCCGGACGGAATACCAATCCTTAAGAATTGTGCTCCAGAAGTACCGTCGATTCTTGGCAGACTCTTTCGCTTATCTTACGCACAGAGGACATTTGCTACCTGCCGGAAAATCCCTCGAGTTCAGTCAATCCTAAAGAGGGGGAAAATGTATCTCCCACGAAATTACTCGCCGAAAGCATTACTGTCTATGTTATCTAAGTTGATGGAAAAGGTCATCAATGCCGAGTGAATTAAGTTAATCACATAAAATGGTAATTCCATTTTTTTGCTTAGTAACAAGTTGCGAGTTAGATAATCTTGTGCGTGGCAGTAGCTTGGTTTATGAAGAGTAGGGGAAGCGGCTTGGCTAGCGGTCGCGCTCGACTTTGTACGTCTGTTGCCCAACGGATTATTTTACAATTTTTAACAAGTGAAGGCGTCAATCCCTCGGAAAGTTTTTTCCGATTAAAGGCACAGTTTGGTGATCATACCCTGTCTCAGAATCGTGTGTATACATTATCAAGAGTAAGGGAACCGGCTTGGCTAGCGCTCGCGCTTGACTTTGTACGTCTGTTGCGAAACGGATTATTATAAAATGTTTAGCAAGTGAGGGCGTTAATCCCTCGGAAATGTTTTCCCGATTAAAGGCACAGTTTGGTGATCACACACTGTCTCAAAATCGGGTGTATACATAGGTCAAACAATTTAAAAGTAGGCGAGAACGTATCGAAAACGGAAGTCATATTCGACGCCAAAGAAAAAGTCGTACAGATGGCAGCATCATTCTAGAGCTTATTGAAAGTAATCGCCGCTTAACTGTTGGAGAAATCTCATCAAAAGTGGGTATCAGCTATGGAAGTGTTAAATCAATTACCTTGGAGTGCAACGGACTTTTAAATGATCGTCAATACGGATTGCGTGGCGGGCGGTCCAGGGAAGACCTTTTAACACTAATAACCGATCTCCAAGGCTTTCGACCGCGTTTGACACGTGTCATTGCTGACCAGACTTCGTCCATACGGACTTTCCCAACAGCTTTGCAAGTGGACGAAGAGCTTCTTCGAAAATCAATCGATCCGGGTTGTTGTGGACGACGACTGTTCGGATCTGTATTCTATTAATTCCGGGGTGCCTCAAGGTTCTATTTTGCCTCCAACCTTGTTTTTGCTTCACATAAATGATTTCTTAGAGTCAACAGATAACCAAGTGTTCAGTTTTACGGATGATAGTGTGGGGGTTCTTTAAAGCTGCGCAAAGAACCACCCACAAATCCAACCCCAATTCCCCTTTACCAACCTACAGTTACCTGCAAAACATTTCCTTCTCAAGGACATCCAATGCATCACCCAAAATTCCCTGTGAAGAATTCTCTAACATTCATGCATTCAATGCATCATCCGAATTTCCGGAAAACAATTCTTTACACACAGGCGTCATCATAAATTAGGAAACCTTATCGGCGCCACTGTCAGCCAGCCTATCCTGCCGCATACGTGCGCAGAACATTTTCCTGGCTTACACACAGTCTCGGCAGGCTTTGGTCCAATCGACGTCTAGCCGCCAAAAACCGAATTCTCTAGCATATAAACATGCACACAAAGAATTCGACCCATTCCGCCAGCAAGGATACAGTGCACAATCACCATTGTGTACCTCAATTCCTTTTAGCACCCAGTTCTCCTAATTGTATGAAGACTATTTATACAGCTGCATCCATGTCTTCAATGATGCCCTTTGTTCTTTCCTCCTTTCTTAGTTTCGTTTTCCCATGACCTCGCTGCATGAGTAAGCAATGGATCAATTAGCACACTAGCTAAGGTCGGCCCAGAGAGATCCTCTCCTATTCACCACCACAAAGAGAAACTTCAAGTTCCTCTCAAGAAAAGAAAACTCACATTAGCTGAGAGTGGACTCACCACGAGTCTCTCGAGGTTAACCCTTGAGTATCGATGAGTCGAAATTCAACCACGGAACGAGTCGGTCGCGTCGAAATCCAACCGCCGCAGAGTGTACACGGTAGTGCACACACCCCTTTTTGTTTTACGGATTCCTGAACCCGAGCCGAGTAATAACCACTAGTAAGTGCAAACGTGTTTCAACCACAAGCGTGCGTCCAGGAGTCTTCAGTACAAGTTTATAGTATTTTGTTGGTATCCGTCGCGTTCTAATAGTTTGGCATTTTAATTTGACGGTTTGTGTTGGTGTTTTAACAAAAGACCTGTTGTTTACAAATTAATTCGATTGAGTGTATCCTCAAATAAAGCGATTTCTTCTATGGTTTTTTTTTTTCTATTTACCGAAGCATTGTGTTGTGAGTTATTCGCGTATTTATAACATTACTACTGTTAATTTTCGACACAACATACGCAAACTAAAAACATAGTAAATTACTATAAAATATCTTTTCAATGTAATGTGTTTAAGAATATAATAATTTTACAAATGAAGTGCACATAGTTCATTTTGAAATATTTTGTTGAAATTATCCAAACGAAGAAACGAAATGTGATGTAAGAAACTAACGTGAACAATAAAAAGGAAGAATTGAAATAAAAAAATCATTTATGCAAATAATAACCTAGTGTTTTATTTTCCTTCTTGTGAAGGGTTTGTAGCGGAGCTTTGATATTTATGAACAGTATTTGGCGTACACGGTGGGATATTACTGAACCCGCGCCCGTGCAGGCACACCGACTAATATCACCCCACAATAGTATGCTTGTTCTCTCTGTTTCGAATGACCGGTCGAGTATGGCATCAACATTGCACCAGCCAGATCAACTCTCTGAACCGAAATCTGCATAAGGCCCTGCAGTGAGGAAAGGTCAATCTCGTCGACTCCAATTCGACGAAGACACAGTATACAACACTCACACAGAAAAGTGAATCATCGGTTCCACGGCTGATGATGAATGGTCAGGCCCTCGAAACTGGGCAAACCTTTAAACGTATCGTGGCATAAACATGTGTCAAACATCGCCAGGACTATCTCTGGAAAAATAAGTTATATTTTTAGAGACAAGAAATATTTTAGTCCGGTCCCACTTCTTCTCCTGTCATCATCATCATCATCATCATCACCGGCACTACAACCGGGATCCGGTCTTGGCCTTATTTAGCAAGTCTCTCCACCGGTATCCAGTCCATATCCGAGATTTGTTAAATTGTCCATAATAGTTTGTATTCCCGGGCAACGTCATTGGCTTTGCGCCAACCTTTCTCGGGATGTTGTTTTTTTGTATAAATCCCAAATTAGACCCGCGATCGAATATTGTTGTCATGTTTAGAGCCCCGATCCTGAACATACCCATACAGAAACGGACGATCTGGGTGATCGGGGGCACGGCGCTAACATCGGAACTGAACTACAGTTCCTATCACATCGAAGGCGCTTTGCTGACCTCTGTTTGTTTTACAGATATTATCACGGGTACTGATCTTCGGAGATTCTGGGTATTGTTCGTGTTGTATTCCAGAATACTACCCTTTATTAAATTTAACACTGAATCTCCTTACACATCCTTAAAAACTTCCCTTAACATATAATACATTCTCACTTAATACATTCCATTCATAAACATTCACGATATTCTATATCATTTAATAACATACACATTTAATAACCTGCACATTTTTATTCATTCAAAACATAGTAACTTTGATTTTCGTCCAAATTTTATTCAAGTTAAAAGTCACAGAGACTTTGTTAAAATTTTTTTGTTCATGTTATAATTTCCAGTTAATTAGAACATAATGTTCTATAAGTAGAGAAAAAATTCATTTGTAAAATCAGTTTGAGATTAGAAGCTAGAGAGAACAGTTTGAGTCATCAGTTAGAGAGTAGAGGTAGTAAGTTGAGTTAGAGAAGTAAAATTGAGAGTTCGAGTTATTAAGAATAGAATAACCAGAAGGAAGAAAGTTATTAAGAATAGAATAAACAGAATAGAATAAAAATAAAGAAATATAAAAGGAAAATAAAACCAATTATTTAAACCAGAAAGAAGACGTACAGAAGACGTCTTACCATCCTCGGGAAAAGAAAAGGTCCCCGCTCTTCCCTCATTCCGAGGAATCACGGCGACGGATGGCAACATTCGGCACAATTCGGTTTATATGCGCTTCACGAGACAATCCGGCGGATCGCACCAATTTGCGGTCCATCTCTCGACGGTGGAAATGTGGCGGTTCCGCCAAACCCCACTGTACACTTACGCGAAGAACCCCCATAATTACAACCCAGCCATCATAACTTTCTGCTAATGCAATCGCATTAAGCACCTGTAAATACTTCACACAACAAAGACCAAATGTATTTAGCTAAACGCTTCTGGAAAATGATTGTTACCTTCATTCATTAATTCGAATTAAAAATTCCCTATAAGAATGCTCACCCAAACTTATCATAAATTCCCCGAAAGAAAACCGCATAATCAGGGAATCTTAAACTTGAGTTGGCTATTCTCAGCCTCAACATGTGTACAATAAATGTACCTACATACACATTGGCTAACGACCCTTTTACCCAACGATAAACAGTCCAACGCAGCTGCATATAATTAGCGCCATAGACGCTGAAACTAATTCCCTAGCATGTACCATGTACAAACAAAAGAACGCTATCCCTCAGCAGGCATTCTGGCGATACGGCAAATAATTCAAACCATTCAAGTATTCCAAATGCATCTACCATCTAATGAGTTGCAACTTGTTTATTCAGTTGAACTCTCAGATCATAAATTCCCTTTGTCCTACATATTCCTGGATCCGTTTACCATTGACCTTCTCACATAAGCAAACAGAATCCCAATTAGCATCCAATGAAATTCGGCTTTTTTGTTTAGCCGAACTCACATCTCATTGAAGCACATTATGCTCTTTCTTTGTTTCAGTTTCGTTCTCATGGCGTTGTCCCATGAATGAACCAATGTACACACGTACATGTGTAACACCATGATCTTCTTGCGAGATCTGGTTTTCTGTTCCACAAAGAGAGACTTTACGTCTCTCTTGTGGTAGATAAAAACATATCCTTAGCGGAGAGGATATCCACCACCACCAAATCGAGGGTGAATCAAGATCCAGATTCCAAGCCTCAATTGAGTCGTATTTTTACATCCAGCCACGCTGGTCGGTTTTTCTCCTGCGCCGCGGGGACGCATCAGTCCCAGAGTCTATTCTCAACCACCGAAGGAGTAACCTCTTTGTGTTGCGTACGTGTTCCGGAAGTATAATCGAAATCGTGTATATCCGTCGTGAACGTTTTAAACCTAACTTAGCATAACTCTAAATTGACTTGTAAAATGCGACAAAGACTTAATTTACTTTAGTGAACGTTCATTATATGTTTTAAAATTAATATAAATAGTTTTACACTGATTAAGATAATAAAGTAACCTCTTAACAAATAGACAGTACTCAGTGTATTTTTTGTGCTCCTCGATAGTATAGTGGTTAGTATACCCGCCTGTCACGCGGGAGACCGGGGTTCGATTCCCCGTCGGGGAGCCTCTGACGCAAGACTTGATGACCTTGCCCGGAAAAAAACAAATCATTATGGAAAATTTAAATAAGGCCAAGACCGGTTCCCGGTTGTAGTGCCGATGATGATGATGACTCAGTGTATTTTATTTCCAAGCTGCAGTTCGGGTGTTTTCTTTTATACTTTTGACTCGTGCGACCAGTGTTTCGATCTCTCAGCAGTGCACCGACCAGGGAACAATTCGTGGGACGAAGTAGAATCCCGTGCCGTACGCCACGACTTCGTTCCGCACAGAAACATCCCTCCATCAGAACTCGTTCCGTTACAGAGCGAGAAAGCTGTCGAATTCCTTCCCCGCGCGAGTGTGTCCGGAGCGTTACAACCTACAAGAGGAACTGCAACAGTTATTTGGTGCCATCTCGGGGCGCCATGTCAGCGCAATAGTTTCGCCTCTCCCGAGAGAAGTGCGGCAGTTCCCCCTAACGCCACCTAATGCCGCCATTCATCCTTTCCCGGTTTACATGGAAGATCTCTTTTGTGGGCAGCCCGAGCTTCTGAAAATCTAGAGAAAACATTATTTTACGGCGATTCCATGTGAACGCCATTTCTAATTCTCTAGCATGTTTTACATTCAATTACCTTAGGTAATCAAATAGCATTAGCGCCCAACAACTAATTTGCTGAAAAGCAATTCGGTTGCACAAGAAGCAACCGACATAACGCGAACCACCGTGGAGCGCCATCAATATTACATACAGACATGGTTTCATGAAGCGCATTATTCTCCTTAAGAAAGAAATTCGGTTGCGTCACCAACCACCCGATACAAGCCCAAACCAATTCGGCGCGCATATCTCTTGTCGATAGCCACCGCACACAATCCAGGAGATACTTCTTCTTTTCGTTGTCGTCCCAAACATTTCGGTCGCGTAACCGAGCGACGGGCAACTTGGGAAAACACGCCAGGCTGCACAAGTAATTCAAAGAAAAGGGGCAACACCAATGAATTGCCAACTAAGGATATGCGATCGTCGGAAATGCTGTACGCATTAGCCGATCGTATAAACATACAACGTCCCTCAATACGAGTGTACAGCTGCAACCCTTTTAATTACCATTCCCTGTGATTTTTACTCATCTGCGTCATGAAACCCCAACAAGTATCATGTTAAGCGACTGGCTGCCGAGGGCATCAGAGTTCTCAATGGCACAAACATACATCCGAGAGTTCGACCCTCCGGTCGGTTCTGGTCATACGCATGACCAACGTAAGCGCTGTGCACGGATACAATAATTTATTGGCACGCTGAGGGATGCTCAACATGGGTGACCGGGGTGGTCAAGCATGTAAGTGCGCATCCGAAATGTAAACGGTCGTCGAAGATTTTTTTCCTTTGGACGGGGGATGCGTGCGGAACATATATGCTTTTATTTTATCTTACGGATTGTGAGTTTTTGTTGGACGGTGAAATCAATCAGTTAACAGCCACCGTCGATGAAGGAGTTCGCGAAGTACCTTTTGTTCTAATTACTAGTTAACCGGTGTCCTAGTGTTATAGTCGGCCAGATTCTATTAATTCTATTTTCTATCATATATCATTAATCATATTGTAAAGTTCTACCGTCTACAACATTTCACTAATCATACTCTGAAGTTCTACCATCATCCATTCGCTTGGGATCAATGATCTCTTTTCGCAGGTGAATAGCACCGACCACATTTCCTCTTCTCCATAATTCTGTCTCCCTGCGGTTCAACGCACTCTGAGATGACCACAGCCGTAACACTTGGGCAGTAGGTCATTCTCAGAAGCTGCATTGATTCATGCACACACAACCAAACCCACCCCGAGTTCATAGTACTTTGTGTTTCAGTTCTCTCATTCTCCCATGTTCGTCGACTATCGAATTAACCGATGTATTCACCACACATCGACGGGCGTGGCAATGAGAGAGCAGAAGTATGATCTATATTGGTTGTCCAGTGTACAAAAATTAAATTACCCATCTTCATCCCTAATTCGAGTCAGTCGCGGGTGCACACGCTCGAGCCACAAGTTTTGACAATTAAAGCATTATTTACGAATGGAGACGTACCGTGAAATCAATCGTGAGTTAATACTTAATAATCAAGAACTTCATAGTGCACTAGCTAAATCGAAACGCGAAATTTGCTATTTAAATTCGTTGCTTATAGAGCAACTAGAAAAATATTCTCGGCTGAAGAATTGTATTGTTGCTGAACTACAAAAAGTTACAAGTGTATAATTAGAGATAAACATAGTTTAAACGAAAATTAAAGAATACTTAAACAATTAAACTAGACCGAGTACATTTCATTTATTCCTTTTGGAGAACAATTTTCGACGTCGGAACAGTTGGGGAGTTAAGTGAATCTAGTGCCCGTGTTAGGTGCAATACTTCACTACCCCCACAAGTTGTTTATGTTATTTTCGTTGATTTAATAAATAAAGAATTCTAAAACTATTGGAAAGCGTTTCATTATTGCAACAGGAGATTTTTGGAGGCAATAGTGACATGTTGTATTCCAGAATACTACCCTTATTAAATTTAACACTGAATCTCCTAACACATCCTTAAAAACTTCACGTAACATATATTACATTCTCACTCAATACATACCATTCATAAACATTCGCAATATTACCAGTTACAGCACACTTAATAACCTGCACCTTTTTATTTATTCAAAAACATAGTAACTTGGATTTTCGTCCAAATTTGATTCAATGTAAAAAGTCAGGGAGAAAATTAGAAGAGAAAAATTTCAGTTCCGAACGAGTTGAGTTCGGAAGTTAGTTTTGAGAAATAAGTTCATAGAAGTTATTAGAGAAAAGAATATACCGTTCTGAAAAAGATACAGAGAGAAAAGGAATAGAAGAAATAGAGAAGAATCGAAATAAAGAATAGTGAATAAAGTAAAGAATAAAGTTAAATTATACAATTCGAAAAGAAGAGTAAAAGAAGGAGTTTTAATAAATGGAATAAAAATAAATGGTCCACGCTCTTCCCTCAACCGAGGAAGCACGGCGGCGGACATACAACAGACACGAAAGACCACAAAAGTATTTGAAAACAAAAAAGGACAGGCACGAGTTTCTGCGTTAATAATTGACCCAGTTAGTACCCCGCGCCTTGGCATTTCACGTTGACGGGTTTCTAACTTACGACCAACGCATCGTCGGCAGTGGACCAAGCAATCCAGATCTTTGTGCTTATTCTATCTGGGCGACACAGCAGCCACCGAGGCACCGGCCAGACGACATTGGGGACCAGGAGACCCGCAAAGACGGATCACTCGATTAAATTTTACTATACCTGTGCTAACGCCATCTATATTTGGTATAAGTAACTGTTGTAAAAGTACTGACTGAACTAAACAATTCCAAAATGCTACTACCAAGCGGTTAAAAGCGTTTCAGGGCATTTGGGATTGATTAAGAAATTTAACTCAGAGGGTCACTTAAAAAAATTTTGTAGACTGAAGTTGCTATTGGATATAATTTTTTGGGATGTTTCTACATCATTTAATCCAATGTTAAAAAGTCAGTCATTTGCATCGGCATCCTCCTTCCCAATCCTTTCCACCCTTCACCCCCTGCATTATGCATTGACACTCAAAGGTATTAAAATCCATTTTGTGCGGGCGAATTTTAAAACGTGACTAATATGGTCTCACTGAGTCGATCGTTCAAATTTCGCGTAATTTCAACACATTAATGGGAATATTCGAATATTCGACTCCCACTACTTGAAACTCTGATTAAAACCTGACTTGCCACCTTCTACCCCCTCTTCAAATTCATTAATATTCTTGGACTACCAGACCTGTTTTTCTCCAACCCCCAAATTAATGAAAATCTATTCACCACTTTGCATTATCTTATCCCAGTATTCTCTTCCTGGTTTCCTAGGCGAATGTTTTTTTCTTCATATAACTGGTCAAAGTTCTTTCAATTCCTTCAATCAATTTTTGATTTGACAAACATCGTTAGTTTTAGAAGATAAATACGGTTTTAACAGCATTACTCAAAACACTACATTCAAGAAGTTCAAAAGTTGAACAGATTACATTTGATAGAAATAACGTTTCATTGTTCAGGATTCATTGAACTGAAAATCGTCAAAAACAAACTTGATACGAGACCTTCAATAACATCTCAATTACAATCCCTTATCTAGAGAACTAACATATGCAGTTCCTGATAACAAGACCGAATTTACTTAACTTACAAGATTCTTAAGCAAACATTAATGTATTATGTATTCACATTTATTGATCGAACTAATTAAGGTATTGTTCTCTGAACAGAACACACAAGTGTCACAGAATAACCATCTAAAAGTATAATGTTTATAATTGATTGCAAGTTGACTCAATTTGCAAATAAACATTTGGTTCAATTAATGTGTAAACTCGTTTGTGTTCATTTTTTGAAATAAAAGCCGTTCATTATGCTAAACTACAATGTTTACAATTCAATTGTACTTTTTCACATGTTTCCAAAAGAATAAAAATCAACAATTTCCGATGGATTCATCACCGAGTTCCTCATAAGTTATTATTTTCGCAGAACAAAACTTTTAATGGGAAGGCAAAGTTAGAAATTTAACTGGGCTACTGGAAACTTATTAGTAGCGTCAATCTAGTCCGGGAAATGGCCTTCTGGCCGACTGACTAGTGCAATCGATATCTTTTGTGTGAATATTTCCACAAAAACTATTTAAAATTCGATAGAAGAGAGGAGAAATGAGATATTTTAATAGTCGAACTTCGCAAAAGAAATCATCAGGCAATTTTCCTTTATTATATACGCAAATGAACTACGGCGCCACCGTGACATCGTGAAATTACGCATTTTGAATTTTTAGGGTTAGAGTTTGATATCAAAAGAGGTGCTCTGTATATGGACAGATAGGATAGGAAAGAAATTCATCACACCAATCAAAACCATACAATGCAGTAGCTAAACACTACCGAAGGCTAAGGAGAAAACCTGTTCCCAAACACATTATAAAAAGTGTTATTCCTCTACGATAGATGATGCTGATCTTCCAGGTACACAATTACCCCTAATCCACAATTTGATTGTCATAGATCTGCCATTGCAAGATCACATATTGTATGTTGTACATTATAAAAAGTATTATTCCTCTACGATAGATGATGCTGATCTTCCAGGTACACAATTACCCCTAATCCACCATTTGATTGTCATAGATCTGCCATTGCAAGATCACATATAGTATGTTGGTATAAAATACGAAACGATATCTACCGGCAATGGCCAAACAAAACGCCTGTGCGGTGGGTTTATCACCTTTGATGTCGTCGACGACAATCGGCTTTTATTCGCCTTTTTCGTCAGACATGCCCCAAATTGATGGAAAACGCAAATAAACACATAGAATCATTCTTTAGCCAAACCACATGAATATGGAATACTCTACCTGATCATGTGTTTCCTTGCGGTTGTAATATCCAGGCATTTAAGACTAGTGTACATCAATACCTCCTTTTCTTATCTTCTACCTCTTCTTCTTCTCTCGTGCTGTACTCTGACATTTAAGGTATCTCTAAATCCCCATTTGTGCGTACGTTTGTGTAAAAGAAAATGCTAACTCTTTCTCAAAGTAATTGTCAGTTCTGCGTGAACAGAATACTCGTGATCAACTTCCAACACGCGAAGAGCATTCAAATGCGGGTACAATTTGGGATTTTTACAAGAGAGCAAGTTGGATCGAGGTCAAGTAATTTTTAGCTCTGAAAAGATAACTTATTTTCTTTGAAGTGGATTTGGCGATATTTGGTACATGTCTTGCCACGTTGCATTTCCACTAATCGTGACACCGAGCCAAGGCATGCCTTTCTTAAATTTACTGACCTGAACGTTTATCATAAACTGGAGCACACATTATCTATGCGTTCTTGCAAACGCCGTATATTGTGTCTTCTTCGAATTGAAGGTTTAAGTTCAAGTTGTCCTTTTTCTATTGTACAATCTTGTCTAGGTCCCAATTCAGATAGTCGACCTGGTTCGATCTCAGCTGATGCGATATATTGATCCATTAATCAGTCAATCATTCGAAAATAAAGAGTCAGTGTACTATTCTCGATAAAAATTAATAATTTGTTACCCGTTGATATAAGGGCAGGTCAGTAAGTCTTTAGAAAATCTAAGAGATGGTGCTCGTAGCATCGCAAATGGTGTGTTTTTAGTAAGCATCATTCCTTACTAGGTATCTATCAAATACAATATACAAATATCTTGCAGGTATCTGATAAACTGGGTGTGGAAAAAATATCTGCCAGATGGGTACTACATTTGTTTTCAGCTGAGAACAAACGCAACAGTGTGGAATCTTCTAAGGCTCATTTGGAACGCATGCGTCGCAACCTAGATAAGTTTCTGCACAGATTAGTGACTGTAGATGATACATGGATACACTACTACACTCCCGAGACGAAAGAACAGACAAATAGTGGATTGGCGAATATGTTTTGGGATGCACGTGGCATTAACTTCATTGACTATTTGGAAAATGGACAGACGATAACCGAATAGTATTATGCATTATTATTAGGTCAGCTAGATGAGAAAATAAAAGAAAATCGTTCTTATTTGAAGAAAAAAAAGTCGTATTTCTTCAGTATAATGCACGAGTGCATACATGCGGAGCTTCAACGATTAAAATTAAGGAATTAAAGTTTGAATTGATACACCATCGATCGTATTTACCAGATCTGGCCCCGAGTGACTTCTTTTTATTTTCGAATTTAAAAAAAAAATTGCTCAGCGGACAACGGCTTATATGAATTGAGGGGGTCATCGCACAGACAAATGCTTATTTTGAGGATATACCACTGTGGCGGTCCCGCCAAACCCCACGGTTCTCTCACCAGAAAAAAAACCCATAACTTCCACCCAAGCTCATACTTCACTAATGCAATCGCATTAGCATCTTAAATACTTCACGCATTAAATAGATCAAATCCTTAACCTAAGAGTCCCTGTGAAAGAAAACTTACCTTTCATGCATCCCTTCGCATACAATTACCCGTAAGATTTCTTGCTCAACTTATCAGGAATTCCAAACCAATTTGGCACCTTCGGTGCCAGGCAGATTCCTAGACGAATACCTAATAACAAAGGATTTGGATTACATACTATGTAACCTTCACCAGGACCATAAAAATTGCGCTATCTATTTTTCAGCTTCGCCATGTGTATGATAAATCTCTTAACGTACACATTGGCCGGCCACCTTTTTCTCCCAGCAATAAAATACCCAAGCAGCTGAAGCCAATTTCCCTAACTCGCACCAAGTGCAAACAAAGAACGCTGTTCCTGCATAGGCTTCCTGGCGATACCATAAACAATCCATATCGTTTGTGGTATCCTAAACGCATTTTTCATTTAATAAGTGGCTGCTATTTATCCAGCTGATCCTCATTGCCGAACGATGCATAGTTCGCTTTTCCCTTTTGTCTTGTAATTGCCCTGAATCCATTCTTCATGACCTCGATGCATAATCAAACACAAACCCATTAGCATCCCACGAGATGCGATTTGTTTGTTTCAACCAACACACATCTCCTGGATGCGCATTATGCCCCTTCTTGGTGTTTCAGATTCGTTATCATGGTTTCGACCCATGAAAAGAACCGACGTACACATATACATATTGCACCATGACGATCTCCTCTATGAGATCCGGTTATCACCACCGTAAAAGCGAATGCACCCAAAGTTCCCTTGGACAGCGCTTTAATATCGAGGAGTCAAATTACATCCGCAGAGCAGCACGGTCGTTGTCGCTCCCGCTCTCCGTTAATGTATTAATAATAAGTTTACGCGGAGTATAAAAACACTAACGTATTTAATAGTGCCAGTAATCAAATAAATAAACAGAACGTAACTAACAATAAACAATCCGTGTGTTTAATTTATCGGCTGCTGTTCCTGGGAGCGTTTATTTCTTTTGTTTTGTGTTGCATTCCTTAGCGCGTGAACAATAGATGATGGGGATGGAAGTGAACGGAGTACCCATGCCTGGCACAATACTTCCTCCCCACACAACAACCATACTTTTCTGAAGGTTTAAAAAAGTTGGAGGGACGTCTGTCAAAATGGATTGAACTAAAAGGAGGATACCCAAAAAAAAAATTGATTTTCTATCTTTTCTAAAGACTTATTGACCTGCCGTCGTACAAACAAAATTAAATAGAAATAGCGTTGACCCCAAAATATATTAAAACCCTAGGGCACTCTGAAATGAATACGAAAGATATTGAAAAATTAACGAATTTAAATATCTGGGAACGATACTGACGACCAGTAACGAAATGTCAAAGGAAATTAACAAGAGACTGCATTCCGGAAACGCTAGTTGGCACGCAGTCAGTAAACTGCTGAAATCCAGACTGCTATCACGTAACATAAAGCTCCGTGTCTATAGAACCATAATCATGCCGATTGTCCTATATGGATGCGAAACATGGGGTCTCACAAAACGGGAAGAAAACAAATTCCGCGTATTCGAGAATAAAGTTTTGAGGGGCATCTTTGGAGGTAAATATGACGAGGAGGCAGGACAATGGAGGAGACTCCATAACCACCAATTGGAAGAGCTATATCGCAAACCTACAATAGTGAGAGTAATCAAGTCGCGAGGATTAAGATGGCCAGGACACGTGGCGCGAATGAGCAACGATAGGACCGTGCATAGAATTCTTGACGGTAGACCAACGGGAAAGAGACCGGTAGAACGGCCGCGACGGAGATGGGAGGACAATGTTAGGTTTGAGCTTGAGGAGATCGGATCGAATGGTCAAGCGTGGAAGGAGAGTGCCCAGGACAAGGAACGATGGCGAAGCCGAGTCGGTGAGGTCATGACCTTCCGGGTTCCTACAGGCAATAAATAATAACAGTAATAATCGAAAAACATGTTATAGCGTTTGCTACGATTATAGTGAAGAACGTGTGATTCGAATTGACGCTATGACAGTTAGAAGCACCAAAAATTGAATCAAAGGCGAAACACATCAGGCTACTGTCCGTGTTTTCGAATTCGATTTCTAAACTCAAGTACATTCAACTGATGTGGAATTGTTATGTAATCGCTTGGGTATACGAATCTGATGCATTTTCTTATCCGATTTTCGTTCGGTGTTCTTCACTATTTGCTTGTGTACTGTGTGTGTATCTTGTAGCGATCCTAAATCACTACTCCCATCCAAATCCCCAATATTACCAATAATCCCATTCAAATCCCCAATACCTCCCATAACCCAAATCCAAATTTCATATCGAATCATATGAGCGATAAATTAAACCAAAAGTTAATTTGTCGCACATTAATTCAATTTCACACTAACTCATACCCCAATCCCATTGAATAATATGCACGTTAAATTTAAACCAAAATCCATTTGTCGTGCATTGATCCAATTCCCCATAATCCTGACATCATGTAATGCTTAACTCAAAAGCATTTCATGATTTCCCTTCCAGGAACTTATTTAACTAAACGCTTAGTCAATTCCCAGAATACAATTCCAATTGAAGCACACAAAATCTTGTGTGTGCTTCTTGGAATTTTTACATCAAAAACGTTGACAAATCTTAACGACAAAAAGCATAAAAGGACGGTACATTTGAATTTCGTGATCAGTAAAGTTTCAGAGGCCGAACCTATAGCCAAAGAATGAGTCAAGTTCTGGAAGGCCAAACCCCTGGTCCGATGTCAAGTAAAAATAATATAAAAAGAAAGATATAAAAAGGATGCGACAATGCGAGAACCCTTGACTCACCATGACAGGCATCCGGTCCATAAAATTGGGTTCCAACGCCTGCATCCCTTCTGGCAAGCCAGATCCAACCCCGTGAAGACGCAGACTCCACCCTCAAAACAGAATCTCGAGAACCAGCCCGAGCCTCGAGAACCAGCCCGATTATACTTTTATACGAAGACATATTTCTTAAAGTTTGGTTATTTATTAAAATATTTGCATGATGTTCCCTCTGACAAAGTTCTCCGGAGATCCGAATGGGAAACTAGTTTACCTCCGGAATTCTTTATCTCAGAAGGTACCATCATGACTTATTTCCGTGTGAGTCCGGGCCATCAGCCATACATCCAAAAAATAGTCGAAGATTTCTCCCGAAGATATCGTAGAATGCACAGCGTGAGGGTGTGGTATCTCACCTTGGGACCGACTACCCCGTAAACCAACCTTTTCTCGAACCGGTCCATCAAGCTTCAAAAGATGGCCAGGGATTTCACGGAGCGTACAGTTTAATGGGGCGGTATTTCAGCGGGCGACGGGGCGTTGAGACTCCACCTACCACTCGGCCTTTAGTCCCCGCTTACGACAAGCCGGCCTAGCTGGGATTCTGACACCCTACTCACAGGCCTAAACTTTCCGTTGTATATAGCATGTGCAGCACTAGTCAATTTTAAATAGTCACGATTTAAAAGGAAAATGTACATACAAACATTTTCCACCCCTTCCACCCCCATTTTTGGCAAATGTCGTAATTCTTCCCCCGAAAAAATTACAAAATTCTCGAAGCGAAAGTCATGAATAATAAACACACACATATTTACGTATAATGAACTTTCCCAGCAAGTTTGTCGTTGCCATACCATTATATTCTTATACACCAGACAATTCTTTAAAGTGGGATTCAGGTGAGCGAGGGACGAAACCAAATTCAATGAATCGGTAAATGATAATGTGGGAGTGAAATTGGGTCCTCATATAAAAGGACGTGAATGAGCGACTCTCGCTCTCTTATATTAAAACTGTGTGCGACTCGGATTGTCTTGTCTTCAATCCGGCTCGTTTTAATTGAATTCTTCACGCGGTACTCGTTTTAAATTCCTTGTCAAGTTGAGTCATAAAAAGAAATTTAAAAGAGTTATTAAACGGTGTTTTCAGTGTTGAAGACTATCATTTTTGTCATCAAAAACAATGTTATAAATAAAGTTCTCATAAACAAACAAACTGTTTATAAAAAAAAACCATTGACAATTTTATTGTGTGTGTATTTGTTACCTCTTCGTTTCTTGCCCTCTTGGTTTGTTTTATTATTCGACAACAAAGAATTAATTTGAAGTTCAAAGCATAACTTTTGTGTGCGCACCCGAGGATCAACAGACTTTCGAACGAGTGAAACTTTGGCGCAAGACTAAAGACCTTGCCCGAAAAAAAACAAATCATGATGGAAAATTTAACAAGCCTCAGGACTTGCTAAATAAGGCCAAGACCGGTTCCCGGTTGTAATGCCGATGATGATGATGATGATGATGAAATTTTACAAATAATTTCGTGCGGGATAGCGTGAATGTGCAAAAGGTAAATTGTCCATCATTTAGATAAAAAATAGCAGCCACATAGCAGCAAAGAATCCACATCCATCATCTGAAAGACAAGTCCAGTAACACGGAGGAGCGAGCATTAATACCACAAAACCTACAGAACGTGTCAGAAAAAATTGTGAGAACTTTCCAATTATATTTATAATATATTATTGTATACGTATCAAAATTTTGTATGCAACAATGCAATATATTTGGAACACCTTTTTTTTAGAAACGAGATCCATAATTTGCCTGAACGATGGGGAAATGCCAGTTCCCGAATGGACGATACTGTAAATAATGCAATTTTTCACTTGATTATTGAAATAAATGCATGTTTTATGGAAAAAATATGCACGTTTTAAGTGGTATACCCAATTGTATTTTCGAAACGTTTAGCGTCGTCAGGTGGGATCTTAGCTCGGAAACGGCCTACCAAATAAGTAAATATGTGAGCTCCAAACTTCTAAAGACTGTCCAAGATTCCTCCCGACTATTTCACGACCATGTAACTTAATGGGGTTAAATTACACCGGACGGCAGACCATGGGGACTCTATGGTGGTGTTTAACTTGTGCACCTGCACGGGCGCGGATTCAGAAAACACCCACAGATCAATCGCGAAAGCCGACTGGATAATGCTGCAACTGTCCTCCAAAGGACAAATAAAACACGTCACGTTGGATGAAAGAATCTTTATTGACACGCTGAAGTAATTTTATTCAATACACTTGGTGGTCCATATTACCTAAAATGATTCACGGTATATTTCTTATTAGCAGGTGGTAAATGTGCTAATTACACAAATTTCAGTTATTACTAACATTATTGAACGTATTTGTTTAAGCACCGTATTGTTCTTATTAATAATCAGCGAACGTATCCATTTAAGCACTGTATTGTTCTTATTGATAAAAAGGGGCGGATTTAATTAAGCACTGTATTGTTCTATTAATAAACAGCGAGCGAATTTGCTTAGACACAGCGTGTATTGTCCTATGAATAAACAGCGAACGAATCTACTTAGACACAGGCTAACCACTAGTACATTTGACTCGATTTAAAATCGTGCGACTCCGATAACACAACGTCCCCGACACGTGTGGCTGGTTGTAAGGTTAAAATCTGACTCCCCGATGCAATCCACATCCCATCAGATGCAACGGTGATGGATCACACTGAGGTGGGAGGAGCGAATCGGATTTACTTGGCGACGACCAATGGGTGATCGAAACGGAGTTAAATGGGAGAATTTCCCATATGCTCGTATAGGACAAGTACGATGCTCCTTCGCCTGCAATACAGACAACGAACGGTCCTGCAGCTGTTCAAACAAAGGAACGAGCATAAATTGCAGCAGGCATTGTTGTCATAAATCATCGTGATGAACGCCTGAGAACGAAATAGGTCTCTTTGTCCTAAGTAAACAGAAACGCTATTTCAAGGGTCATACGATGAGATGGACATCGTTCGTGGTTTAGCCGATGTTACTTAGAATCATTATAGTGTTTACTTAGGCGTTCACAATCATGCCGTTGCAGGCGATACATTCTTCGGTGACGATAGGTCAACCGAAGGTTTGAGAATTGTTTGCATAAATGTGCTGGTACATGGGTACGATGGTGAGGAATTTGCCTTGCAGATGTGCAAGCATACGTCTCGCCCAGGGTGGCCATGGACCAGTGATTGGTAACTAGAATAAACACAGTGAGGCTACTGTGTGTTTGTTTAGTTTACAGGCAGGAGCATCATAAGGCATAATCATGGGTATGATTGCTTAAGTAACAATCATGTTCATGCCCAGATCTCATAATCGGTTGCTGGCCGATAAAAGAGAATTGGTTACAATATTTGCGAACCTAAGGATATGGGCGCAATATTTAATTACCAAATGGTAGGGAAACTATCGACTCCAGTTGCGTCAACAAGTACCCTGGTCGGCGTGTCTTCTGGACCAACGGATTGTTGTTTGGACGATCGACCGATGGTCCGGCAGATAAGGCGAGGATGAGCATGTCATGCACATATGTTAGAAAGTGCTTCTCAGCAAATACGCATCGACATGTTCGGGAATTAATGTCGGTTACATGAAGAGGTAACTGAATTAGATTTCAGAAACATGATGCGTTGGATGCAAGCATGTCCCGGGATGAAAGTTTGATGCCACGGCGAGATGGTATGGGTATGTTTTCAGGTGGAAGGTGATGCAGACTAGCTTACGCTGCTCGTTTGCAGGTAAGTAGAATGACTTACCTGGTAAGTGGGAGAAAGGTAAAAGGTATGGGTGGTTCTTTGGGAATGCCTTAAAGAACCCCCACAGCTCCACTTATTACTCACCCTTTATTCGCCTTTTACTGCAAGCCGGTTGTGAATATATTATAAGTCCCTACTCACACGGCACTGTATACCATGTGTATGCATACGTTTTTTTTCAGTTTAAAATAAGAGATGGCGCAACAAAAAGTACGCAGTCATCGTTTGATGGTAGAAACATGTGGTGAACACGCTACATCAATTAGAAGATGTGAGGCATGGTTTCGATAATTTAAAAGTGGTGATTTCAATGTGAAAGACAGTGAGCCCTCTGGTAGACCACAAAAATGTGAAGACGAGCAATTGCAGGAGTTAGTGGAAGATGATCCAACTCAAACTCAACGGCAATTAGCAGAAGCATTACATGTGTCACGGGGAACAACTGGCAGACGTTTACGAGGAATGGGGAAGATCTATAAACTCGGTAAATGTAAACTCCCACACAATGTGAATGAACGTCAAATGAACGTCACATGTGAAATGCTGCTCAACGCCACGAAAGGAAATCATTTTTGCATCGAATTGTGGTGGGTGACGAAAAATGGATTTACTTTAACAACCCGAAGCGGAAAAAATCATGGCTTTCACTTGGCGAAGCCGGTCCTTCAACACCAAGGACAAATCGCTTTGGCAAGAAGACCATGCTCTGTGTCTGGTGGGACCAGAGTGGTATTGTGTAATATGGAGTCCGGCGAAACCGTTAATACACAACGCTATCGTCAATAAATGCTTAATTTAAACCACCCACTAATTGAAAGACGCCCGGAATGGGCCAGAAGATATGGCAACGTGATTTTGTTACGCGACAACGCGCCATCTCACACAGCAAAACTAGTGGAAGACACCTTGAAATCGCTTGGATGGGTCATCCTTCTGCACCCGACGTACCCCCTGACTTGGCGGATCTGACTATCACCTCTTCACATTTAAGGCGGAACCCACTCGCAGAGCAGCACTTCAGCGATTTCGAGGAATTTAGAAAATGGCTCGACGAATGATTTGCCGCGAAAGACAAACAGTTTTTCTGGCATGCTATTCATAAATTACCTGAAAGATGGGCCAATATTTTGAATTAAAAAAATTAATTTCCCCAGAAAATTAAGCATTTTTTTTACCAAAGAAACTGCAAAAAACGTATCCATACACCTGATAATATAAAATACCTTACTAATTAAATGATTTGTACTGCTACTAATTTATAAAATCATACTCAAACCATCGATCATAACAAAATATGTTAATGCATGCAAATCGATGAGTACTGAATTCGTTAAAAAAATCGTATTCTGAATTAAACTAATACATTCCGTCAGAAAATATCGGGAGTTGATTATTTAAAAAGCCCGCCTAAAGGGATTGTCGAAATTCTTTTTGTCGCTAAGTTAGCACAACTGTCCTCTAGCCTGCCGTAAAGTTTGAACGCAATTTGTCATATAGTTTATTTACAGTGCTCGATTGTGTCGGTTGATCTCAAGTGTGTTTTGTGTTTTTTGTACCCTTAAATGTGGATAAGGAAAGATGTATCGTGTATATTGGTCTTGATTGCCAGCGAGGAAACACATGATCAGGTAGAGCGTTCCACATTCGTGTGGTTCGGCTAAAGAATGACTCTCTTTGTCTGTTTGTGCGCCTGAAGTTGACTTTCAAGGTGAATTGATGCGCATTCTCAGATTGACGGGTATCGCGAGAAGATGTCTGAAGGGCGGAACACATTCAGCAAGTTTAGTTCAGCAACGAGCGTGGTAATACCTATAGAAAAGAGACAGGCATGATACGTTGCACCTATGTTCTGTCGATGGAATTGATCACCTGGATCTCCAATAACACTCACTGCTCGTTTTTGCATCCTATCGAGCATGTGTAATGCCGTTTTTGATGCGCCTGACCAAATATGCGAGTTAAACTCCATTTTGGGACGAATATACCCCTTGTAAACAGTTGCCAGGTTGGGTGGAGTGAATTTTTGCATCTCTTAAGGAACTCCATACATTTGACTGCACCTTTCGCAGCTTCAAATATGTGGTCGCTCCAATTAAGAGTCTAATTAATTCGAGTTCCGAGGATTGGTAGTTCCTTGGCTTCGTCGATGCAAGTGCCGTTCATCGACACTATATTTACTTTGGGGTTCCCCTTTGACGATAGGAGACGACACCGACTTTCTAAGGCATTGAATTATACTCGGTTAGATAATCCCCATTGAAATAACTTGTTGAAGTCGGAATTAAATGTATCAAGCATAACCTACTGGTTGGTAATCGAAGATTTGCGTTTTGTAAATCAACTGTTTCCGACCAAGAGAGATCAACGGATGTTGGAGGTCGAGACCGCTATTGTAAGCCACCACATACGGGGGGAAAGATCAAGCAAGCCCTAGATTGTAGGCGTAATCAACAGCTAGAGGTGCCATTCATTGCGTTCTACGGAGAAGAACACGTGAAACCAGGATTAACGTGCGACGATCAATGGAAAGTCTATTACTACAACGCACGTTGGTGTTTACTGTCAGCTCCAAAGAACAAACCGCTCCAGTTATTTGAAAAGATGCGGAACTACCAATTGGATACGATTCGACAGATGCTCCAATACCAGATGATATGCGTGTAATTAAAGATGTAGGTCTAAATCGCTTACGTGATGTGCAAACTCCAGAAGAGCTTAAGGGTGTGCACATGCATTTTCTCTTATACTATTCGCATGAGATCCCTAAAATGCAAGAGGAATTCCGTCGTCAGAAAAAGGAAGAATGGCGGCAGGCTAGAGCTGGCGCGAAAAGGAGAGCAGTCGAAAATTTGGAAGAAGGTCAAGAACTTCCACCGCCGAACGCCAGGATGAAAGTGGTGCATCACGATCGACTGGTGCCTTTTGTTGGCCCGGGAGACCAGTGAACTTAGTTCGGGACGAACTAATCTAGGCGGAGGGTAGTGTGACGCATATGACAATCAGTACTAGAATATTCTAGAGAGTCCGAAACAGAGTACTAGAATATTCTATAAAGTAATGGAAAACTGGAGACTAGGAACAGTAGAACATTCAAGGCAGTGGAACGGGCGGAAACGAAACGCTGAAACAGTATAAATACGTCGCACACAGAGCATAGTGATGAGTATGAAGTAGGAAGTGAAACAAGCGATTGCTGATGAGTAAGAAGTAGAACGTGAAACAAGCGATAAGTCTCGAGCGAGAAGTAAGCAGTAAAATACGCGAAAATTACGGAAGCGATAATAAAGAAAACGTTAAGTGTACGGTAAAAAGTAACGATTGTTATTACGGACTAATAAAATGTCACATTAATTCAGAATCGATTTAACGGCTCTTATTTATTTTAAAATAATTAATCCAGCGAACCCTAAGCTCGCTACATTATGAAAGCCATATTGGCAGTCATTGAGGAGGTCATTTGATTTCAGATGTTTCTTGACGGTTGATAATTGACTCCATTACCTTGTATGCTTACGAACGTGAAGTTTTACCCACGAAAAATTAAATTCTGGATTGGAGCTCACTCCATATTGTGGCAGAATCAGATAAGCAATATCATTTTTTATGTATGTGGCAGGGCCACGATGCGAAAAGAACAGAGGCACTAAGTTATATCCAAGTGGATTAAAATCGGAAATTTCTGTATTAATTATTACCTGGGTTTCGCTAAGTGCAAGGATAGTTGGTTTCTGGTTAGAAACGTGTTGCAAAGATCAATGCGAAATTCCCGATACCAATACCGCCTCGGGAAAGGATGCAAGTCAGGACCAGCGATAGATAATCGAAAGCAACTACTACAAATGTTATGCTCTTGTATTAGGTCTCCCACTAGATACGTGCCGAAAACCGGGTGACGTGCATTCCATGACAAACATCATGGCACTAAGAGGCTAAAAACTTTGCAAAGATTATATATCAATCGAGAATATCGATACCTGAAGAACGCATGTGACATATTTAACAATGCTAATTTTAATATATATATATATATATATATATATATATATATATATATATATATATATATATATATATATGGAAGAGGGGTTGAGTCCGGCGAGAACCGAAACCCAATTCCAGTGATCCAATAAATGCTAGGGTGGGGTCACACTTGTGTCCTCGTATAAAAGGACAAGAATGAGCTGCTTTCGTTCTGTTGTAAACTGATCTTCTGTTGTAAATTTATCCTCTGGTGTGTAAATTGATTTTCTTGTGTAGTTTAATTTGCTCTCTCGTATAATAAAAACCATGTGGGCTGATGAGTTTTGGAAATTCGCGACAACGTGGTGAAGTAAAATCGATGGTGTTATAAAATTCGAATTACGTTCGTTGTTGAAAAAATTAGCCACATAACTTATCTCTCATGTTTTTGTAATTCGTCGTGATAGTGTTTTTTAACTAAAGAACAGTAAATGTAAAAAAGCAAAAAAAAGGAAAGGACCGAAATAAATTTAAATATTAAACGGCAAAACTGGAATTTTGTTATTATAATTTTTCTCTCGAACTGTGTGTCCGTGTGTGGCTAAAGGCGAAAAGTGAAAGGCAGCCATAATAGTTCTCAATAATTGTAAGGGAGTTATAAACCAAAAAAGGACGCACCCAACCTCCCAACACAGGAGAAGGCAGCCGAGAAACTTCCATAGGATAAAGAAGGCCAGGCACCACCCCTCTATTGCCACCCCAGCGTGTAAAGGCCCAGGCAGCAGGTAAAAGCGGATAAAGGATTGTTTAGGATCCCACAGTAAGACTTGTCGTGCGAACTGGATATCTTAGGTATATTTAAGATTCCCAAAACAGAATCTATGCGTTACGCAGCATTGGAGAGTGCAAATTCGTTGAAAAAGACCAAGCTTGTGGAAAGAATACTCACGGATTTTGCATCACAATAACGCACCATCTCACAAGCCAGTAAGCGAATTTCCAGCCAAAAATACCATCTACAGCCACCATTTTCATCTGACATGGTTCCGGCTGACTTTTCTGTTTCCAAAACTCAAATTACCACTTCAAGACACCCATTTTTTCATAGAAGGCATAAAAGAAAATGTGCGGCGAGAACTGAACTCGATTCGAGAAAATGATCACTGTAAACAAACGAAATGACAAATGACGGTCAAACTTCACGTCAAGATAGAAAACAGTTGTGCCAACTTAATGACAACACGAATTTTGACATCCCTTTAAATGAGCTTTTCTAATTATCAAATGCTGGTACTTTTTAGACAAAACGTACTAGGCTAATCCTCTCAATATTATTCCTCTGATTTAAGCCAATCCAATCCCTTATATGAAAAGCCAAAGGACATTTTCTCCAATTTTTAATATCTCTCGTGATGACGTTCTCACCCTGATTTACTGATAATCCACAATTGTCTCCCAATTTCAATTTCTGTATCTTTCAAAACTGACGTTATCCTGTGTTATAGAATCCTACCAATATCCCGTGGCGGTTCCGCCAAACCCCACGGTTCGCTTACCTGAAAAACCCCCATAACTTCCACCCAATCTCATAACTTCACTAATGCAATCGCAGATTTCTTTTCTACCTTTTCAGGAATCCCAAAACCTATTCGGTACCTTTGGTTGCCAGGCAAATTCCAACCTCCCCACACCTGCACCGCAATCTCACCGCGGCAAAAACATTTCCTTCCCAAGGATAATTAGTGCTTTCAATGCGGCAAATGCCTGCTAGGAATTTGTCATACAAGGGCATTCATACATCTATCAATGCATCTCAGCATTAGCCGAATTTCCAATTAGTGTAGATATTCACACTATAGTTCGTTCCTGGCGTCGCCATAGATGCCATGCATAATTGACACAGATGGTATACGCAACCGTCATTGTGTATCCATCTAAATTACTTTCCGAAGAAAGAAAGAAATATTTCTTTGTTTGAATCTTCAAACAATCAATTGATATTTCTTTGTTTGAATCTTCAAACAATCACCGACGTCGCACTTAGTCGTCGGATTGGATTCAATAGCATAAACATATGCAAACAAAAGAATCCGATTCTCCCAGTCGGCAGAGATACGATATACGATCTCAATTTATTTCAATCCCTTTTAGCATCTAATGAGTGGCTGCTATTTAGACAGCTGACCTTCATTGCCGAACGATGCCTTACGTCGTTTCCCCTTTGTTCTTTTTCCCTCGTTGTAGGTTCCGTTTGTCCTTGGCTAAACGCATCGATAAACACGGTGATGTGTACGAACGCACACGTACACCACCGCGTCCCAGAGATTGCCTTCCATTGGTCACTGGTCAAAGGAAATTTCATTTCCTTTTCACCACACCACAAACTTACCCCAAACGAAGGTTGTATCAACGAGTCAAATTACATCCGCGGACCAGCACGGTTGTTGCCGCTCCCACTCTCCGCGCGCGGCGGAAAAGCGTATATACACAGAAGTCGGGTCGTGAAAGAAGTGTTTCGCCGGGTTAAAAATTTATAAAGATCAATTAATGTGAAATAATAAGTGAAGTATAAAAACACTAACATATGTAATAATGACTGAGAACAAAGTGATTTGCATTTAGAGAATAAAACGGAATAAACTAAATCTCAGTGTTTCATTTAACTTGTTTCCTGTGTTGTGAAGTTTTGTTTTGTGTTGCATTATTTAGCGCGTGAACAATAGACGGTGAGGATGGAAGTGAATGGAGTACCCATGCCTGGCACAATACTTCCTCCCCATCATCCTATTATATTTTTTATGAACCACTGTGCTTCCGGTTCTCCGAAAAGAGTAGACTACCGTATAGATCCTGATGGAGGTGTCGACGTGTATCTTTTATCCTTCCGAACAATATCAAAGATGTCGCTGCATGATTGTACCGATTCACTAAGGACGCGGGTGTCCATACGCACACGAAAAAAAAAACGCTATTGATGAAAATCAATTTTGTTAACTGAGGTGAAACGATCATATCGCGATTCGAAAAACAATGCAGCGACAAAAGAACTTCTTGCTGTTACGGATCAGCACAAGGCTTGAAAACACATACTAATTCTTTTTAGCAGACTAATTTATTTTAGGATTAACATAATTTTGGAGGATCTGCTCCCTACACACGCTAATCACTGACTATCGCTCGAACACTCGATTCTCTGCTATCTATATCTTTTCTTATCTTTATCTTTTCGAAGTCCGAACGCATCACCACAAAGTCCGTGGGAGTTGGATGAGAAATTAGTTGGGAATCTGGGTCTATGGAGAATTTTGTGTGTGCATGATAAACAAACATTTGGTCCGTTTATCGCGTATTTATTTTAGATTTTGGGTTTTAGGAAATGCACATACCATACATATGAAGATATGCGTTGTGATCTTTGAATTTTAAGGAATTGAATTCAATGTTCAAGAATTGAGCGTTTGGTTCAATTTGCTTGACATTGAATTCGACGTTGATTTGGGTATATGAATGGATGATATTGGATGGGAATTTTGTAAGTGGGTAATGTGTATATGGGAGGGAAATGGTAGGGCTTCTTAGTGGACTACAATCCTATAACTGCAACTAATTAACACATCTGCCTCTTACTTTCGGTCATCTTAATCTATCCCTCCTGCGCTGGGAGGGATATCCACATGGATATCTCCCGACGATGAGTTTCATCCGATGATCAATATTATCTCATCATATCAATAGCTAACTGGAGTAAATAATTCCTCTTCGTCTATAGGCTAACTGACTTAATTACTTATCAATTTCTAGATTTCACCTACTATACTGCTAGCTAACTGAAATTTTTTTTCATAGGAGACATCATTAACTCCTCAATCCCAAAGGAGACAATCCTTTGCAATCATTAAGAACTTTCATTCTCCCCATCTTTCGTTGTTGTTCCACATTTCATGTTTTGAGTCCTCTTCGACTCAAAATCTCGATTATTATGACTTTTATAAAGTAAATTTCCATACGTAAAATTATCGCCCTTTTAGGAGGGTTGCCTCTTATGTTTCGGGATTTGGCAACCCTAGTGTTGAAACCCTAGTGTTTTCGGAAAAACTGGACATGTCGCAACCGTACCACTAGAACAACGCAGAACAGTCAATTCTGAGTGGCACACAACCATTTGTTTGCCAGTTGTCTTCCGAGAAATCAGGAAAACCAACCGCCGAAGACGGATCACTCTTCACCACGACAATGCGAGCTCTCACACATCGGCTGCGACAACTGCATTTTTGAGCACCCAAAACATCGATTTGATGGGTCATCCGCCGTATAGTCCCGACTTGGCACCGAATGACTTCTTTTCATTCCCGTACGTAAAAAACAAACTGAGAGGTCAACGTTTTTCGACACCTGAAGAAGCGGTTGCTGCATTCAGAATGCATGTGTTGGAGATACCTCAATCAGAGTGGCAAAAGTGCTTCGACAATTGGTTCAAACGCATGCAAAAGTGTATAGATCTTCATGGGGAATATTTTGAAAAACAATAAAGTGATTTTCGATGATCAATATTTGTTTTTGTTCTCTAATACCGAAATATTAAAGGCAACCCTCGTATAATTTGCTTCATCGAGTTTGCCGATTTACAATTAGACGAACTTCTCTCCATTATTACAGTTAAAATGATTAACCCTATTTTTCGATGTGTGCCTTTATCGCGCCATAAAACTTCATTGACATTCTTGATATAATCAAAAAATCCCTCCCCAGGGAAAAAATTGAAATAAATTACGGGCAGGTTTTTTGCATCAAGATATTCTCTTTTTATTCCTAGCATCTTAGTTATTGCCTGTTTTATATTGTTTTACATCTCATTCTACCAGAACTCGCTAAACAGTGCCTAGACTAATTTTATGAATGACTCGAGTTTATTTTTCCAATTCGTTAACTCTAAATAGAAACTCAACGATTACTCTTCTTTCTCCCCTTTTCAAAACGAAACTTCAACTTCATCCACCATAGTCAAATTCTTTTACTTTTCTTAACAGTCTTTCACTTACAACTCCTTCGTGTGGAATTCTTTTTACTTCAATTGCCTATTTAATTGATTCACATTTTCTCTAAAACAAATGAACCCACGACTATCAGAAAAAGGTTATGAAATCTAAATAATTAACTCTCACCCAATCTGATGGTATCCCCGCCGCATACCATTAAAGGGTACTTCTAGAATTTCATCCCCCATTTTCACATCTTTCAGCTGTCTCTCACAAAAAGATTTTCTTCAAGTTCCAGAAACGCCCTTCATAACAATGATACCCAAGAAAGAATAAAAGACTGAAGTAACCAATTATTGTCCCATTCTTGAACTTTAGAATGTACCCGAATTTTCAAAAATTGTCTCTTGTATATGAAGCCGTACGGTTTTAGGACTGACCTCTCATCTCCAACAACAATATGGTTTTTAGTGAAGTTTATTAATTATAAAACCTCATCGGATTCCTATTGTTTACCTTCTCAGTTATAGAAATTTGCGATCAATACCTTCAGCAAACTTTTCAATAGGCTATCTTAACAATTAATTATCTTCAAGTTGTCAGCAGTAGTCTTCGGAACCACATAATTAAAGTGGATTCCCAAAAATCGTTTAATATAACCTTCCCTTCCACTCGGTTCCTCATTAGATAAATGTGTGTATTTATTAATTAGTCCACAAAAACACAACTTTATTTACTAATAATTAATTTTACTTTATTATAAATTATATCCGACTGCAGGCTAGTGGACGGCTTAAAAACTATACAGATACCACAAAGGAACTGAATTGAACTAGTGTTTACATATTCGAGATAACATTTAATAAAGGGAATTCAATTCGCTTACTTTTACATATTCGGAAAAGCGTAGGATAGAGGAACTAGGTTCAAGTTTGCATATTCAAGATAACATAGGATGAGGGAATTGAGTTCGAGTATTGTTTACGTATTTGAGTTAACACAAGGTAAAAGAATTGGGTTGAAATAATGCTTAAAATGTGTGAATGCAATGTAACTACAACTTAAGATGAAAGTACCACATCTTGGGAGTTTAAAAAAATAGGTTGGGAAGACATTATTTTTATCCTAATTATTTGATGATTTTGCACTTGCGATTTTGATGAACTTATTATGTTAGAATCCTCTTCGGGGACCTCAATGCGAAAATTGAAAAGGAAGATATCTTCCAACCAACTATAGGTAAAGACACATGACATTTCAAATGATAATGGAATTCGAATTATCACGTTCGCAGCGTCAAAAGATCTGGTAGTGAAAAGCACGATGTTCAAGCACAAGCAAATCCATAAAGCCACGTGGATATCATCCAACGGCGTAACGCGTAACCAAATAGACCACTTCCTCATAGACAAAAGACACCACTCGAACATCCTTGACGTAAGATCATATAGAGGAGCAGATTGCTACTCCGACCATCTCCTAGTGATGGGCAAAATTAGGAGTCGGGTCGCAGCAAACCCACACGAGCAGTCATGGGAAACGAGCAAAAAGGTCGACATTGATAAACGAAAAGACCTGCGCAAAAGGGCTGAATATCAAGACGAAGTAACGAATAGAGTTAGCATCCTAGAGAATGCGAGTAGTAAGAAAGAGGAAACCAATAATGTAGACACTAAATCAGCATCGATCAGAGACGTAACAAAACAAACAGTCCAAAACGTATTAGGATTTAAAAAAACAGTAAAGTATAAACCTTGGTTTAACCAGGAGTGCAAGGCGAAGTTCGAACAACGTAAACGCCTCAGAGTGATCCACTTACAAAGAGGTGATGCAGTCAACGCAGAAAGATACGCGACGATTTCGAAAGAGACAACGAGAGTTTTCAAACGCAAAAAACGCGAATGGGAGAAGACTCGGGTCGAAAAAATCCTAGAAAATGCCAGAGCAAAGAACATCAGAGATATGTATGCCGACGTAAACTCAATTAGAAATGGCTACCGAGGGAGAGCCAAAATAATTCGAGACGCAAACGGCTGTCTGGTCACTGAAATAAACAATATCGTGACAAGATGAAAACAGTACGTTGAAAACCTGCTCAATATGCGCACCCATCAACCACAAATAAATGCACCAGACAAACATACAGCCGAGCCTCAGATCCTAGAGCCCTCTTTCAACGAAATTATGCACTCAATAAATCAATTGAAAAACAACAAGGCTCACGGAGTCGACTGTATAGCTTATGAAGCATGGAAGAGGGGCAACCACTCGAAAGATTCACCAACTGATTAAAACAATATGGGATAAGAAAGTCACTCCGGAAGAATGGAAAACCTCAATGGTCATCCCCATTATCGAAAAAAAGTGACAGGTGTGGGGGTAAAAATGTATGGTACCAGTCACGGGCACTTGTTCACTTATATCCCCAGCGATTGTTCACAGAATAAAACACAATTTAGGGTTAGAGTTTTACCGTTTAAATTTTATTTGGTCCAAAGGTGTGTTTTCAATTTATATTCATTTTAATACATAGACTTTACTCATAATTAACATTAAGAAACTCAATTTAAAATGTGTTTGTATCGTTAAATCAGATTACTGTTTAAATATCATTATAACACTTTTCTTTACACAAAAGAATGAAAGACACAGATAAGTAAGTTTGTTTTGAATTTATTCGGTTACGGATGAACCCGGATCTAAGAAATAAAACTTGTTTTCTTGCCAAGCCAACTTGCTTATTTTAGTTTCGGCAAAGATTTAAAACTGTCTCTTGTTGTTTTGTTACTATTTAAGCACTAATAATTTACACGAACTTCTCCTTGACTCGACTGTGTTAAAAAAAAAAATAACTCGCGTCTCGTGATGGATGAAATTTGACTCTGGTGATGCGCACTCCACCGTGTATGAAAACGACTCTTCTCCGCTGGTGGTGAAACTTGACTTCTTCAAAGAGGGATGAAAATTTGGCTCCTCATGCTATCACACCATCAACCAATCATAATCGTGCTCTCTTCTGCATTCTTTCACTTCCCAGCCCATCGAGGTGAATAAACACTTGTGCATTCATTCGACAGTCGATGGACATAGGGTGAATGAGGAAACCAAAAGGAGAGCACGATGATCTTAGGGTTGATTTGGCTTTAGCGTGCATGCACGATAGCTACATCTGGTGATGAGCGAGTGACCTAGTTAGGACATTTGATCTCAGAGTGCAATGCACTCAGCAAAGGGGAAAATGAAATGGGATGAAAAGTGGTTTGTGCTATTCACCTAACTAAAGAGTTTATTGATCCCCAGCGAATAGCGTGTCGGGGGGAAGTCCAGGAAGTGGGAACCAAACTCGAAGAATTTGAAAATTACCCCAGCGGCTTTGCGATGATGCAACAGCATCGTTTGGTTAGATTTTGCGTTCCTAACCAAATCTGGAATTATGATTTCCGGTGGAAAACTAACATGGCTGTGATATGGTGTTGCCGTATGGCAAGAAAAGGCTGAATTCAATTATGCATTATGTGCATAAAATAATGAATCCAGACCATGCGTCCTTTTGGGATATATCTTTTTTTCAGGTGAAATAGCCGACGGAAGAGATTGGGGTTGAGGCAGTGCGCTGTTAGCAGGCGAAATTGGGTAGAAATTGTGGGTTGGTTCTTCGTGTAATATAGAGAACTCCCACACAGGTCTGACTCCGAATACTACAGAGGAATATCATTGCTCTCAATCAGCTACAAAAAACACCAAATGTCATACTGGCAAGAATCACACCCTACGCAGAAGAAATATTGGGACACTACCCGGTGCGGATTCCATAGGAACCAGTCAACGAACGATCAAATGTTCACGTTAAGGCAATTGTTGGTAAATAAGTGGGAATAAACGGTTCACCAACTGTTCGTTGACTTCAAAAAAGCCTACGACTCAGTCGCAAGGCAAACACATTACCATATTGTAGTTGAGCTGGGAGTCCCGAAAAAATATGCCGCCCTCATTAAAATTTGCATCAACGAAAATAAAGGGCGAGTTAGAATAGAAAACCACCTCTCAGAATCATTTTAAATCTGGGGCGGACTAAAACGGGGGGATGGCCTGTGGCGTCTCTAACAGATACACACACAATACACAAGCAACTAGTGAAGAACGACGAATTCGCATTGTAGTGTATAGATCTGGAGAAAAGATTGATGTCATCAACAGACTTCTGCAAAATGATTTCAACAAAATCAAACGTTTTTGCGACGACTGGAAATTAAAAATAAGTTTCCAAAAAACAAAGACTATCCTTTTCAGAGCGCCCCTGTCTAGTGCATCAAGGGATACAAAACGGAATTGGAAAACATTTTCCATTGCAGGAAGTAATAATCTTCTCCTACATGTAAAAACTGTAGTCAGATACCTTGGAATATGGCTTGATCAGTATCTTTACTTTGATAAGCATACAACAGCTGCTCTTACAGCAGCTAAACATGCATATGCAATGACATGGAGTATCTTCCGTAGTAGTCTTCTGGACCCCAAGGTGAAAATAATTTCATACTCGGCATTCATCCGACCAGCATTAGTGTATGGCTGCCCGGTATGGTATAACATATCCCCATTCTACATGGAGATGTTTCGGGTGTTCGAGAGGCAGTGTTTGCGTTCCTGGCTCGGAATGTACAGAACCTCAGAGTCGCAATAAGAGAAATACTATGCCAATAAAGTCCTGTACGACAAATCAGGATAGATAACTTCATTATCAAGATTATCCTTGGCCACACAACTAGGGTAATGTACAGTGAAAATGATCTCATTTCGGGAGCATTGTATCCCAATGATATGTATATGGAGAGTACTCTCCAGAATGGGTTCATTCTCCCAGAAGTATTCCCTTTCTTGGATAAAAAAGGACTTATCCAAGAAAAACATGAAGTCTCTATTATTTACCACGCTTTCAGTGGTGCCAGGGATAAACGAATTCTCCATGATAACGATATCTTTAATATTCCAGATCGCCTGCGTTTTATATGGTGATCGGCGAAAGAGATAAATCAATAAAAGGTCGATCCCATCCCAACTGGTGGTGAATCAATAATTGATTGATTGATTGATTGAAGGCGAAACCCCCATTTTTATTTAGCTTACTGCAAGCTTAAATTTAACTTAACATAAAACCTTACAGCCTATCTTAAAATCTAGAGCAGTGGTTAAGACTTTATTCGATTATTCAATCGAAAAAAAAGGAGAAGAAAACCGGGAAGTTGAAGATTACTGGCGATAGGGGAGGTAGGGGGCCAGGGAAGAGCGAGTGTACGTGGGGGTGGTAAACGCGGCCTTTGTGCGACAGTGGGGGGCATGGGTTCGAATTGATACGGGGGCGGAGGTTATGGAGCAGGGGCGGGGGGGGGGGTTGTGGGTGGGGTTGGAAAGGTGTAGGGGAGAACTAGTTAGATGGTGAGAGAGGGGGGGTTTGCAGGGTAGAGGGATTATTGAAGGGAGGGGGCGGATTTAGGACGGGTTTATTCTGAGACGTCATTTAAGATGTTGAAATCGAAGGAGGTGGGGAAAGAGTTGGCCTGTTGTAGCATACGCGAGATGTGTTCGTTAGCGCCGTAAGAAGTGTGATGACCGGGCACATAAAACAGCCGAGGGCTACGTACGTTACGGGTGTTTGTATGCAATGTTAAAGTGGAGAGCAAGCTTGGGCAATTGATTGAGTCAGACAGAAGGCGATCGACAAAGATGATGGCGGCATGGACGCTGCGCTCTTCAAGTGTGTTTAGATTGATTAGAGGGAGCCGGCTTGTGTATGGTGGTAGAATCAGCGGATTTTCCCAGTTTAGTCCGCGGAGGACAAAGCGTAAGAAACGACGATGTACACCCTCAATCCTGCGAATGTGAGTCACTTGATACGGAGACCAGACCTGACTAGCGTATTCGAGTAGTGGCCGGACAAAAGTTGTGTAGAATGAGCGGGTGACATAGGGGTTAAGGAATTCCGTCGACCAGCGTTTGACAAACCCAAGGGCTGCTTTGGCCTTGAGGATTATGTGATCAATATATGCCCTAAATTTGAGCTCCTTGTCACATAGGACGCGCATAGGACGCCCAGATCGCGAATCAATTCAACCGAAGTTTTCAGCTGGTTCAGTAAGAGGTAGGAGCGTGGGTGAGTGGGGGGAACTCTTCCGAAAGAAGGTGATGGTGTGCCATTTGGCGATATTCACTTCTAGGCAGTTATTTTGGCACCAAGTCGAGAAGCTGTCAAAATCCGATCGGAGAAGTGAGGAGTCCATGGGAGAGCGGATTGTTTTGAAATGTTGGAATCATGCGCGTAAAGCGAGAAGAAGGAGTGATTAATGCAAGAGCCTATGTCGTTTATGGTTAATATAAATAGGAAAGGGCCGAGATGACTGCCCTGGGGGACACCCGAGGATCGGAGAAGGTAGATCTAAAGCGCACGCGGCAGGTTCGATAACTGAGATAGGTTGAGACCCACTTAATCAGCAGGGGTTCGAAACCGAGGGAAGATAGCTTAAAGAGAATGAGTTTATGGGTGATTTTGTCGAAGGCCTTGCTAAAGTCGGTAGCGACTACATGGACCTTATCGCCGTTTTCCAGGGCAAGAGGTGTGTGGGGTGTGAATTCGACAAGGATAGTAGTAATGGATCTGCCTGAGAGGAAGCCGTGTTGGTTCGGAGAGATGATGGGTGCACAGCGAAAACATAACGCCTCATATAGAAGGCCTTCGAACAGTTTGGGAATGTGCGAGAGCTTGGCAATGGGACGATAATTGGATATATCGTTTTTTTTCCTTTTTATGTAAGGGGGTTATGTAAGAGGATTTCCAAAAGTCGGGGAATAGACCTTGTGCAGGGGATAGATTATAGATTGACGCGAGCGGGAGAGAGAGAGAAGAGGAACTTTTTTTTTAAGGGGATAGCAGGGGGTCCGTCTGGGCCGGGACTGAAACCGTCTTTTAGTTTTTCAAGTTTTTTTATGACTTGGTGTTGTTGAACGTGTAGAGGGATGAGAGGGCCGAGGGAGAATTCAGACGTGCCAGTAAAGTAGGAGGGGTTAGGCTCGAACAAGTCGTCTGTGAAGTATAGTTTGAAGAAGGACGCGAAAAGATTGGATCTGGTTTGGGAGACCGTTGTAGTAGTTGAACCGTAGAAAAGGGAGGTAGGATTGACATCAGATTTCCGTTTGTGGTTGATGAAGTGGAAGAAAGGTTTGGGGTCGTTGATCAGGTTGAATTGAGCTTTGGCAAGGTAATTGTGGTAGAGGGACCTGTAAAGCTCGGTGAATTGGTAAATGTAATCCAGATAGCTGGATAAAGAAAGGAATATACGTACCCAAACATAGTATGTCTCTCAGGCGTACCGCTTTCCTTCCCCCTATCCCCAATTCCCAATTATTATTTTTTTTGTTTTTAATTTAATTTTAATTTTTTATTTTTTTTATTTATATTCCTTGTTTATGTTTGTGCGTTTTGTTTCGTTTTGTTTATTTTGCATTCTATTCTTTGCCTATATATGTAATTTAAAAAAAAAATTAAAAATTAATAAATTAAAAAATTAATAAATAATGCATGGTATAGAAAGAATAGAAAAAAATTTAAAAAGAAAACATCAATTATTGTGACATATTATAAAAACATTAGTTATTGTACGCTGAAAGGCATAAGAAAAATGATAACGTATAATTTAGAGTGCTTGCGAAGAGCCAGTAAGTTAATGTAAGAATGATATTTGTGAAATAGAAGTTAACATTTAGTCTTAAGTAAAATCTGTAATTAAATTGTTAAATAAATGTGGATATAAAACAAAACAAAAACATGTATTATTTATTAACAGAGTTTCGCTAAGTGTGAGGAATCCTGGTTTTTTGGTTAGAAATGTGGGCAAACATAGAGGAGATATTGCAACATAGGCTGCGAATGTTGCATAGCTCGACGCGAAATTCCCGTTCCATTGAAGTGGCCCGACACCTTAATGATGAAAAATTATTGAAGAATATTAATATTTGAAAACACAACAGAGGAGGAATTGAAAAAAAAAACATATGGAGGAATTGCATGAAAAAAAAAACATATGGGGGATTTGCATGAAAGGATTTCGCGTACTACACTTCACACGGGTGTGTATTCTTTTTTCGCCCCGCACACATGTACTCGGACGGATACATCCTCAGTATAACTCCATTACTCACCCAGTATAACTCCATTAATCACAATTTTTCTTTTCCAGCTTACATAGATTTAGCTTTTCTAGGATTAGGGTGGAGTGAGAATGAATTGAAGTTTTATATGCATATAAAAAAATATTAGAAGTAAATCAAGGTAAAGTAAAAAAAAAGACGCAAAAGATTCTTTATTTTTAAATTTTCTTTGTAATAAATATTACACATAATAGATAAGACAGTTCCATCCCCGAAAGGCAAAACTTCAGGACGATAATAATGCTCTGTTTAGCTTAGAACGCCTGCATAGGACCAGTAAGTTAAAATCTTGGATTCTTAAGCTAGAATTTAAGAATTTTTTGTCTAACGCGTCATTTAGATCATAAGAAGAATGAAATAAAAATTTGATAAAATGAAAAATGGATCGTCATTTGTTTTAATGTCTGCAATACTTCCTTGTTGGCATAAAATTGATCTCAAAAGGTGACTTGCATCTGCTTGTCGAACATAAAATTCAAAAATTTTACAATAAAGAATTAAAGTCGAAAAACATCAGAAGGTGATCGAAAGAAATGGACAATACTTGAGTAAATAAATCTGTTTTTAAATGAAAGGAAAAAATGCCGTCAATTTTTACATTAAAACGCCGACCTCTTTTTCCCTTCCCACGTAATTATTGATAAAGTGTTGAAGGGAAAATATTAAGCAGTATCATCTTCAATGGAAGCACTGATAGCCCAACATGCAAAATTGATACCTTTAAACAATTCAATTCTATTATTATACCTCTAAAGTTCAACCTTCAGCAGTGTTACATACACATCTTGAATTAAAGACCTTTTAAAGATTATCCTAATTCATTAACTCACATTATTTCTGCACTTACAAAGAATTATATATTTTCCAGGAGACGTATACCAAACAACATTCTACGCAATAGAATTTAATTTACAAGATCGGTACACAACCTACTTCTTTGGACGAACCTTTTTTTTTAATATTACTTTAATTTAATTATATTCTTTCTCTTGGCCACAATCATTAGATTAAGAATAAAACCAATAGACCCATTTACTAAGTTGATAATTCTGCCAACTTGTAATCCATATAACTAAAACTAATTCATTCAGTGCAGATGATGAAATAGTTAATTGATTACACTTACCGTTGATGTTTAGATGATCCGATTAAATCTGTTTACCTTAAATTCAAATGTATCTAACACGATCGTCGACAGTTCATTTAATTCGACAATTTACAGCCTTTACATCAACTACAATTATTTAAGCTGTTCTTACAATAAAAAAAAAAAAAAAAAAACGCAAAAACTACGACAACAAAACAAAAACAGAATACACACCTACTCGCCGAGTAATAATTCAATCTTTTAATTCGATTGCGGAAGACTAAATTCAATTGAGACCACCTCCTGGTAGGGTAGATTTGAGTCAATGAAAATTTTAAGTCGTGCACGGGTCAAGCGTAGTTTTCGTCTTAGTCTGAAACGAGAGGAGATTAATTGCACTGAAAAGGATTCACTCAAAGCACATTTCAAATTTGTAATAGGGGGTCGATGCGATTACAATTCATATACACATCCGCTTCATATTAATACCGAAAATTCAAATCGAAATTTAAACATCCCCTCACACAATAGATACTTTCAATTGAGAACGTTTTGATTTTTTTTTTCTTGTTTTTACTTATTTATTTTTCTTTTTTTTTTTACTTTTTTTATATTATATTTCTTTCTTTTCTTTTTTTTTTTTTTTTTTCGTTAGACGTTTCAAGAGTATGCCTTTAATTAAATCAGCAGTATTTGTGAAGCTAGTTACTACAAGACACTTTGAGATGACGGTTAAATTTTAACCAACCGTTGTGTGTCGCACCTAGTTGCGAACTGAAAGTTTGCCGAAAACTAAATTTGAAAACTCGTCACCGGGGGAGGTTACACTTGTGGTCCGACAGATCCAATCTAAACCCCTCTTAACGCGATCCGCGTATCGTTACAGCGGTATCTGCCGTTGAGCGAATGAGCATGAAAAGCAACTTGTGAATCTCTGCAAGATCCTAGGTTTTCGCCGGAGCTTTCTTTCTGGATCACAGTGGATGAGACTTAGCTATAGATAATCTACTACCGAAGAGGGGATTCAACGTGCAATAGCAATAGCGACAACGGCTGATTTGTATACGAGTACGATGCGTTTTGTGCATTCGTCTTACTTGTTGGGTTTATTTGTTTTATTTTGGTATTCACTTTCATTTATTTACTTTTTATTTTTATGTTGGGCCTTGGAAATTAGAGAAGCCCATATAGTTTTGTGTAAAATACCGAACTTTGGTTAAACGGGGAGAAATGAAGGTGTTAAAATTGACAAATTTGCGTACCGATGCCGGATGGACAATTTAGTTACAATAGAGTTTAGTACCACAATACTAAAGAGTTAATGGAAGAAATGGTAGGCGCGTGCAGCACGACATAATAATTTTTAACATATTTGACTCTCTAGCGAGCGATTGGTTCCGCACTGCTGCATATCAGATAGCAATTGGGAATCGGTGTTATCCACTGGAGCGGTTAAAAATATTTTCTACCCTTACGCGAAGCAGTAAAGAAAAACTCAGTCCGGGTATCATCGAAAACCTCCCAAGGATTGGTGGAGATTAAGCTGAATGGCAGTGTACCGATGAGTTCAAACACTGTTCGGAGTTAAATGACTTTTCGTATTCCACTTTTTTGACTGTTTTCTAGTACATCTCGGACATGCGTGTCCAACACAAACAACACATTCTTTTATTGTTCATTCTTAACTTTCAAATCGGCCGATCGAACATACTTAGGTACCCGTTAGCAACAAATCTTGTCAATTCCCAGGAACACACTACATCACACAGCGGCGTGCTGATTCCTGAGAATAGGTTAAGAAGGAACACTTATTGCTCAATTCACAGAAAGGCAAGACGACAAACGTCTAATTACTCGCTTCATGAGAAGACGTTAAGATTGAACGGTAATTGCTCAATTCCCAGAAGGACTCTCCTTTACAATAGCAGCACACACAGCAGCTGCTCGAAGCACAATGGCACACAAGGACAATCGGCGTATACAAATGGTATAAAAGGCAAAAAATCCTACACTCTGGTTGTGTATACGAACTGTATCAGTATTACAATCGATGGAAAATACGACTTAATCCATCCAAAGCAGTAGCTATAATTCTGAGTAGTAAACACTCCCAACCTACTTCTCGATATTCACAGAATATTCGAATAAAAATGGGAGATACTACGATTAGACCACAGGACAAGATGAAATATCTCGGGGTCACTTATACCCCAAAAATGAATTTCATCAAACATGTGACCCACATTCTACAAAGGGGCCTCGGTCGGTCTAAGCAACTGCACAACATCTTGAAGTGGGGGAACAAAGTTGACACCAAAGTTAAGCTTCTCTGCTATAAGCAGCTAATACGATCTGGAATATCGTACGCCTTTCCCATATGGTCCTGCATATCTTCGGCTCAAATGGAAAGACTTCGGGTTTTCGAAAGGAAACTCCTCAGAAGATGCACCAATCATTCTAGAAGGCCTGACGGTCGTCATTACCCCAACTCTCACCTATACGAAGGCGCCTCCATTACCCCTATCGACGAGTACTTGCTTCAATTAGCATATAAGTACCTCGAAAACATTCAGAACAGCGAGAACCTACTTGTACGGGACTCTTGTGTTCTTGACCCTTCTCTCTCTCGATCTCTTCGGATCAAACCCCCACAATTTCTTCTTCAGTACAAAACTGAAGAAAGCACCCTTCCCAACAACATTCCCCTCTATAATAGAGGATTCCTGGACCCATCCCATAGGGTCTACAATTAACAAACCAAACACACGAACGCACAGTACAAGACGGCACAAACACAAACATACACACCGACCAAAGAGCAGATTATCAGACGCCAAAGACGTGATCTGCGTTTACTACCGCACCCAAGACCCACCGGTCTTGTAAGATTTCTTTCCCACCATCCCTCTATAAAAGTAGTTAGAGAACACTTGGACTAACACTGTCCACACTATCCTTGGATACCCCCCCTTTTTTCTTCTCTTTTCAGGTGCCGCGAGACCGAGCCCAACATCCTCACGGATGTGGGTGATTCTGGTTATCGCAAGGACACATATGTCCTGTCTCGCCAAATTCGGCCTTCTCGCCACCATTTTTTTTTTTTTTTTTTTTACTCTGGGTGTGTATTGCCCTTGAGGCAACATTTCCCAACGTCAAATTCACTGACGTTAAAAAATGCTGTCCCCCACAACGGTTTGTGGAAATCAGACCGCAAAAATACAGCAAGGTGAACATATAGGAGCTTCATCATCATCACCGGCACTACAACCGGGAACCGGTCTTGGCCTTATTTAGCAATTTCTGAGGCTTGTTAAATTTTCCATAATGATTTCTTTTTCCGGGCAAGTTCATTAATCTTGCGCCAAAGGCTCCCCGACGGGGAATCGAACCCCGGTCTCCCGCGTGACAGGCGAATATACTAACCACTATACTATCGAAGAGCCATATAGGAGCTTCTCCTTGCCACAAAACCCCACATAATACGGACAAAGTCACTTCCAATCCTTCATCAACAAGTTGTCTTCTAGGTATTTTATAACAATGCCGTCATTGCCAACGTTTTGGGTATGTCTCCCGAAACTGCAACATGGACCGACGTTGCGCCTGTAGTGATCCTAAATGACTACTCCCACCCAACCCCCATTATTACCTTTAATCCCAATCTTGTTCCCATAGTGAATCATACGAGCGACAAATTAAACCGAAAGTTAATTTATCGCACATTGATTCAATTCCCAATTCCCTACCCTTACCCGTAATCCCAATCATGTTCCCCAATTTAATCATATGCACGACAAATTTAACCGAAAGTCCATTTGTCGTACATTGATTCAATTCCCAATTCCCTACCCTTACCCGTAATCCCAATCATGTTCCCCAATTTAATCATATGCACGACAAATTTAACCGAAAGTCCATTTGTCGTACATTGATTCAATTCCCAATAACCATTAACATTATGAAATGCCTAATTCTAAATACATTTCATAATGTTTCCTTCCGGGAATTTATTCAACCAAATTCCCTTCTACTTCCTAGAACCCCATTCCAGCACACATAAAATCTTGCTTGTGCTTCTTGGAATTCTGAAGTAAAATTTTTAACAAATCTCTGTCGCCACAGAGTCTAAAAGGGCGGCACATTTTGGATTCGTGATCCGATCACATTACAGTCGATGGAAAATTCGACTTAACCCATCCAAAGCAGTAGCTATAATTCTGAGTAGTAAACACTCCCAACCTACTTCTCGATATTCACAGAATATCCGAATACAAATAGGAGGCACCGCGATTAGACCTCAGGACAGGATGAAATATCTTGAGGTCATCTATATCCCAAAAATGAATTTCATCAAATATGTGACCCACATTCTTCAAAGGGGCCTCACTCGGTCTAAGCAACTGCACAACATCTTGAAGTGGAGCAACAAAGTTGACACCAAAGTTAAGCTTCTCTACTATAAGCAGCTAATCCGATCTGGAATATAATACGCCTTTCCCATATGGTCGTGCATATCTTCGGCCTAAATGGAAAGACTTCGAGTTTTCGAAAGAAACCTCCTCAGAAGATTTGGTGCATCTAGAAGGCTTGACGATCGCCATTACCCGAACTCTCACCTATACGAAGGTGCCTCCATTATGCAACTGCAGTAAGGTGGGTCACTCGGCCAGTTACAGAAACTGTCCTAAATATAAGGAGATAGTCCACAGATCCAAGGAGACTCGAGCTAAACAAATACCCAAGTCAAACTTCGGAAAACAGGTCACACAAAATTTCATCCAAAATGGATTTACCTTCGGTGATAAGGTTAAAGGGATCCAAACAAAGAATATGAAAACTCTTCTACCACCTCTCCCCGAAAAACATATTCAAATGCGTAAACGATTCGCTATACAGATCAACACAACACCACAAATCCGAGCGGCGGCACAAAAGCCTCCAAAGAGGCAATCCTCAATGCTCGAGAAACTACTTAGTCTCTCCCGTTTGCTTGAGGATATTCGACACCCATATGGAAAACTAACAACCGAGGCTGATAGGGCTGCACTCCTTTTCACGGTATATGTAAGACTTACTCTACAAAATGTATCCCAAAATTAAAGTTATCCTTATAAAAGTCAACTCCCTCGTTTCGCTATCAAAGCGTATGATAGTCTCTGACTTCATAAACGATAAGCGGGTGGACGTGGGTCTTGTAACCGAAACTAGGTTGCATCCAAGCCACCGTCCCGCCTTCTCAAACTTTTCAATGATTCGAAAAGATCGGACCTTCACTGGCGGCCCCACCATCAACGGAGGTGGCACCTGTATACTAGTTAATAGCGAACTTCTCCATGAAACTAATGACCTCCCGCATTTCGAGTGCATAGAGGTCTCCGGGGCTGAACTGCATCTAGCTAATAATGCCAGAGTGAATATATAGTCCGTATATCACTCGCCCAAAACCAATAATGGCCCCAAATATCTCGAAGTTATCAGCAAATGAATAAGGTCCTCAGGACATATGTTGTGTTTCTTGTAGGGGTTTTTATTTCCAGGAAGCGTGTCTCCTAGTCCTTAAAAGGACAAGGCGATCTCTTAAAATTTGACCGCCCCAAAAGGGGTCGTTGCCGTGCTTCCTCTGAGTTCAAAGGGAAGAGCAACGTCCTTTTATTCGGCCTTCGTCCTGATGTCTTCACTTGGTCTTCCGTGGGGGCCAGGTGATATTTAGATATCCGTCGTCCATAAAAAATGAAAGGCCGTCTCATTTCCTTTATGAATATGATTTTATTATATTATTCAGGATTTTCCTGGGGTACTTCCTCCAGGGACTTACATAAGATAAGAAATCAATTTCTTGAATTCTTATGAAACTATCGCGCAGATGTGTGAATGTATCTGCTTTTGAGTTTTTTGTTTGTTTAACTCAATGGAATTTTTGGGATAGAGATAAGGATCTCTGAATTTTGGATTTGGGTGATGCTGTGGAGCAAATGTAGAACAATAAACGAATATTGGATTCGTTTATTGTGAATTTTAATTTTAATTTTGATTTTGGATTTAATTATGCCGTGGGGGCAAATGCAATGCGATAAACGAATATTTTGATTCGTTTATTGCGAATTTTGTATCATGTTTGAGTTATTGTGGGTTTTGATGGGTTTATACGTTTTAGCGTATTATTGCTAGGATTTTGGATTAGGAATGGGGGAAAAAGGTGGTAGGGCTTTTTGGAGCACTACACATACACCATTCATCATAGGTGGCGATTTTAACCGCAGACATTCCTACTAGAACAAATCTGTTTCTTGTCCAAATGACACAAAATTGTACCAATGGTACACCGAAAACTCTCATGCCCTCAACTTTAAAATAGTCACACCTACTGCTGGTACGCGAGGTAACTCAATTCTGGACATATTTTTTGTGTCCAAAGATTTACTTTCCCAAACACTCCTCCCCAAGTATCGGCGGGTGTATCTGACCACAACGCTGTGACCACGTTCAATCGCGGGCCCATATCAGATACATACCCGATTATGGGCACACAAATTGAGACAACTTCAATGTCACATTGAACGAAAAACTTCACCAACTCTCTCTTCCCACTGACAGGAACCTAACGACGGTTGAGATAAATAACTCTGCAGCACGACTTTACGAGATTCTAGTTGAAACTTCGGAGACTCATGTCCCGAAGTACAAACTTGAAAAAACTTGTGGGTACGTTTAGTCAGTGCGCCGGCATGGGCGCTGGCTTTGCCAAACATCCACTATTACACAACTGCAGTTCTCTGGAACCTCCACGTTCTGCAACCGCAGTTCACCAGAAATGTTTAAACAGAGACAGAAACCCAAGCGAAGAGGCAAAATGAAACACTTGAATGTTATTTAGTTGAACAAAGTTTTTTATTAGTTATCATAGGTGGTGAGTTGTTTTATTGGTATTTTGTAAAAACGTTCTGAATTAACTTGTTTGAGGAAGTTATACTATTGAAAATAGTTTAATTGAAAATAGTTTAATTTGTAACACCGTTTTAAATTAACTCGTCTAAGGATATTATACAATAGCAAATAGTTTAATTTGTAACAACGTTCTGAATTAACTTGTTTGAGGAAATTGTACAATTGAAACTAATTAAATCCGAAGATACACCCGCACTCCGAAATCGTGTGTCTTGTTCTCCGGTTAAAAACTGACTCCTCGAGAACTGCTCACGTCGGAACCGACTCATGGGTGTGGTGAGTTTCCACTAGCGAAGTAACTGGAAAAAGACATTTCTCATTCAAGCGCTAACCAATGAAAAATCAGTTGTGGCTTCATTGGAACAATTTCTATTGTGATCGTATAGATCTGTTGAATGTCCATCCCCTGGAAGGGAGGACAAGCGAAAGTGCGTTGGATGCTAAGAAGAGAATCCAATCAGGCAGCTGTTCAAACAAATGATCATGCAGCAGAGGCTGAAGGCATTGCTATCGTAAACAATAGGGGATATTGCTTATTGATTCAGAAAACGAATCATAGGACATGACCATTGCTAGGTTGTTTAGATAAACAAATTATGTCTCGTGCCCGATTTGATGATCGTTTATCTGTTAGGCGACCGATCATGGGTAATTTGGCTTGCAGCTGTGCAAGCGGGCAAAATTGCCAGGACTATGTCTTTGGACCAACGGATGGTTAGGAAAAGTATACACAGGAACATTACTGTGTGCATAATAGACATGGTCGCCGACAAGAGGAACCGATTAGATTCCTAAATGGTTCGTGATGGTCATGGGTGCCGGCGAGAGAAACCGGAATGTTTTGGGAAGGATGCGATGTTGCATGATGCCGAGGCAAGATGATGGTCTTGCCGTGGGTTTATATTACAGGTGCGAAATATGATTGAAAGAGAGCTTCATGCTGCTCGTATATAGGTGAGCGAAATGTTTCGTAATGTGTCGCAGGTTGGAAATGGGGAGTTGGATTAAGGGAAGTGAGTGGTTCTTTGAATATGCTTAAAGAACCCGCACAGACTTATCAGGATCCCTATGACGACTTCACTCTTCACCTCATTCGGGAGCGTAAAAAGCCCTGCAGAATGAGATATCGTCACCGCTTTACGCAAGGGGAGGCATTATTGCGATCCATCATTCACAATATTGGTACACTGATAAAACAGAAAATCCAAAACGATCGTGCCCGACAATTGGAAGACAAACTGAAGGGTATTCAGATCCACCAGAACGTTTATAAAAATGCTAAAAAGATATGTGGCAATTCTCGTATCACTGCCCCAATCATGCACAACGGTGCTGTTGTCAATAATGGTGCCAATAAAGCAAACATCATCGGAGAGACCTTTGCAAATAATCACAAGCTCACTCTCGAGGATGGTGAAGCGGACACTAATGCAATAATTAGTTCAGAGATTCACAACAAATTAGACAACTTTCCCGAGCCAATAGTTGTCTTCAACTCAGCGAACAGTGCATACTTCGACGACACACGTCATAATGATCATGGTTTTATCAGACCAAATACCCTACAGAACCTAGATAAATCTCGAAACCCTAAGAAGTCACCCGGTTTCGACAACATGTCGTACCATTCGCTTCGAATGCTTTCTGCTTTATTCTTTATAAAGCTCTCCATTCTGCTCAACCATTGCTACAACTTGGGGTACTTTCCTCAAGCTTGGAAGCAGACTGTTGTTTGTCCAATAGCAAAAGTTGGGAAACCAACGTATCACCCCTCAAACTTTGGCCCCATCTCGCTCCTCACTTGCATCAGCAAAATATATGAAAAATTCATATACGAGAAGCTAAATCAGTGCTAGGAATCTAATACCTGACTTCCAATTTGGATTTAGAAGAGCGCACAGCACCACTGTGGCTCTCAACATATTTCAAAACTACATCTGAGTGCGCCTCTTTAATAAGGAACACACCATTGCGGTGAGCCTGGACATTGAAAAGGCTTCTGACATGACATAGATCGAAGGTCTCGTCTTTAAACTATTGAACCCTGGTCTTAGTAGGACGCCGCGTAGTATCATCTACTACTTCGTTCGAAACAGAACTTTTCAAGTTCGAGTGAATCGCAAGCTATCCCGAACTTTCAACGCCACCGCAGGCATACCACAAGGCTCCACTCTAGGTGCCATCCTATTTAATATATACACCTCAGATATTTGTCGACCTGCGGACGGGGTAGAATAAACCAAATATGGTATGCGAATGACGTCCTAACCTACACATCATCCAACAGCCCCAAACTCGCAACAAATCGACTCACCCGTCACTGGGACGAACTGTATCAGTAGTACTTTGGCGGATTTGTTGTCGAAGTGTTCCGCCGAACACTGTCCACGCACCAAAAGAAACACCTGGAACGCGGAGCGAATTCAACTGCACAAAATAAAACACGAAAAGAATTGTCTTCATTTTGGATTTTATTTCTGTTTTACAGTTCGGTCTCCACTTACGTCTAGGACACACTTTTGATTTTTCGCTTATCTTAGGTTGCACCGTTTTGAAACCACCTTGAACCACACATTCGACGTTATTTCTGTTTTTTTTTATTTTCGCGATATCGCAGCGCGGACCGACCTCCTTATTTGGTTCTCAGACTCCTGCTCGAAGTAGACTAATCTTCCTTTTTTAATTAATTTTTCTCTCACGACTGCCCTATCTTAATTTTCCTATCCATCCTATCTGTCTCTTATCTTCAAGAGAACATTTCCATTTTGGTTTTCAATTCCAACTTCTTATCGGAATCTTGTTTCGAAGGATCAAGCGTGCCGCCATTTCTTTCTTGATCCTATTATGGGCTTTGTTTGCGTTACCCATGTGGCTTACGACAACAGAGTTTTTGTGTGCTTCAGATGGGTAACAAAGGAACCGTGGGATTTGGTTTGTAGATCGCATTTCCCAATCATAAACGTCTAGCGTGGGATAGGCGTTACGGTGTTTAAGATTGCAAGAATTGTTGGTCGGCGGGCGAATCGCTAGGCCTGTGCTTGCGCACGTGCGCTTGTCGGTTTGGGATCTCGCGAGGAAGTTAGGGTGCTAGTTGCTATTAGCTACATGAGGAGATTATTCTGTTTGTTTTCAGAAAAATGCATTTAATAGATGAATCGAATGGATGCATTGGATGGATGCATTGAATTCAATATTAGGAAATTTTGAACGTTAAGTTTGATTGGTTTTTACTATTGAATTCAATGTTGGGGTATTTGGAATGTTACCTTTTATTTCAGGCGGAAGTAAGGACTTTTGGGAAACGTGTCTGTGGGCACGTGTAATGGATATAGGTGAGTATGTTCCTTTGGTGGAACGACGATATCTCGACCTATAGTGGGTTGTGTGGTCCGTAGAACCGCCACAGTACAGCCGATGGAAAACTCGACTTAACCCATTCAAAGCAGTAGCTATAATTCTGGGTAGTAATCACTCCCAACGTACTTCCCGATATTCACAGAATATTCGAATACAAATAGGAGGTACTACGATTAGACCACAGGACAGGATGGAATATCTTGGGGTCATCTATACCCCAAAAATGAATTTCATCAAACATGTGACCCACATTCTCCAAAGGGGCCTCGGTCGGTCTAAACAACTGCACAACATCTTGAAGTGGAGCAACGAAGTTGACACCAAAGTTAAGCTTCTCTGCTATAAGCAGCTAATCCGATCTGGAATATCATACGCCTTTCCCATATGGTCCCCCATATCTTCGGCCCAAATGGAAAGACTTCGAGTTTTCGAAAGAAAACTCCTCAGCAGATGCATCAACCACTTTAGAAGGTCTGACGGTCGCCATTACCCGAACTCTCACCTATACGAAGGTGCGTCAATTATCCCTATCGATGAGTACTTGCTACAATTGGCATATAAGTACCTCGAAAGCATTCAGAACAGCGAGAACCCACTTGTACGGGAGTCTTGCGTTCTTGACCCTTCTCTCTTTCGATCTCTTCGGATCAGACCACCACAATTTCTTCTTCAGTACAAAACTGAAGAAAGCACCCTTCCCAACAACATTCTCCTTTATAATAGAGGATTCCTGGACCCATCCCATAGGGTCTACTGCTGACACACTACAAACACGCACGCACAGTACAAGACAGCACAAACACATACACATACACACCGACCAAAGCGCAGATTATCAGATGCCGAGGACGTGATCTGATTTTACTACCGCACTCAGGACCTACCGGTCTTGCCTGATTTCTTTCCCACCATCCCTCCATCCACGTATTTAGAGAACATTTTAATTAACCCTGTCCACACGATCCTTAAATAACCCCCCCCCCCCCCCCCCCCCCCCCCCCACTCTTCCCTGTGATTTTTCAATAGGTGGCGCCACTAGAAAATGAACATGATTCACTACATTCGTTTGATTGGAAAAACTTTTGAACATTCGTTGTAATGGCGGTAATCCCACATTTGCTCCTTCGGGAAGAACAGTTTATTAGTGATTTAGTGAATTTGAAAAGGGTCGTACAAGCACCGAACACGCACCTCGCTCTGGAAAACCAAAAGAGGCTACATATGCGGAAATCGTAAAGCAAGTGCATCGAATCGTTTTGAGTGATCGTAAAGTGAAGTTGCGAGAGTTATCTGAAGCCGTGAGCATCTCAAAAGAATGCGCGGGATATATTTTACACGATCTTTTGGAGATAAAAATGCAATCGGATCGATGGGTGTCGCTTTTGCTGTCCGTCGACCGAAAATAGCAGCACGTTGATGATTCAACAGCCGGTCTGGCGTTATTGCAGCGTAATCGAACGGACTTTTTTCGACGTTTTGTGAGGATGGATGAAACGTGGGTCCATTACCATACGCCTGAGTCCAATCGGCAGTCTGCAGAGTGATTGGAAAGCCGACCAAGTGTCCAAAAATCCAATGTTCGGCCGGGAAGGTTATAGCCTCCTTTTTTGGGATCCGCATGGCATAATCTCCATCGAATACCTGCCGAAGGTAAGAACAGTCACAGGAGAGTATTGTACAGCATTATCGGACAAACTCAACGATGAAATAAAGGGAAAACCGCCGCATATGGCGGTAAATAAAATTCTCCACCATCACGATAATGCACCGTCACACAAGTCCATGAAAGCGATGGTCTAAATTGAACCAATTACGATTTGAATTGGTTGCTCACACACCGTATTCTCCCGCCTTGTCCCCAGCGACTATTACCTGTTCTCAAACCTCAAGCGGTGGCTGCAGAGAAAGAGATTTAGATCAAATGAGAAAGTCATCGCGGAAACCAAAGCCTGTTTCGAAGGCTTGGGCGTTTTGTACTACAGAAAGAGCATCAAAAAATGGAAAATCATTCAAATTGGGCATGGGCATGCATATTAAGTGGGAATGTCTCTTCCCTTTTCTGCCAGCGTCCTTCTGAAGGTCGTTTCATTCATGTTCTGCAAGCACGTGTGCATTGCTTTTCAGCCTACCCTCGTACGTATAATCGCATACCGCACCCTCCTTCCCAACTGCGCCATTAAGAACAGACGGGTGTATAGCCCACATAGGGATATAATCTTCAGTTGAACGCCAATTTTCCTATTTTACCATTCATCAGGAGATCAATATATTTCCATATCTCACATTATGAAGTCAATTCAACTGACGAATCACTACGTAAAAATTAACATATGTGAACTTAGACCACAAATTTGTCTTGCTGTTTCAGAAGGGTTATTGGATTTTATTTTTAGAATTTGTTACTAGCGTTGTACACCAATTTAAAAAAAAAACCGGTAGAAAACAATAACAAATAAACAACATTAAAAAAATAAAATAGAAAAAAATATTGGTTGAGTTCTGCTGACCATAAAACTTAATGTACACTAACTAGAAATACATCAACTCTGACCGCCATGATGCACTGCAGCAACAATCCAATGAAGCTGAACAATATCAAATCAATTTGAAACGTATACAGCCAGCTGAACTTAAATTAATTTTCTCCCTGACTGACTACATTAAAATCCAAGAAGGTTATCCTTGATGCAGTTGTACTATAATGATTTAACTGTGCTGCTGTGTTGCTGAGAATTTGTCATTTTAATATACTATATTTTTATTCAGTTTAAATACGTCTGTTTTAGGTAACATTCGTGTTTTAGATGCCAAGAAGCAATGATTTAATAGCTAACTGCATGACTATGGCTTATTCACTAGAAACTAATGAAACTCATTCCATTAGCTTAGCCTGGATGCATGCCCCATTACCCAGGAGGTGTAATCTTGGCTGCGATACTCGGTTAACATTCTATTTCCAGTCAGCGTTTACCGGATGAATTCTCTTTAGTAGGACATACATTGTAAAGTTCCATGTCGAGAAAAATATTTTTTATAACAGTCATCACGCAAAAGTTATTTTAAAGCAAACATCAGATCACAAGAAGAAAATAAAAACTATATCTTTCCGTTCAGTTACATGACTAACCAACAACATCAGCCTCGCTAAGTATGAAAACACCAAGTTACCAACTGGAACGATTATAGGATTTCTTCGCATATTTTCCGTGATAAGAGATTTGCTATAGAAACTCCGATGTTAACGCTGAAATCAATCGCCGAAATTATTCTTCTCGGTATGGGAGTTCATATTCCACATTACAAATTCATCCGAGTAACTTTGATATGACAAAAATGTGAACAGATTATAGTGGCTAAAAATAGGTATTTTAAACAGGGACGCACTGATCCTGTTACGTGCGGCTTCCGCCATCCCCATCGTTTGTTTTTTTTAAATATAATATAATAGTAGATGGTAAGGTGGTGAAAAAACACACGATCCACATGTTGAATGTACGAACATACTTTTGTTCGATTGTGGATCGTGTGGAAGCTGGATCCCTTTTCGGAATGGATGGAGGTAGAGAGAGAGAAAGGGTTTAGTGTGCTTAGCTGAGCAAAGAGCAACAGTTTTGGGTTCCGTTTTTGAATGTGAATGAAAGAGGACATGATGAGTGACGGTTGCGGTAAACAGTGTGGGGTGGGAAGTATGTACCAGCATGGGTACTCTGTTCACTCCTATCCCCATCCGTCGTCCACAAGAAGAAAAAGTTAAACGCACTATTTTGTTCTTTACGATTTGGTTTATTTTCTTTTTTTTTTGGTCCGGTTTTCCAATTGGTCAGTAGCTATTTAAGCAAAAAAAACTTAAAATATTGGTTCACGCCGACGACTCACACTCGATTTTTCACGTACACACCGTACCGGCGCCGGTACGGTGGATGGCGGACGACCCGACCGCCTTGAAGGTTGGAATAAGACTCAACCGATATCCTCTCCAATAAGGATATCGTTTTTACCTAACACCAGAGACACGTAAAGTCTCTCTTGGTGGTATAGGAAACCAGATCTTGTGATAAAGGTCATGGTAGTATGTGTGGTGATCGTTCAGATCGATGCTATTCACACGTGCTCGACCGCAGTGGAACAACGAAACAGGCAGGCGGCAAAGACAAAAGGGAGAAATGACCAAATGCGCCGTTGGTAATGCGGGTCATTGTTTACGCGATGCCCGATGCTATTATCGACGTTGGGAGAAAAAATGTGCTAAAAGCAAATTGGATGTTTATGGCATCTCTGGCTGCAGTAGAAACCGGGTTCATGTTTGCATTAGGAAATGCTGGAGAATTTGGTTTCAGCGTCTATTGCGCTAATTATATGCAGCTGCTTGGGTTGTTTATTGATAAGACAAACAAAAAAGGTTGCCAGGCAATGTGTATGAAAAGGTACATGACGCGGCTGGGAAAATAGAGGGCGTAATATTTATGGTCCCTGTCATGACGGTTACATTGAATGCAATCCGAATCATTTTGTTTACTAGAATTTGTCTGGTACCGAATTGGTTTAGAATACCAGATAAGCAAAGAAAGAAATCTTACGGGAAATTGTATGCGAAGGGATGCATGAGAAGGTAAGTTTTCTTTATAGGGATTTTAAGATTATAGATGGTGATCTATATAATGCGTGAAGCATTTACAGGTACTAATACCGTTGCATTAGCGAACTTAAGGAAGTTGGGTAGTAGTTATGGGGGTTTTTTAGGTAAGTAGACCGTAGGTTTTGGCGGAACCGCTACAACAGTCTTACAGTTCTTCTTTTCGGCATCTGGCCTGATTTTTGTAAAAGTACAATTTAGTGGAGCTTTATGTAATAATAAACTTATCATATACTTAAAATTTGTACATACACAACGTCGTCTTATTTTTCGTAATTTTGGTGAAGTGAATGTAACAAGTAGAGACTTCTAAATATATTAAATGTGGAAATGCTTAACTCGAAAATTGGGAAACAGTGACCATTTTCCGTATTTATACATGCACATACATATTTATATATGTAACTCAATCAACGAAGCCGAAGATCTGTAGATCAATTTGCCAACTCAGTTTTACACCGGACCATAGAGAGGATTCATGTCGGAAACGAATGGGGAGACATCCCCAGAGGAGTGTTTTTGATTCGTGGAGAGAAAGTAGTGCTTCTAGGCGAGACTGACCGAGAAAAGGGGTCCAAGCTGCCGCTAAAAGAAATCTCTGTAGACGAGATACTGGATGCCCAACGCAGAGAGCAGGAATAACGACAGGTAACCAATTTTATTTATCAAAATTTCTGTGGCGGGATTCGTCACAACTGGCGCTGCGGACAAACCTTCCTGAGGGACCACGGCAGGATTGGCGAATGAACTTTTCCCTAAAACAACAATTCTAACATCTGTAACCAGCTATACAAAGTTTGCTGCTCATTGATATGATTTGCATATAACATGTATAGCTTTGCAAATTAATAACATTAGCTCATTTCAAACGACAGCATTGGAGGATTAGCGGCGGTTTTGTGACATTGATCGCGGAGAGGCCAGCATAGTGGAAAAGCTGAAATTTTTTTTTGTTTTGTTCAAGTTTTTTTTGTTATAATTTACAATCTTATTGTCAATTATTGTAGAATTGTTTTGCTTTTAGTATTAACCTACTACCCAGATCTTGTTTGTTGATTATTTATATTACCTTTATTTATTTATATTAAGTAGCAAATTCTTGTAGGAAATTCTTTTTTCTCGGTTAAATGGTGTGATATGGTTTGTAAACCTAATCGATCTCTAAATTTTTTGTTTGGAACCGTGATTCTTCTTTTCTTTCCTTTCTAGCTGCGCGTTGTATTCGTGGTGTTTAATTGTTTTTCTTTTTTTTTCCCCTTTCTCTCTCTCTCTCTCTCTTCTCGGGCGGTGTCGTTGTTATTTGTTCTGTGGCGCTTCTCGCGCGGTCTGCCGTTTTGTTGCTTCGGCTGGTGTAAGTGTCCTTTTTTTGGAGTGCGTTTGTTTGTTTGTTGAGGGGATCGTGTTCCTTGTTGTTTTTCACGCCCCGTCTGCTCGTGTACGAGTTCGTTCTGTCGCGTTCGGTGTTGTTCTCTCTTGTTGGGTCTCCCTGCCCGAGCGCGGCCCGACGTGCTTCCCGAGCCGCCGGGTGACGAGGTGGACTCGGAGGCCTTCCACGATTCGCGCGACGAATTCCTGGACGAGCGCTCACCAACGCCCCCCCCCCCCCCCACCGTTGGCAAACAAGCTGTTGAAAGCATGGAGGACACACCAATGCCTTCCGATTTGAAATTGGGTCCGCAGCCATGCCCTGTACGGACTATGTTGGGCACGGGCAGGGTCTTCGACCTCGTATGGAAGGCGGTCCACATGTTTTCGGGACAGGAAGGTCCAGATACAGCCGAGAAACTCTCTTTGTTTCTCAAGGGCTGCAGGAGAACCTTGGTGGGTCTGGCGGTGGAAGAGGAATATACCTTCCTCCGGTGGCTACCCTCTAGACTGAGCGGCGAAGCTTATCGTATGTTCGGGGAGCGCCCACCAGCGACCTTTTTGGAAGCGGAACAGCGTCTCAGAGAGGCCTTTGAACGCAGAGTGTCGTATGAGGAGTTGTGCGCACAACTATCCAAAATGCCACAGCTTCCCGCCGAAGATGCCACGAGTTTCGTTTCCCGAGTGAAGCGGGCCGTGGTACAGTGCGAGGAGGCCGCTGAACATTACCATGATCGGCAGTGTAGGTCCGTCTTCGCCAGCCAGCGCGAGGGAATGGCCAAGCCGGTGTTGGTAAGGGGATTAAGGGAGGAAGGACTAAGACACTTCCTCCTCACATTGGGTGATGTCCCGTTTCGTAGTATGGCGGACCACCTGGCCGGTTTTGGGCATGCTAGAAGAGAGATGTTACGACAGGATGAGGACCTATTTGTGGATACGCGGCCCGGGATCGCCGATCGGACGTCGGGATCATTGACTGAAAAAAAAAACAACAACAAAAAAAGTTGTGACGTATTCCGCCACAGAAATTTTGATAAATAAAATTGGTTACCTGTCGTTATTCCTGCTCTCTGCGTTGGGCATCTAGTATGTCGTCTACAGAGATTTCTTTTAGCGGCAGCTTGGACCACTTTTCTCGGTCAGTCTCGCCTAGAAGCACTACTTTCTCTCCACGAATCAAAAACACTCATCTGGGGATGTCACCACATTCGTTTCCGACATGAATCCTCTCTATGGTCCGGTGTAAAACTGAGTTGGCAAATTGATCTACAGATCCTCGGCTTCGTTGATTGAGTTACATATATAAATATATATGTGCATGTATAAATACGGAAAATGGTCACTGTTTCCCAATTTTCGAGTTAAGCATTTCCACATTTAATATATTTAGAAGTCTCTACTTGTTACATTCACTTCACCAAAATTACGAAAAATAAGACGACGTTGTGTATGTACAAATTTTAAGTACATGATAAGTTTATTATTACATGAAGTTCCACTAAACTGTACTTTTACAAAAATCAGGCCAGATGCCGAAAAGAAGAACTGTAAGACTGTTTACCGCAACCGTCACTCATCATCTCCTCTTTCCTTCACATTCAAAAACGGAACCCAAAACTGTTGCTCTTTGCTCAGCTAAGCACACTAAAGCCTTTCTCCCTCTCTCTATCTCCATCCACTCCGAAAAGGGATTCATCTTCCACACGATCCACAATCGAACAAAAGTATGTTCGTACATTCAACATGTGGATCGTGTATTTTTTCACCACCTTACCATCTACTATTATATTATATTTAAACAAAACAAAGGATGGGGATGGCGGAAGCCGCACGTAACAATCCCATGGCGTTCAACAGGACAAATTTTCATTAAAAACAGCGACAAAGGCACAAGACAAAGTAACCAACAAACTACTTACATGTATATGTCCAACTGATTTCCATCCCTTCTAATCAATGGCAAAGACTGTTAACAATAATTATGATTCCTTTTTCTTTCCTTCGTTAGTAGCGGGCAGCGAGACACTAGTTGTGAATTAAAAAGATAAGGCTGATATGTTCACCTTATTTTTCGCGAATTCGCTCCAAATAGCGACAATAGGTTTTTTGAGCTACTGTGATTATGCTAGTACAGTTCTTAACGCCGAATGTGAAATTACGCCCAGGTTTCAACATATTATTTAACAGATTCTATGCCTCAGACTGCCAAAAAAAAAACACCATGTGGGGGTTCTTTAAAGCATTCCCAAAGAACCACTCGTTTCCTTAAATCAACCTGCCTTTCCCTCACTCCACAAGCCACTTTACTTAGCTGCAATCGAGCAGCATAAACTATCTTCATCAGCTTTCACCTGAAAGTAAAACCCCAGCAAGCATGCACATCATCAAATCATTTCGTTCATAATACATGAACCATACCAACCCAATCGGCTCAGCTCGTCAGCAATCTAGATGAGTTAACACACGCCAATCTTTCAGCGTGTTCTTGTTCCAACAATCCGTTGGTCCAAGAACTAACGTCGGGCAATATACTTGTTGACACAGCTGCAGCCGATTTTTCCGACCATTGATCGCCCAAGCGACACCCGGTCATCGAATAGGACATGACCGCGATCGTTGTTCAAATAATCATCCTAATGATCATGTTCTATGATACAGTTTTCCGAAAACTAGCATCCATTGAATCGGACACGATCATGATTGCTATTTAAACAATCATGCCAATGATCGTGTCCCACGTACAGTTTTCTTAACCAAACAATAGCCACCCTAGCCTTTGTCATAGGCGAACAAATCTGCAGTTTGCTTATCGTCCCAGAGAAATCTATTGCCTGCAACGGTATGATTCTGGGCGATTATGTAAACAGCCGACGTTCCCATGTGGCATTGGTTAAACCAAACAAATGCGCATCTCAGCGTATGACCCTCCGAAATAGCGTTTCTTTTTACAGAACACACAGAAACCTATTTCTTCCTTCCACGATTTTTTGCTATCGCTTATCTCAACGATGCCCGCAGCCCCTAATACCAGTCTCTTTGTTTGAACAAGTGTAGATTCGTTAGTGTTCGGTATTTCAGGCCAAAGTGCATCGTACTTGACCTTTACGATCATATGGGGGAAACCCTCCAATTTAACTCCGTTTTCGATCGCCCATTGGCCGTCGCCAAGTAGACCCGATTCGCTCCTCCTACATCGATGTGATCCACCACCGTTGCATCGAATGGGATATGGATGGCATCGAGGAGTCAAATTATAATCGCCCAACCAGGCACACACGTCACGGTCGTTGCATACATTTTTCACGAGAGTGGTAGTTAACAAGTGTTTGTCAATATATTCCCGTCAAATGTGGTGTGTGAGTCGCGAATAAAAAGAATTAAGGAACGTTAACAGATGAGTAGAAATAATGAGTGCAATTAAATGCCTGAGTGTCATATATGTAATGTACAACGAAACAATTAAATAAAGAAAACATTTTGCCAACTAAACCAAACCAGCGAGTTATTATTTCTTATACCTTATTGGTCGGAGATCAACTTTCAGTGACATGCAGTGGAGTTTTGTTGGGACACATTAATAAAAGAACTTAGTAAGTGTTTCTATTTCCACCGTCGTTTCCTGTGCGATTAGTGTTTTGTCTTCTACGTCGGTGGTGTTTTTACAGAACTAACGTCCGTGTTGTCGCACTAGTAAAAACCACCCACATTGGTGACCCCGACGTGATATGAGTTGTCAATGTCACCGGAAGGTTAGTGAATGCGGATCTATTCGATGTGGGGGTTATTTACAGCATTCCCAAAGAACCACCCATTTCCTTAAATCAACCTGCCTTTCCCTAATAATGAAAGGTAACTTAAAGTAAAGTGGCTTGTGGAGTGAGGGAAAGGCAGGTTGATTGAAGGAAATGGCTGGTACGTTGGGAATGCTTTACAGAACCCCCACATCGTATAGATCCGCATACACTAACCTTCCGGTGACATTGACAACTCATATCACGTCGGGGTCACCAATGTGGGTGGTTTTTACTAGTGTGTCAACACGGACGCTAGTTCTCTAAAAACACAACCATATGCGTCACACTACCCTCCGCCTAGATTAGTTCGTCCCGAACTAATTTCACTGTTCTTCTGGGTTAACAAAAAGTCGCCAGTCGGTCACGATGTACCACTTTCACCTTGGCTTTCGGTCTTCCCTGAATCCTATAGACACCGTCGTTAATTCTTCTGAGAATCTTATAGGGGCCTTCCTAATGTTGCTGCAACTTCGGAGACCTTCCTTTTTGCCGATGAGGGTTATAAAGCCACACGTTATCGCCTGCATTAAATCCGGATGCGTTGGCTCGAACGTCGTACCTTGTTTTTATCCTGTCACTTGATACCTTGATTTGCTTTAGAACCAAATGATGAATCTCATCGAGGCGATTTCTCCATTCGGCTACGTAGTCTTCAGTCTTACCTATGGCGTCTGGAGGTATCCCGAATTGCAGATCGGCTGGTAGTCGTATTTCTCGTTCAAATATAATTCTTGCTGGAGAATGGCCTGTCGTATCGTGATTAGCCGATCTATAACTCAGGAGAAAGATTTGTACATATTTGTCCCAATCTCGTTGGTGATCACTACTAACCTTCGATAAATGCTCTTTCATTCTTCGGTTGAACCTTTCGTCCATTCCGCCTGACTGTGGATGTAAGGGTGTTGTCCTTATTTTCCTTATGCCCAGTGCCGCACAGATGTCTTGAAATATCTGTGATTCGATGTTTCGGCCTTGATCGGAATGAAGCTCACAGGGAACTCCATATCTGCTGATCCAATTATTGATAAGCTGCTCAATGACGGGTGTTGCTTCTTGGTTTGGAATTGGAAGGACTTCCACCCACTTGCTTCCATGATAACCCACATGTATTTGTTGTTGTCGTTGGTTTTTGGGAATGGTCCTGAGATATCAATCGCAATTCGCTCGAAAGGGGCACCCACGTTGTACTGCTTCATAGCGCTCCTTGGTTTTGCTGTTGGTCCTTTGGTCGCAGTGCAAGTTGTGCACTTCCTACACCAAGACTCGACGTCATCTCTCATGTGAAGCCAGTAGAATCGAGATCGTAATTTTTAAAGTGTCTTATTAACTCCCAGATGTCCACCGGCGATCCCGTCGTGCATTTCTATTAGTACATCCGTCACTTTTGATGGTGGGACTAGAATCTGCGTTCGATTGGATTTTCCGTCGGCGGCCTCCCATTTACGCTTTAGAATTCCATCTTCGTTTTTTAGATCCAGATTTTCTACTTCGTTTCGAATTTCTTCCTTAAAGTGTTGAAGATTACATTTCATCCACTGCGTTTGGGCATCCAACTTTGCATTAACATCTGCAGCTTGCGCGTCCAATTTTGTAATAATATCTGTAGCTTGCGCTTCCAATTTTGTCATCATCATCCTGAGCATCTCCGAAACGTCCAACTGTGGCGAACTCTTCTCCGTTACAATGGCACCATCTTGACTCGCTGTTTCTTCTTCATCCGGACAATCTGGCCCAATCGTAAAAACATATGTGTCGACATCAATACCCTCTTCCTCCATTGCTGCTTGCAGACGCTGTCGAAGAATTTGCTTCTGTCCTCTGCTATCCAGATTCCGGTCCTCAAGTTCCTTCTTCAACTCAGGAACGCGAAGATCCTCCAAATGTCGAGCTGACATCGTCATAACACACTTTCACTTGACTTATTCACTTCACCAATAATTAATCCCACTTCTGACACCAATTGTAGCAAGCTTAGGGATCGCTGGATTAATTATGTTTGATAAATAAGAGCCGTTAAATTGATTTTGAATTAATGTGACACTTTATTAGTCCGTTAATAGCAACCGTTACTTTTACCGTACACTTAACGATTTCTTGACTTATCGCTTCCGTACTTATCGCGTCTCTTACTGCTTACTTCTTACTTATCTTCCCGATCTGCGTGCGACGTATTTATACCGTTTTTCCTCATTCTGATTTGGTGTTTCGTTTCCGTCCGTTCCATAGCCTCAAATTTTCTATTGCTTATAGTCTCCAGTTTTCCAGTACTTTCCAGAATATTCTAGTACTGATTGCCATATGCGTCACAATATGTATCTATATATATATATATATATATATATATATCCCCCGCTTGGGAGAAACCTTGACGTATTGCGGGGGATTAAACTACAATTAATCACTTAGGTTATGCTGACGGAAGCATATGCTTCCAGTAGGCCCACCCATGTCAGACAGGCTAGCGAGGAGTAACACACAAAGATCTACCGCCCCCAATCCAGAGGGGTACACGTCACCGTGCCCATTGGATGGTTTGCATCGAGGGGTATATCGGCTGTATTATAACGGCGTCTCTCTGCCACCGGGTCCAATCAGAGCAGTAAATAGACCTTATCATATCAAAGAGGGGCTTTGATGTGGCGGACTATTTGAAACCCCAAGACTCGTGGGATCAAATATGAATAATCAATATACACAAAACAATCCCACGAAAAACCCGGTAGGCGTAGGTGTGATGAGCCGACACTACCATAAGGGAACAAATCATCAAGAAAACACCGACTCGGCAAAAAAAGACGTAGGGAAAAACGGATAAACCGGGATATACACGTCGGCACGTAGAATGTTCGAACGTTATATAAACCAGGCGCGATACACACGGTTGTAGTAAACGCGAAACAATATAGAATGGACAGACAGGAAGTCCGGCTACCACATCAAGAAATCAAAACCAAGAGGTTCACACTGGGGTGTGGAGGTACCGATACACATAACCTCGGAACCGGCTTCATCATAAGCAAGAAGATTATGCCACATATAAAAGATGTGGGATTTATTAATGACCGAATGTCTGTGCTAAAAATACAGGGTCAACGGTACAATTACGTATTTATAAACGTACCCATCCCAACAGAATCTACCAACGAAGAAACGAAGGACACGTTCTACGAGACCCTAGAGGAAGTATTTGATGGGATCTCATCATTCGATGTCAAAATCGCCCTCGGGGACCTCAATACGAAAATTGGAAAGAAAGATATCCTCCAACCAACTACAGGCAAAGAAAACCTACACAACGTTTCAAATGATAATGGATTTCGAATTATCACGATAGCAGCATCAAAAGATATGGTAATGAAAAGCATGATGTTCAAGTGTTAAACAAATTAAAAAATTGTATTCAAATTGTACGCAGTCAAAGCTAAATTATAACCTCTCATTGCATTCAGGCCCTTAAGGCACACAACTGTCATTCACACCAAGAAACGCCAAACTCACATTTGTCAACTTTCACTTCTTTCTCTCTTCTTAGCATCCAGCTTTCGTGCCGTTCGGACGTAATAAAATAAAACTCTTTAATTTAAACAGAAATCCATTTTGTTTTTTATTGTTCACCCTGCCTGTTCAATATCAAGCACAAGCAAATCCATAAAGCCACATGGATATAACCCGACGGCGTAACACGTAACCAAATAGACCACCTCCTCATAGACAAAAGACACCACTCGAATATCGTTGACGTAAGATCATATAGAGGAGCAAATTGCGATTCCGATCATCTTCTAGTGATGGGCAAAATTAGAAGTCGGCTCCCAGCAAACCCACATGGGCAGTCACGGGAGACGAGCAAAAAGTTCGACATTGATAAACTAAAAGACCTACGCAAAAGAGCTGAATATCAAGGGGAACTAACGAATAGATTTATCATCCTAGAGTGAGGAAGAGGAAGCTAATAGTGTGGACACTAAATGGACATCGAGCAGAGACACAATCAAACAAACAGCCCAATAGGTATTAGGATTTAAGAAAACATTGACGATGAATGCAGGGCAAAGATCGAAGAACGTAAACATCTCAGAGTGATCCATTTAAAAACATATGAAAGATGCGCAACAATTCGGAAAGAGACAATGAAACTTTTCAAACGCAAAAAACACGAATGGGAGAAGACTCGGAACAAAAAAATCTTTACAAATGCCAGAGCAAAGAATATCAGAGGTATGTACGCCGGCATAAACTCAATTAGAAATGGCTACCAAGGGAGAGCCAAATTAATCCGAGACGCAAACGGCTGTCTGGTGACAGAAACAAAAAATATGGTGACAAGATGGAAGCAGTACTTTGTACACCTGCTCAATGTGCGCACCCATCAAACACAAATAAACCCACCAAACGTACATACAGCCGAGCCCCAGATCCCAGAGCCCTCATTTAACAAAGTTGTAGATGCAATAAATCGATTAAAAAACAACAAGGCCCCCGGAATCGACTGCATACCGGCAGAGCTTGTGAAGTATGGAGCGGAAGCAACCGCTTGAAAGATCAACCAACGCATCAAAACAATATGGAATAAGGAAGTCACTCCGGAAGAATGGAAAACCTCAATAGTCGTCCCCATTTTCAAAACAGGCGACAGAGCTGACTGCGAAAATTACAGAGAAATATCATTGCTCCCAACCACATTCAAAATACTAACAAATGTTATACTGGCGAGAATCACGCCATACACGGAAGAAATACTGGGAGACTACCAGTGCGGATTCCGTAGGAACCGGTCAACAAGGGACCAAATTTTCACAATAAGGCAACTGCTGGAAAAGAAGTGGGAACTTTTCGTTGACTTCAAAAAAGCCTACGACTCAGTCGCAGGACAAAGATATTACCATATTATAGTTGAGCTGGGAGTCTCGAGAAAATATGCCGCCCTCATTCAAATCTGTATGGACGAATTTAAAGGCGAGTTAGAATAGAAAAGCACCTCTCAGAACCATTTGAAATCTGGGACGGACTAAAACAGGGGGATGGGCTCTCACCATGTCTTTTTAACCTTGTGCTCGGGTATGTTATCAGAAAGGTACAAGACGACAACATGGCCGGATCATCCCTGAACGGGGTCACACAAGTGCTCGCATATGCAGATGACATCGCCATTTTGGGCGATAATCTAGAAACTTAAGTAAAAACTGTGAAATCACCATGCAAGCGACAGAAGAGGCGGGTCGAGAAATAAATGAAGACAAAACAAAATATATGATTACGGCGAGAGCAGGTGGACCTCATGGAACCCATAAACGTCAGAGGCAAAATATTTGAAAAAATTAAAGAATTTAAATATCTGGCAACAATGCTGACGCCCAGTAACGAAATGTCGAAGGAAATTAACAAAAGACTACACTCCGGGAACGCTAGTTGGCATGCAGTCAGTAACCTGCTGAAATCCAAACTGTTATCACGTAATATAAAGTTCCGTGTCTATAGAACCACAATCATGCCGATTGTTCTATACGGATGCGAAACATGGGCTCTCACAAAACGGGAAGAAATCAAATTCCGCGCATTTGAGAATAAAGTCCTAAGGGGTATCTTTGGCGGTAAATATAACGAGGAGGCAGGACAACGGAGGAAACTTCACAACCACGAATTGGAAGAGCTATACCGCAGAGAGTAATCAGGTCGCGAAGATTAAGATGGGCCGGACACGTGGCGCGAATGGGCAACGATAGGACCGTACATAGAATTATTGACGGTAAACCAACGGGAAAGAGACCGACGGGACGGCCGCGACGAAGATGGGAGGGCAATGTTAGGTTTAACCTCGAGGAGATCGGATCGGTTGGTCGAACGTGGAAGGAGAGCACACAGGACAGGGAACAATCGCGAAGTCGAATCGGTGAGGTCATGAATAATAATAAATAGAATAGAATATATATTTATATATATATATATATTTATATATATATATATATATATATATATATATATGTATATATATAGATATATATATATTTATATATATATATATATTTATATATATATATATATTTATATATATATATATATACTTATATATATATATATATATATATATATATATATATACTTATATATATATATGTCATCATCATCATCATCATCGGCACTACAACCGGGGACCGGTCTTGGCCTTATTTAGCAAGTCCTAAGGCTTGTTAAATTTTCCATAATGATTTATTTTTTCTGGGCAAGGTCATTAGTCTTGCGCCAGAGGCTCCCCAACGGGGAATCGAACCCCGGTCTCCCGGGTGACAGGCGGGTATACTAACCACTATACTATCGAGGAGCCCTATACTTATATATATATATATATATATATATATATATATATATACTTATATATATATATATATATATATATATATATATATATATATATATATATATACTAATATATATATATATATATATACTTATATATATATATATATATATAAATATATATATATATATATATACTTATATATATATATATATATATATATATATACTTATATATATATATATATATATATATATATATATATATATATTGTTACGTGCGGCTTCCGCCATCCCCATCGTTTGTTTTGTTTTAAATATAATATAATAGTAGATGGTAAGGTGGTGAAAAAACATACGATACACATGTTGAATGTACGAACATACTTTTGTTCGATTGTGGATCGTGTGGAAGCTGGATTCCTTTTCGGAGTGGATGGTGATTGAGGGGGAAAACGGTTTTAGTGTGCTTAGCTGAGAAAAGAGCAACAGTTTTTTGGTTCCCTTTTTGAATGTGAAGGAAAGAGGAGATGATGAATGACGGTTGCGGTAAACAGTCTTACAGTTCTTCTTTTCGGCATCTGGCCTGATTTTTGTAAAAGTACAATTTAGTGGAACTTATCATGTACTTAAAATTTGTACATACACAACGTCGTCTTATTTTTCGTAATTTTGGTGAAGTGAATGTAACAATGAGAGACTTCTAAATACACTAAATTATCCTGTTTGTGAGATGTTGCTGGGGAAGGACGATCGTACTGGCCCTGTGGAGATGCTTAACTCGAAAATTGGGAAACAGTGACCATTTTCCGTATTTATATATGCATTTATATATTTATATATGTAACTCAATCAACGAAGCCGGAGATCTATAGATCAATTTGCCAACTTGGTTTTGCGCCGGACCATAGAGAGGATTCATGTCAGAAGCGAATGTGGAGACATCCCCAGAGGAGTGTTTTTGATTCGTGGAGAGAAAGTAGTCCTACTAGGCGAAACTGACCGAGAAAAGGAGTCCAAGCTGCCGCTAAAAGAAATCTCTCCAGACGACATACTGGATGCCCAACGCAGAGAGCAGGAATAACGACAGGTAACCAATTTTATATATCAAAATTTCTGTGGCGGAATACGTCACAACTGGCGCTGCGGACAGGATTTTTAGAGAGTGCCCCACGTCACAACTGTCGCTGCGGACAAACCTTCCTGGGGCCACGGCAGGTTTGGCGAATGTACTTGTCCCTAGAACAACAATTCTAACATCTGTAACCAGCTATACGAAGTTTGCTGCTCATTGATATGATTTGCATATAACATATATAACTTTGCAAATTAATAACATTACCTCAAAACAAACGATGGGGATGGCGGAAGCCGCACGTAACAATATATATATATATACTTCTCTCAGGAGAGGCGAACCTACAACGCCGACACGTCACCCCGAGATGCCGTCAAATAATCTTTGCAGTTCTTCTTGGAAAGTTGCAGGTTGTAACGCTCCAGGAACACTCGCGCGGGGAAGGAGGTCCACGGCTTCCCCGCTCTTTAACGGAACGAATTCTGATATAGAGATGTTCGCGGCGTAGAAAGATGATCCGTAAATTGGTGAGATCCCTCCGATTGCCTGGTAAAGCGCATATAAACCGAATTGAGCGAAACAATACCACGAACCTCAAAAGAACAGTGACAAAGGTCAGCTACGGGCCTTCAGTGTGATAGCGACTGTAGTTCCCGACGTCAGCGCCGTGTCCCCGATCAGGCGAATCGCTCGTCTCTGTGTACTCTCAAGTAGGTCGAGAGTATTCTTAGGAGCAGAGCTCCAAACATGGGAGCAATATTCGAGCATAGGTCTAATTTGGAATTGATACAGGAGAAGAAGTTGGGTTGGAGTAAAATATTTCTTGACTCTAAAAAGATAACTCAATTTTTCAGAGGCCACGATATATTTCCACAGATCGGGACGCCGATCAATTTCCAACTTTCCCCAGACTTGAGGCCATTCATCATCACCTGTGAAACCGATAATATAAGATAAGTGGAAGGGCCTGGCAAAAACCGACGACAGTTTTGGAGCACAGTTCATAAGGACTACTGCTGGTATTCCGTCCGAGCCGGTTGCCTTCCTACAGTCAAGTCCACGTAGAGTGCGTTGAATAGTACGCAGGCGGAAGCTCACCGCCCGCATAGAATACCGTACCGGCGCGATAACAGGTGGCTCCCAAAAACCGGGATCGAGGTTTCAATTCGCGGAAAATAAATTCGCGAACACATTAGCTTTGTCGTTTGATTTTGTGACTAACGTCCGGGTGCTCGTTCTAGTTGGCAGCTCCACACATGACGAAGCTGCTTGGGTCGGCTATTCGCTTGAAATGCAAGTGGTTGTACGACCAATACTAAGCAGTGATCTGAGTTTCCCAGTGGCGCAACTACCTCCGCGGTATAAATACTCGGCATGGATGTCAAAAATAGATCCAGAATGTTCTCATAATCACCTCGGGCATCCGTCACTCGCGTAGGTTCCTCCACAAGTAGAGTCAAATTGCGGTTAACAACGAACAATTCCGCCAGCCTCCCAGCCTCTTTGGTCCTCTTAGAATGCACCAACCAGTTGAAATTGTCCACATTAAAATCGCCAAAGACGACAATTTCAGAAGCTGAGTGATTCATTTGTATCCAGCCGGCAGTAGGTAAAAGATGTTCGAAAAATATCGCTAGTCGATCGACATTCGGGGAGCGGTAAAGACAATAAAGAAATTTAACAGAATTCCTTAGCACGACCCTCAGCCATATTTTAGCGGATTTATATGTTGTTGTCGAAGTGTTCCGCCGAACACTGTCCACACACCAAAAGCAACACCTGGAACGCGGAGCGAATTAAATTGCACAAATAAAACACGAAAAGAATTGTCTTTATTTTGAATTTTATTTTTGTTTTAAGTTCGGTCTCGACTTACGTCTAGGACACACTTTTGATTTTTCGCTTATATTAAGTTGCACCGTTTTTGAAAACTACCTTGAACCACACATTCGTTACAAACTCGACGTTATTCCTTTTTTTTTAATTTTCACGATATCGCTGCACGGATCGATCCCCTTATTGGGTTCTCTGTCACTCCTGCTCGAAGTAGACTGTCTTTGTCATATTCCTATTTCCCTTTTCAATACTCTTCCCCTCATCTGTAAAAGAGATTTCCCATCATGATCATCATTCCCATTTCCTTATCCGTTTTTTTTTTTTTGTTCGAAGGATCGAGCGTACCGGCACTCATTTCTCGATCCTTTCATGGGCTTTGTTTGCGTTACCCATCTGGCTTACGACAACAAGAGTTTTTATGTGCTTCAGCTGGGTAACAAAGGAACCGTGGGATTTGGTTTGTAGATCGCATTTCCCTGTCATAAACATCTAGCGTGGGATAGGCGTTATGATGTTTATGATTGCAAGAATTGTTGGTCGGCGGGCGAATCGCTAGGCCTTTGTTTGCGCACGTGCGCTTGTCGGTTTGGGATCTTGCGAGGAATTTAGGGTGCTAATTGCTATTAGCTACATGAGAAGATATGCGTTTTTCTGTTTGTTTTCAGAAAAATGCGTTTAATGGATGGATTGAATAAATGGGGGAATTCCATTGAATTGAATGGATGCATCGAATGGATGTGTAGTGCTCTAAAAAGCCCTGCCACCTTTTTCCGCCATTCCTACATCCAATTCCTAGCTATTTTACTCCAAAACCCAAAATCCTATCAAAACCCGAATAAACCCAAACATAAACCAAAATTCGCAATAAACGAATCAAACATTCGTTTATCGCCTAACATTTGCCCCCACGACATAATTAAATCCAAAATCTTAAAATTAAAATCAAATTCACAATAAACGAATCTAATATTCGTTTATTGTTCTACATTTGCTCCACGGCATCATGAAAATTCAAAACCCAGAGATACGTTATCTCAATCTGGAAAAATTCCATCAAATAGAACAAACAAACCCGAATCCCTTTCTACACATCCATATCTGCGCAATAGTTTCGTAAGAATTCAAGAAATTGAATTCTTATCTAAAGTAAACACAACCTCTCGCTCAGGATACCCAAAAATCGAGATTGTTGTACGAAAATGCGTATTTTCGGGATACAAATCTCGATGGGTTTTCCTTTATAAAGAATTGGTAAAGTAATCTCCAGATTCACTTCAATACCCGGTAGCAGCTCAAAAGGCAGTTGATTGGACTCAGTCAATCCATCCGTTTCAATCTCCACAGTCATTCCAGTATCCTCACATCCTTCAGTATCCATCCAGGTTAGGATCTATATTAAGTACATAGATTTAAACATAAAATCGATTGTCAAAACCTCAAACTGATAATTAACTTAAGGAAGAGCTGGAAAATAAAGACACCCGAAAGGAAAACTGATTTTTATTTCTCAACCCAAATAATCTAGGAAAAATCCCAGCGGAGTCGACGGCTTGCGGAACCCAGGACTAGAATATCCAAGGTAACAAAAAAACCGACATCAGGACGTTGCTCTTCCCTCTGCGTCAGTGGAAGCACGGCAACGACCCCTTGCTGAAGTGCGTTGTTTCAGGAGCGGTCTATTAAAGAGATCACCCATCCTTTTCAAGGATGAGGAGACACGCTTGCTGAAACAGAAACCCACAACAGCAGAACAGATGCATTGAATGGATGCGTTGAATTCAATATTAGGAAATTTTGAACGTTTAGTTCGATTGATTTTTACTATTAAATTTAATGTTGGGTATTTGGAATGTTACCTTTTGTTTCATGCGGACGAAAGGACTTTTGGGAAACGTGTCTGTGGGCACGTGTAATGGATATAGGTGAGTATGTCCCTTGGTGGAACGACGATATCTCAACCTATAGTGGATTGTGTGGCTCGTAGAAACGCCACAATATGATTTCCATATTATTGCCTCCACCCCCTGGCAAGCCAGATCGGACCGCGCGAAGGCGCAGACTCCGCCCTTAAAACGGAATCTCGAATGCAATTCGTTTCCTGAGCAACGAAGATATGTCGAATCAGTTGACGAACCGACCTGAGTTTCACTTAGGGCAAGCATGTCAGGTTTCGCTGTATGCAAATATTGGTGGACACCTTTACATTCATATTGGTGAAACCGATTCCACTGATGTTCCAAAATGCTGTTATCAGTCGAACGTCGACAGAGCCTCGAGAACGAATCCGATTATACGATGACGAATTTCTTAAAGTTCGGTTATTAGTAAGAATATTTGCATGATGTTCCCCCTGCCATACTCGTAGTACCCACCCGGAGATCGGAATAGGACACTAGTTTACCTCCGGAATTCTTTATCTCAGAAGGCACCATTATGACTTATCTCCGTGTCAGTCTGCGCCATCAGCCATACATCCGAAACATAGTCGAAGATTTCTCCCGATGATATCGCGGAATGTACAGCGTGACGGGGTGGTATCTCACCTTGGGACCGACTACCACCTAAACCAACTTTTTTTCGAATCGGTCCATCAGCCAAGCTTCGAAAGATGGCCAGGGAATTCTCCCAACCATTTCACGGGGCCTATAGCATAGTGGGGTGGTATTTCACTGGGCGACAGGGCGCTGGGACCCCGCCTACCACTCGGCCTTTAGTCGCCTCTTACGACAAGCCTGCCTAGCTGTGAGTATATTCGAACGCCCTACTTACAGGGCCGGAATTGTAGTATAAATAAAAAACAAATCTAGTCACTTAAGGCGGTCAGACATGTACTCAGTCACTCATGTACTCACTGACTTCACTATCTGAATAATAACCAACGAGCACCGGCCATAGGTCGGAAACAAGTATATTTGTATAGTTTTTTATTAGAATAAAACGTAACTCGGGCATCCTATAAGGTTTACTTTGAATACTTCATTCTGTATTGTTTCACTCGTTCGTTAACAATATTTCGCCTTTTTATAGGAATATCAGAATGTTCATCATTCAATTTTTTCTTACCATATATCCTTTACCTCATTCAGCATTTTGAAATAATTTTATTACAATTTCTTGTTTGTTTTCGTATTCTGTATTTAGTTCTGAATTTAGTTCATGGAAAGAAAGCCATGAAGAGACATGCACTGCAAACCATAATGGCAGTTCCGAAACAAACGTTCTCTCGTTCTCAATAATTACTTGGTACAAAGTATTGACTCATACATTGGTAATGACGATACGAAAACGTTTAAGGCCATTTATATGTAAATCTTTACGACGACCTCGTTATAAAAAAAAAGAATGTGTGGGCCATGTCCAGAAAATAATGGGAACTCGTCTCAGAGCTATAAAAGAAAACGAAGGGCCTCGAAAGTAAAGATACAGGTAAATTGACCGATAAGGTAATTTCTGACTTAACAACATATTATGGAGTGGCGATTCGAAGAAAACCAGATTTGGCAGAGACAATGAAAGATGCCGTGTGGGCTGTCATTTACCAAATCTTAACCGATAAAAAATCGCATCACTAATAATATCCGGGTGGAAAGCATAGTTGATGTAAATGACGCGTAGCAGAGCCAACGGTACTCTTAAGTTATTTCAGCACAAACCACCTCTTGCAGACAATGTTCGATATGCAATTAAGACGGAGCATGGAGCGTTGCACTTTAGGAAACACACAAAACTCGAATGAGCCAGTGAACGCTTGCAGTTTGGAGGCTTGCTCCGACACATCTTCACTGCGGTGCAAAGGGTGTGGAAATTGTCACTTATACTACTGCCACTTTATTTAATAACAGATATATAGCACTTTGGCGGGGGGGGGGGGGGGGTGGGAGCGTACATACAGGGCAAAGTCTCTGCTTTCAACCCGGCAAAGTCCAGGACGATCCTTGTCCCTGTTCAATCCAAGTTAACATGCAGTCTCCACGTATACCGGTGGAGAGATTTGCTAAATAAGGCCAAGACCGGATCCCGGTTGTAATGCCGATGATGATGATGATGATGGTATAGCACTGTTAAAAATTATGAATGCATTAGGAATTACAATTGGGCTTGAAGCCAATAATTTTGCCCAGTTAGCTGATACGAAACGCATTACTGCGGCAGAGAGCAGTTTGTCGGGTGGAGCAAAAGCAGTTGCACTTTAAAAAAAAGCCAAGTAACGGGCCCGTCAGGAGCAATATGGACTTCAGGTAGGGCTGATGTATGGCCCTGGAATCACTGATTAGTCACAAAGAATATTATTGTAGCGAGCTTAGGGTTCGCTGGATTAATTATTTTCCTAATATAAGAGCCGTGATATCGATTTTCTATTTAAAACTTTATTCGTCTCTTAATGACAAACGTTCTTCACTTTTCGCTAATCATTCCGGTGACACTTCTGTCCTTCCAATTTTCCAGTACTTTGTTTTGGAGACTTGCCAGATGTCCAGCTGATTGTCATATGCGTTACACTACCCTCCGCCTAGATTAGCTCGTCCCGAACTAAGTTCACTGGTCTTCTGGGTTAACAAAAACTCGCCAGTCGGTCACGATGTACCACCTTCATCTTGGCGTTCGGTCTTCGCTGAATCCTATAGACAACGTCGTTAATTCTTGTGAGAATCTTATACGGTCCTTCCCAATGTTGCTGCCACTTCAGAGACCTTCCTTTTTGCCGATAAGGGTTATAAAGCCACATATTATCGCCTGCATTAAATCCGGATGCGTGGGCTCGAATGTCGTACCTTGTTTTCGTCCTGTCACTTGATACCTTGATTTGCTTTCGAACCAAATGCTGATTCTCGTCGAGGCGATTTCTCCATTCGGCTACGTAGTCTTCGGTGTTGTCTATGGCGTCTGGAGGTATTCCGAATCGCAGATCAGCTGGTAATCGTATCTCTCCTCCAAATAAATTTCTTGCTGGAGAATGGCCTGTCGTATCGTGATTAGCCGATCTATAACTCATGAGAAAGGTTTGTATATATTTGTCCCAATCTCGTTGGTCATCACTAACGATCTTCGATAAATGCTCTTTTATTGTTCGGTTGAACTTTTCGACCATTCCGTCTGACTGCGGATGTAAGGGTGTGGTCCTGGTTTTCCTTAGGCCCAGTGCCCTTGAAATATCTACGTTGTACTGCTTCATAGCGCCTCTTGGTTTTGCTGTTGGTCCTTTGGTTGCAGTGCAAGTTGTGCACTTCCTACACCAATACTCGACGTCATCTCTCATGTGAAGCCAGTAGAATCGAGATCGTAATTTTGAAAGTGTCTTATTAACTTCCAGATGTCCACCGGAGGCCCCGTCGTGCATTTCTGTTAGTACATCCTTCACTTTTGATGGTGGGACTAGAATCTGCATTCGATGGGATTTTCCGTCCGCGGCTTCCCATTTACGCTTTAGAATTCCATCTTCTACCAGCAAGGAATTCCATTGTGCCCAAGGTGCTTTAAATCTTCCGCTCTTGTCGGAAATATTGCTCCAAGTTGGCCGCTCGTACTTTTCTTTGTGTTCCAGGATTGGCGACATATCTTCATCCTGAAGTTGAGCTGCGCGTATAACATCACTCGTCCACCCATCTAGTACTTCTACTTGTACATTTCGAATGTCGTACGCTTCTTGTTTTTCTTCCGCTCTATGACAACATTTGCAATCTGGTTGATCATGGTCTTCTTGATAGAGCATCAGCGTTATTATGCACCTTCCCTTGACGGTGGGTAACTTCGAAATCGTACGTTTGAAGTCGTTCGTCCAAGGAGCTATTTATCCCTCGGGATTCTTAAAATTTAACAATCATTTCAGGGCGGCATGTTCCGTCCGAAGGTGGAATCGACGTCCGTAGAGGTACTTATGAAAATTTCTTGTTGCGCAGTAATTTCTCTCTGGCTTAGATAGAACTCGACTATAATATGCGACAACTCTCTCTTTACCATCGACTTCCTGTGTTACTTCCATCAGTATCCAATATAAATGGGCGATCCGATCTTGGGAATGCTCGTCAAGAAGAAGGATGGGACAACTAGATTTTGTGTCGACTACCGGCGGTTAAACGACGTTACGAAGAGAGGCAGTTACCCACTTCCTCGAATCGACGACACACGAGATACCCTTTCTGAAGCTCAGTGGTTTTCAGCATTGGACCTAAAAAGCGGTTACTGGCAAGTGGAAGTGAAGGAGGAGGACAAGGAGAAGACAGCGTTTACTACCGAAAACGGACTTTATCAATTCAACGTGATGCCTTTTGGATTGTGTAATGCTCCAGCAACGTTTGAACGATTAATGGAAAGTGTTCTACGGGGACTTACATGGAAGACGTGTCTTGTGTACTTGGACGATATCATCGTTGTTGGAAGGAATTTACCAGAACACATCAATAATCTGCGCTCCGTCTTCGGACGACTAAGACAGGTCAACTTAAGGCTCAATTCGAAGAAATGTGAACTCTTCCGAAGAGAGTAAAATTTCGGGACACATCGTTTCATCTGCAGGAGTTCAAACGTATCCTGATAAGATAGCAGATGTCCAAGAGTGGCCTACTCCAGAAGATAAGCAACAGTTAAGAAGCTTTATGGGATTAGCCACAAATTACCGACGGTTTGTTAAAGGTTTCGCCAACGTGGCTAAAACCCTACACGAACTAACGGGTAAAGACAAGAAATTCAATTGGACAGAAAAGTGTGAGGCAGCATTCAACACATTGAAGGCCGAGTTATGTAAGACTCCAGCATTGCCATTCCCAAGATCGGATCGCCCATTTATATTGGATACTGATGGAAGTAACACAAGAATCGGCGAGTGTTATCACAGGAAGTAGATGGTAAGGAGAGAGTTGTCGCATATTATAGTCGAGTTCTATCTAAGCCAGAGAGAAATTACTGCGCAACAAGAAAGGAACTGCTGGCTGTCGTAGAAGCCGTTAAGAATTTTCATAAGTACCTCTAACGATGTCGATTCCACCTTCGGACTAATCATCATCATCATCATCATCGGCAGTACAACCGGTATCCGGTCTTGGCCTTATTTAGCAAGTCTCGAGGCTTGTTAAATTTTCCATAATAAATTGTTTTTCCTGGCAAGGTTATTAGCCTTGCGGCTCGGGCGGATCATGCCGCCCTGAAATGATTGATAGATTTTAAGAATCCCGAAGGACAAATAGCTCCATGGATCGTAGCACAAAAACTGAGACTGCACATTAATGAGGGGAAAACTAAGTACATAGTAGCAACTTCTGCGAAGAGAAGACCTAACGTTGGTGAAACTATCAGGGTAGTGGAGCACGGATTAGAAGTAGTGCAATCCTTTAACTACCTTGGGTCAATAGTATCAGCCGATAACAATATGAAAGAAGAAATACACGAGCTGATCAAATCCAACAAAGCCTACTATGGTCTATCAAGGCTCTTTAGATCCCGAAATTTATCCAGAACATCCAAGCTACTACTATACAAGATCATGGTCTTCCCAGTACTTATGTATGGATCCGAGACCTGGGTGCTCAATAAAAGGCACTCTGAACTTTTAGCCGCGTTCGAGAGGAAGGTCTTAAGGAGAATTGTTGGCCCCGTATGTGAGGGAGGACGATTCTGCAGAAGATAATGTTGTAAGATAAATCAACCTCGGTAGACTCCGGTGGGCGAGACACCTAGCTCGAATGAGCGAAGAGGAACCTGTCCGGAGAGTCCTTTGTGGTAGTATGTGTGGAAAGAGACAGCGCGCCAGACCTTGTCTGCGATGGAGGGATGGCGTAGACCAGGACGCCCAGAGCCTGAAAGTGCCAAACTGGATGACATCGGCTCGAAATCGGGACCGGTGGAGAGATTTGTTAAATAAGGCCAAGACCGGATCCCGGTTGTAGTGCCGATGATGATGATTGTATAGTACTTTATAAAATATTCCTTACTACCTTAAATTTTGAATATTCCCAAGTCGTTTTGCTTCGTTTTTTTTTTTTTTTTGGATTTGTTACAAACTATACATATTCTAGTTGGGTGTTGTTTTCTACGCGTTCCATCAGAATGTATTTCGCGAAGTGAGCCCAATATTGTGCTTTTAATCCCAATGGAGTTGCATTTTCTGATTATTTACGTGTCTTGTATAGTCAGGTAGCTGTACGTATTTTAAATTTGCTTCAGGTATATCTATTCTATAAGTCACGTATTATTGTCTTCCTGGATCTTTAAAAAAATGTTGATAACATATGTATTAAATAGAGCCATCACAGATCTGTAAAAAAATATTTTTTTTTTTCTCATAATAGGAAAACGTGTCAACATTTGGTCATTGAGATCAATTCCACCCATTCTTTTGTTGTACTCAATCACGCAGTTTGGCTTCAATTTCGTCTTACCTCGCTTGCCTCTAACTTCGGTCAATTCAACCGATGCATGTTCGGTTACCAACAATACACATCGCGTTTATCCTTCCATTTTAAAGCTAACAATCCATTTAATATCAACAGGTTCTGGGTACAAGTTCTCCGCGTTTTAACTTATTGATTGGAAGATTCTTTGACATATTTTTCCTGTTCTCCCGTGAGATGCCGATAACCTTTGTCTTTTGTTTGTGCATTCTTATATCGCATCAATGACTCATCCAGGTTAATGTGTTAATCTGGCGTGCAAATTTTATTAAATGTTTCGTTCCAGTAACTAACAATTGGTCTTATCTTATCAAGACGGTCGTTGTTGCAATGCGTTACATTATCAAGAAATGCAAACAACGTGATATCTGTGTAAATATTTTGAGCGGCATTACTTTCCCAAATATAGGTGTTTCTACAACTTCTCGTTTCGACCAATACATTTGTATATTCGGTTTTTTGACTTGAGTCACATAAATACAGAGCGCATAATAAGCCATCATTTCGTTCTGGGTACTGAAAACCAACCACCATCGTCTTTTTGTTCTCTCATCGTCCATATTTTGATGCGCGTAAAGATTTGCTTGGGTAACTAATATATCGAACACAACAATCTACTAATCCGTAAATTGCCCCCAACTGATTTAAAACAGTCTTTTACACCACGAGACTCGGAATACTTTCAAATAATTGATCTGTTATCAGTTTCCTTCCAATCCCATCTCATTCACTTCATGTCTAGTATTTTCTTCTTCCTACTGTACTATATAACATAATTGACTTTCTTGTGCATCAGTGGCATAATGCCACCGTTGTCACTAGAATTTTCATCACTCTATATAACATTGTCATATCTATCGATTGACTGTTTGAAACATTGGATGCCTTTCCACTATTCTTATACACGAGCTACTTGTTTTTTTACCAATTTTCCCTCTTTTATTATCCATGCTAGAGGGTTTGACAAAATTAACAATGAACACGAATATTACTTCTTGTGTAGAAGACTACGAAATGTGTGGACCTCCTGTAATGGAATAGTAAAAACTGAAGGACAACTGCGAGTGATGTGCAGTGCGGGAAAACTCTCTACCCTTTCTCGTACAGATATTTCCGATTTTAATCTACCTGGATATAACTTAGTGCCACTGTTCTTTCCACATCGTGGTATAGCCACATACATACGAAATGATATCGCTTATCAGCTTCTGCCTGGCGCAAGGCTAATAACCTTGCCCGGAAAAACAAATTATTATGGAAAATTTAACAAGCCTCGGTGTAGTGCTCCAAAAGCCCTACCACCTTTTTCCCCCATTCCTACATCCAAATCCTAGCTATTTTACTCCAAAACCCAAAATCCTATCAAAAACCGAATAAACCCAAACAGAAACCAAAATTCGCAATAAACGAATCAAACATTCGTTTATCGCCTAACATTTGCCCCCACGACATAATTAAATCCAAAATCTTAAAATTAAAATCAAATTCACAATAAACGAATCTAATATTCGTTTATTGTTCTACATTTGCTCCACGGCCTCATGAAAATTCAAAACCCAGAGATACGTTATCTCAATCTGGGAAAATTCCATCAAACAGAACAAACAAACCCGAATCCCTTTCTACACATCCACCTCTGCGCAATAGTTTCGTAAGAATTCAAGAAGATTTTTGTACGAAATTGTACACTTTTGAGATACAAATCTCGATTTCTTTTCCTTTATAAAGGAATAGTTAAGTGATCTCCGGGCCGCAGTATATTATCGAACAGTGTCCCTCACGGAAGAGCCCAGGAGAACTATTTTAATTGGAAATAAAACATATTATATACCGAAAGAACAACGAGCCTTTCAATATTTAACAACTGATTCGGAAGACCAGTGAAATCAAGGACGTTGCTCTTCCCTCTGGATCAGAGGAAGCACGGTGACGGCCCCTTTGTAGGAGGAGTTTTCAGGAGCGGTCTATTTTAAGAGATCCCTTCTCCTTATAAGGACTAGGAGACACGCTTCCTGAAACCAAACCCCTACAAGAACAGAACATCGGGACTTCTGCCACAATATGGGCTCTGTTCCAACCCAGAATTTAATTTTTCTTGGCTAAAACTTCACGTTCGTAAGCATATCATACATTACTGCTTTCTTTATGGAAGCCCAAACTTGGATAGAAACGCATCTTTTAACGAATTTGATGCTCTGTCTGATTCTATCGATAGGATCTTGACCCTATATCCCCACACTGAAATCGTTATTGCGGGTGATTTTAATGTGCATAACTCTCAGTGGCTTCGTCACTCCGGACATACAACACCTGAAGGTCAATATGTTCAGCTTTTTGTTGATTCAAATAGTTTAACTCAACTTGTCAATGAGCCAACACAGGTACCAGACATATATATGGTCATTTCGCCAACACACTGGACCTGTTTCTCGCCTCCAACCCAAACAAATACGCAATTGAAGTTTCTTCGCCCTTGGACACTTCATACCACTGTGTCGTGTCAGCTAAATTTCCTCTAATCAACAGTAACGTTAATGAGAAAGCTCCCAAAAGAACAGTATTGGTTCTACGAGAAAGCCAACTGTGAATGTCTGAACGACTTTTTTGGGAAGTTAAATTGGTTGTTATTTTTCCTCAATAGCGATGTTGACGCTATAGCGGGCACATTTACAGACACGATTCTACTTGGCATGCGAACCTGTAGCGCCTCTAACAGATACACACACAATACACAAGCAAATAGTGAAGAACACCGAACGAAAATCGAATAAGAAAATGCATCAGAGCCGTATACCATAGCGATAACAACAATTCACATCAGTGGAATATATTTGAGTTTAAAAATCGAATTTTAAACACGGCCAGTAGCCTGATGAGTTGCGCTTTGGTTCAATGGTGATTCTAACTGTCATAGCGTCAGTTCGAATCACACGTTCTTCACTATCATTCCAAACGCTATAAACCTTTATTCTACACAGAGTAAGGAGTATCAAATCCAAGATAAATATGTGGTTCGATTCCGGGTGCAGAGAAGCAATTAAGACTATAGAGTTGAGCTTCCGGTTGTATAAGTCAAACAATACTGAGGAAAACCGGAAAAGATTTAAGAGAGCTAGAAATGACTGCAATGCGTATATTCAACGCGCCAAGTTCTTGCATGACCAAAGAGTGAGACAAAAACGACTACACTCTGCCATAAGTAGTAGATCCTTCTAAGCAATCGTGAAAATCATCCAAAACTCGGTTTCCTCATCCATTCCTTCGCTAATAGTCGATGACGACCAGTCGCCAGTACAACAGAGAAAGTGAATCTACTTGCTGCACATTTTGCAGCGAACTAAACACTGCCTGATACCACATCTGTTCCGCCTCAACCTGAGCATAAGCACCACGCCATGATGCGTATTGTTACCCCCGCACTCAAGGAGCTAAACGCACACAAATCCGCTGGTCCTGATCATCATCATCATCGGCACTACAACCGGGATCCGGTCTTGGCCTTATTTAACAAATCTCTCCACCGGTCCCGATTTCGAGCCGATGTCATCCAGTTTAGCACTCCCAGGCTCTGGGCGTCCTGGTCTACGCCATCCCTCCATCGCAGACAAGGTCTGCCGCGCTGTCTCCTTCCATATATCCTGCCACAAAGGACTTTCCGGGCAGGCTCCTCTTCGCTCATTCGAGCTAGGTGTCCCGCCCACCGGGTCTACCGACCGCTGGTCCTGATGGCATTCCCCCAATTCTCTTGAAGAAATGTTCCTCTTCACACGCTAAACCACTGCGAAAACTCTTCCGTTTGTCTTATTCTACTGGCCATTTCCCAAATAGATGGAAGTCAGCGAACATTCAGCCATTTCCCAAAAAGGGTGACAAATCGTCCCTATCTTCTTATCGACCCATAGCACTAACTTCTATTCTCTCCAAGGTAATGGAATCATTTATCAACCTTGAACTTTCGAAATTTCTGGAATCAAATGACCCTCTCAATGACCGCCAATATGGCTTCCGTAGCAACAGGTCCACAGGAGATTTGATGGCGCACCTTACCGAAAAGTGGAGCCATTCCATCTACTACTTCGGTGAAAGCAAAGTTATTGCACTACATATATCAAAAGCCTTGAACACAGTTTCGCATCCAGCCCATTTATCAAAATTTCATCCACATGAAGGTGGCAATTCCCTCATTCAATGGATAACAGGCTACCTTTCTGGCCGTTCAGTTCAAGTGATTATTGGTGGTGTCTAATCGGTCTCCCATCAAATTAATGCAAGTGTTCCGGAGTTTGGTAGTCTTACACACTCTCTTCCTTATCTTTATAAATTATCTCTTGCCCATTACCCAAAGCCCAATTCACTCGTTTGCTGATGATAGTGTGGCGGTCCTCCGAACCTCACAAATCACTGTGGGATTAAATATATTTTCACCCAGCTAAAGGGGTCATACATAATGATGTCCACAACCCCGCATATCCACAAACACGCGGGCTCAATTCCTCTACCGATTCCTCATGCCCGCACGGTTCTTAAAGGACTGTGGCGTTTCTAACAGATACACACACAATATACAAGCAAATAGTGAAGAACACCGAACGAAAATCGAATAAGGAAATGCATCAGAGCCGTATACCATAGCGATAACATAACAAATTCACATCCGTTGAGTGTACTTGAGTTGAGAAATCGAATTCGTACATACGGCGGTGGCCTGATGGGTTGCACTTTGGTTCAATTTGTGGTGATTCTAACTGTCATAGCGTCAGTTCGAATCACACGTTCCTGACTATCATCCCAAACGCTATAGGACACTACACCAAAAACAATGTTTCTTGGCAAGACATTAGCTGGGCAAGTGGCCCGGCGCGACACCGCCAGACGCCGACAGCCATCAAAAATCCCACGCGATAAAAGTATGACCAAGAAATACACAATATTTATGATCTTCTCTTGAGTCAACCGCAATTTGGCTTTCCCTTATCGAAAGGACTATTGTGCGAACAGAAGAAAACAATAAACGAACCAACACTGTTTCTATAAGGAGATAAAAACCTTGTACAAATATCGCACCCGAAGATAACGACGTCGGGCGAGGAAATCACTAAGGGCATAAACCACATGCGGATAAATTACACAAAGGGATACCGCAGATGTGTAAAAAGCCTAACGATCCTCGGCATATCTCCGGCTACATGGACAACAACGGGTGCATCCACACAGTATCTCTATGAACGAAGTCGAATCGTGGAACAAGATAGGGTGCGATCTCCTGGAAAGGAGAAATCCCCTGGAAAAGAGAGTATACCAACGGAAGGTGGATTTAAGAGACTAGAATGAACAACCGGGTGAGTTTCCTTTCCTTCGGGAAAATTTTATTTAGTTAGGCCAGTGATAACATTCGCCGCGTGAGGATCCGCGACAGTACAAATAACGGTCAGAAGTGTGTCGGTGGGAGTGTTCCAAAAAACTAAAAAATAAAATCCGATAAAACAAAATTAACAGAGACTTTTTATTCATGGACAGTGTTCGGTGGTGCACATCGATTAACATCAGCCCAAAATAGCAAGTTGAGTTTCTCATACTAGTATGAGCATTTCCGACCAAACTCTTCAAACATCATTACCAACCAGCAGGTTATGCCTGATACATTTAATTCCGACCTCAACAAGATATATCAATGGGGATTATCTAACCGAGTAGAATTCAATGCCTTAAGAACTCGGTGCTGTCTCTTGTCGACGAAGGCGAACCCCAACGTAAATATACGGCTCTTGCAACGCCGAAGCTAAGGAACTACAAACCTAGGCACTCGAATTAGTCCGACTTTTAATTGGAATGACCACATATTTGAAGTTGCGAAAAGTGCGGTCAAATGCATAAAGTTCCTTAAGAGATGCAAAAAATACTTCACTCTATTTACAAGGCATACATTCATCCCAAAATGGAGTTCAACTCCCATATTTGGTCAGTTATTATTATTTATTGGCCTGTAGGAGCCCGGAAGTTCATGACCCCACCGACTCGACTCCGTCATCGTTCCCTGTCCTGTACACTCTCCTTCTACGCTTGACCATCTGATCCGATCTCCTCAACGTCAAACCTAATATTGTCCTCCCATCTCCGTCGCGGCCGTCCTGCCGGCCTCTTTCCTGTTGGTTTACCGCCAAGAATTCTACGCACGGTCCTATCGTTGTCCATTCGCACTACATGTCCGGCCCATCTTAATCTTCGCGACTTGATTACTCTCACTATTGTAAGTTTGTGGTATAGCTGTTCCAGTTCGTGGTTGTGGTGTTTCCTCCATTGTCCTGTATCCTCGCCATATTTACCTCCAAAGATACTCCCTAAAACTTTATTCTCAAATACGCGGAATTTGTTTTCTTCCCGTTTTGTGAGACCTCATGTTTCGCATCCGTATGAGCAATCGGCATGATTATGGTTTATAGACACGGAGCTTTATGTTACGTGATAGCAGTTTGGACTTCAGCAGTTTACTGACTGCGTGCCAACTAGCGTTGCCGGAATGCAGTCTCTTGTTAATTTCCTTCGACATTTCGATACTGGCCGTCAGTATCGTTCCCAGATATTTAAATTCTTTAACTTTTTCAAATATATTGCCTCTGACGTTTATATGTGTTCCCTGAGTTCCACCTACTCTCGTCGTAATCATGTATTTTGTTTTGTCTTCATTTATCTCTAGGCCCACCTCTTCTGCCGGTTGCATGATGATTTTGTGGGGGTTCTTTAAAGCATTCCCAAAGAACCACCCGTTTCCTTAAATCAACCTGCCTTTCCCTCACTCCACAAGCCACTTTACTTAGCTGCAATCGAGCAGCATAAACTATCTTCATCAGCTTTCACCTGAAAGTAAAACCCCAGCAAGCATGCAAATCATCAGATCATTTCGTTCATATTACATGAACCATACCAACCCAATCGGCTCAGCTCGTCAGCAATCTAGATGAGTAAACACACGCCAATCTTTCAGCGTGTTCTTGTTCCAACAATCCGTTGGTCCAAGAAGTAACGTCGGGCAATGTACTTGTTGACACAGCTGCAGCCGATTTTTCCGACCATTGATCGCCCAAGCGGCACCCGATCATCGAATAGGACATGACCGCGATCGTTGTTCAAATAATCACCCTAATGATCATGTCCTATGATACAGTTTTCCGAAAACTAGCATCCATTGAATCGGACACGATCATGATTGCTATTTAAACAATCATGCCAATAATCGTGTCCCACGTACAGTTTTCTTAACCAAACAATAGCCACCCTAGCCTTTGTCATAAGCGAACAAATCTGCGGTTTGCTTATCGTCCCAGAGAAATCTCTATCTACAAATCTATTGCCTGCAACGGTATGATTCTGGGCGATTATGTAAACAGCCGACGTTCACATGCAGCATTGTTGAAACCAAACAAATGCGCATCTCAGCGTATGGCCCTCCGAAATAGCGTTTCTATTTACAGAACACACAGAAACCTATTTCTTCCTTCCGCGATTTTTCGCTATCGCTTATCTCAACTATACCTGCAGCCCCTAATACCAGTTCCTTTGTTTGTACAGTTGCAGGATCGATCGTTGCCTCACTCCCAGCTGATGTACTTGACCTCTGCGGCCACCACAGGGAAATTCTTTCAAAAAAACCCCAATCGATCGTTCATTGGTCATCACCAAAGAAATGATCCGACTAGGCTCCTCCCATATCGATGGAAATTCACCACCACTGCAGCTAGGGGATGAGTACAACAGCCACTCAGGGAGTCAGATTTGAATCGCGCTACCAATCGGATGTAGCGAAGTCGTTGTGTGTCGGAGCCGCCACTGCACAATTGATATTTAGTGTCCAAATTCTGGAGCAAGTACGTCTCTTACGAGGAGTTCGATTTGCGAGTCCGCGTGCCGTTAAATATAATGTCTTACGTTAGCTATTTGTTGCGCTGAATTTCTCGGTCGATAGACGTGCTTAAAATACAAATACCACTAACAAACATTGTAGAGCGTGCTTCACCAAAGATATTGTTATTCGTAGAGGAAGACTATGAACTAATGTCCAAATGTGCCAATTATTCAGTGATTGTTGTGCCAATAATTAATAAAAAGTGCGTTTAAGACTCCCATCTGTAAATCGACAACTAAGTTAGAGATATACCAACAGAACAATAAAAAAGTAAAAAGAACATTTCACCTGTGCGTTTTCATTCAATGTTTTCTCTGGTGACCTTTTGTGAATCCTCTGGCGAACATTTCTTCTAGGCGGACAAAAGTGGGAAGGAAGTGAACCGAGCGCCCGTATCCTGGTGCAATACTTCCTTTACCCCACAATTTCAATGTTTTTACTACCAGTTTCTAGATTATGAACGGCGATGTCATCCGCATATGCGAGCACTTGTGTCACCCCGTTCAGTGATGATCCGGCCATGTTGTCGTCTTGTACCTTTCTGATGACATACTCGAGCACAAGGTTAAAAAGACACGGTGATAGACGATCTCCCTGGTTTAGTCCGTCCCGGATTGCAAATGGTTCTGAGGTGATTTTCTATTCTAACTCGCCCTTTATTTTCGTTCATGCAAATTTGAATGAGGGCGGCATCCTAAACCGCCCTACACGAGTTCGATAAGATGCAAAAACGAGCAGTGAAATTTATTGGCAACCCAGCCGTAAGTCGATCAATTGCGTCGTTAGAGCATAGGCACAACCATCGTGCCTGTCTCTTTTCTATTGGTATTATCACCGTCGTTGCTTAAATGAACGTGCTGATTGTTACCCCTTTCCACAGATGTTCCCGCGATACTAGTCAACCTAAGAATGCGCATCAGTTCACGTTGAAAGTCAGGCACACAAATAAGCATAGTCATTTTTTTAGCCGAACCACACGAATGTGAAATGCTTAACTTGATCATGTGTTCCCTCGCCGTTGTAATGTCCAGGCATTTAAGACCAACGTACATCGATACCTCGTTTCCAAATGAAACGTTCTTAAGCTCTTTAGTTTGTAGTTTATATATATTATAGTTGTAGATATTATGTTACTTGAATTAGGCCAATAAATTGGATAATGGCCCCACTAAACACTAAACACAAACATTGGGATCTAACCTACCACTCAGTTGTTAATTGTCTCGAACTGCCGCAGTAGTAAGGGTCGTCAGTTCAACCTACGAATGCACAATCAAATGCATGACACAACCTCCTTACAAAATCACCCATTGAGGTGGCAAAATTGTAAGACAAAATTTGATTTCGATATTTATTTTCAGGCATGTCACAGCATATGCTTGAAAGAACGCAAAAGTGGGCAATTACACATATAACATTGGACATCCAGGCATTACGCTTTCAATTCGATCATTGGGATACAGGCGGATCATATTCCGCCCTTCCTTACTCTGATATTACTGCAACATTGCTCGAGTTCTATATAACGAAAGTTAGAACATAAGGACAGTACGCGTGCTTGTCCTAGAAACAACTAAATGCCGACTGCCAATCAAAAAACGTCAAAGTCGATCAAGTCAGAACATTGCTGCTTTGCTTGGACATTGTCAGTTCTGTTTGACTTAAATTTATAACTTGGTTATTTTGACAGCCTTCAATTTGCAATGAAGACAAAAACAAACAGGTTATTAAGTTATTTAATAGATTAGCGCAGACAGAAATATTTATAAGAAAAATATGAAAACATATACAAGAATATAAAAAAAAGCTTAGCAAAAAAATACGAGTATTTAATACAAAGACTAAAAATGCGAAAAGTTGAATATTAAGAAGAAAGGTGGATATAAAAAAACGGCATTAACAAAAGCTAATAGAAAAAGGCGTTTAGAAAAAACTAACAAAAAAAAACAAGTATAAAAAACCAGACGCAGCAAATAATTATATTGAGAAATTATTATAATTTAAAAGAAAGGTTTTTATTTCATTACGGATAAAACAAAAATATATTATGACGCAGATGAATTAAATTAAACAAAAACATACGAACACAGATTTATTAAGAAAATATATTGAAAAACAAATAATAATATAAAAAAATAAAAAGTGAACTGTTTCATACACTACATGGTATTATACGATCCATACCCCCGTAAAATAAATTATAACATATTACCTCTGATTCTTTAGAAATTCCGTTGGTAGTCCAATTTTGGGACTTCCAGTAAATAAAGCATTCCGTATTAGTTACATAAAATACATTTAACAAATGTTTTTAAAGTTTCACTTTCAATGGTTTATTTTAAATGAAAATTATTGACCAGAAGATTGACTGTATTAAATCCATCTATTAAATAAATTTTTATTTGGATTAACCCAAATTAGGTGCACATAAAAATTTAACGGATGTAGCTTTGTTTCCTTAATTACTTTGTATAAATTAAGGAACAATTTGTACCGTTTCACAGTTGAGATTTGTTTGTGAATACAAATATAATATAACTTAACATTCGTTTGTCTTGTTTATAGATTTTTGTGTTTGTTTTTGATTTTATTGTAATAAGGCCAAATTTCTGTAAAAATATATTTATTTTCCTTTCATCAGACCTGCACAATTTAAAAAACACAAGTGGAAATATTTCTATTTGCTTTTTTTTGGTTTTGTGTTTTAATTTTTTGTTTTAGATTTATTTATTTATTTATTTATTTCTTTTTTGTTTTTTTTTTCTTCTTATAACTATCCACATTTATTTACATAAAAACGTGTAAATTTAATTTACAAAAGTTCACTTCACATGCGTTTTCTTTAGTACTTGAGTTTTTCTTGTATCTATTAGATTTCTTATCATGCAGATCCTATCTCACTTTTTGCTTCAATTAATAACGGCAACAACTTATGTCTTGAACATTTCACTATTACTAGGACTTAAAACACTTTCCTCCTTATGTATATATGAAAAGTATAAAAAAAAGAACAATACAACAAAAATTAAATAAATGTTGTGTTAGTTTTGGTTTTCATTTTTACAATTTTGGATTATCAAACATGGGTCCCCGTTGAATTAAAATATCAGCATATGGTTCCGATTGTGTAATGCTTAAAGCACGGAATTTCTTGAGCATCAGGAGCGAGTAGAATTTTTGTGCAGCCTTTTTGAAAGTGAAATGAAATCAGTTATTGTAATAACAGAAGTACAAAAGAAATTGTTAAAGAGCAAAAATGTTGTTTTACCTGTTTTCTTGTATTCCTTTGGGTCATTTCAGATAACATTAAACTATCGTGCTTCTGTAGATGATTTCGAACAGACACAAACATTTGCGCTGCTCTCTTATTTAATACCCTCTCCTCGAATTGCTCATCAGTTTCGTTTTCCAACTGTTCTTCAGCGGGTTGCTATAACATTTACAGGGTTAAATATACAATTAATACCAATAAATACAAGTAAAAGCAATTTAATTAAATACACATATTTTACGTAACTAAGTAGACCAAAGAATAACCGCGTACATTGGATGATAAGAGATTGTACCGCCTATATTTTTCTGATACCTCTGCCGCAATAAGGCGAATATATATTGCTTGATTTAGATTTATTAACTTAACATTTATAATTGAAAAAATTACGCTCGTAATAGACTGAAGAATGAATTAGTGGACCACTTAGAGTTTAAATTATGTACGAATATTACACGGATTCCTTTTTAGTTCATTCCCCAAATTGTAATAGCAATTTTAATATTATGTCCAGTAATCATAAACCAAAAGCTTGGTACCTCCTCCATGTAGAGCGTAAACCTACCAAAATCAAGTCCAGATTCCGTAATGTCACATATTAGGAGCGCCAACGTGGCTACCTTTGCACTCACCTGACCATGGCGTTTTACTTTCTACCTCTGTTCATACGGGAAGGAATATCGTCGGCAAATTCGATTTCACTGGGTACAATCAATCAATCACTCGAATTTTGGTTGGCATATGGTATAAAACCGTATTGTACATATTCGGTTCAAGAAATTGGTTTAAATTTTATCGGCTGGGCTGTAGCGATTCTAACAGATACACACAATTCACAAGCAAAAATAGTGAGGAACACCGAACGAAAGAAATCGAATAAGAAAAATACATCAGAACCATATACCAAGCGATAAATAAAAATAATTCACACCAGTGGGAATATACTCGAGTTTGGAAATCAAATTCTAAACACGGTCAGTAGCCTGGTGTGTAACGCTTAGGTAAAATTTTTTTCGTGATTCGAGCTGTCATAGCGTCAGTTCAAATCACACGATCTTCTTCACTATTATTTCAAACGCTATAATTAGTGACCCCGACGTGATCTGTACACACACGCAGCATACACTTCCCATAGTAAAGCAGAACTTCACACACGGTCACGACTTCCGCATAGAGCACAGCCTCCGATGTTTCCTCGTTTCTCTCGTTCGTCCGTCGTCCGCATACGAATCTGATCGTAACGAAGTTACTGCGGCGGGAGTGGTGTAGCGATTCTAACAGATACACACAATTCACAAGCAAAAATAGTGAGGAACACCGAACGAAAGAAATCGAATAAGAAAAATACATCAGAACCGTATACCAAGCGATAAATAAAAATAATTTACACCAGTGGAATATACTCGAGTTTGGAAATCAAATTCTAAACACGGTCAGTAGCCTGGTGTATGTATGTGATATAAAAATGGCATTGCCTCATCGGCTACCATCTATTTAGATATGGCTTTACGCCACAGAAGTGCATTCAGGTGCTTGAGGCATGGACGGACAATACCACCGCGTGTTGCCGGCTTATCTCAAGCAAATTTTTTTTCGGAGGGAGCTCGCAGAGCTGACACATGCACTTTGGGTAAAAGTAAAATGTTTAAGAGACAAGTCTAATACTACCCTCATCACATTTTATTTGAATAGTCCAAATGGGAATGGAAAACAAAAATGTGCCCATAAATATGAACACGGAACGCTGGTAGTACATGTATGTGGGCGACAGTATTAGGAAGTATGAGGAAGAAAGAATGTACGATAGTGCTAGGAACGAAATAGACTGTCTCCTCAACCTGGAGTGGGCAGCACCGGACCAGATGTAAGCGCCACAGAAGTCTCCCACACGGCATGTAAGAGATTACCACAGGCCCGTCGGAGCGCTCGCCAGAAGAGAATCAGCACACGCGTTCAGGGCGAAGGAGTCATTCTGAACCCCACACCCCTGGGCGCGGGATCGACCCAACGCACCAACAGGGAGATCACAGGGCCTGCGTCGCCGGGGGGCAGGGCCCGGGACACCCGTGCCAAGCTCGAAGCGCGGCACGAGCACGGGGCATAGTCTCAAGAGGCAGCTGCGTAAAGTCACCGGGGAGGGCGAGAGAAGCCGTTAGAAGAATCGTATTTATTGGTGACGGCCCACAAGAGTTAATGATGAGACTGCAGACTCGCTTTGGACGACCGGGAGCGTTAGTCCTGGCGGAGCTAACGAAATTAAAGGGGCTGCCTCGAGTCACAGAGGAACCGAACGAGATTGGAGTCTTTGCCGGCCGAGTAACGAACTCTGTGGCCACCATCAGGGCGCTGGGCAAGGAGCAATATTTGAGCCCCAAGGAAGGCGCGACTCGGGAAGGAGAGCAACCCATGCCGTTCAAGAAAATGGCGCTCGTAGAAACGGAAGCAAATCAGAATGTTCAGTTTGTCTCGAGGAGCACGACGTCCCCAGATGTCCCATGTTTGAAGAGGCCAGCATTGGCGAGAAATGGGATCTGGCGAAGAAGGGAAGACTTTGCTTTAAATGCCTTCGCTTCAAACATCGAAGATCGGATTGCAAGGCATCATCGTGCGACAAGTGCACAAGAGGGCACCACGTCATCCTCCACCCAGGCGAATTTTCATCGAGGGTGGCATCAAGAAGAGAGGGGAAGTCACGCCATGACATTTCTCAGAGGAGAGATGGTTACTTCCATGCGCACCGTCAGTAGCACCAAATCATATCTAAAGATGGTTCCAGTGGATCTCTACGGACCTAAGGGAACGGCCCGGGTATTGGCTCTGCTTGATGAGGGATCCACCATTTCGTTGCTGGACTAATCAATCTCCTGATCCGTGCGAAAGGTAAACAGGAAGCACTCGTTCTAGAGCCAGTCAGTGGACTGGGCATCGGGAAGAACGACACGCAAAGAGTTCAAGTGCGAATCAAGGGAGCCCATAGGCGAACTGGAAGTTGGATCGAAGTAGGAACCATCCCCAATTTTAAACTTTCGAAACAGGAGGTGAGAAAAGAGACGATTGAAGACTGCAAGCGCCTACGAGACCTCGGTCACCAGATGGCCTACACCCAGCAAGAGCCTAAATTACTCTTTGGTCGGGACAACTGGGGCCTGACAGTTACAAGGAGGCTGAAGCAGCAATCCAGTTGCTTCACTTATCAGTTTGTGATGGGTCTTGCATGGGTACGGGACCAGGAACACCACTCCAGTGATGTTTGTCAACTACGTCATGAGAAAGGAAGACGAGACGGAATTGCTCGTTAGACGTCACTTCGAAATCAAAGCAATAGGAGTGCAACCACGACGCCCCAAGAACAATGCCAACAGAAGGGCCATGGAGGTGCTGGAGAAAACCACGAAGCGGCTGCCAAATGGAAGATATGAGGCAGGGCTTCTATGGAAAAGCGAGGACAAGGTGTTGCCCAACAACTACAACCAGGCCTATCGACACCTCCTGAATATCGCTAGGAAACTGGTCCACGCCGTCGATGCCCCGGCTAGAATTACAATAGGCCTTGTTGGAGAGCAGATTGGCGGCTACGATTCAAATAGAACGGTACGTCAATGACTAACTTGGACGTCTTGAGTGATTTAAATCACCGATCGCACTGTGTTCTGACATTTAAGGGTACTTCAAAATCCCCTTTTGTGCGCACGTTGGTGTAAAAAAATGTCATAGTTCTAATTGTGGAGTCTGGGCGATTCAATCAGATTACCCATACGCTGCCGTAATGTAGAACACAGCGCCGAATAGAACTGAAAAATATCAAGGCCGTATACCATTGCACGTAGCAATCACAGCTTATGTAGACAGTTATGACATACTCGTGTATTCGCGGCTATAGTTCAATGCGTCTTTGCTTTGATTCAAAACTTTTCAAAGCGTGTGGTCGAATTACATTCTTTATTACTTCGCAAAACGCTATAAGTCCACACCACCTCAGTAGGGTCAGACACGGGTAATTGCACGATTCACTGCAAACGATTTAATCCCCCATGACAGATTCAATTACAGATGCCACTCTCTTGATTGACACAATTTCACACTTCAGTTAAGTGCTATTATTTTTTCTTCGAGGGTAGATTCACAATTGATAAATTTTTAATTTTTTTTAATTTTTTTTTTTAATTTTTTTTTTTTTAATTTTTTTTAATTTTTTTAACAAAGTCTCTGATTTGTTTCAACCCGGCGAAAGCCAATACGATCCTTGTCCCTGTTCAATCAAAGTTGACATGCAGTCTCCACGTGACACCCCTGGCTAGGTACTTTGGTACCAGCCAAGTAGTGAACCAATGCATGCAGTGACATCCTGAGAAAGGTTGCCGCAAGGCTAATAACCATGCCCGTAAAAACGAATTATTATGGCAAATATATCAAGCCTCGGATATGGACCGGACACACGACGACGACCACTCAGACGAAAATGGCTGAACGATATGAGAATTCTCTCATGGAACGCCCGCTCGAGCTGCACAGCAGCTAGCCGATGCCCCGTCCGAATATAAGGCTGACATAACAGCATTACAAGAAATAAGATAGACGGGAAGTGGTCTTATTCAAAGAAACGGGCATGACATTTATTATAGCGGTCATGCTAAACACCATGTGCTCGGGAGGGGTAGCTTTCTAGTCAGACAAAAACTGAAGCCTGCCATCATCGGCTTTAATGCAACGAAATAAACGAAAGGCTATGCACTCTTCGCTTGCGAGGGAAATTTAAGAACATAAGCCTCATAAATGTTCACGGACCTACGGAGGAGTCCCCTGACGAAAAAAAAAGAATTCTACGAGAACGTCGAATGGGCCCTGAATGCATTCCCAAGAAACGCCGTGAAAATCGTTTTTGGTGATTTAAATGCGAACATAATTCGTGAGGCGGTTTTCAGGCACTACGCAGATTCCCATAGTTTGCATGAGAATACTAATGACAATGGACTACGAGTCATCGAACTGGCAGCATCAAAGAACTTGGTCGTTACAAGTACCAGGTTTCCGCGTAAAGACATCCACAAAGCCACCTGGGTATCACCTGATGGGGCCACTCGCAGCCAAATTGACCACGTGTTGATAGATCGCCGCCACTCCTCGAGCCTGATGACGGTACGAACATACCGAGGTGCCAACGCGGACTGGGATCACTATCTTGTTGGTACAGTTTTCCGAGCGCGGATTGACTTACGGAGACGTATTCCATCTGCGGCTCAGGTTCGAATCAACACGGCTGCCTTACGCAATGTGAATACCAGTAACACCTTTGATCATGTATTAAGACTCGCCTCGAAGAGCTCTATGGAGGGAGAGAAAGGCCTGGGGGCAGAATGCCGGGCGTAGAAGAGAAATGGAAGCGCCTTAAGAATACCGTCATTAGTACTGCCAACTCCATCTTAGGCAGTAGTCGTAGAGATCGGAGCGACTGGTTTGATGATGAGTGCAAACTAGCGACTGAACGTAAGAATGCTGCATACCGGGCAATGCAGCAGTCTCGTAGGACGCGGGTACAAATACAAATAGCTCAAAAGATCTGAAAAAAGGCTGTGGGGTATTCCTGGTGGATCAGTGCGTCGACATGGACGCTGGTTCTACCTCCAGTCCACGTTTTGGTTAGATGGAGTAAACTGGTCGTCGGTGAGTGGAGATTAAAAGCGCGGATGTTGATATTCCGAAGGAATAGAGCACAAAAGCGAACACAGTAGCTCTCCAAATAAAACACTTCCCAAACGGAGCGAACATCAAAATAACAAACACACACTGATTCGCGTATTCTGTAATTTTGGTACTTTATTGATCTTACTATGTCCTGTAAGTTAACACCACACGAATGACTAATGATTGTTAATTGCAATACCACCCGAATGACTCATGATTATTAATTGCTTTAATCTATATAATTGCCCGGCTTTAATATTACTTGAAACATCACACAATGGCTTTTATATTAATGGGACACCACACGATTTGGACTAAATTTGATCGATTTTATAACGAGATTAAAAGAAAACTCTCTCTGCGCGAGCGTACGCCTTGGCGTAAAATATCTGACCGCCACACACAAGTTGACTCCGAGGAAAAAGGCTGACTTTTGTCGCAACGACAGGGACGCGGGTGACTCCTTTAACGGTAAAATCTGACTGGTGAATTGGTGCTCACCAAAGAAAAGGGAAACCTCAAAGAAACCACGAAAGAGGAGGAGCTACACGATTAACTCGAGGTAGTTAATCGTGATTGGACCGGAAATAGGCATACATGATGCGTATGTGTGTACGCCTCGCATACGATCGTCCGGCGACCCTGGACCATAAATCAACATTTCGGTTGACGATGTGAATTCCCTTTGGTCCGGCGACGGGTGGCGGCCGTTATTAGGGATTTTTTGTATGCATAGCATTCTGTGGTGCCAATGCGATGTTTAGGGTATTGCAACGAATATAGGGTGCAGCCATTGCCAGATGTTGAAAGTAAACACTTGCTGGCTGCATCCAATTCGCTGCTTGTTTGCGGTCCCTGATCGGTGGAGACCGATAACAGGAAACCAGCGATTGCTGGTAATTAGAGAAATGTTTGGCTTGCCTCAGCCGAAACCTTGTCGGCGGTGGCAAACCAATGGGACCCAATAGCCGCATGCAAGGAGTGCCATGGGCAAACAAATAAAACGAGTCAACAAGGAACTCTTTGTTGACGTTGTTTCCATAGCATAAGGCTAAGGAAACGAGATGCCCTGGGTAGAATGCATGCCTAAGAATAGGATTTCGAATGCCACGGCAATGTGATAATCTTTGCCGTGGACTTATGTTTTTTTTAGGAATCAATGCCTGCCCGAGGGTGAATTCTCGATGCCACGGCAAGGTGATAAGCTTTGCCGTGGACTTAATGTTTTTTTAGGAATTAATGCCTGCCCGAGGGTGAGTTTTCGATGCCACGGCAAGGTGATAAGCTTTGCCGTGGACTTAATGTTTTTTAGGGGTGGTGTTGGAGAAAAAGGGGTTTGGAAGGAAAACCCCCCACAGAATAGGTAAGCTGCCTAACGGATATTCAAAACAGTTATCCGATTGGGTAACCGTATTAATTCCAGCGATTTGGCTGGGGGTAAATGCCGTAGCAAGGTTACGCAACCTTGCTGAAACTCGACCGAGAGGTAGGTCGTTCGCCTGGAACAGTGGGGATCGAGCGATGCATGGCTCTTCGGGCCCTGAAAAGCCCCACAAGGCTTCACAAACAAAAGAAAAGTACCGGGGAAAAAAACCTCGTCTGTGAAATAGAGATAAGTAGCGAGCTAGGTCCGCACCTGGCGCGGAAGTTCTACCAAATAATCCGCAGTATGACGCGGTACACACCAATCTGCATTTACTAGAAGGATAAAGGGGGTAATCTGATCACCGATCCAGAAGGCATTCTGGAGCGATGAGAAGTGCACTTCAATGAATTGCTAAATGGTCAGTTCACAGAAGAATTGGAGGCTCCACCAATGCAAAACCAAGATGAAATGTTGCCGTCACCAATCATTGAGGATTAAACGCCATAAGACAGGTCAAATGAAATAAAGCCCCGGAGCTGATGGCATACCAGCGGAGATGATCATACATGGAGAGACAGAGTTATATCACGCAATTCATGAGATCGTGGTGAACGTATGGGAACAAGAGGAAATCCCGGAAGATTGGCGTCGTAGAATAATTTGCGCCATACATAGGAAGGGAGATAACACAGTGTGGAGCAACTTATAAAAGTATAACATTGCTGAATACCGCCTATAAAATACTCTCCAATATTCTACAAGATCGGACAGCCCCATGCGCTAAAGCCATCATTAGTCAATATTATTGTGGCTTCATCCGAGGCAAATCAGCGATTGATCAGCTATTCACCCTTAGGCAGGCGATGGAAAAATGTCAGGAATTTAAGATTCCATTATATCATCTATTTATGGACTTTAAGGCCGCCTATGACAACATAGCCAGGGCAGAACTATATAATGTCATGAGAGAGTTCGCTACTACCTGGACAGCTACTTTGACACCCGCCAAGTAGTGAACCAATGCATGCAGCGACATCCTGAGAAAGGTTGGCGTAAGGGTAATAACCTTACCGGTAAAAACAAACTATTATGGCAAATTTATCAAGCCTCGGATATGGATCGGATACATGACGACGACTACGAAAACGAAAATGGCTAAACGATTTAAGAATTTTTTTATGGGACGTTCACTCACTATACAGAGCTCGAGCTGCACAGCAGCTAGCCGATGCCCTGTCCGAATATAAGGCTGACATAACAGCATTACAAGAAATAAGATGGACGGGGAGTGGTGTTTTTCAAAGAAAAGAGTATGACATTTATTACAGCTGTCACGCAAAACACCATGTGCCCGTGGTAGGCTTTCTAGTCAGCCAAAAACTGAAGCCTGCCATCATCGGCTTTAATGCAATAAATGTAAGGCTATGCACTCTTCGCGTGCGAGGCAAGTATAAAAACATAAGCATCATAAACGTTCACGGACCTACAGAGGAGTCTCCTGACGACGAAAAAGAAGAATATTATGAGAACGTCGAACGAGCCCTCAATGCCTGCCCAAGATGCGATGTGAAAATCGTTCTTGGGGATTTGAATCAAAAATAGATCGGGAGGCGGTTTTCACGCACTACACAGGTTCCCATAGTTTGCATGAGAATACTAATGACAATGGAATCGAACTGGCAGCATCGAAAAACTTGGTCGTTGCGAGTACCAGGTTTCCACGTAAAGATATCCACAAAACCGCCTGGGTATTACCTGATGGAGCCACTCACAACCAAATTGACCACATGTTGATAGATCGCCGCCACTTCGCGAGCCTGATGACGGTACGAACGTACCGAGGTGCCAACGTCGGCTCGGATCACTATCTTGTTGGTACAGTTTTCCGAGCGCGGATTGACTTACGGAGACGTATTGCATCCGCGGATCAGGTTCGAATCAACACGGCTGCCTTACGCAATGAGAATACCAATAACACCTTTGGTCATGCGCCAAGACTCGCCCTTGAAGAGCTCTATGGAGGGGGAGTAAGTCCAGGGGCCAGAATGCCGGGCGTAGAAGAGAAATGGACACGCCTTAAGAATACTGTCATTAATACTACCAACTCCATCTTAGGCAGTAGTCGTAGAGATCGGAACGACTGGTTTGATGATGAGTGCAAACAAGCGACTGAACGTAAGAATGCTGCATACCGGACAATGCAGCAGTCTCATAGGACGCGGGTACGCGAGGAGAAATACAAAGAACTCAGAAGATCCGAAAAAAGACTTCATAGACATAAGAAAAGTGCCTGGGAAAAAATCTTGTCTGTGAAATAGAGAAAAGTAGAGAGCGAAGACCGCACCGGGCGCGGAAGTTCTACCAAATAATCCGCAGTATGACGCGATACACACCACGCTGCACTTACTGCAAGGATAAAGAAGGTAATCTGATCACCGATCCTGAAGGCATTCTGGAGCGATGGGAAGTGCACTTCAATGAATTGCTAAATGGTCAGCTCACCAATGCAAAATCAAGACCAACTGCTGCCGTCACGAAGCATTGAGGAAACATTAAAAGCCATTAGACAGCTTAAATCAAATAAAGCCCCCGGAGCTGATGGCATACCAGCGAAGCTTATCAAATGAGGAGGGACGGCCTTACATCACGCAATTCATGAGATCGTAGTGCACATATGGGAGCAAGAGGAGATGCCGGAAGATTGGCGTCGCGGTATAATTTTCCCCATACACAAGAAAGGAGATATCACACTGTGCAGCAACTATAGGGGTATAACATTGCTGAGTACCGCCTATAAGATACTCTCCACTATCCTACAAGACTGGGTATCCCCATACGCTAACGCCATCATTGGTCAATATCAGTGTGGCTTTATCCCAGGCAAAACAGCTATTGATCAGATATTCAGATCCTTAGGCAGGCGATGGAAAAATGTCAGGAATTTAAGATTCCACTATATCATCTGTTTATAGACTTCAAGGCCGCCTACGACAGCATAGCCAGGGTAGAACTATATAATGCCATGAGAGAATTCGGCATTCCAAACATATTGATACGACTTTGTAGGTTGACCATGACCAACGTAACTAGTCAAGTAAAAGTAGCGGGATTGCTGTCCAAACCAATAAACATCTATAATAGAATCCGACAAGGGGACGGTCTGGCCTGCTTCCTCTTCAACCTGGCGTTGGAGAAAGCCATCCGTGACTCTGGCGTTACAACAAGAGGGACTATTGTCACCAAGTCCAGCCCGATACTTGCCTACGCAGATGACATCTATATCATCGGTAGATCCGAATCGGCGGTACAGGATTCCTTCACCCAGATCGAGCAGGTGGCACAAAAACTGAGAGTGCACATTAATGAGGGGAAAACTAAGTACGTAGTAGCAACTTCTGCGAAGAGAAGACCTAACGTTGGTCAAACTATCAGGGTAGTGGAGCACGAATTTGAAGTAGTCTAATCCTTTAACTACCTTGGGTCAATAGTAGCAGCCGATAACAATATGGAAGAAGAAATACGCGAACGGCTGATTAAATCCAACAAAGCCTACTATGGTGTATCAAGGCTCTTTAAATCCCGAAATTTATCCAGAACATCCAAGCTACTACTGTACAAGACCATGGTCTTACCAGTACTCATGTATGGATCCGAGACCTGGGTGCTCAATAAAAGGCACTCTGTACGTTTAGCCGCGTTCGAGAGGAAGGCCTTAAGGAGAATGGTTGGCCCCGTATGTGAGGGAGGACGATTCCGCAGGGTACAACCATGAGTTGTATGCGATCTACCTTGAAGCTAATATTGTAAGAAAAATCAAGCTCGGTAGACTCCGGTGGGCGGGACACTTAGCTCGAATGAGCGAAGAGGAGCCTGCCCGGAAAGTCATTTGTGGGAGGATGTATGGAAGGAGACAACGCGGCAGACATTGTCTGCGATGGAGGGATAGCGTAGACCATAAACGCCCAGAACCTGGGAGTGCCAAACTGGATGACATCGGCTCGAAATCGGGACCAGTGGAGAGATTTGTTAAATAAAGCCAAGACCGGATCCCGGTTGTAGTGCCGATGATGATGATGGTGATGATGAAATTGTTATATGTTAGAAATTATTTTAAGCTAGCTGTAAAAAACTAATGAAGGGTTGACTATCCCGTTGCTAGTTCGCTCAAGCAAAAAAGGGTCTCGAGGACCAAGATTATTTAATTTTATTTATTTAATAATAAATAAAGTGGAAATGACTAAACAAAGCCAAAAGGAAATTCACCAGCCCAGATAAACTAATTTGAGGCAACAAATAATTTAATTGTCGATGGTACGAGGGTTGCCTCTTATGTTTCGGGATTTGGCAACCCTACCGTTGCAATCCGGCAATTGACAGCTCTGTCGTAAAGTTGGACATTTTTGAGGTTATACGCACTCAGAACGTTTTGACATACGAGCGCTATTTGTGTTGTTTACAGTAACTTAAAAGATTCATCTCGGCCCAAAAATGGAATTAAATCGTCAACATTTTCGTGCGATTATTTTTTACAACTTTTGGCGTGGATTAACTCAGCAACAGTGCATGGATGAACTTAATTCAATTTTTGGCGATGAAGCTCCATCAAGGACCAGTGTTTATCGATGGTGTGGTGAATTCAATCGTGGTCGTAGTTCACTCCAAGATGAATTTCGTGAAGGTTGTCCAAAATCAGTTGTTGTTCCGAAAACCATTGATGCTGGGCGCGAACTGATATTGGAAGATCGTCATGTGACCTATCGTGAGATTGAGACAACCTTAGGCGTTAGTGGGACCAGCATACATTCAATATTGCATAAACATTTGACTGTCAAAAAAATTTGTTCCCGTTGGATCCCACACAATTTGTCAATCGCCCAAAAAAGGCTCGTGTCAATTGGTCGAAAGAAATGCTCAAAAAATACGGTCGCGGTGCTTCGAAACACGTCTATGACATCGTGACAGGTGATGAATCGTGGATTTACGCGTATGAGCCCGAAAGTAAACAGCAGTCGACTGTCTGGGTGTTTCAAGATGAGCCAAATCCAACAAAAGTTGTTCGCGCACGAAGCACTTCCAAGCAAATGGTCGCCTGTTTTTTCGGAAAAACTGGACATGTGGCAACCGTACCACTAGAACAACGCAGAACAGTCAATTCTGAGTGGTACACAACCATTTGTTTGCCAGTTGTCTTCCAAGAAATCAGGAAAACCAACCGCCGAAGACGGATCACTCTTCACCACGACAATGCGAGCTCTCACACATCGGCTGCGACAACTGCATTTTTTAGCACCCAAAACATCGATTTGATGGGTCATCCGCCGTATAGTCCTGACTTGGCACCGAATGACTTCTTTTTATTCCCGAACGTAAAAAACAAACTGAGAGGTCAACGTTTTTCGACACCTGAAGAAGCGGTTGTTGCATTCAGAATGCATGTGTTGGAGATACCTCAATCAGAGTGGCAAAAGTGCTTCGACAATTGGTTCAAACGCATGCAAAAGTGTATAGATCTTCATGGGGAATATTTTGAAAAACAATAAAGTGATTTTCGATGATCAATATTTGTTTTTGTTCTCTAATCCCGAAATATAAAAGGCAACCCTCGTATGGGTGTATTACTATACTCCGGCGTAATAAATATTCCAAATATGCGAATGGCATGGGCCCAAAATTCCAAAGTGTCAGCAGTAGCGGATGCATTATCACGAAACTCTAAACTCTAAACAACCCCAAAAAAGGAGAACTTACGTACGACAAATTATATAAATAAAATACGTCCGTTATTGTAGAAAATCAAAAAAAAAAAAAAAAAAAAACGGAATAGCACAGGAGGAATACCAAACCGTGGACGAGCAAATGCTTTCCTATCTTGTGATATAATCGAATAATGTCTAGTAAATATTTATATTTTATTAGGTCGGCACAGTTTGAAGCAATATCTGCCAAAAAAAACGGCCTCACAAGTAGGGCGTTAAATGTTCACATGGAGCCGGTGTATCTGGTATTGTATACGGCTTTTGCCTCTACATTGGAGAAGGAATGTGCCAATCCTTTGGATTGGGCATATCGTCAGACATTGTTTTACATTTGGCTTATAATATTCCCGTAAACCAGAATTTCAAATTGTTTTTTGCCAACTAGTTTACTTCCATAAGCCTGATGATTTGTTTGAAACAAAAGGGTATATTAGCCGTAGGAACCATTAGAAACTATTGATTAAAAAATTATGCTCCAAGCGACGAAAAAGATCTTCTTAGAAAAGGACGAGGATCAAACGATTTTAAATTTCAAGCAACAGTTAATTTAATTGCTTGTCGATGGTATGACAACAAAAGTGTGCAACTGGTTTCGAATTACGGTATATAGGTAAAAACCCAAAGAGTGAGTGCAAACGATGGTGTCGAAAAGAGAAAAAGTTTGTAAACATTCCTCGTCCAGGTATTTTTGAATTCTATTGTGGTGGTCCTGCGAACCTTACAAACCACAGTGGGGTTAAATACCTTTTCGCCCAGGTAAAGGACACATACATACAGGTGTCCTCAACCCCACGTATCCACAGACATGTGGGCCCAATATACCTTTTCGCCTAGCTAAAGGGGACATACATATTCGCGTCCGCAACCCCACATGCCCACAGACACGTGGGCCCAATTCATCTACCGATTCCTCATGCCTGCGCGGTTATCGAAGGACGCTACCCAGAAACGAAATAGTTTGACGACCCATTAGGTGGCCAAACACAAGTGATCAGACGCCGACAGCCATCAAAATCCCATGCGATAAAAGTATGGCCAAGAAATAAACAAATTTATGATCTTCTCTTAAGCCTACCGCAAGTTGATTGTTCCTCATCGAAAAGACTATTGTGGGAACAGAAGAAAACAATAAACGAGCCAACACTGTTTCTATAAGGAGATAAAAACCTTGTACAAATATCGCACCCGAAGATAACGACGTCGGCCGAGGAAATCACCAGGACCATAAACCACATGCGGGTAAAGTACACAAAGGGATACCGCAGATGTGTGAAAAGGCTGACGATCCTCGGCATATCTCCGGCCACATGGGCAGCAACGTTCGCGTCTGGCTGTGTGGGTGCATCCACACAGTATCTCTACGAACAAAACGGAATCGTAGGACAAGAGAGGGTGCGATCTCCTAGAAACGCGAAGCCCCTTGGAGAAAAGAGAATATCCAAGGGAAGGTTTTATTTAAGAGAGAAAAATAACAACAGAATGAGTTTCCTTTCCCTCGGGAAAAATTTAATGTCAGTCCGGTGATAACATCCGTCGTGTAGGGTCCGCGATAGAATACAGAAAAGTAAGTGTCACCGTGAGTTAAAAAAAAAAAAAAAAAAGTGAAAAAAAACAATAAGCGAATTTAATTCCGTAGACAGTCGAAAACGGCGGAACACAATCAATTAAAGAAATCCGCCAAATTGGCGACCCTGACGTGATGTGTACACATAGGTAAACAGGACTTTACTACTACATTCACAATTGCCGCATTGCGAGCTGATTACTGCGGCAAAAAATAGAGCTTTTAAGCAGTGGCGCTCCAATCCCACCGATGTTAACAGAACGAATTTTGTTAGAATCAGAAACACGTGCAACCAGGCGATTGATACCGCGAAGAAGGCTCACAACGACAGGGCGGTCAATAAGCTCCTTCGGTGCCCAAGTGGTTCGCGCTCCTTCTAGTCAATGGCAAAAGCTGTCAGTGGTAACTTCACAACCTCCTCTTTCCCTCCGTTGGTGACAGACAGCGGGACGTTAGTCACGAATTCAAAGGATAAAGCTAATGTGTTCGCGAATTTATTTTCCGCGAATTCAAACCTCGATTCCGGCCTTTTGGAGCCGCCTGTGATCGCGCCGATACGGTCTTCCGTGAGATTTGAGATTTCGTCCGCGCACTATTCAACGCATTCTACGTGAACTGGATTGTAGGAAGGCAACCGGCCCGGACGGAATACCAGCAATAGTCCTTATCTTATGCACGGAGGACCTTTCCTGCCTGCTGGAAAATCGCGCGAGTTCAGCCAATCCCAAAGACGGGAAAAAAGTGTCTCCCACAAAATTACCATCCGATAGCATTACTGTCTATTTTATCTAAGGTAATGGAAAAAGTCATCAATACAGAGTTAGTTAAGTATTTGGAGTGCAACGGACTTCTAAATGATCGTCAATAGGGATTCCGTGGCAGGCAATCCACGGGAGACCTTTTGGTACTTATAACCGATATAAGGACATCTGCGATTGAACGGCATGGTGAGTCAAGGGCGGTCGCATTGGATATCTCCAAGGCTTTTGACCGCGTCTGGCACGGGGCATTGCTGAGCAAACTTCGTTCATATGGACTTTCCCAACAGCTTTGTGACTGGACGAGGAGCTTCCTCGAGAATCGATCAATCCGGGTTGTTGTGGACGGCGAGTATTCGGATCTGTATCCTGTTAATTCGGGGGTGCCCCAGGGTTCTATTTTGGCTACAACCTTGTTCTTGCTTCACATAAATTATTTGTTGGAAACAACGGATAACGAAGTGTTCAGTTTTGCGGATGATAGTACGCTTGTTTCCTCCTTTTCGAGTGATCGGCCAATTGGTGCATCAACGTCGCACCAGCTGAGATGTAGACAGATTAACTCTCTGAATCGGGATCTGGATAAAGTCCTGCAGTGGCAATCTTGTTGACTTCAATGCAACGAAGACCCAGTATACAATATACACAAAGAAAAGTGGATCATCGGTTCCACAGCTGATGATGAATGGCCGGGCCCTCGAGGCTGGGGAAGGTTTTAAATTGCTCGGCATCACGGTCTGTGGGAATGTATCATGGCATAAACACGTGTCGAGTATCGCCAGGTCAGCCTCAGGAAAACTGAGTTATCTTTTTAGAGCCAAGAAATATTTTACTCCGGCCCAACTTCTTCTCCTATATAAATCCCAAATTAGACCCGCGCTCGAATATTGCTCTCATGTTTGGAGCTCGGCTCCTAAACATACCCTCGACCTACTTGAGAGCATACAGAGACGAACGACCCGCCTGATGTATGTGGGGGCGGTAAACGCGGCCGTTGTGCGACAGTGGGGGGCATGGGTACGAACTGATATGGCGGCGGGGGAGGGGGGGGTTGGGGGTGCGGTTGGGAAGGTGTGGGGTAGGACTAGTTTGGTGGAGGGAGAGGAGAGGGTAGAGGGGTTATTGGAGGGAGGGGGCGGGTTTAGGACGGGTTTATTCTGAGACGTCGTTTAAGAGCGTGAGTGGAGATGTTGAAATCGAAGGAGGTGGGGAAAGAGTTGGCCTGTCGTAGCATACGGGAGATGGGTTCGTTAGCGCCGTAGGAAGTGTGATGAGCAGGCACGTAAAACAGTCGAGGGTTACGTACGTTACGGGGGATTGTATGCAATGTTAAAGTGGAGAGCAAGCTTGGGCAATTGATTGAGCCAGACAGAAGGCGATGGACAAAGATGATGTCGGCATGGACTCTGCGGTCTTCAAGTGTGTTTAGATTGATTAGAGGAAGCCGGCTTGTGTATGGTGGTAGAATCAGCGGATTTTCCCAGTTTAGTCCGCGGAGGACAAAGCGCAAGAAACGACGATGTACACCCTCGATCCTGCGAATGTGAGTCACTTGATACGGAGACCAGACCTGACTAGCGTATTCGAGTAGTGGCCGGACAAAAGTTGTGTAGAGTGAGCGGGTGACATAGGGGTTAAGGAATTCCTCCGACCAGCGTTTGACAAACCCAAGGGCTGCGTTGGCCTTGAGGATTATGTGATCAATATGTGCCCTAAATTTGAGCTCCATGTCGCATAGGGCGCGCATAGGACGCCCAGATCGCGAATCAATTCAACCGATGTTATCAGTTGGTCCAGTAAGAGGTAGGAGCGTGGGTGAGTGGGGGAACTCTTCCGAGAGAAGGTGATTGTGTGACATTTGGCGATATTCATTTCTAAGCAGTTATTTTGGCACCAGGTCGAGAAGCTGTCAAGATCCGATTGAAGAAGTGAGGAGGGCAGAGCGGATTGTTTTGAAAATTTTGGAATCATCCGCGTAAAGCGAGATTAAGGAGTGATTAATGCAAGAACCTATGTCGTTTATGGTTAAGATAAATAGGAGAGGGCCAAGATGACTGCCCTGGGGGACACCTGAGGTTGGGAAAAAAGGATCGGAGAGGGTAGATTTAAATCGCACGCGGCAGGTTCGATAACTTAGGTAGGATGAGGCCCACTTAATCAGCAGGGGTTTGAAACCGAGGGAAGATAGCTTGAAGAGAATGAGTTTATGGGAGATTTTGTCGAAGGCCTTGCTAAAGTCGGTAACGACTACATCGACCTCATCGCCGTTTTCTAGGGCAAGGGGTGTGTGGGATGTGAATTCGACAAGGTTAGTAGTAATGGACCTGCCTGAGAGGAAGCCGTGCTGGTTCGGAGAGATGATGGGTGCACAGCGAAAACATAACGCCTCATATAGAAAGCCTTCGAACAGTTTGGGAATGTGCGAGAGCTTGGCAATGGGACGATAATTGAATATATCGTTTTTTTTTTCCTTTTTATGTATGGGGGTTATGTAATAGGATTTCCAAAAGTTGGGGAATAGACCTTGTGCAAGGGATAGATTGAAGATTGACGCGAGCGAGAGAGAGAGAGAAGAGGAACATTTTTTTAAGAGGGTAGCAGGGAGTCCGCCTGGGTCGGGACTGAAATCAGCTTTCAGTTCTTCAAGTTTTTTTATAACTTGGTGTTGTTGAATGTGTAGAGGGGTGGGGGGGCCGAGGGAGAATTCAGACGTGCCAGTAAAGTAGGGGGGGTTCCTCGCTCCGTCGTTCGCACACGAAGTTGATCGTAACAAAGTTACTGAGGAGGGAGTAATGTGGCGTTTCTAACAGATACACATACAATATACAAGCAAATAGTGAAGAACACCGAAAAGGGAATTCGAATAAGCAAAGCATCAGAACCGTATGCTATAGCGATAACATAACAATTCCACATCAGTTGAGTGTACTTGAGTTGAGAAATCGAATTCGTACGTGCGGCAGTGGCCTGATGTGTTAAGCATTGGTTCAATTTTTGTGATTCTAACTGTCTGTTCTTCACTATCGTCGCAAACGCGATACTATAACAATGGGAGGGGTTGATCTTGTCGACATCCTGTTGAAGTTATACAAAATCAACCACCGTTCAAAGAATTGGTATATGCCTATCGTTTATGGGTGCATAAACTCATCAGTAGTCAATAGCTGGCTGTTGTACCACAGAGACCCAGCGGACACAACAAGTATATGTCACTACTAAACTTTCAGTTGGATATTGCTAACGAGTTACTCAACGCAAACAAAAATAACAGCTCCAACCCGCAAAAGAAGTCGCCCATCGTCACTTCTCTCAACAATGCTCTCAGACCCACCATCACCAGCTTCATCACAATCTTCGTCAAGTTCTTATAAAAGATCATATGCTGCAGAACCTGCAAAAACCATACGATTTTCCAAATTGGTCACTGGATTGAATAGGGATCGAAAGGCAGATGCAGCCTATGTCACACTGGGTACCCCCGCTGAAAGTGCTCTAAATGCAAGGTTTATTTATGCTCAAACCCACAAAAAAATTGTTTTGTATATCACAGGTAAATTGTACTAAAAATTAATAAAAATATCAATAAAAATATAGGCAACATTTCGTAACGGTTAAACCAGGATACATAGGGCTTTGAAATTGATATCAGCTCATACTAAGGTCCAGAGTAACAAGTCTATATCCTTAAACAAAATTTAGCGACGCCCCAATTAATTCGGTCATGAAAGGGTTAATAATATCAATTTATAACAAGAAATTGCTAGGTCTTATGCATTTTTACGTCAAAATAAGTGTATGAATTTGGCAATGTTTAAATTCCAGTAACTCGTGGCCGTTGAACAGCAACAAAATAAAGTGTTCGAGTGTGTCCCTCTACTATGCCTCACTACATTGCGTTAGTAAGGTCTCGCAGATTCAATTCAGTTTCAGTAACGAACCATTTGGGGGTTAAATTAAGAATATCTACCTATATATTGAAGACCTGTCGCTCAGTTTGCTTTACAATAATTTTCATATGCTTTGCCAACTCTCAAACACGCCACATAAGGCGTTTGGAAAATAACCAAGTAAAAAACAAAACATTTTTAACAGATAATTAATTGGAAGAAACTTACTTGTGTGCCAACAGTGGGGGTGATCTCGAATTCATTCCAATCTGACGCCAGTTCTGCTGATGTATTAGGCTCAGATGACGGCGGTGGAGGAACCAAGTTAAGATCACCGAGATCGAGATTTTCTGGCATATTCTCAGCCTCACTCAATATCGACGACACTTGATCAGCAGGTAGATTGGGCAAAGGCTCAATATTTTCCATACTTGGATGATGTGGTGTCATACCGCCGTGATGTAAACCAGCTGGTGTTAAACCACTATGATGGAAATCATCGTGTATATCCACCATGCCATGAGATAAATTGCCAGGTGTCATTGGGACATGAGCCAACGGAGTCATTGGATCCAACCCGCTTAATTCTGGAAGTGGGAACATATGCGCAGGACTTCTTAATGCATCAAATCCGGGCGTGGGTGGAGGTGGCATTAATGAATCACTTGGATTGAATTCTAGGGGTGTTGCTGATGTCGAATGGAACTCAGCAGCGTCCCGCACCATGTCTGGATCTGCAAAGCTAGGGCCCATAGACTCATGCATGGGCGTCATTCCACCCATAGGTAGAAGTGGCACTGATGGAGGCGGCATAATAATTCCAGCTGTAGGTGGCTCAGGTATAGCAGGTCCTTTACGTTTACGACCAGCCCGTCTATTTGTTGTCGGCGACTCATGTTCTTGTTGTATTTGATCTAAAGCTAATACATCAGCTGGCCCAAGAATTGAAAAGTCTTCAAGTGCACCAATGCGCGAAACTAAATGTCTCTGATAGTTGGTGAATAAACCTCTGGCGCGGATATCTCGCGATGGTAGAGAAAACAGCTTCTCGACACCTCCTGTTTCCTTCCAGTACATTAACCTAATAAATGAACAGATACAATGAAAACAAAAGCGCACATTAGCAGGATTAACAACATTCTATAGGAAATGCATAGATGATTCACCACCTCTTCGTCGGGGGCGCCAGATCTAAAGTTGTTACAATATCCGAGGTATTCGCCAATTGTGCTTTCATTTCTTCGCCAGATATATTCTTCACCTCATCGACAATGAGTTTTCTTTTTCTTTTTGCTTTTGTTACACCTCGATATGCGGATGCATCGACTGGCGCTAAAGCGAAACTCTCTTCTTCATTGTGTAATAAAGTCGATTGGTCTGCGCCAGGTTCTTCGTGCTGGACGTTATCCAGTTGCGGTTCAAGTATCTGTGCACGGTCACCTTGAATCTCTTGGTGTGGTGATAAAGGTTGATGTTGTATCGTCGATGGCGCCCTCACAAGATCCTGTCCCAAAACTGATGGTGGTCTTGATCCAACCGAACTGGGAGCTGGCGATGGCACCCCCCTATCGAAGTGATCCATATCATCATCAGAATGATCTCCGTCGACTGGTATATTAACACCTGCGTCTGTTGGTCCCGCAAGTGGTGGTTCACCAAAGATATCACCTTCAAATAATCCGACAGCGGGTTCTAAAAATTAATGAGAATAATCTCTGTAATTTACATTTTATCTTGCCAAGGGAACAAGTAATTCATTCGACATGTGAACTACGAGCAAACAGTAAAAGACTCACGTCCAAATTCATCTCCGAAACCATCTCCATCTAAATTTGGATCATTGATATCGTCTGCTATGTCATGAACTGTTCGAGGTACAGTCTCTTTACTTTGATCTATTCCTTTTGCTAGCTCCTCAGCAAACAATTGTTCCTAAAAGAAAAAAAAGTGAATAAGTTGCAAAAAAAGTGAGAATTGAAATACTAACATCGATGTTTGGGTCCATTCCATCTCGAACAAGATCAGGTGTGTCAGCATCGAAACCAACATCTCCGAAACCATCATCATGTAATGACATGGACATACTACCATAATCTTCTCTCATTGTTATCTCGTCTGCTCGGGATTGATTGATGGAAAATTGTGCCTCAATATCAATCTCATTTAATTCTGGTAGCGCTGTATCGAAATCGTGAAACACTTCTGGCAATGTGATCGCATTCACTGCCGCTTCCCGATGTCCTTCGGGCAGATCCACCATACCAGGTCGGAACGCCATCTAGTTTAAATCAAAGTAAATGTTTATTTGCTCATTCTTTAATACAAAAATAATTATAGTGAGGTGTTAGAATCATGAACAAAATTCAGGAATGTAGATGTGGACATTAAAGAAAGATCCATTTAATTGATCGCATGGTGGTAAGTTTGCTCCAGAATGAAATAAATTGAATACAGCAATAAATTCATTAACAAAAGAATAGAATTGGGCTACTTCCCCTTATCATAGTATGTTTGGCTTGAGTTTAATATCCTCAACAGAGAAACATTGGGTTTGTGGCCATATATAACAATTTTAGTTTGGGGAAAAGGGTGTTTTTATTAGGATGATGTCAAGGGGGCCAAGATAGCTTCCTCGAAGCACCCCGAATTGGTTTATAACTTGGTCAGAAAAATAAACATGGAATTGTATTTGGTACAGTTGGTTTTCTAAGTACAGTTTGATCTACTTTATACAATGGGGTGGGAAAGATAAAGCTTCCATTTCATTTTGTCGAAAGTGTTGGAGATGTGGATATTAAGATGACTTCATCCAAGGCATCTAATGATGGTAGAGCTTTAGAAGCGAACTCCACTGAATTGATTTTGTAGACCTCCCTTTCATCATCATCATCGGCACTACAACCGGGAACCGGTCTTGGCCATTTTGGCAAGTCCTGAGGCTTGTTAAATTTTCCATGATAATTTGTTTTTCCGGGCAAGGTCATTTGTCTTGCGCCAGAGGCTCCCCGACGAGTAATCGAACCCCGGTCTCTCGTGTGACAGGCGGGGATACTAAACACTATACTATCGAGGGGCCCAGACCTCCCTTTAAATAAACCATATTGCACAGGCGAAACTAAACTCATATTGGAAGAACATAGTGTTGTACACTCAAATAACTTCTTTTTTTCTTTTTTTTTTCCAACTAACGCGCGCACAAAAGGGGATTTTGAAGTATCCTTAAATGTCAGAGCACAGTGCGAGCGGATGGAGAGGAAGTAGATAATGAAAGGAGGTGTCGATGTATATTGGTCTTGAATGTCTGGACATCACAACGGCCAGGAAACACATGACCAGGCAAAACATTCAACATTCGTGTGGTTCGGTTAAAGAATGACTCTATGTTTATTTGTGCGCCTAAAGTGCACTTTCAACGTGAACTGATGCGCTATCACAGATTGACGGATATCGCGGGAAAATGTCTGAAGGGGCGGAAACACATTCAGCAAGTTCAGTTGAGCAACGACCTATAACTATAGAAAAGAGATAGGCATGATACGTTGCGCCTGTACTCTAACGACGGAATTGATCGACTTACGGCTGGGTCCCCAATAAGTTTTTGCATCCTGTCGAGCACGTGTAGTGCAGTTTTGGATGCGCCTGACTAAATATGAAAGTTGAACTCCATTTTTGGACGAATATACGCCTTGTAAATAGTGAACAGGTTGGATGGAGTGAAGTATCTTTTGCATCTCTTAAGGAACCCCATACCTTTGACTGCATTTTTTGCAACTTCAAATATGTTTTCATTCCAATTAAGAGTCGAATTAATTCGAGTGGCGAGGATTGATAGTTCCGTGGCTTCGTCGATGCAAGTGCCGTTCATACACAGTATATTTACTTTAGGGCTCGCCTTTGACGACAAGAGACAGCACTGAGTTTTTTTGGCATTGAATTCTACTCGGTTAGATAATCCCCACTGATATATCTTGTTGAGGTCTGAATTCAATCTATCAAGCATAAGTTGCTGGTTGGTAGTGACGTTCGAAGAGTTTGGACGGGAGTGTTCGTATGAGTATGAGAAACTCAACGTACTATCATCAGCAAACGAGTGAATTGGGTTGTGAGTAATTGACAAGAGATCATGTATAAAGATGAGGAAAAGAGTGAGCCAGAAAGATAGTCTATTATCCATTGGATCAGGGAATTGTCCACTCCATATGAATGCAATTTTGACAAAAGGGCTGGATGCTAAACTCTGTCGAAGGCTTTTGAAATATCCAATGCGACTAAGTTACTTTCACCGAGGTAGTGCATGGAATGGTTCCACTTTTCAGTAAGGTACGCCATCAGACCTCCTGTGTACCTATTGCTACGAAAGCCATATTGGCAGTCATTGAGGAGGTCATTTGATTCCAGATATTTCGAAAGTTCACGGTTGATAAATGATTCCATTACCTTGGAGAGAATAGAAGTTAGTGCTTTGGGTCGATAAGAAGAAAGGGATGATTTGTCACCCTTTTTGGGAATTGGCGGAATGTTCGCTGACTTCCATCTATTTGGGAAACGGCCAGTAGAATAAGACAAAGGAAGAGTTTTCGCAGTGGTTTAGCGTGTGAAGAGGAACATTTCTTTAAGAGAATTGGGGGAATGCCATCAGAATCAGTGGATTTGTGTGTGTTTAGCTCCTTGAGTGCGCGGGCAACAATACGCATTCGGAAGTAAATCTGGCTCAGGGTGTGGTGCTTATTCTCAGGTTGAGGCGGAACTGATGTGGTATCAGACAGCGTTGAGTTCGCTGCAAAATGTGCAGCAAGTAGATTCACTTTCTCTGTTGCACTGGCGACTGGTCGTCGTCAACTATTAGCGAAAGAAGGGATGAGGAAACCGAGTTTTAGATGATTTTCACGATTGCCTAGAAGTTTCTACTAGTTGTGGCAGAGTGTAGTAGTTTTTGTTTCACTCTTTGGTCATGCAAGAACTCGGCGCGTTGAATATACGCATTGCAGTCATTTCTAGCTCTCTTAAATCTTTTTCGGTTCCTCAGTATTGTTTGATTTATACAATCGGAAGCTTAACTCTTTAAACTTAAGGGCTTGTCTGCACGCGGGATCGAACCACATATTTCTTTTGGGTTTGATACCCCTTACTCTGTGTGGAATAAAGGTTCGCATGCCAAGTAGAATCGTGTCTGTCAATGTGTCCGCTATAGAGTCAACATCGTTATTGAGGAAAAATAACGACCAATTTAACCTCCCAAAAAAGTCGTTCAGACATTCAGAGTTGGCTTTCTCGTACAACCATACTGTTCTTTTGAGAGCTTTCTCCTTAACGTTACCGTTGGTTACAGGAAATTTAGCTGACATGACACAGTGGTCTGAAGTGTCCAAGGGCGAAGAAACTTCAATTGTGTATTTGTTTGGGTGGGAGGTGAGAAACAGGTCCAGTGTGTTGGCGAAATGACCATATATGTCTGGTACCCGTGTTGGCTCATTGACAAGTTGAGTTAAACTAGCACTAGAATCAGCAAAAAGCTGGACATATTGACCTTCAGGTGTTGTGTGTCCGGTGTGACGAAGCCATTGAAAGTTATGCACATTAAAATCACCCACAATAACGATTTCAGTGTGCTGATATAGGTTCAATATCCTATCGATGGAATATCAGACAGAGCATCAAATTCGTTAAAGGATGCGTTTCTATACAAGTTTGGACTTCTGTAAAGAAAGCAGTAATGTATGATATGCTTACGAACGTGAAGTTTTAGCCAAGAGAAATTAAATTCTGGGTCGGAACAGCGCCCATATTGTGACAGAAGCTGATAAGCAATATCATTTCGTATGTATGTGGCTATACCACGATATGGAAAGAACAGAGCTTTTAAGTTATATCCAGGCAGATTAAAATCGGAAATATCTGTATTAGTAATTACCTGGGTTTCGCTAAGTGCAAGGATAGTTGGTTTCTGGTTAGAAACGTGGGCAGACACAAAAGAGAAATTGCATCTCAAGCCGCGAATGTTACACAAATCAACGCGAAATTCCCGCTCCATTGAAATGGCCCTACGCAGAATACCAATACCGCCTCGGGAAAGAATGCAAGTCGGGACCAGCAATAGATAAGCGAAAGCAACCACTACAGGTGTTATGCCCTTGTAGTAGGTGCCCCACTAGATCCGTGTCGAAATCCAGGTCACATCCCTTGTTTATGGCAGATAGTTTGTGAATACTGTATAACAATTTTTGAAATGGTTAATCAGTTACAAAAGTTATATTTGATTGTTATTGTTTCGAAAGACTTGTATCCACAATTTGCTGGGTTATGAAAAGATATACTGGACAAATGCAACACACATGATCCGAATATGCTAATATTATATATCATTTGAAGGACAATTCCAGCTTTAGTTTAAGCACCATTAATAAAAGTTTTGTTTTCATTTTAGGTGTGAAAACTTTAATTTAAAATGAACAAGGTAAAGCTTCAGATTCACCATGTTATGTTACACGAGTCCGAGAAAGAAGTACACGCTGTTCAGATTTATTTAGACCGTGCACCAAAGATTCGCTCAAAACATGCACTTTTTTCCAAATTCTGAAAATGTGATTTTAGCGTCGATGATGAATATCGCACTGGAAGGCTTGACATTGACGACGTTTTGTGAGATTTGATTGATTCAAGCAACTCACGAATTTCGACGAGTGACGACAGACCTTAACGTAGACAGATCAACGACATTTCGACACCTAAGGAAGATGACTTACACTTCAAAGCTCGGCCCGTGAGGGTCACATCAATTGTTAGAAAAACACACATTTAATAGCATTGCTGCAGATGTCTCTTTGCTCGACTGTTTGAAAAAAGAGCTGTTTTTGATTGAATGGTTGGTTACTGGCGATGAAAAATGTTCAAAGCAAGCCGAGTTGGTTATAGGGTGGTAGGATAGAAGGGTAGGGTGTTGGATTGTGTGTGCGGGTTGTAAGAGTGTAGACGGTGAGTGGGGCATGGTCAGGAGGGGAAAGAAAGGAGACACAGTTTGAGATCAGTAGAGGTAAAATTAAAATCGGAGGAGGTAGAGTAAGAGTTTACCCAACCCAGCATTCGTAAAATGGGTTCATTAGAGCCGTAAGAAGTGTGGTGGGCGGCCAAATAGAAGAAACGAGGGTATCGCAGGTTACGGGGTTAGTGTGGAGTGTGATGGAGGAGAGCATGCTTGGGCAGTTGATTGAGCCTGAGAGGAGGCGGTGGATGAAAAGGATATCGGCATGAATTTTGCGCTCTTTAAGTGTGTTTATGTTTATCAGATGGCGACGGCTTGTGTATGGGGGGAGAGTCCGAGGATTTTCCCAGTTCAGTCCACAGTGAGACGAGTAGTGGGGAGACCAAACCTGACTGGCGTATTCTAGAAGGGGGCGGACGAAGGATATGTAGAGTGAACGGGAAACGTAGGGATTAGAAAATTCTTTCGACCAGCATTTCACAAATCCGTAGGCAGAGTTGGCCTTAAGGATAATGTCATCAATATGTGGGATGAAGTTAAGCTCCCTGGCACATAAGATCCCAAGGTCACATATCGAAGGCACAGATGATATCTGCTGGTTTAGTAGGAAATAGGAACGTGTCGGGAGGGGAGGGGGGGGGCGTTTACGAGAGAAGGTAGTAGAGTAACATTTGACAAAGTTGACTTCGAGGCAGTTGTTAAGGCACCAAGTTGAGAAGGTGTCGAGATCCAATTGGAGAAGTCACGAGTCGAAAAGACAGTTTTGTGTAGTTTAGTGTCGTCCGCGTAGAGAGAGATGGATGAGTATTTGATATTGGATTCTATGTCGTCAATGGTAAGGATAAATAGGAGGGGTTCCAAATGACTGCCCTGGAGGACACCTGACGTGGGAAGAAAAGGATTGGAAAGGGAAGATCTGAATCTGACACGGTAGGTTCGAGCTTTCAGATAGGAAGATAACCACTTAATCAATATGGGTTCGAAACCAAGGGAGGACAACTCAAAAAGGATAAGATTATGGGAGATTTTGTCAAAAGTCTTGCTGAAATCGGTGGTGATTACATCAACTTCGTTGCCATTCTCTAATGCACGGAGAGTATGGGATGAGAACTCATCTAAATTGGTGATGAGCGAACCTACCCGAAAGGAAACCATGCTGGTTGGGTGAGTTGATGGAGTTACATCGGAAAGATAACATGATGTAAAGAATCCTTACGAACAGTTTAGGGATGTGAGACAATTTGGCGATGGGACGGTAGTTGCTTATATCGGTTTTAGGTCCCCTTTTTATGTATGGGGGTGACATAGGAGGATTTCCAAATACTAGGGAAGACATCTTGTGTAAGGGATAGATTGAAGATCTTTGATAGCGCGAGAGAAAGAGAAGAGGAACATTTTGTTTAAAAGGAGAGCCGGAAGTCCATCAGGTCCAGGGCTGAACTCGTCTCCTAAGTAAGTTTAATTTTCCTCAACTAGGTGATGCTGAATAATTTGAGAGATGAAGGCGCCAAGGGAGAATTTGGGCAGGTCTTTGAAGTAAGACGGGTTAGGCTCGAGAGAGATGTCCGTGAAGGATTTTTTGAAGAAAGAAGCGAAAAGATTGGCAATAGTTTGGGTCGGTTGAAGTAGTCGCGCCATAAGAAATGGAGTTAGGATAGGCGTCAGATTTCCGTTTGTAATTTATAAAGTGGAAAAAAGATTTGGGGCCATTGATCCAGTTGAATTGTGTTTTTGAGAGGTAGTTGGAGTAGAGGGAGTTGTAGAGGTTAAATAAATTAAAGTAAATTTATAAAGGGATCCGAGATAGTTGCAGTAGTCTTGGGAGGAACGTGTTTTAGGAAAATGTTCGCCAAGTTATTTCTCTTGTTCCGAAGAGTGCGGAGTGTGGAGTTGTACCACGCGGGCGATAAAGTCGATGACCTGTGTGGAGAATAGGGGACATGTAGGGCGATGGCGTACTAGATCTCCTTATAGAGAGTGGCAGTAACTTCTGCCATCCCCAGATGATCAAAGCGAAATGCGATTTTGCTACGATGCTCATTTAGAAGGCAGAAGTTAGCTTTGTGGAAGTTGTAGGAAAAGCTATCATGCGGTAGAGAGGGCTGGGCTATGCAGTCACAATATGCGGATAAGAGAAGCGGGAGGTGGTAATCCTCAATGGTAGAGAGGGCGTGTGGACTAGGGACGATTGAGAAATTGTAGAGGTCCATTGTAAACACGAGATCCAGTTGTGTCCCCATATGATTTGGGACATTGGTTATTTGACGGAGGCATGAGTCGATGAGGGGCTCCTCGATAGTATAGTGGTTAGTATACCCGCCTGTCACGCGGGAGACCGGGGTTCGATTCCTCGTCGGGGAGCCTCTGGCGCAAGACTAATGACCTCGCCCGGAAAAAACAAATCATTATGGAAAATTTAACAAGCCTCGGGACTTGCTAAATAATACCAAGACCGGTTCCCGGTTGTAGTGCCGATGATGATGATGATAAGCCAGTGAGACCGTTTATAAAAATGCGTTCCTTGGAACTTGTGGGGTTTGAGAAGTAAATGGATTGATCGTCTTCCAATGTCCATTGGGAGAAGGGAGAAGTCAAAATTGCCATGAACGACGATATCGTCTAGGGCGGTGCTTAATTCCGTTAGGTGATCTACCGCTTTTATTGTGAGTTCGTATGACACGATAGGTCGTGAAGGAGGTATATAGAAGCAAATAACGTATAAAGACTTAGGGCGCTGGTCGATTTTTATTGCGACATAGTTGATATTGGGAGAAGAGATGGCAATTAGAGATGAGGCGTGTCTGTTTTGAGTGGCAAGCAGCACTCTATGGCATAGGGAATTGGGATCTTGTCGATGAACATTATCATCGCGAAAAACCTTAAAGGAAGAAGGGAATAGATGTAGACTATTAATACTAGGGGTAAGACAAGACAACAGATGGCGTTGGTATAGTTTAAGTTTAAGTTTAGTGGGACAACCAATTAATTATGCAAGCTTAATTTAAGCAAAATTATTACCTACATCTAAAGTATATATACGTTACAAACTAGAGAGCTTAAGAACTATCTTAACCAGGCTTAGTCCAAAGAACCAGTACAAACTAAGAAGGCGGAAGGGGGGGCAAGGGGTGGGGGCAGATTATAGTAGAATGTGGAAGCGCCGCTAAAGATTAGCAGTGAGAATGGTTTAGGAGACGGTGTTTGAGAGTATGGGTAGAGAGGTCGAAGTCGAACAAGGTGGAATTGTACTTGACATTTCTCAGCATCCGCGAAAAGTGTTCGTTCAGACCATAAATGGTCCGGTGGGGGGAAATGTTGAGGAGGGGATTATGCGTACTTCGAGGGTTTGTGTTCAGAGGAATTAAGTTAAGGAGGTGGGCGCAGAGGACCCGATGAATGAACATTATGTCAGCCTCGATCCTGCGCTCATCAAGGGTTCTGAGGTTGATTAATTTAAGGCGGTTAATGTACGGGGGAAGGATTAAGGGGTTCTCCCAACATAGTCCTCGGAGAGCGAATCGGAGGAAGCGAAGTTGAATATTTTCGATAATACAGATATGGATCTTGTGATAAGAAGACCATACCTGGCTAGCATACTCAAGCAGTGGACGGACAAGGGTAAGGTAAAGGGAACAAGTTACGTTAGGGTCGGAGAATTCGTTAGACCATCGTTTCACGAAGAATTGTCTTTCCGGATCGTCTTATCAATGTGAGAGAGGAAGTTAAGCTCTCTGTCGCAAAGGAGCTCAAGATCTCGAATACAGTGGACAATGGTCAGGGCTTGATTATGAAGGGTATAGGAACGAGAGGATGAGTGAATACGCTTACAGGTAAAGGTTATAGATTGGCATTTGGCGATGTTAAGTACAAAGCAATTTTTGTCACACCAAGTCAAGAATCTGTCAAGGTCTGATGATTGCAGCAGAGCAAAATCAAGAGATGACCCGATGATCTTGTATAACTTGGTATCATCAGGGTATAGGGACAAGATGGAATTCTTAATGACCTTATTGAAGTCATTAGTGGCAAATATAAATAGGAGGACCCATGTGGCTACCTTGAGGGACCCCAGAGGCGGCAAGGAAGGGGTTGGATATCATGGACCTGAACCGAACGGAATAAAGTCTATCTTTTAGATAGGAAGAAATCCATTTCAGCAATCCAGATTCGAATCCGAGCTCGGATAATTTGAAGAGGATTAAATTTAGAGATTTTGTCGAATGCTTTACTGAGGTCGGTAGAGCCCACATTGACCTCGTAACCTTCCTCTAGTGTTAAGAGTGTAAAGGAAGTGAACTCAACGAGGTTGGTTGTAGTTGTTCGGCCATTGAGAAAACCATGTTGCCTTGGTGAAATAAAAGATTTGCTCCGAAAACTAAAAGAAACGTATAAGATGCTTTCGAGAATCTTTGGGAAGGGGGACATTTGGCGATGGGATGGTAGTTCATCATCATCATCATCGGCACTACAACCGGGAACCGGTCTTGGCCTTATTTAGCAAGTCCCGAGGCGGTAGTTCATACCTCGTTTTTTTAGGACACTTCTTGTGGATGGGGGTGATGGAGGTTTTCCAAATGTAGGGGAATACGCCTTGAGATAGTGAGATTAAAGATCAGTGTGGGGGGGCGGGGGGGGGGGGGGGGGGGGGAATGGATGTTAATTTCGGGAGGATTGTGGGAATTCCATCAGGGCCCGATGTAAATTCGTCTTTGAGTTCTAGTAGCTTGGATTCAATTAAGGTCGGATCAAAGGAGTTTTGGAGAAGGGATCCGAGGGAAAAGTTTGGTAGGTAGTTGAAATATGACGGGTCAGGGACAAAGGAGTCATTAGTGAATGACTGATTGAAGTGAGTGGGCAAGAAGTTAGCAATAGTACCAGGATCAGATGAGGTATGAGAGTTTAAGGTAAGCGATATGTGGTAACCGTCGGATCTACGTTTATGATTGACGAACTGGAAAACGGTTTTGGGGTCGTTTTTCAGATTGGTCTGAGTTTTGGTAAGATAGTTGCGATAAAGGGTGTTGAAAAGTTCCGCGAATTGAAGATAACAGCCAAGAAAATTGGAGTAGTCAGGTATAGTTCGATTCCGAGAGAAGATGATCCATAACATAAAACGTGTGTGGTGCTGTTTAAAGTTATATGCTGTTTGTTATTGTACCGAGATTTCCTCTTATAATGCAAAAGTTGATTTTTAAAGGAAATAAGTAACAAAATAAAAGGAACACATGAACAACATTTATACAGAACAAAATCGTGTGTTTTATTTTCGTTGTGTTACAAGTGCAGTGTGTGGCGGACCTTCAACTTTCTCGAACAATTTTCTTAGAACAATTTTCGGCGACGTAGTTGGTGGGTGATAAGTGAACCTGTTCCCCCACCGGCACACAACTTTCAAACCCACACAAGGCAACTACTGGAAAAGAAGTGGGAATACGGAGAGACGGTTCACCAACTGTTCGTTGTCTTCAAAAAAGGCTACGACTCAGTCGCAAGGCAAAGACTCTACCATATTGTAGTTGAGCTGGGAATCCCGAAAAATCATCCGCTCTCATTCAAATCTGTATGAACGAAAACAAAGGGCGAGTTACAAGAGAAAACCACCTCTCAGAACAATTTGAAATCCGGGACGGACTAAAACAGGGCGATGCCCTCTCACCATATCTCTTTAACCTTGTCCTCGAGTATGTCATCAGAAAGGTACAAGACGGCAACATGGCCGGATCATCCCCGAATGGGGTCACACACGCGCTCGCTTATGCGGATGACATCGCCGTTCTGGGCGATAATCTAGAAACTGTAAGAAAAAATAATGAAATCATCATGCAAGCGGCAGAAGAGGTGGGCCTAGAAATAAATGAGGAAAAAACAAAATACATGATTACGTCGAGAGCAGGTGGACCTCAGGGAACACATATAAACGTCAGAGGCAAGATATTTGAAAAAGCTAAAGAATTTAAATATCTGAGGAGGATACTGACGGAAATTAACAAAAGACTACATTCCGGCAACGCTAGTTGGCATGCAGCCAGTAAACTATTAAAATCCAAACTGCTATCACGTAATATAAAGCTCCGTGTCTATAGAACCATAATCGTGCCGACTGTTCTATACGAATGCGAAACGTGGGCTCTCACAAAACGGGAAAAAAAAAACAAATTCCGCGTATTCGAGAATAAAGTTCTAAGGGGTATCTTTGGCGGTAAATATGACGAGGAGGCAGGACAATGGAGGAAACTCCACAACCCCGAATTGGAAGAGCTAAACCGCAAACCTACAATAGTGAGAGTAATCAATTCGCGAAGATTAAGATTGGTCGGACATGCGGCGCGAATAGGCAACGATAGGACCGTGCATAGAATTCTTGGCGGTAAACCAACGGGAAAGAGACCGACAGGACGGCCGGGACGACAATGTTAGGTTGGACCTCGAGGAGATCGGATCGGATGGCCGAACGTGGAAGGAGAGCGCATAGGACAGGGAACAATGGCAGAGTCGAGTCGGTGAGGTCATGAACTTCCGGGTTCCTACAGGCCAATAAATAGTAAATATAATCTTAAATCTGGCGCAAGACTAATGACCTTGCCCGGAAAAAACAAATCATTATGGAAAATTTAACAAGCCTCAGGACTTGCTAAATAAGGCCAAGACCGGTTCTCGGTTGTAGTGCCGATGATGATGATGATGATAAACTTAAATATAAATAAACAAATGACAAAAAAAAATAGTTAGTAAAAATATTGTCTTTTTACAGAGTTCGAAAAAACGCCCGAAATTCGTGCCTCTAGACTAGAATACCACCTTAATTCGATTAACTAAGAATCGCTTTCGCAAGACGTTTACACTTAATGATTATACGCTTCAAGTAAGATTCTCCACGGTACGCACCAAGCAGGTGCTGACAACTGTAGTGCGTAACATTGCATTGTGCTCAACACTTGGAACTTAATCCAGCATCTTTATGGAGGATTGTGAAAGATTAAACTTGTGAAGGGATTAGAACCATACGATCATTGTTTGTCGCCGCCAATTCGGCGAATGTGCCGAAGCCAATATTAACATCGATGCAACCTTTTCAACCAAAAATTTTCTTCGGGGACGAAGATTGTTTTTTGCGTGAATGACGATATCAACAAGCAGAATTATCCGATTTGGTGGGAAAATAATCCACGAGCCATTGTTTAAAATCTACTACATCCGGGCGAAAATTATCGTTTAGCGTGCTTTATGAATCAAAAGAATCATCGAACGAAATTTTTCCAAAAACAATGCTGGTGAAGACGGAGTCAACGGAGACCGGTAGAGACATGATTCCTACTTTTTGTGTACGTCAATTGGATGGTATTGACATCAGAGACATGCGGTTTCAATAAAACGGGGCCACATGCCGTACAACGAGCGATACAATTAACTTAATGAGAGAAATATTTGATGAACCATTAATATCGAATAATAGACCTGCCAACTGGCCACTGCATAATGTATGATTTAACACCATTGGGGACATCTTAATCGTGTATCTACGCTGATAGGCCAGAGACTATTAAACGCTTAGAAGCCAATATTCCATGGGTTATTGTTGAAACACGACCGGAAATGTTTCGAACAGTGATCGACAATTGGACTTCCAATTTACACCCCAGTCACGGTGGACACATATCCAAAATCATATTCAAGCATTAATGTCATACAATATCGTCTAAATAAAGTCACTTTTGTCGCCTTTGAACTTATTTTTCTCTCTCTTTTATATCGATAGTGTAGCGCAAGAAGGGCCAATCTGCATCAGATTGGGCTACACCATCGATATAAATTCAAAGTTCTACACCTAAAAATTAAACACCATATATCATACACCCAATCAAAAGATTATTTTTAAGAAGTGAACCAGTGGGTATTAATACAACAATCAGACAACATAAAAATTGTACTTTAAACCAGGGATGAGCAAAACGGGCCCGCGAGCCGCTTGCGGCCCGTTAAACATGTTTATGCGGCCCACTAAACATTTCTAAAATTGAATTTATTTTATCGACTTTCTCCCATCAATATATTATTATAAAATTAATTATAATAAAATGGTAGTAACATGCTAAACAGAAGCAATTTTTTGTGACGAGTTACTTACTTGTCAGCGACTTGTTCAAACATGCAATGCGAACGCGCCGCGTCTGTGCTTGTTTGTGTTTGCTTCTGTCACACAATCAGTCAGACTGGTAAGCTGTTAACTAGCCATTTTGACAATTCTTGTGATTCTTGAAAGGCGTGAGTGCAATATAACATAGAAAGGCATTACGATACAAAACGTGAACAAAAATATAAAAACTTAACAGGACAACTAAGAATGGATAAGTTGAATCAAATGGAGAAAACCGTGGGAAAGCAACGGGCTATTTTATAAAATTAGGCAGTAAAGGCTAGTTTTGTTGTCAGTCAAATACTAGCAAAAAAAAAATGAAACCCTTTGCGGATGGAGAGATGATAAAAGAATGTCAGACTGCTGTTGCACAAATTGCATTTCCTGATAAAATAAATATTATTTCAAACATTAGTTTATCAAGATTCACCATTGCAAGGAGAATTGAAGACTTGTTCGAGAGCATAGCAAAAACGCTTCGTGAACGCATTGCAAAATTCGAATACTGTTCCTTGGCACTTGATGAGAGTTGTGATATTTGCGATACAGCACAACTGGCTATATTTTTACCTGGTATTGACACTAAATTTAATATCACCGAAGAATTGTGTTCACTAATTCCAATGTAAGGAACTACAACCGGAAAAGACCTGTACGATGAACTAAAGTCTGTGATGGAAAAATTTTCATTTTTATTAGAAAAGATTATTGGTATATCGACAGATGGAGCACGGGCAAAGTCGAGCATGGAGGTAGGAGTATCGGGAAGGCTATTTCAAGACATTAAGAAGGTCACAGGAAGGGAAATATACGTTAACCACCGCATAATTCACCAGGAAAATTTGTGTGCGAAAAGATTAAGTTTGTCACAGTGCCAATAATTTAACTAATCAATTTTATAAAGTCGTGCGCGTTAAATCACCGTGAATTTAAAGAATTTCTGAAAGATTTAGAAACTGAATATGGAGACGTGGTTTTTAATACCGAAGTACGTTGGCTTAGTAAAGGTGCAATGCTAAAAAGAGTATACAACTTAAAAAGCGAAATACAATTGTTCCTGGATATGAAGGGATATGCCTTTCCTCATTTTGGTAATAAAGAATGGATGAGTGATTTTGGGTTTCTTATCGACATGAATCAGCATCTCAATGATCTTAATGTGGAACTTCAAGGCAAAGGACAGCTTATTAACAATTTGTATGATAAAATTCAGGGCTTTGAGCGCAAATTAAAATTGTGGAAACAATATGTTTTGCAGAATAATGTGTCTCACTTTCCACATTTAGAAAAAGTAAACGTTACTACTTCTCAAAAATACGCACAATATATAGACATTTTAATCAACGAATTTCAATTACGATTCCAAATGTTCAAAGCTGAGAAGACAGCGGTTTCCATGAAATTGTTTTCCTCGCCATTTAATATCGATGTGGATACAGTTCCCGAAGACTTTCAAATGGAAGTGATTGACATGCAGAATAATACCGAATTAAAAAATGTATTTTTCTCAGTACACATCGAAAAATTTTGTAAATCGTATGTGAGCCCTGAGAAATTTCCGCTTTTGACGAAACATGCAAAGCAAATGATGTCTCTGTTCGGAAGCACATATGTTTGCGAACAATTATTTTCAACCATGAAATTAATCAAGAATGATCACCGATCAAGACTGGGTGATGCACGATTAGAAAGCTGCGTGCGTGTAGCTACCTCATCGATTCCGGCTGATATTGATCAGCTTTATCGAAAAAACAGTGCCAAATTTCTCATTAAAAATTTCAAGTAAATTCGTTTTTCTGTTCTTTTCTTGTTTGTTTTTATTGTGCATTAAAATTTGTATATGAAATCTTATATTAAATTTTATATTTTTTTATTCCAATGTTTATTGTAAATAAAGTTTTGTAAATATTTACAAATTAAATTGGCTCGTTGATTAAAAAGGTTGATCACCCTTGCTTTAAACCACTGATACGAGGGTGGCCTGAAAAGTTCCCGACCTTAACGTGAAGATACCAGCACTCGTCAATAAAAGTGAATGTAATTGTGCATCTTTTGACAGTTACTCCCCAAAATTTCTGCCATTTTGGACTCGTAGTTTTTATTTGACAGTCGTTTGAGTGAATCGATGTGTGTTTTTGTGAAAATGGACAAAATTGAGTATCCAGCTGTCAATAAATTTTTGTTTTTGAAAGGGAATACGCCTACGCAAATCAACGATGAGTTCGATTCTGTGTATGGGGACTCTGCACCATCATTTACCACAGTGGAATTTTGGGCAGCTGAATTTAAACGTGCCCGTGAGAGCTTGAGAGACGATGAACCTTCAGGACGTCCAACAACTGCAACAACTGACGATAACATCGCTAAAGTTCACCAAATGGTGCTAGATGACCGCCGAATTAGAAAAGATAGATAGTGAGAGAGATAGCAGAGGCTATGAAAATGTCCGAAGAACGTGTTTGTCACATATTAAATTAATATTTAGGCATGAGACAGCTATCCGCGCGTTGGGTGCCGCGTTTGCTCACGTTAGACCAAAAACTTGTTCGAATGAACATTTCCAACGTTCTGTTGGCGCAGTTTAGGCGCAATAAATCCGAGTTCTGGCGCAGATTAATTACTGTCGATGGAAGTTCGATACACCATTATACATCATTATCATCGGCACTACAACTGGAATCGGTCTTGGCCTTACTTAACAAGTCCTGAGGCTTGTTAAATGTTCAATAATGATTTGTTTTTTTGCGGGCAAGGTCATTAGTCTTGCGCCAGAGGCTCCCCGACGGCTCCTGAAACAAAAATACAGTCAAAACAGTGGACTGCAAGGGGGGATCGGCGCCAAAAAAAGCAATTTTTTTTTCGGCTGGGACAGTGACGGCGACTGTTTTTTATAGTCATATAGTCTTAATCGATTATCTTTAAAAAGGAAAAACAATTTCAGGAGCATACTACGCATCATTACTTGACCATCTGAAGGCAATATCGCCGAAAAAAGGCCACATGTGCAAAAAAAAAAAAGAAAACCCAATTTCACCAAGACAACGCGCCGTCTCGTACCTCAGCGGTTGCCATGGCGAAAATCCACGAATTACGGTTTGGACAGCTTGACCATCTGCCATACTCACCAGATCTAGCTCCAATCGAGAGATGGGAGCATCGCTGGGAGAAGTGTGTAGAGTTACAAGGAGACTATGTACAAAAATAAAAATAAATTTTAAGAAAAAATGTCTTGAATCTGTGTTAGGGCGGAAAATGTTCAGCCCATCCATGTAATGCCCTGGCCCTGGAATTTTCCGGGCGCCGCAACAGCTCACCATGGCAGACTAAAACCGCCTCGGTGTCTGCTAGCTACACTTAAGCGAAAATGAACGTTATGTCCTTATAGCCTTTACTTGACTGAATCTCTGCACAAATTCAGACCACAACCTATCCGTAAAGAATGTTCACTCAGATCACAATCTCAATCATGTTCAAAAGAAAAATCAACCAAGATGGAACACAACAGAAGTGCGAGAAAAAAAATGCTGAAGGAACAAGTTGCTGATTTGTTTATACTGCATTAATACTCGCATGTATTTTTTCCCGCACCTCACTAAATATATGAACAGGTTCATCGAACGTACGTGTGTTTGATTGAGCTGAGGACTGTCATAATGGTTCATCAACAAATATAATTTTAATGGAATTTACTATTAACTTTGAAGGTTTTGTGATCTCTGTTGGAATTTCTCTTTTTCGTATCTGACTGTTCATAACGTACCGAATGCGCTTAGTTACACGAAGAGTCGACTAATTAAGTTTCATGTATTCTTAGAAGCAATTTCGATAAAAACCGTTTATTTGTCATTCTTGATCAAATATAAATTAATGAAGTAAACTTACATGCCTTTTCCAATGTTCATACATATTCGGATTCTAATTACGAGTACTTTTCAATGGTTAGCGCAATTCTGTCTTGAAATTAACCTACCATTAATACAAAATTTGCAAATGACTTGTTTGGATTACATAGCAAATGAAATAGTTCATTAATTTTAGATGCGTTTGAATAAATTGCAAATAGAAATGTCGATCCTACTGCTAATTTAACAGCATACAGAAGTTGTTTGTGTTTAGTCAATTTAAAAGAAAAACGTACTTTGGGTTTGGTAAACCATAAGCGATACGTATTATATTATAAAAAAACACAATTCCCATAGTAACCACCATTATTCTACATCATTATCATACTTCCCATTCACCAAACCGTTGTTCTGTAGCCACTTAGTTCCAACAAAAATGTACGTTATTGTTATCGAATACAATGAGCAGGCAACATTCAAATTAGTGTTCAAAGCGTATTTGATGTACGCAGTGTGTACTGAATGCATTCAGAACAGTGTACTATGTTTTGTCATCAATGGGTGTAAGTACTCATTCAATAGTCAGTTGCAAGGCAACTCGTTCACTTTAGTTTTCAAACGTCAGACATTCTTACATACCTGGGAAATAGTCTCAACTCAGTTATTGCAAATTCCTAATGTGCCCCAACCAATTTATGATTTCCGCCAGCTGTCATTAATTATTGATTCGTACCGGAACTTATTACATCATAAAAATGTCAGCTGTGCGAATGTGTTATGAGATGCATATGTTCTATAATCCGTCGTAGATAAAAGATACACAACTGCCCTTATCGATTCGAACGACCGATTTTGGGTGGAAGTAAACAAATGGATCTCTACACACACGTACAACAAATACGAAAGAAAGATGCCAGTGTGAAAACAGTGACACAAGAAATCCGAGTCGAGTGTCGTGATCTAGATGAGCTTACCACTATAGAGGAAATCCTGATAGCGATCGCTATAGAGAGTTTCTTGCACTGAACGCAAAGGAGGCGGTAAAGAGCTGCATGATCTGCCTAAGAGAAACGACTAGGGTCTTGTTGACTACGGGTTCTCTAAGATTCGGATGGGTGAGATACAGACTACGAGAACCATAGCATGTTTCAGATGAGCGCAATACAGACATGTGGCACAATCCTGCAAATCCCAAGAAAATCGTTCGGACAACTGTCTGAAATGGAGAGGAAGAGGCCGTAAAGCAATGTGCTGTCAAGCACAACCCATATACATGTCCTGCGAATCAGGGTGCGTAGACGGTAACGAACACTCAACAGGGAGTTATCAAAACCGAGCATTTAAAAACGCGATGGCCAATCGTCTGAATAAAAATGGGCAGGTTTAAGTCCATTCCAATTAACCTAAACCATTGTGGAGCCGCACAAAGTCTCCTTTCTCAAACGGTTAAGGAATATGGTGCCGATCTGGTACTGATCAATGAGCAGTATATGATGCCTGGCTCTGGCACAATTACATGGCAAGAAGGCAGCAACACAACAGCGGCCATCTGGACAACTGGAAATTCTCCCATAGAACACAGAAGTATCCAGCGGTAGGAAGGATTCGCCTGTGTTAAGATCAGAGGAATTCATTTCTACTGTTGTTACGCTTCACCAAGGTGGGAAATAGGAAAATTCAAATGTTTTTTGGACAGAGTAACACATGCAGCTAGAGATTTCATCGCTTAGGCGGTAGAATAGGGAAGCGCCTGGACCAACAGTAGAGATCATGCAATACTCGAAGAATCCTTCGCAGTCCTATATGTAGTGCGCTGCTTAAAGATGGAAGAAACGTTAATAACGAGAGAGGCAGCCCGATTCAAAATCGACATCACATTTGCCAGCTCCATATTAGCAAGAAATAAGGTGTGGCGATTTTTGGACTCCTACACCCATAGAGACTGTGGGGAGGAAGAATTGCGCATCTGCGTACGGCGTTGATTCTCTTCGCATCCCCATCATTCATTTAATAAAAGTTCCGCAGTAATTAGTTCGTCCAGAACAAACCGAATGAAACGCAGCAAAATGTCACCAAGGAGAAACGTCACACACACGAGAAACAAAATACTCAGGTTTGATATTATTAATGTTTTTTTTATTTCGCCACGGATCTCAATTCAAATATTTCACTTGGGGGAAAATTCCCAGCGAGTGAGGGAAAGAACAATTACATTACAAGCTTAACAATACGTCAAAGTTACTTGGTATGAACTGAACCACGATGGGAATATTAGCTTCGGTGGCTGTGACACTTTTTGGCTCACGAACTCAACACTACGACAACGACTCCGGGGTATATTTTTGCTCCTCGGCGCGCGACGAGGAGCGGGAGCTCGCGCGACCAGCGTGGTCGGCTGATGGAAATGGACTCAGCGATAATCACCTCGTGCAGATCTGATTCGCCAACGAGGAAAATTTTAGGTGCATTTTCCTTGAGGGAGAAAGTCTTCCTCTCCACTTGGGAAATACTTTACCTACCACAAGAGAAACGTAAAATCTCTCTTGGCGGAACAGCAAACCAGATCTCGTAATGGAGATCTTGGTGGTGTGTGTGATCGTTCAAATCCGATGTTGTTTACACGTGCTCGAAGGCAATGGAACAACGAAGCAGACAGGCGGCAACGACAAAGGAAGAAGCGGCCAAATGCTTCGTTCGGTAATGAGGGTCGTGTTTACGCTGTGTATCGTCGCTATAATAGACGTTGGGAAAAAGGTGCTAATGGGATTGGTGGCAGAAACGAATCCCTTGCCTGCATTTGTATATGCAGGGTAATTTGTTGCGGCTGAAAAAGAAATTGAAGATTGTTTGTTAGTGGGAAAACAAACGATGAGTTGGATCTTGTGCATGTTTACATGCGTAGGAATATGGTTTATGGCATCTCCGACTGGTATAGGAACCGAGTTCTTGTTTATACTAGAAAATGCTAGAGGATTCGGTTCCGATGATAATGATTGGGATGCGGGAATTGTTTGTCGATTGGACAAACCAATCGCGGGTCGGTTTATTGCAGCTGTAAAAACAAGCTGTTCGACATAGCATTTTAAATGATAACAAAGGGTGCCGAATGATTTGGTAGTCATGGTGCACATTAAAGAATTATTTTTCAGGAATTTTAGCTAATGCGTTGTATGCATTAAATGTCCTTGTAAAAGGAAATGTTTCGGGTATGCTGGGTGGAGATTGCGGTGCAGGTGTGGGAAAGTTGAAATTTGCCTGGGAACCGAAGGTACCGAATAGGTTTTGGGATTCGTGAAAAGGTAGAAAAGAAATCTTACAGGAAATTATATGCGAAGAGATGCATGAGAGGTAAGTTTTTTTTACAGGGACTTTTAGGTTAATGATTTGATCTCTTTAATGCGTGGAGCATTTAAGATGCTAATGCGATTGCATTAGTGAAATTAGGAGATTGGGTGAAAGTTATGGGGGTTTTTCAGGAAAGCGAACCATGGGGTTTGGCGGAACCGCCACAAGACCAACAGGGCGGTACCAAATACCGCCACACAGGAGATTCATCGCTGACAGATTGGCAAAGAAAGCCAAAAAAAAAAATGGGTGGAATGAAAAGGACCTCGATGTGGAACTGCTCGATTATATACGGGAACACCAAATCGAACAATTCAATGCAGAGCCCAATGCCAACAGGCACGCTGGAAAAGTCATGAAGTGGGTAACTAACGCGCGTGACGCTTCTATGCCACGACAAAGACAACCAGCACGGGCTATCAACCCAGTGTATTGGTGGAACCCAGAAATCGCCCATGTGCGCGAGGAGTACAACAGGTTACGACGCTTGCAACAAAGAGCAAGAAACAGTAACACCTACCGACAACTACGTGCGGAATTCGTCAACAAACGGAAGGAGTTGAGGAATGTGATCCGCAAGAGTAAATATGAGGTCTTCTGCTCCCTAAGGGATGAATTAAATAAGAACCGATGGGGCAGCGCCTACAGGATAGTCATGAGGTTACATAACAGTAGTCAACTGCAAAAGATTAAGTGACATGGCCAGAATCGTTGCTGATCTTTTCCTGCAGTGTGAAGACACGAGAGCACAAGAAGAATGGAACATCACTGAAAGAGTAATACCCGCAGTTACTACCGAAGAAGTCCTCTTGACGGCAAGGGTCGTTAAAAATTCCTAACGCTGTGGTGAAGACTGCTTTAACTAAAAAGCTAGAAGTCTTCAGCAGTCGTTTCACCACCTACCGCCAAACAAGACACTTTCCTCGAGGATGGAAAAAACAGCGACCTGTACTTATATGTGCTTATACCAAAAGGAGTAAAGGAACCATGAGCGTCCCTCTATCGCTCGTTGCGGATGCTGGACACAACTTGGAAACTGATTGAGCGGGTAATTCCCGCACGCTTGGAAAAAATCACTGGGGGCACATCGGGATTCTCTGAATGACAGTTTGGATTCTGGGAAGATCAACCAGTAAGGCTCTATCTGTGGTGTGACATCACTGGAGCACGATGACTATGAAGAACCAAAAAATACTGCGCCGTGTTGACACGACGTTAAAAACGCATTTAACTCGACGAGCTGGAATCAGATACTAGAAGCGTTGGACGAACTACAAGTCTCACCCTACTTGGTGCTTATAATAGCAAGTTATCTCTCGGATAGAATACTGCTCTATGACACAGATGAGGAACCACAGAAATATAAAATAACAGCGGGGTCTGTATTAGAATTTAAAATAACAGCGGTCTGTATTGGGCCGCTATCATAGAATATCATGTATAATGGTGGGCCCGGAATAAATGTACCGGAAGGAGTAAGAATCATTGGGTATGCACAAAATTTGTGAATAGTAGCCGTAGCTAAACATTTAGATGACCTGGAGAATATTTGTTCCCATACAATCGAGAGCATTAAATGCTGGCTAGATATAGCCGGACTGAAACTAACCACACAAAAGACGAAGGTAATTTTAATAAGCAGCCGCAAGAAAGTTGAACACCTTGATTTGGAAATAGAAAGACAGTCAGATCCAGTCCCTCTATTGAATATCTTGGTGTTACCCTTGAGAACAGGTTGACCTTTAAGGACCACCTGCTGCTCAGACTGCTACCCAATGTCGGAGGACACTGGCGCCACATAAGGAAACTGATAACCAGTGTTAACACCTCCATTATAATGTATGCAGTCCACATGTGGACAGGAGCCGCACAGTATACGTCGTACATGATGGGAGTGAACTCAGCACATAGGCTGGCGACATTAAGAGTATGCTGCTTTTTCCGAACGATATCCTAAGATGCCATAAACATCTTGGCTGGGAGGAAACCACTTGACATTGCAACTAAGGAAATCGCTGTTTTCCATGAGATTGACGCACTCGTCTCGCAAGAGAATCGCCGGCGAATGGGGTCACAAATAGAGATCTCAAGCCAAAGAGTATGGCGACCAAATTGGGATTCTTACACCAACGGAACGTGGACCTACAGCGCATAGCAAGGATAGTGAAGAAGGTGAATTGAGCACACGATGAAACGGGTGAGAAGCGAAACATTGAAGCATCATACCAACAGCTGCGTATGTGAATTCTATCGTTAGTCTCAAGTACACTCAACTAAGGTGGAATTGCTATGTTATCGCTATGGTACACGGCCTCTGATGCTTTGCTTATTCAAATTTTCTTTCGATGTTCTTCACTACTTGCTTGCATATTGTGTGTGGATCTGTTAGAAACGCCACACTACTCCCTCCTCAGTAACTTTGTTACGATCAACTTCGTGTTCTTCACTATTTGCTTGTATATTGTGTGTGGATCTGTTATAAATGGCATCGAACCTCACCACGATACCTGATATAGAAACCTGGGTGAAAAGAAAACGTGGCGAGTTGAGCTACCACTGGATTCGGCTAAGAGCAGGACAGCATTCATATCCATAGCAATACCTTCACAAATATAAGCATGTTAATCGCCCATACTACTTGTACTGCGAAAGCAAAACAGAAAATGTGGAACACAAAGTGCCTGAGATTCGACGACGATGAGACGAGCAGTTACTCCGATGCTAAGTTCGAAACAAGCATGGTTCGTTACAAATGAGATTCCTTGTGGCATAATGCAGCAGTTGCGGCGCGACAAACGTTAAATAAATGATCAACAAAATAACATTTGTAATTTTATTTCTATTCATGTTTCAAATGTGCAAAAATGTAAGGCCCACCCTATACCTCAGTACCTCAGTCGTTACGGTAGTAGGTAAGCTTATATGAATAACGCTTGTATTAGGGTGAATAAATGATTTTGGTCTCACTAAAACCCTAGAACCCACCCTCATTCCCTCTTCCAAGCTTCCGGCCTATTGTCGCCGTACCCTGTCTGGCCACTTACACCACCGTCTGTGCACCTTCGGAAGGCTCCCTCTTTAAATTAATTTTTTGTTAATCCCTAGTTTTTAAGTTAGTTCGTAAGTTTTTTTATATTTTTATACCGCTTGTACTAAGGGAAATATATGAGGGTTCTGCCCTCACCAAATTTAAATTTAAGAGTGACTACGGATTTGCTTGGTACAACTCTAGAATAACATGGTCTGAAATGCTGGAGTAATGTACTATAGAATAAACACAGATACTGCCTGGGGATCTGAAAACCGGACGCGTGTGCAGGGACAAAATGCCATGAACTCTGTACATAAGAAACCAAAACCCTGATCATATAAACAATCATGCTCCAAGATGACCATATCAGCTTGATGGGCGCGATGCTGTCAAACGGCTGCTACCCTTACCAAGCTGTTTCATGTTCATGCAACCCGAAGTCACCTGCGAAAACTCACCGAAGAGCCCACGCACTCTCAGCGTGTCCCGCCAGGAATCGACCACTTGGGATTCATACATTCACCCTGTTTGTCTTTTCCTCAGATCTCCGTCATCCCGTCTTTAACGAAAGTCCTGTTAAAAAGTGTGAATCCTTGAGTCAAGTAGACTCTATTCATCTCGGTTGAGTTGCGGTCGGTGTGTTGGTTCGTTGGCCCGGTTGGAAAGTTTGTCAATTACTACTCAGTTCTTGACAAAAGTTCGCTCGTTGAATTCAAAGCGACAATGTGCATCGTTCGGTGCGGAAAGCGATCCCACCAATTAATGGAGCCCCAAACACATCTCTTGGACATTTGAATAAAAGGAAAACAAGTGTTAGGAAAAAGTTATATATAAGGAAACGTTAGAAGAATATTCCAATCACCACTCTACAGTGAACCAAAAGTCAAGTGAATTTCAAGCGCACGATAAATATCGGCCCAGTGAAATTATATGCAATTTAACGATGGTGTCATTGCTGGTTTACGATAAAGTTATGAATGATCTTAAACGAGTTATCAATTATCTCAAACGAGGAGTTGGTTACATGTTCAGGAATCAAAAAGCAGAAAGATTTATAAATTAAGTGGAAGATTTGAGTTCAACAAAGGAGCTTACGTGCTGTTGTCAACATGGTTTTCGAAACTTCTGTGACTGATGTTATCAGTAAGGTGCTTCACGACCTTGTAGGAAACTTCGATGGCAAGCAGCTGAAAATTGCACCTCAATTTAGTTCAAATAAGCGAAGTTGCCTTTAAACAAAAACAGAAGCCTGCAGTATACGCTTCCTTATTTATTCCCACTATAACTCTTAGCTGGGGGGATGTGAGCGAACATACAGAGCAAAGTCACTGATTGCTTTCAACACGACGATCCTTGTCCCTGTTCAATCAAAGTTGACATGCAGTCTCCACGTGACACCCCTGGATAGCTACTTTGGCACCCGCCAAGTAGTGAACCAATGCATGCAGCGACATCCTGAGAAAGGTTGGCGTAAGGCTAATAACCTTGCTCGGAATAACAAGCTATTATGGCAAATCTATCAAAGCCTCGGATATGGACCGGATATACAACAACGACCACGGAAACGAAAATGGCTAAACGATGTGAGCATTTTCTCATGGAACGTCCGCTCATTATAAAGAGCTCGAGCTGCACAGCAGTGTTCAGTCAGTGTTCTTTGAAATTCGGCAAATTGTCCTTGCATGGTTAATAATATTGTTATTATTTCTGAATGTGCCTCTGGTGCAGGCATTTTCCCATTACTATATGTATGTTCCATGGATGCTGGTTGCTTAGGAGCACCGGCCATTTGTGCATATGACACACAAGGAGCCACGAAATTATTGTAAGAACGAGTCGATGCTCTATCCGAATATAAGACTGACATAACAGTATTACAAGAATTAAGATGGACGGGGAGTGGTGTTATCCAAAGAGAGGAGTCTGACATTTAGTACAGCAGTCATGCAAAACACCATGTGCTCGGGGAGTAGGCTTTCTAGTCAGCCAAAAACTGAAGCATGCCATTATCGGCTTTAATGTAATAAATGAAAAGCTATGCACTCTTCGCGTGCGAGGCAAGTTTAAGAACATTAACCTCATAAGCGTTCATGGACCTACAGAAGAGTCCCCTGGCGAAAAAGAAGAATTCTACGATAACATCGAACAGGCCCTCAATGCCTGCCCAAGATGCGATGTGAAAATCGTTCTTGGTGATTTGAATGCGAAAATAGGTCGGGAGGCGGTTTTCAGGCACTGCGCAGGTTCCTTTAGTTTGCATGAGAACACTGATGACAATGGACTACGAGTCATCGAAATGTACCGTCGAAAAACTTGGTCGTTGCGAGTACCAGGTTTCGGCGTAAAGATATCCACAAAGCCGCCTGGGTATCACCTGATGGAGCCACTCGCAACCAAATTGACCACGTGTTGATAGATCACCGCCACTCCTCGAGCCTGATGACGGTACGAACGTACCAAGGTGCCAACGTCAACTCGGATCACTATCTTGTTGGTACAGTTTTCCGAGCACCAATTGCCTTACAGAGACGTATTGCATCCGCGGATCAGGCTCGAATCAACACGGCTGCCTTACGCAATGAGAACACCAGTAACACCTTTGGTCATGCGTTAAGACTTGCCCTCGAAGAGCTCAACGGAGGGAGAGTAAGTCCTGGGGCCAGAATGACGGGTGTAGAAGAGAAATGGACACGCCTTAAGAATACTATCATTAGTACTGCCAACTCCATCTTAGGCAGTAGTCGTAGAGATCGGAGCGACTGGTTTGATGATGAGTGCAAATTGGCGACTGAATGTAAGAACGCTGCATACCGGGCAATGCAGCAGTCTCATAGGAAGCGGGTACGCGAGAAGAAATATAAAGACCTCAGAAGATGAAAAAAGACGACAGACAAAACAAAATTGCCTGGAAAAAAATCTAGTCTGTGAAATAGAGAAAAGTAGAGAGCGAGGTCCGCACCAGGCGCAGAAGTTCTACCAAATAATCCGCAGTATGACGCGGTACACACCACGGTGTACTGTTTTTTTTTTATATACAATTGCGCGCACAAAAGGGGATTTTGAAGTACCCTTAAATGTCAGAGCACAGTGCGAACGGATGGAGAGGAAGTGGATAAGGAAAGGAGGTGTCGATGTATATTGGTCTTGAATGTCTGGACATCACAGCGGACAGGAAACACATGATCAGACAGAACATTCCACATTCGTGTGGTTCCGTTAAAGAATGACTCTCTACGTTTATTTGTGCGCCTAAAGTCCACTTTCAATGTGAACTGATGCGCATTCAGAGATTGACGAGTATCGTGGGAATATGTCTAAAGGGGCGGAACACATTCAGCAAGTTCAGTTGAGCAACGACCGTGGTAATACCTATAGAAAAGAGATAGCCATGATACGTTGCGCCTGTGTTCTAACGAAGGAATTGATCGACTTACGGCTGGGTCCCCAATAAGTTTCACTGATCGTTTTTGCATCCTGTCGAGCACGTGTAGTGCAGTTTTGGATGCGCCTGACTAAATATGAAAGTTGAACTCCATTGTTGGACGAATATACGCCTTGGTCATAGTGAACAAGTTGGATGGAGTGAAGTATCTTTTGCATCTCTTAAGGAACCCCATACCTTTGACTGCATTTTTCGCAACTTCAAATATGTTGTCATTCCAATTAAGAGTCGAATTAATTCGAGTGGCAAGGATTGATAGTTCCGTGGCTTCGTCGATGCAAGTGCCGTTCATAGACAGTATATTTACTTTGGGGCTCGCCTTTGACGACAAGAGACAGCACTGAGTTTTTTTGGCATTGAATTCTACTCGGTTAGATATATGATATATCTTGTTGAGGTCTGAATTCAATCTATCAAGCATAAGTTGCTGGTTGGTAGTGACGTTCGAAGAGTTTGGACGGGAGTGTTCGTATGAGTATGAGAAACTCAACGTACTATCATCAGCAAACGAGTGAATTGGGTTGTGAGTAATTGACAAGAGATCATGTATAAAGATGAGGAAGAGAGTGGGCCAGAAAGATAGTCTCTTATCCATTGGATCAGGGAATTGTCCACTCCATATGAATGCAATTTTGACAAAAGAGCTGGATGCCAAACTCTGTCGAAGGCTTTTGAAATATCCAATGCGACTATCTTGCTTTCGCCGAGGTAGTGGCTGGAATGGCTCCACTTTTCGGTAAGATACGCCATCAGATTTCCTGTGTATCTGTTGCTACGAAAGCCTTATTTGCGGTCATTGAGGAGGTCATTTGATTCCAGACATTTCGAAAGTTCAGGGTTGATAAATGATTCCATTACCTTGGTGAGAATAGAAGTTAGTGCTTTGGATCGATAAGAAGAAAGGGATGATTTGTCACCCTTTTTGTGAATTGGGTGAATGTTCACTGACTTCCATCTATTTGGGGCTAATGGAATAAGACAAATGGAAGAGTTTCCGCAGTGGTTTATCGAGTGAAGAGGTACATCTCTTCAAGAGGATTGGGGGAATGCCATCCGGACCAGCGGATGTGTGTGTGTGTAGCTATTTGAGTGCGCGGGGAACAGTGCGCGTTCGGAAACAAATCTGGCTCATGGTGTGCTGCTTGTGCTCAAGTTGAGGCGGAACTGATGTGGTATCAGGCAACGTTGAGTTGACTGCAAAATGTGCAGGAAGTAGATTCGCCTTCTCTATTGCAGTGGTGACTGGTTTGTCATCGACTATAAGCGATGGAATGGTCGAAGGGACTGAGTTTTGAATGTTTTTCACGAATGCCTAGACGTTTCTACTACCTGTGGGAGAGTGTAGTATTTTTTGTCTTTTGGTCATGCAAGAACTTGGCGCGTTGAATATACGCATTGCAGTCATTTCTAGCTCTCTTAAATCTTTTCTGGTTTTCTTCAGTATTGTTTGATTTATACAATCGGACGCTCAACTCTTTAGACTTAATGGCTTCTCTGCACGCGGAATCGAACCACATATTTCCCTTGGGTTCATTTTGAGAGCTTTCTCATTAACGTTAGTGTTGGTTAGAGGAAATTTAGCTGACATGACACAGTGGTCTGAAGTGCCCAAGGGCGAAGAAACTTCAATTGTGTATTTGTTTGGGTGGGTAGTGAGAAACAGGTCCAGTATGTTGGCGAAATGACCATATATGTCTGGTACCCGTGTTTTGAATCAGCAAAAAACTGGACATATTGACCTTCAGGTGTTGTGTGTCCGGTGTGACGAAGCCACTGAGAGTTATGCACATTAAAATCACCCGCAATAACGATTTCAGTGTGGGGATATAGGGTCAAGATCCTATCGATAGAATCAGACAGAGCATCAAATTCGTTTAAAGATGCGTCCAAGTTTGGACTTCCATAAAGAAAGCAGTAATGTATGATATGCTTACGATGGTGAAGTTTTAGCCAAGAGAAATTAAATTCTGGGTTGGAACAGAGCCCACATTGTGGCAGAAGCTGATAAGCAATATCATTTCGTATGTATGTGGCTATACCACGATGTGGAAAGAACAGAGGCACTAACTTATATCCAGGTAGATTAAAATCGAAAATATCTGTATAAGTAATTACCTGCGTTTCGCTAGCATAGTTGGTTTCTGGTTAGAAACGTGGACAGCCACAGAAGATAAATTGCATCTCAAGCCGCGAATGTTACACAAATCAACGCGAAATTCCCGCTCCATTGAAATGGCCCTACGCAGAAAACCAATACCGCCTCGGGAAAGAATGCAAGTCGGGACACCAGCAATAGATAAGCGAAAGCAACCACTACAGGTGTTATGCCCTTGTAGTAGGTGCCCCACTAGATCCGTGCCGAAATCCAGGTCACATCTCTTTCGTGACGGATATTACGCCACTCAAAAGAACAAAAACCCTTCAAAGATTATAAATCAATCGAGAGTATCGATGCCTGAGGGACGCAAACAGAGGTGCGAGGAAGAGGAAAACAGACACAGGGGATGATAAGCGTAGAGGGTTTTCCCACATTGCACATCACTCGCGTGTATATTCTCCCACTTTTCAGAGCACTAAGACGCGTGTGTGGAGATCCGTTTATTTGCATAGGAAGGATAAAGAGGGTAATCAGATCACCGATCCTGAATGCATTCTGGAGCGATGGGAAGTGCACTTCAATGAATTGCTAAATGGCCAGCTCACAGAATTAGAGGCTCCACTAATGCAAGATCCAGACCAAATACTGCCGCTACCAAGCATTGGGGAAACATTAAAAGTCATAAGACAGCTCAAATATAAAAAAAACTTAATCAAATAAAGCCCCCGGAGCTGATCGCATACTAGCTGAGCTGATCAAAACTAGAAGGGACACCGTTACATCACGCAATTCATGAAATCGTGGTGGACGTATAGGAGCAAGAGGAGATGCCGGAAGATTGGCATCGTGGAATACATAGGAAGGGAGATATCACAGTATGCAGCAACTATAGGAGTATAAAATTGCTGAGTACCGCCTATAAAATACTCTCCTCTATCCTATAAGATCGAATAGCCCCATACGCCAAAGGCACCATTGGTCAATATCAGTGTTGCTTCATCCCAGGCAAATCAGCGATTGATCAGATATTCACCTTTAGGCAGGCGATGGAAAAATGTCTGGAATTTAAGATTCCATTATATCATCTATTCATAGACTTTAAGGCCGTCTACGACAACCTAACCAGGGTAGAACTATATAATGCCATGAGAGAGTTCGGCATTCCAAACAAATTGATACGACTTTGTAGGTTGACCATGACCAACGTAACTAGTCAAGTAAAAATAGCGGGATTGTTGTCCAAACCTATGAACATCTTTAATGGACTCTGTAGCGTCTCTAACAGATACGCACACAATACACAAGCAAATAGTGAAGAACACGGAACGAAAATCGAATAAGAGAATGCATCAGAGCCGTATACCATAGCGATAACATAACAATTCACATCAGTGGAATATAATTGAGTTTAAAAATCGAATTCTAAACACGACAAGTAGCCTGATGTGTTACGCTTTGGTTCAATTATTGGTGATTTTAACTGTCATAGCGTCAGTTCGAATCACACGCCTTTCACTATTATCCCAAACGCTACAACTCCAACAAGGGGGCGGTTGACCACAGGCCCGTCTACATGAAGATGTCTTAACACTTAAACTGTGAACTTCTAAGTTAAATGCCCTGGTAAAAAGCGCTGAAGGTTTTCTTTAACGGTGGGTGGGACTCCTAGCACGAATGTGCGAAGAGGAGCCTGTCCGAAAAGTCCTTTGTGGCAGGATATATGGAAGAAGACAGCGGGGCAGACCTTGCCTGCGATGGACGGATGGTGTAGACCAGGACGCCCAGAGCCTGGGAGTGCCAAACTGCATGACATCGGCTCGAAATCGGGACCGGTGGAGAGACTTGCAAAATAAGGCCAAGACCGGATCCCAGTTGTAGTGCCTATGATGATGATGATGACATTTAACCCGGCTTGTCGCAACAATGACATGGAACAGAATCGCAGCAGAAGAAACGGACAAAAGAAATTCCTGGCTAGCCATAATATAGGCAGAAAGATACGGAAAGAAGGGTCGGTGGGGGGCTAAAATAGTAAGAGAGAGAAGGAAGTAAAAATGAGAGTTTGGAAAGATGTGAATACAAGAAGCAGTGAAAGGTTACAGGACCGATGGAGAGACTTGCTAGATAAGACCGAGACCGGATCCCAGTTGTAGTGCCGATAATGATGATGATAACCCTTAGCTGAACATAAACAATTATTATTAAAATAAATTCCCCAACTGTAAGTAATCCATACCACATATTTTATTCCGTAGTGAAATATAAAACTTTTTTTCAGATGTGTACAACTGTTGATGGATGTTTAATCGGGGTTAATTTGAACATTTATATGTTTTTATTTTGTAAAATTAATTGAATAGATATATTGTTACATTTATCACTTACCTTTATCTTGACGAACGCCTCATTGCAGTCCGCCAGCAGGTACTTAGCCTTCCGTGAATATATGCGCACAACGCCCAATAGCAGATGGCCCGATGTCCGAAGGGCTAGCTTGACCTTTGGCTGCATAATACCTTGTACTGACTGTTCGATGTTTGTTTCGAACACATGAGCCTTGGTCAACTTCTTGTCCCAATGAGCCGCCAGCCATATTCTGGCCAGCGGTCCCTTCTTCGCCAATACAATGTGGGCATAAAACATGTTCTATTTTCACTATGCAACCGAATAATGAAATTTCCCGCGAAAATCACCGTACAAAATAAACACCGAATCAAAATAAAAATAAAAACTAAAAAAAAATAATTAAAAAAAAAAAGAAACCAAAACAAAAAGAACTGAAGTCACGAAATTTACAAGTGATTTATTCCCAACGAGTCTTATCTCTTCCTACTCCAAAAAAATATATAATTTAACATATTTATCGGAATGAAGTAGGATTTTCTACTATATTTGCAGAGGTGTTATTAGTTGCGGAAATTTTCTCTTCTTTTTACTTGGCTGGTGGTAAATAAAACCGATATGACCGTCGACGTTGGTTTGTATAAAGAAATTAAATGTGAAAAAATGAAATTTGTCCGATGCTGCACTAATTATCTGCATTGCTTGGGTCCCGCGCCAGACCCTGTTTTACAAATGTTCATTAAGTTCTACGTGTATTTGGTCTTAATTATAATTTTTTTTAAATGTTTTTATTAATAATTTTTTATTGCACTTTATTGTTCTCGATTGATTTCAAATTTACACTTATAAAATGGGACACGAAAGTTGATATTTTTCACTTGGCACTTGGCGCCCAAACACAAGCGACCGAGAAACGATGCCAAATTTACACTTTGGATTTGTCCTTTTATTTATTATTCAATGAGTCCACGTGCACAAATAATTTAATAAAATTTAACTGTTTTTTTATGATAATTAAACAAACTTTTCGTGGCAATATAAAATTTTACGTCGTAAGATGAAATTTTCTACGTTCTTAAAATGGCGTCCAATTCTTGAGAAGACAAAAAAATGTATGCGCTCAGCAAGAAAAGCAGGCGTCACTTTCAACAGTCAGCATCGGTATAGTGTTCAAAAACAGATGGAGCGGTAGTAGCAGCATAGTTAAAACTGAACGCAAATCCGAAATACAAGCCATTGTTGGTTCCTGTTTTTTATTGATGCATCTTGATATTTGTATTCAATCATTATTAATGATGGCAAAATAAAGTGAATTATTTGATTCCAAGATAAAATTCACAGTGAATAATATTAAGAGTAAATAAAATGAGAATCATATCACAATGATTGTAGTCTTCGCTTAACGAAGGAAATGCGAACAAAGAAGATATACGAAACGAGTACTGATATAGTCGGTGACATTGGTTAATTTCGATTATTGTCACGAACTTTAGTGCGGGGGAGTCTTTAGGACACTGCGTGCTTCGGTAGTGATTAATTCGGCAAAGATACAGTGACAAATTCAATCTCTTATCAAAATTGAAATCCTTCGGATATCTACGTTGCACCATGGACAAGTTTTATAAAATCGACATCAATCGAACAGAATGGGATATTCCGGAACGATACCAGGATCTTCAGCCAGTTGGATCCGGAGCTTACGGACAAGTTTGGTAACTTCTCATTCGTGTATCTTAATTGTGATTATTAACAAATACCGTGTGTAGCAAATTAAAGACATGTCAGAGATCTGCAACATTAAAAGAAACCCCTAATAATAGTCTATAAATAGGCTTGTGAATACTTTAGTCATGTCAGGGCAGAGAACGAGCTGTATCGCTTCTAGATTTCTCATAAATTACTAATTACAATCAATGGTAGGGTGTTTTAGACCGGTCGCGAAGGCATTCGTGTGACGACATTAGAAGGGTGAGTGGGCGTCGTATATATTGTGTTGGTGCTTAAATACACTCGACTGAATTGTCTTTCTCACCTGTAGAATCTCACACCTGGAATTGGCTAATTACATTTCTCACCCACATATGTTTATCACAGATTTCATGCGTTCACTACTTTTACTTATTATATAATTGGCCCCCTGCCTCTGTTCGATGACGATTCAAATGATAGTCGGGAATTCGCGTTCCTGATAAGCGGTACTACTGCTTCTATAGTTTTGTACAGTGATCGTTCTCATTTAAGTAGCATGTAAACAAAAAGTATGAACATCGCGTTGGAGGAGTGAAAGAGGTAGCCAACAACTCTGGTCACAGAAGACTTAGAGAGCGCTGCAGGTCGGAATAGCCCTGAACTTTGTGGGACAAGGTATTCAACATATCGTAATAAGATATTTAACATATCATAACATTCACAAGAAATTCAACGTTCAACATATCACGACTTATGCACGAACTTAGACGTGAGATCGTCGTATAAGAGACACCCCACCGAAGGGTAGCGGGGGGCTTGTGTATAGATAAGGCGCTCTAGGCTGGCCCAAACCCAGTCCTATTGTTAGAAGTCACATGATGTGCAATAGCCAGAAAAAGGATGGCATTAACAATTAAAAAAAATACTGTAGCGAGCTTAGGGTTCGCTGGATTAATTATTTTTAATAAATAAGAGCCGTTAAATCGATTTTGAATTAATGTAACACTTTATTAGTCTGTTAATAACAACCGTTACTTTTACCGTACACTTAACGATTTCTTGACTTATCGCTTCCGTACTTATCGCGTATTTTACTGCTTACTTCTTACTTCTCCATGATCTGTGTGCGACGTATTTATACCGTTTCCTCATTCTGATTCGGCGTTACGTTTCCGTCCGTTCCATAGCCTTGAATGTTCTATTGTTCATAGTCTCCAGTTTTCCAGTACTTTCTAGAATCTTCTAGTACTTTGTTTTGGACTTTCTCGAATATTCTAGTACTGATTGTCATATGCGTCACACTACCCTCCACCTACATTAGTTCGTCCCGAACTAAGTTCACTGGTCTTCTGGGCTAACAAAAAGTCGCCAGTCGGTCACGATGTACCACTTTCATCTTGGCGTTCGGTCTTCGCTGAATCATATAGACAACGTCGTTAATTCTTGTGAGAATCTTATACGGTCCTTCCTAATGTTGCTGCAACTTCGGAGACCTTCGTTTTTGCCGATGAGGGTTATAAAGCCACACGTTATGGCCTACATTAAATCCGGATGCGTTGGCTCGAACGTCGTACCTTGTTTTCATCCTGTCACTTGATACCTTGATTTGCTTTCGAACCAAAGTGATGAATCTCATCGAGGCGATTTCTCCATTCGGCTACGTAGTCTTCCGTCTTATCTATGGCGTCTGGCGGTATTCCGAATCGCAGATCGGCTGGTAATCGTATCTCTCCTCCAAATATAATTCTTACTGGAGAATGGCCTGTCGTATCGTGATTAGCCGATCTATAACTCATGAGAAAGGTTTGTACATATTTGTCCCAATCTCGTTGGTGATCACTAACGACCTTCAATAAATGCTCTTTCATTGTTCGGTTGAACCTTTCGACCATTCCGTCTGACTGCGGATGTAAGGATGTGGTCCTGGTTTTCCTTACGACCAGTGCCGCACAGATGCCTTGAAATATCTGTGATTCGAAGTTTCGGCCATGATCGGAATGAAGCTCACAGGGAACTCCATATCTGCTGATCCAATTATTGGTAAGCTGCTTAGTGACGGTTGTTGCTTCTTGGTTTGGAATTGGAAGGACTTCCACCCACTTGCTGAAGTAGTCCATGTATTTGGGCATGTATTTGTTGTTGTCGTTGGTTTTTGGAAATGGTCCTGAGATGTCGATTGCAATTCGCTCGAAAGGGGCGCCCACGTTGTACTGCTTTTAACTTCGTTAGCATGGCCAACGCTCCCGGTATTCCAAAGCGAATCACCAGTTCCTTCATTACCTCTTGTGGATCCTCGGCAATATATAGGAAACTTTTAACGGCTTCTCTCGCCCTTCCCTGAAGAGCTCTCCGAAGACGCACCAAGTTCTGCGCGTGTGTGGATCTGACGGCCGTATCTTCGAATGATATCCTGAAAGGCAGCCAAGCCTCGCTGGCGCCGTTGAAATGGGGCAACTTAATCATCTGCCTCGAGGTAATTGCTCCGCAGGGATGCTGGCGAGAGACTGGCTTTGGCATGGGCCAGATCCTGGAGGTCACTCCGTTCCTCCTGTTATGGTATTTTATTTAACAATTAAATAATATATGTATTTATATATTTGAATATATGCAAAGGTAAGTAAGCGGAAAAGGACTTACTTGGTTGATCTTGTGCGTCGCTTATTGTGGATGTTGTCTCAGCTGCTGGTGTTTTCGGCGACTGGCAGGTTGTTGGTTATCGGGATCCTCGTTTTTCAGCGTGATGCTCCCCTGGGTTGGTTGATCTTGGTCGGCTGAGGAATTACCAAATCAACTGCACTCACTCTATTCCGCCGGCAAACTTCCTTAACGATTTTCTTCGGCTGAGAGTTTAAAAGAATTACCAAATCAACTGCACTCACTCGATTCCGCCGGCAAACTTCCTTAATGAGTCTCTCTTGTTTTTGATTCAAATTGTTGTTTCAACTTTTCTTCATTTGATGTTATCAACTGCTTGATTTTATACCATTCATTTTATTATAATTTTTGATACTATATTTATTTTATTTTTCGTTATTTTATTTTAATTTAAATGTGTCTTGACTGACATTTTCTGTTTTCAGTTGACTGCGTCCTTCTCTAGTTTTTCGTCGTATATCGTCGAATGAATTATTTTTTGTCATTGCCGTGGACGTTTAATTATTTTATCCGGCGCCAACGCCGTCTTTTTATTATTTTTCTACCAAGTAGAATTTGCACAAAGTAGTTTATGCAAATTAGCTACTTGGGGATTTGTTTTCCTTTTACAGGTAGAGAGGGGAACTTACGAGGGGGGATTAATGAATGTTAGGGGGGACCTGGATGCGAAGTAGGTCCGTAACACTCCTCGTAATGCGGCAACCTGTCGTCGTGAGTTAGCCTCTCTCACTTTTTCTTCAGTCAGCCTCGTTAGATTGTCCTGCAAGGGTCCTGCTGGTACTCATCTTCGGTAGCCTCGCTTTGGCTAGTTTCGTCTTCGAAACTTGCTCTCACCAATTCTAGTCTCGCTCGTGCCAGTTTCGCCTTTGCCTCGGCTATTTCTAGCTCTCGCATGGCGACTTCCAACTTTGCCTTGATCTCGGGCCTCCTCAATGACCTTACGGAGCTGCCTCTTGAGACTATGCCTCGTGCTTCCTGTCGCCCTTTGATCTTGGCACGGGTGTTCCGGGCAGTCCTCCTTGGTGACGCTGGCCCTCTGGTTTCCCTGTTGGTGCGTTGGGTCGATCCCCCGCCCGGGGGTGTGGGGTTCAGAGTGGTTCTCCTTCGCTTCGGTCACGTGTACAGATTTCCCCTTCTGGCAAGCGCTCCGACTTGTCCGTCGTAATATCTTCCAAGTCGTGTGGGAGATTCTTCTCCTGTCACGCTTACATCTGGTCCGGTGCTGCCCACTCCAGGTTGAGTAGACAGTCCTCCCAAAGGGGATGGCAACGTCCTCCTGGCTTTGGCCGATCTCGTTATCGCCGAGATCCGGCTCAAAGGACCAAAAACTGTTACTGCTCTGGGCGCCTTTTTCGGCGACGTCTCAGCTCCATTCTCCCTGCGTGGACTGTATTCCGTCGCTGGCCGGCCAAACGATTTGTTTGATTAGCGTGCCGTATTTGCAGAGCCGGATTCTCCTCTGGACGAAGAGTGATATTGTCTTGCCCAGCACGATTCTTATATTCTTCAAGTAAAACACCGCTGCTACAATTGCTTAATCTTTATTACTCTGTCAAGTCTCTTTGCAACTCGGAGCTCCCGCGGCAACTCCTGCTGTTCTAAACAAAAAAAAATGGGGTGGCTAGAGGCCGACTTATACGAGAGAGGGACAAATGTATCCTTCATCTTGTCCTTGGCTTCTCGTCATCTTGCGATAACCAGAATCACCCACATACGTGAGGATGTTGAGCTCGGTCTCAAGATAGCTGAAAATATTGGGGGAGGAGGTATCTAAAGATAGTGTGAACAGGGTTAGTTCAAATGTTCTCTAACTACTTCGATGAAGGGATGGTGGGAAAGAAATTGTACAAGACCGGTGGGTCTTGAGTGCGGTAATAAACGCAGATCACGTTTTTGGCGTCTGATAATCTACGCTTTGGTCAGTATGTGCCTGTATTTGTGCGGTCCTGTACTGTGCGCGTGTGTGTGTGTGGTGTGTTAGCAGTAGACCCTATGGGATGGGTCAAGGAATCCTCTATTATATAGGTGAATGTTGTTGGGAAGGGCGCTTTCTTCAGTTTTGTACTGAAGAAGAAATTATGGTGATCTGATTCGAAGAGATCGAGAGAGAGAGAGAGAAGGGTCAATAACGCAGGACTCTCGTACAAGTAGGTCCTCGCTGTTCTGAATGCTTTCGAGGTACTTGTATGCTAATTGTAGCAAATACTCGTCGATAGGGATTTTTCTATATCCTTTTCTTTTCCTGTTCCTTTCCATTTCCTTTACAGGTAGAGAGGGGAAATTTGTGGAAATTAGTGGGTGTTGGGCGAGGACACGGAGGCGGAGTCCGTAACAGGGAGAATGGAGGCGCTTTGATATAGGTGATAGTTTGGGTAATGGCTACCGTCAGGCCTTCTAGAGTGGTTGGTGCATCTTCTGAAGAGTTTTCCTTCGAAAACTCGAAGTCTTTCCATTTGGGCCGAACAAACGAACTCGCGAACTAGCCATCGCCAAATGGTCCCACTTACCCAAGATTCTAGAAAGCATTCTATACGAATCTCTTAGTTTTCGTTGCAAATCTTTTATTTCAGCAAGGCAGTGGCCGAACAACTACAACCAACATCGATGAGTTTACTTCCTTTACACTCTCAGCACTAGAGCACGGTAACGAAGTCTACTTGGTCTCGACCGACCTCAGTAAACCAGTCGACAAAATTTCCCACAATCTAATCCTCTTCAAATTATCCGCCCGAATCTGGATTGCTGAAATGGATTTCTTTCTATCTAAAGGATAGGCTTTATTCCGTTGGGTTCAGGTCCACGATATCCAATCCCTTCCTTGTCGCATCTCGTGTCCCTGGGTCATCCTATTTATATTTGCCACTAATGACTTCAGTAAGGTCATTAAGAATTGCAGCTTGCTCCTATACCCTGATCATACCAAGTTATACGAGATCATCGAGTCACCTCTTGATTCTGCACTGCTGCAATCAGACCTTGACAGTTTCTTGACTTGGTGTGACAAAAATTGCTTTGTACTTAACAGCGTCAAATGCCAATCTATAACCTTTTCCCGTAAGCGTATTCACTCATCTTCACGTTCCTATACCCTTCATAACCAACCCCTGACCATTGTCCATTGTATTCAAGATCTTGGGATCCTTTGCGACAAGGAGCTTAACTTCCTCTCTCGCATTGATGACACAATCCGGAAAGTCAATTATGCGCTCGGATTCGTGGAACGATGGTCTAACGAATTCTCCGACGTTTACGTTACTCGATCCCTTTACCTTACCCTCGTCCGTCCGCCGCTTGAATATGCTAGCCAGGTATGGTCTCCCAAGATCCATATCTGTAGAATCCAAAGTAACCAACGTCGCTTGCTTCGGTTCGCTCTCAGAGGGCTAGGATGGGAAAACCCCTTAATCCTTCCCCCGTACATTAACCATCTCAAATTAATCAACCTCAGAACCCTTGGGGAACGCAGGGTCGGGGCTGACATAATGTTCATTCATCGGGTCCTCTCCGGCTCGGTCGACTGTGCCTACCTCCTTAACTCAATTCCTCTGAACACAAACCCTCAAAATACGCGTAATTCCCGCTTTTTCTACATTCCTCCTCACCGGACCTCTTATGGTTTCAACGAACCCCTTTCGCGGATGCTGAGAAATGTCAACTCCAATTCCACCTTGTTTGACTTCAACCTCCCTGCCCATACTCTCAAGCACCGCCTCCTAAACCATTCTCACAACCATACTTAAGCGGCGCTTCTACACTTTATTATAACACGCCCCCTTCTCATGCCCCTACTCCTGCCTTCCTATTTTGTCCTGGTTACCTTAGGTTAAGGCTAATTAATATAGTTCTTAAGTTCTCTAGTTTGTAACTTACATATACTTTAGTTGTAGGTAATTGTGTTGCTTGAATTAAGCCACTAAATTATAAACTAGAGAACTCAACGGTTTACCATTTTTGCATACCTTATATACCAATCGTTCGAGCAATTTGTGTTCGAGTAATTAGCGCCAATTATGATTCCACGATTCAAAGTTGTTAAAAAAATATAATTTTATTTTCATAACATAGTACTTATACACTAATTAACAATTTGCTTATCGGCTAGTGTCTATCGTGCTGATGAATCGGGAATGGTGCTGCTGGTTCAGTATTCTCTATTTATATCGATATTCTTATCTCCTTATTTCGTGGGTGCTGTCCCTGGTAGTTTTCCTATGAAGCATCTGTGTGTCTTATCAGTAATGGTTTTCCTTTGTTCGGATGGAATTGTATATGATGCTACTGATGAGATCATCGGTTGATGTTCTTGGGAATTTTCCTAGGAGATTATGATATTGTTCTGCTGCGGTATTTGAGTATGAGTCATAATATGATACGAGGGTTGCCTCTTATGTTTCGGGATTTGGCAACCCTAGTGTTGCAATCCGGCAATTGACAGCTCTGTCGTAAAGTTGGACATTTTTGAGGTTATACGCACTCAGAACGTTTTGACATACGAGCGCTATTTGTGTTGTTTACAGTAACTTAAAAGATTCATCTCGGCCCAAAAATGGAATTAAATCGTCAACATTTTCGTGCGATTATTTTTTACAACTTTCGGCGTGGATTAACTCAGCAACAGTGCATTGATGAACTTAATTCAATTTTTGGCGATGAATCTCCATCAAGGACCAGTGTTTATCGATGGTATGGTGAATTCAATCGTGCTCGTAGTTCACTCCTAGATGAATTTCGTGAAGGTCGTCCAAAATCGGCTGTTGTTCCGAAAACCATTGATGCTGTGCGCGAACTGATATTGGAAGATCGTCATGTGACCTATCGTAAGATTGAGACAACCTTAGGCGTTAGTGGGACCAGCATACATTCAATATTGCATAAACATTTGACCGTCAAAAAAATTTGTTCGCGTTGGATCCCACACAATTTGTTAATCGCCCAAAAAAAGGCTCGTGTCAATTGGTCGAAAGAAATGCTCAAAAAATACGGTCGCGGTGCTTCGAAACACGTCTATGACATCGTGACAGGTGATGAATCGTGGATTTACGCGTATGAGCCCGAAAGTAAACAGCAGTCGACTGTCTGGGTGTTTCAAGATGAGCCAAATCCAACAAAAGGTGTTCGCGCACGAAGCACTTCCAAGCAAATGTTCGCCTGTTTTTTCGGAAAAACTGGACATGTCGCAACCGTACCACTAGAACAACGCAGAACAGTCAATTCTGAGTGGTACACAAGCATTTGTTTGCCAGTTGTCTTCCAAGAAATCAGGAAAACCAACCGCCGAAGACGGATCACTCTTCACCACGACAATGCGAGCTCTCACACATCGGCTGCGACAACTGCATTTTTGAGCACCCAAAACATCGATTTGATGGGTCATCCGCCGTATAGTCCTGACTTGGCACCGAATGACTTCTTTTTATTCCCGTACGTAAAAAACAAACTGAGAGGTCAACGTTTTTCGACACCTGAAGAAGCGGTTGCTGCATTCAGAATGCATGTGTTGGAGATACCTCAATCAGAGTGGCAAAAGTGCTTCGACAATTGGTTCAAACGCATGCAAAAGTGTATAGATCTTCATGGGGAATATTTTGAAAAACAATAAAGTGATTTTCGATGATCAATATTTGTTTTTGTTCTCTAATCCCGAAATATAAAAGGCAACCCTCGTATGATAGCTATTTGAAATATGTATAGCCATGTTGGTTATGACTAATATGATTTGTTAACTATGGTTCTTAACTATGACTGTTAACTCTCCTCCCTCTTGGAATTAAACGTCCTCGTTTAAAATTGAAAGTTGTTGCTGGAGTCTTTTTACTTCTTGCTGGTATGCGACTATGTAATCTCTCTGCTGTTTCAATTTTTTATGTTCTATATAGGTTTTGCATAAAATTCTTAATAGATAAGTTGACATTAATATAAACAATGTTGAAACAGTAATTACAATGGCACTTGTTATAGGGTTCTTTTCAATAGGTATTAATATTGTTGATAGTTCTTGTAAATTGGTGAATTTAGTTTCAGCTTGGGATGATAACAATTTTAATATTTCTATTTCTTCATTATGTCTTTCTGATATAAGTTTCTTTATCTTACTTTTTACATTTACATAAGTTGTGTTATTAATTACTATTGAATTATTAAATTGAATTAAGAATTGCCATTATGGGTATTTCCTTCGATTACATTTTTCCCGTTTACAAAGATTGTTCTGTGTGGTAATTCTATAAGTTTCTCGTTATTTTCTTTAATATAGTTACATTGAGCTGGTAGATTTTTTAATATATTAATGGTACAATTGTCGTTAGGAATATTTATTTCTTGGCATATGTAATTGCCGATATAGTTTTTACAATTCGATACATGTTTAAGTTTATATTGGTTACATATTGATATTTTATTTCTTAATTGTAATTTACCATGTTTAGTAGCTAGTGGGTATACGTCATAAAGTTTACATTTATTTTCTAAGATAGGATATTTGTATATAGTTACAATGGTGTCCTTAAAGTTACAGATCGTAATATTGGAGTATTCTAATATGTTTATTAAAGGTATGTTAATGTTTTCGTGAGATATGATTTCTTTGATTTCATTTAAATTTAATGATCCAGAATAAAAGTTTCCATTTCTTGCCATGTTAATAGTATTAGTAAGGATGCTGAGTTCTATATAAAATTCGTTTAATAGTTGGTCTAAAAATATTTTGTTAGTATTTGATTCGTCAATAAATTTTTCTAGTCTAGAATTAATTATCCTTTGTTAATTATTATTATTTATTAACTGATTTAATTTGGTATTGATTTCTAAAATATCATCGTAGTCTGGTGTACCAGTGATAAATTTTAAGGCTGTTCCAAGAAAATTTATTCCTCTTTTATTTCTGTTAGTATTTTGGGTTAATAACTGTGAGATGAGGGTTTCGATTCTGCTTATTGTAACGTTCATGTTTATGGTTGTACCCGATTCCTTTATTTCTCTTACTGCGAGTTTATATGGTTGTAATATTTTAGTTAAATTAGTTACGTGAAAGAGATATTCCGTTTTTGTGTATAGGTACACTGGATCGTCTTCTATCAAAAAATATTTTTTTTCCTTAGGTTAATTGTAGTATAAGAATTTGTAAGTGCGATTATCGCGGTTAAAATTATAAATTTAAAAATCATTTTGAACGTATGTTGTCTTTATGAACCGCTTTACTTCTGTTTGTTTCTACCGTAATGCCGTTATCTTTTTGTACTATGTGGCTTGTAAATTTGTCACTGTTTTTATTTCTCCTTTTGTTTTTCACATATATTTTTTCGCCCGGTTGGTATGTTTTTTGTTCTCTATTTTTATTAAAATACTGTAGGATTTTTTCTTGATTCGCTTCAAGTTTATGTACAACGTTAGTATGCTCACTTCGCGAAAAAAACACGTCCTCGGGTTTTAATACGGTGACCGAATGTATTGTGGCGTTATATTGTCGAACTGCCTCGAATATGATGTCTTTATGTTCGCACTCGTGTTGTTTTGCTAAGGCCCGCGTTATTTCTATTATGGTACTATGTGATCGTTCTATCTGAGCGTTCGAGGTTGAATGGTTTGTTGGGGCTAGAGTATGTGTGACGTTAAGTCTTCGATATATGCTTTTAGCTGATTGGCTCGTGAATATGGATTCATTGTCTGTCATGAGCGTTCTTGGTCCGTGGTATGAGAATGTTTGGGAAAGTATTTCATCAATTACTCTGTGGGTATTTAGCTTATCTTGGATTAATCTTAAGTTTAAGAATTTTGAGTACCTATCGATTGTTGATATAAACATTTCGTTATTAATGTAAAAAATATCCATTTGGAAAGTCTGTGATGCTTCATTTGGAATGGGGGTTTTTCCTATAGGTTGCGAATTTGGTTTCCTATCGTATTTCGTAGTTTTGCATATTGTACATTCTATTGAAAATTTCTTAAAATCCTTTTTTAACGTTGGCCAAAAATATTCCTTACCTGCGTCTATTACATTATTTTGGTATCCCCTATGGGCTCGATTATGAAGTTTCGTTACAATTTCTAATTGGTCATTTTTCTCTACTACGTCTTTCAAAAATAGCTGAGCTAGTACCATTTTATAGTTGCTAAATGTTTCCACTATCTTATCTTGTTCTTCGAAAAATAACTCTTCTCTCATATTTATTGCGTTAATTACGTTGGGATTCAGTACATTTTTTAATTGGGATATTAAACTTTCGGAATCTTTGTAAGATATTCTATGCCTTGAATTCTTGAAAATTGTATATGAGTGTATACCGTTAAGGTTTGCCTTTTCTATTATAAGCTGATTTTTGTATTTGTTTATGGCTTGGTTTACCCTTTGTAGTGGTTCTGATGGAGAACTGAGAGCTGAATGGTCGGAACAGGATGATGTATTCGCTTGTTGATGCCTTGAAAGAGCATCTGCTACAACATTTTGATTTCCTGGCTTGTATGTAAGCTTTGCGCCGTATTCCTTAATTATATTCTTCCATCTTTTTAGTTTTGGATTTGGATTCTTTTCCGAAATTGCGAATGTCAAAGACTGATGGTCTGTAAGTATAGTTAAGTTTGTTATACCGTATACAAGATTTCTTAGCTTTTGAAGTGCCCATACGATTGCTAGTAACTCTTTTTCATTTGTGGAGTAGTTCTCTTCAGCTGAGACTAGTTTCCTTGAGATGAAAGTTATTGGTTGCTTGCCTTGGCTTAGTACTGCTCCAATGGCATAATTGCTGGCATCAGTTGTCAATTCGAATGGCTTGCTATAATCGGGTTGGTATAGCTCTACTTGTGCTTGTAATTCTTTCTTTATTTTATCGAACAATTCTCGAGCTTCTTTATCAAATTTTATCTGAACATGTTTGCTTTTATTTCTAGACACTTGCCCTTCTTCTTGCGTTAAATGCAGAGTCATTGGCTTCGTGATCTTTGCATAATTTTTGATAAATTTCCGGTAGTAACCTGCCAGTCCTAGAAATGATCTGAGTTCTTTAAGCGTTGTTCGTTCCGGATAGTCTTTAATAGTCTTAATTTTCTCTGGGTCTGCTGCAATCGTTCCACCTTTAATAATATGTCCTAAATATGGAACCGAATTTTTAAAGAAATGTGACTTTTCGTCCGAAATTTTCATGTTAGCTTCTTCTTCAGAGTTTGAAACAATTAGAACATCGTCTATGTAAACATATGCGAATTTACCAATGTAGGGTCGTAATATGTCATCGACGCACCTTTGAAAAATAGAAGGGGCATTCTTCAGACCGAATGGCATACGGACAAATTCGTATTTAGCGCCATTTATACTGAAGCTTGTTTTTTGTCTGTCGGATTTCTTTATTTTAATTTGGTGGAAACCTACTTCTAGATCCAATGTTTGAAAAAATGTTTGCATTACCTAGATTTTGTAAAGTTAAATTTATATCGGGAATTGGGTATCTATCGGTGATCGTCGGCATTTAATTTTTGATAATCGATTACAAGTCTTCTTTTTGGTGTGCCATCTTCATTTGTTCCCTTTTTTGGAACTACCCAAACCGGTGAGTTATATGGTGAAAAGGATTTTTGTATAATCCCTTCTTCTAATAGATTTTTTATTTCGTTATTAACAAAATCGCGATCAGATAGGGGATAAGGGTATTGACGTGTATAAATTGGATCTTCGCTTTTTGTGCGGATAGTAGCTTCGATAATAGTGGTAAAGGGGAGTGAAGGGTTAGTAATTTGGTTAGTTTCCATTATTTTTGCTATTTGGTCTCTATATTTGTTACTGTCAATTGTAAAATGGACTTTTTGTTCTGAATTGTCTGTTTCAAATTTATATTTTAATTCGAAGGTATTTATGTTTAATTCTGCCTTTAATTCTTTTAATCCTGACATACCTAAGATCATATTAAAATCCTCCATATCATCTATTTCGAAAAATTCTAAGTCCTGATTAAACAAATTTACGATTTTTTTAGTTTTAATTTTACAATTACCATGAAGTGTCTTCATTATTTCAGGTCTTATTTCTATCGATTTACCATAGGGATAACTTTTGTTTATATAATTGTTTGTTGCACCTGTGTCTACTAAGATCTTATTATCTAAAGTTGGCTTTCCTTTATCCTCGGTTTTTAATTCCAAACACGGTAAGCCTTTCCATAACCTAAAAAAGTTTTACCTTTGGATTTGTTACTTTCGTCTGGCTGTGCTATCATGGATTCGTTATCATCAGTGGATATTTGGTTGATGCGTTGGAATTTATTTTGTGGTCTTTGGTTTTGGGAGGAACCGGCGTGTTCTCTCTTGATAGGATCTCTGTTATTATATTGGTTATAGTTGTTATTTCTATAGGGATTTCCATTGTGATTATTCCTGAAGGGGTTAAATCTTGCACGTGTTGAAGGATCTACGTCCATTGGCTCTGCCGCTTGGCGATATCCCATTTGAATGTTAGGTCGATATCTTGGAGCTTCGTAATTCAGTGGTTGGTATCTACTCTGTTGTCTTGGAGGATGGTACATCGTCTGTTGAGCCATTTGTGGTCGTAAGTTGAGACTTCTCCGTAAATGATATCCTCGCTATCGTGTGCCACTGTGTCTGCTAAAGCTAAGGCACTTTCTAAATCCTTTGGCAAATGCGTATATAATGTATTTTTCGTATAATCATCATTCAACCCGCTTATGAATGCACGTACACCTTTTTCCATCGCTACTCTAGAGCGTGTCTCTGTATGAATATCTCGACTTGTTTCAATTTTGCTTAATACAAGATTTAGGGCTCTATTCATTTCTTCGTGGTATTGGCTCAATGTTAGTTTCCCTTGCCTAATTTTTAATAAATTATCTTTTAAAAGATATAGCGGTCTTCGATCTCCATAAATATAATCGAACCTATTTATGATCGCCTCATAATTGAATATTGTATTATGGGCTGCTAGCATGTTTGCTGCTGCACCTGTTATTTTTGTTTTGACAATAGATAGGCAATTATAGTAAATTTCCGTACCCTTGAATTTTTCAATGCCTTTCATGAATATATCTACGTTATTTCTCCATGCTCTATAATCTTCTGCTGAACCATTGAATGTAGGTAGAGATTTAAATATATCTTTATCTATTTGATTGGCATTCTGGAGATTTATGGTTTCGGGTTTTAATTCTTTAATAGTAAAGGCTTCTATTCTAGGTCCTGTATTTTCTAATTTTTCTAATTTTTATTTTAAAAAGTTGTTATCAATATTTACCCTTTGGAATTCGTTGATTACCTGGTTGAGTTTGGCTTCCAGTTGTGCGATATTGGATGTGGTTGCCATATCTGCTACTGTTGCTGTCGGTACGTTGTGTTTAAAACCTGATTCTTCTTCTGATCCGCTTTCGCTGTTGTCCTCCTTTGGGTACGGGTTCTGTAAACTGGTTCTCTTCTTGGTCTTGTCTATTTTCATTTACACTAGAATATTTTTATCCTCTCTTGGCTTGATGTATTTGTTACGATGTATTTATTAAGCACTGAATATATATTAGACGTCGCTTGGATCGATGTATCTATTAATTTGTCTTTGAAGCACTGAATGTAGATTGGTCGTCTCTTGGATTGATGTACCTATTAATTTGTCTTCGAAGCACTGAATGTATATTGGTCGTCTCTTGGATTGATGTATCTATTAATTTGTCCTTTTCTCCTTTCCTTCGTCAGAGGTGGTCATCTCAATCTGGATACGTTTTGGCTTTACGTTCCTTTCGAATGGGGATGGTCCTTTGTCCGTTGGATTGTGTTTCCACAATTATGTTTTAACACTTTGTGGTTTCACCTTTGCTTCGGCTTACTTCCACTTTAAGTTGGTCCACAGGGTGTAAAAACGTTAGAAGTATAATACACTCCTGGCAGGATCGCCAATTATGATTCCACGATTCAAAGTTGTTAAAAAAATATAATTTTATTTTCATAACATAGTACTTATACACTAATTAACAATTTGCTTATCGGCTAGTGTCTATCGTGCTGATGAATCGGGAATGGTGCTGCTGGTTCAGTATTCTCTATTTATATCGATATTCTTATCTCCTTATTTCGTGGGTGCTGTCCCTGGTAGTTTTCCTATGAAGCATCTGTGTGTCTTATCAGTAATGGTTTTCCTTTGTTCGGATGGATTTGTATATGATGCTACTGATGAGATCATCGGTTGATGTTCTTGGGAATTTTGCTAGGAGATTATGATATTGTTCTGCTGCGGTATTTGAGTATGAGTCATAATATGATATGATAGCTATTTGAAATATGTATAGCCATGTTGGTTATGACTAATATGATTTGTTAACTATGGTTCTTAACTATGACTGTTAACTCGCCTCCCTTAGAAACGACACAATGTGGCTTTGTTGCAGCATCTGTCTGGATAATTGATCGCAGTTGTCCTCAAGGCAGCGTCTTCTCAGGATCGTTTGTACCATGTTGTTGTTTATTACCCAGCGCCTGGTGGTGTTTATTGTTGGGTTTTTCTAGATTGCGACGTCTTGCTGTCGTATTTTCAGGAGACGGGTAATCAATGTTCCTGGAAATCCCGCGATTTATCGGATCGGCGTCTTCCTGGTCATGGAGTGACGCGTCGCTAACAATAAGGGTTTATTTTTATTAGCAATTCACAAATTAAATGTAATGAAAATCTTTATGACATTTGGGAAGTACTAACCTTCAAAAGATATGTGTCAAAATATCATCACAATCGGACCGTAACATACTGAGTTGTAGTAATTTAATTGACGCTATTTTTACAATATTGAAAACCGAGTTTCGTGTGTGTGTCGCAAACATTGCTTCTTGATGGGAAGAAATACCGTTCAAGTTCAGCAATGGCTTAAAAAGTGTTATCCGGATTCTGCTCCTTCGAAACCAACCATTTGCCGCTGGTATGCTAATTTAAAACGAGGTCATTTGCCTGACACAGATCCTGAACGCTCTGGTCATCCAAATGAAGCAGTGACTCAAGAAAACATTAAGCAAGTCCTGAAAATTAAAGCAGTTGAGTTAGATTATGTTGATGAATAGAGAATAATTTTACCAAAAATTAGTGTTTTAGTAGTTAGTCTCGGGAATTATTGAACGATGTGTTTTATTACGTAATGACGCGAACAAGGTTGGCAAGTTTTGATGTATCCACCGTATAATCCGGACTTAGTACCAACCGATTGCCTTTTTTTTTATCATGGAAAAACGTCCATAGTTATAAGAAATTGGTATTACGAGACGTTTCTGAAAATCGCTTGGTAGAGTGCATCGGTAATAGGGATGCTCGCACTGTGCTCTGACATTTAAGGGTACTCCAACATCCCCGTTTGTGTGCGCGTTACTGTAAAACAAAATCTGGACTCCTATGAGGATGGCATTAAGAAGATACCATTAAAATTGCAACGCATTATAGAATAAAAAAGTGTGGATTTGATCCATTTTAAATAAAGTCTAAAAATAAATGTAAACTAATAGATTTCTTTTTTTCCAATCTATTATAATATACGCCCTTATTTTATATGTTTATTTCATATGTAAATACTTTTAGCAAATCAGTCGTCAAAGACAGTGGAATGAAAGTAGCCATAAAGAAGTTGGCTAGACCCTTTCAATCAGCAGTTCATGCAAAACGAACGTATCGCGAGCTAAGGCTACTAAAACATATGGATCATGAAAATGTGATTGGATTGTTAGATGTTTTTCATCCGGGACCGAATTCTCTGGATAGTTTCCAACAGGTTTATCTCGTAACACATCTCATGGACGCTGATCTCAACAACATTATTCGGACACAGAGATTATCCGATGACCATGTTAAGTTTTTGGTATATCAAATACTGAGGGGTCTCAAATATATTCACAGTGCCGGTATAATTCACAGAGTGAGTAACACTATTAAGAAAGTATAAAGTAAAAAAGGAAAATAATATTGAATACGATTTCTAAAACTATTCGTAGGACCTGAAACCATCTAACATTGGTGTAAATGAAGATTGCGAACTAAGGATATTAGATTTTGGTCTCGCTCGACCCACAGAAAGTGAAATGACAGGATATGTAGCCACGAGGTAAGAGTAATTAAACTTATTCATTTTTTTTCCAAGCTATGGATCGTGGTTTTCATTTTTTTTTTTTTTTTTTTGTAGATGGTATCGGGCTCCAGAGATCATGCTCAACTGGATGCACTATAATCAAACAGTTGATATATGGTCTGTTGGCTGTATTATGGCTGAATTACTCACAGGAAGAACACTGTTTCCTGGAACAGATCGTATCCTTTTTAAAAAATATATCGTTTTGAGTGTTTTAGTTTTTGCAGTCTATATAGATTTTGTGGCTTGTTCATGCATGCAACACATTTTACTAATATTCTGTTCTCTTTGTCCATTCATCAACTGACTTATATTCGTTTTTGTAGATAGAGACCGATAAAAGTGTACTCTTATCATAAAACTGCCATTGATGTGAAACTAAACGCTGATAGAGAGGAGACAAGGTATTCGAAATATGTTTTCATTGGGTTTAATTTGTCTATCAATGAATTAGCTATTGACAACTTAACTGAGTAATAATGCCTTATGACTTTTTAAATACCCATTAATCACTATCACATTTCACTCGTGGAAGATATTTATATTATGTAAAATGGTGGCTCCCTCGCTCTGTTGTGCTTATTGCAGAGTAGTTGATTGATTAGTTGCAAGAAGCTTCGATCCTTGAAAATATCCTTTCGATTTAATGGAACCTTGTATAGGTTGATAGCTGCAGAATGCCATTTATATAGTGTTCCCCTCTTCCTTTTCCGCCTTGCTGACTGTACAACAACTCCAGCGCTGGCTGACCAAAGCCGATGGTTTTTCCAAATCACAAACTTATGTGTTTAAAAATACTTTAATTCGGTGGATCTCTTTTAAATCAATTCTCAAACGGAACTAAACAGACCTCAACTTGATTTGAATTAAAACTGCTTGGCTCGAACTGACTTGGCCTTACTTGAACTGTATCAGTCGAAGTCGAATAGCGAACGAGACGCCCCTAAAGTGACAAAGTACGAACTGAACGCTATCATGGTTAGAATCACTAAAATATAGAACCAAAGCTCAACCTGTGTGACCCCGTTCAGGGATGATCCGGCCGTGTTGTCGTCTTGTACCTTTCTGATAACATACTCGAGAACAAGGTTAAAAAGGCAGCGTGAGAGGCCATCCCCTTGTTTTAGTCCGTCCCGGATTTCAAATGGTTCTGAGAGGTGGTTTTCTATTCTAATTCGCCCTTTGTTTTCGTTCATGCAGATTTGAATGAGGGCGGCATATTTTTTCGGGATCCCCAGCTCAACCACAATATGGTAGAGTCTTTGCCTTGCGACTGAGTCGTGGGCTTTTTGGGGTGAACTGTCTCTCCGTATTCCCACTTCTTTTCCAGTAGTTGCCTTGTGTGGGTTTGAAAGTTGTGTGCCGGTAGGGGAACAGGTTCACTTATCACCCACTAACTACGTCGCCGAAAATTGTTCGAGAAAGTTGAAGGTCCGCCACACACGGTGCACTTGTAACACAACGAAAATAAAACACACGATTTTGTTCTGTATAAATGTTGTTCATATGTTCCTTTTATTTTGTTACTTATTTCCTTTAAAAATCAACATGCTTCACAAGCTCTGCCGGTATGCAATCGATTCCGGGGGCCTTGTTGTTTTTCAGTCAATTTATCGCGTCTACAACTTCGTCGAAAGAGGGCTCTGAGATCTGGGGCTCGGCTGTATGTACGTCTGGTGCGTTTATTTGTGGTTGATGGGTGCGCACATTGAGCAGGTTTTCAAAGTACTGCTTCCATCTTGTCACGATATTTTTTGTTTCTGTCACCAGACAGCCGTTTGTGTCTCGGATTATTTTGGCTCTCCCTCGGTAGCCATTTCTAATTGAGTTTATGCCGGCATACATATCTCTGATGTTCTTTCCTCTGGCATTTTCTATGATTTTTTCAATCCGAGTCTTCTCCCATTCGCGTTTTTTGCGTTTGAAAAGTCTAGTTGTTTCTTTCCGAATTGTCGCGTATCTTACTGCGTTAACTTCATCATATGCTTCTAAGTGGATCATTCTGAGGCGTTTACGTTCTTCGATCTTTGCCCTGCACTCATCGTCAAACCAAGGTTTGGACTTAATTGTTTTCTTAAATCCTAATACCTCTTGGGCTGTTTGTTTGATTGTGTCTCTGGTCGATGCCCATTTAGTGTCCACACTATTGGCTTCCTCTTCCTCACTACTGTCATTCTCTAGGATGCTAAATCTATTCGTTAGATCGTCTTGATATTCCGCCCTTTTACGTACGTCTTTTAGTTTATCAATCTCGAACTTTTTGCTCGTCTCCCGTGACTGTCCATGTGGGTTTGCTGCAAGCCGACTTCTAATTTTGCCCATCACTAGATGGTGATCGGAGTCGCAATCTGCTCCTCTATATGATCTTACGTCAAGGATATTCGAGTGGTGTCTTTTGTCTATGAGGAAGTAGTCTATTTGGTTACGCGTTACGCCGTCGTGTGATATCCATGTGGCTTTATGGATTTGCTTGTGCTTGAACATCGTGCTTTTCACTACCAGATCTTTTGACGCTGCGAACGTGATAATTCGAATACCATTATCATTTGAAACGTCATGTAGGCCTTCTTTACCTATTGTTGGTTGGAAGATATCTTCCTTTCCAATTTTCCCATTGAGGTCGCCGAGGAGGATTTTAACATCGAATGATGAGATCCCATCAAATACTTCCTCTAACGTCTTGTAGAATGTGTCCTTCGTTTCTTCGTCGGTAGATTCTGTTGGGGCGTGTACCCTAATAAATACATAATTGTACCATGGGCCCTGTATTTTTAGCACCGATATTCGGTCATTAATAAATTGCACATCTTTTACATAGGACGTAATCTTCTTGCTTATGATGAAGCCGGTTCCGAGGTTATGTGTATCGGTACCTCTACACACCAGTGTAAACTCGTTGGTTTCGATTACTTGATGTGGGAGTCGAATTTCCTGAAGCGCGACGATGTTCGTTTTATATTGTTTCGCGTTTTCTACGACCGTCTGTAACGCGCCTGGTTTATATAACGTTCAAACATTCCACGTGCCGACGCGTATATCCCGCTTTTTCAGTTTTTCCCGACGTCTTCTTTTTGCCGAGTCGGTGTTTTCTTGATGATATTTTCCCTTATGGTAGTGTCGGCTCATCACACCTACGCACGCCTACCGGGTTTTTCGTGGGATTGTTTTTTGTATATTGGTTATTCATTTTTGATCCCACGAGACTTGGGGTTTCAAATAGTCCGCCACATCAGAGCCCCGTTTTGATGTGGTAAGGTCTGCTTACTGCTCTGATTCGATCCGGTGTCAGAGAGGCGCCGTTATAATACAGCCGGTATACCCCTGGCTGCAAACCATCCAATGGGCACGGTGACGCGTAACACCCTGGATTAGGGGTGGTAGATCTTTGTGTGTTACTCCTCGCTAGCCTGTCTGACATGGGTGACCCTACTGGGAGCATATGCTTCCGTCAGCATAGCCTGAGTGATTCATTGTACTTTAAGCCCCCGCACCACGTCAAGGTTTCTACCAAGCGGTGGACAATGCTCATTAAATATACTAAAATGTTTCACTCGATAAACCGTGCTTATTAACATACTACAATCCCATTTGAAACTTTTAAACTATATGACCATCTTTATCGACGGCTTTACTTGGACTACTCTTATTTTCGAACGTGTACATTGATGGATAATTTTTCAAATTCCTTTTACTCTTTATTTGTAGCCCATTTTATTTGAATATGAATGATTACATGAGATTTCCGATTGATCGTCGGATATCTTGCACCAGTGTGGGTACATAATGACACTAAGACCTCTCAGTGCTCCCCCATTTTTACAACTCTTGTACCTAGTGTTTCAATTCTTCAACATTCCGTCTCCTCTTTCCCGGTCGCCTTGTATTTTTGGATATTAGAAGAGTATTATAAATCCCTTTAGCATGTTATATTTAGTTTAAAAGCCAAACTCCAGTTTTTTAACCTACATAAATTGTTGTAAAGTAAACAGTCCTATAAACAGTATTATCTTTTTCTCTTTATATCAAAAAGTATTTGAAGATATTTTCAATAACCAATCACTAAATGAAAAGGAAAAACATTTTGTTTCAAGCCAAAAATGATTTTAAGAGTTTCGAGTCTTTGCTAACTTAGCACATAGGGTGGAGGAAAAGGTCAAACTCATTTTAATTGACTTATAAGATTGAAAGCCCCAGGCAACAAGGTGGGATTTGTCTAATTAATTTTTGTAAGATCGTATTTATCTATCCTAAATCATGGCTCCCACATTTCTACTTATTCATTCAATCTCATCTTATCAGTGATCTTAACTTACTGTAAATGATATTGTACAGACTAATCATAACTTGCACACAAATTTAAAACACATTGCCTTCTTAATCAAGAATTACGTTTGTTTTCTATCTATTTATTTATTTATTTTAACCTTAATTCGCAAGAATATCAAATGAAAACTAGACATACACCAGTTGAATTTAATTATGGAAATTTTGGGAACTCCCCCTGATGATTTTATGATGAAAATTTCATCAGAAAGTGTAAGTTGGATGGATTTTATTATTTTTTTAATTTAACGATTTTGTTTAAGTTCTTAATTGCTTTGAATGCTTAGAGCCTTAAAAAAATCTCTCTAATTCGTCACTAATACATTTGTGTCTGTTTAACTTTTTGTGTTATTCTTATTATTTGTATTTGTTAATTTTTTTAATGACTATTCTCCACAAAGTATTTTTTTTTCAATATTATTGCAATAAAAAAGGTCAACCTTAACTTCGTCTTAACAAAATTTAAAAAAAAAAAAATCTTTGAATAAATTTGTTTTTTGTTGAAAAAAAAACTCTACTCCAAATGCCAAAAGATCTTGATCATTTAACAAGAATTCTTGTACTATGTGGTACACCCGAGCCAGAACTAATGAGTAAAATAACAAGCGAAGAGGTAGGTAAATAAGGATTTAAAAAAAGTAATTTATAATGCATGGCTCGTGTTTTATATTTAAAGTAACTTTCGGTACGTCTATTTGTTGACCATAATGTCTTCCCTATATAAAATATTAAGTTTTATTTCTCTTTATCTACTGTTTGCTTTATAAGCTTCTCTGCCTTGCACAATAACACTAACATTATTGTTCGTCTAAAAAAATCTTACATAATTTTAAAAAGGACATAAAATCACATTTACTTTATTTTTTGTTTGATACTTTTCCAATGCACTGCAATCCATTATGTCTTATAAGATGTTCTTTTTATGGTTGGTTAGAATTCAATCTTTCATCACTTGTAAAAACAAACGCAACCACGATAATATGTTTTTGAAATATTACGCAATGCAAAATGTTAATAATACTTTTAACTGAACCAAATAAATTTTTTGAATGTATGTTTTATTGATTCAATAGTAATCAGTTTTATTAATATTTTAAGGCTCGCAACTATATTAAATCCTTGCCACCGATGAAACGAAGAAATTTTAAGGATGTTTTCAAGGGTGCTAATCCGCTGGCCATCGACTTACTGGAAAAAATGCTTGAGTTAGACTCAGAGAAGAGAATAACAGCAGAAGAAGCGTTGGCTCACGAGTAAGTTATAATATATTTCATCAAAAAAATAATAACATTATTTAATTATTATTACGGTTAATAAATAAATGCACTCAATTTTAGCGGTTAACCTTTACCATACAAAAGAACTACTCTTATTATATCATTCGAATCTGGCCCGTTCTGGGGTTCCAATCTCCGATGATGGGTCAGACCACTTCGAGCAGTTTTTGGAGAATATGCCTACCGTCGTTATATTTGCTTCACTGTATGCTGAATGTGGTATTTGGTCGCGAATTATCCAATAACGAAAATTGAGTTTCAATTTTTTTAATGATATACCGAATGGCCTGTTCGGTACGTAAATTATGTAGACCGTAGGTTAGTTGCTCCAAGCGGACGAAACACACTTCTCGTAGCTTATGATTTTCAAAATCAGCACTCTCCAATATTTATCTAGTAACCTCGACCCATTCTATTTCTTATATTCGTAAACCAGTTCATATGCACTCAAAATATAATCCATACCGTTGCTGGCGAATTTCACTTATTCCTTAGAGCATGCTCGACCGAACACGTCTAGCTTAATTTTCCAACACCAGGGTTTGTATAGACATATGATTGAACTTTGATCTCAAGAAAATCATATAAGGGTACCATCTATTTACTATTACTATTTATTGGTCTGTAGGAACCCGGAGGTTCATGACCTCGCCGAATCGACTCCGCCATCGTTCCCTGTCCTGTGGACTCTCCTTCCACGCTTAACCATTCGATCTGATCTCTTCCAGGTCAAACCTAACATTCTCCTCCCATCTCCGCCGCGGCCATCCTGCCGGTCTCTTTCTCGTTGGTCTACCGTCAAGAATTCTACGCACGGTCCTATCGTTGCCCATTCGCGCCACATGTCCGGCCCATCTTAATCTTCGCGACTTGATCACTCTCACTATTGTAGGTTTGCGGTATAGCTCTTCCAATTCGTGGTTGTGGAGTTTCCTCCATTGTCCTGAATCCTCGTCATATTTACTGCCAAATATACCCCTTCAAACTTTATTCTCGAATACGCGGAATCCCGTTTTGTGAGAGGCCATGTTTCGCATCCGTATAGAGCAATCGGCATGATTATGGTTCTATAGACACGGGGCTTTATATTACGTGATAGCAGTTTGGATTTTAATAGTTTACTGGCTGAATGCCAACTAGCGTTGCCGGAATGTAGTCTTTTGTTAATTTCCTTTGACGTTTCGTTTCTGGTCGTCAGTATCGTTCGCAGATATTTAAATTCTTTGACATTTTCAAATATCTTGCCACTGACTTTTATATGTGTTCTCGTCGTAATCATGTATTTCATTTCGTCTTCGTTTATTTCTAGGCCCACCTCTTCTGCTGCTTGCATGATGATTTCACAGTTTTTACTTATAGTTTCGAGATTATCGCCCAGAACGGCGATGTCATCCGCATACGCGAGCACTTGTGTGACCCCGTTCAGGGATGATCCGGCCGTGTTGTCGTCTCGTACCTTTCTGATAACATACTCGAGGACAAGGTTAAAAAGGCAGTGTGAGAGGCCATCCCCTTGTTTTAGTCCGTCCCGGATTTCAAATGGTTCTGAGAGGTGGTTTTCTATTCTAACTCGCCCTTTATTTTCGTTCATGCAGATTTGAATGAGGGCGGCATATTTTTTCGGGACTCCCAACTCAACTACAATATGGGAAAGTCTTTGCCTTACGACTGAGTCACTGAATCGCAGCCTTTTTTGAAGTCAATGAACAGTTGGTGATATTTCATATTTTTCCCCAAGTGTCTGATTCCATATTATTACTCATTACTTGATCCTTCCTATCTTCTCGGTCCTTTCGCCTATATCCCAAGAACGCTATATCTTCTGCCATAAAATTGTTAATAATACCGTGCTCCTCGATAGTATAGTGGTTAGTATACCCGCCTGTCACGCGGGAGACCGGGGTTCGATTCCCCATTGGGGAGCCACTGGCGCAAGACTAATCACCTTGCCCGGAAAAAAAAACAAATCATTATGGAAAATTTAACAAGCCTCAGGACTTGCTAAATAAGGTCAAGACCGGTTCCCAGTTGTAGTTCCGATGATGATGATGATGATGATGATGAACAGTTGGTGAACCGTCTCTCCGTATTCCCATTTCTTTTCCAGCAGTTGCGTTACTATGAACATTTGGTCGCTCGTTGACCAATTTCTACGGAATCCGCATTGGTACTTTCCCAGTATTTCTTCTGCGTATGGTGTATTTCTCGCCAGTATGACTTTTGTTAGTATTTTATATGTGATTGGGAGCAATGATGTTCCTCTGTAGTTTTCGCAATCAGATCTGTCGCCTTTTTTGGGGACGACTATTGATGTTTCCCATTCTTTCGGAATGACTTCCTTATCCCATATTGTTTTAATCAGTTGGTGGATCTTTCCAGCGGTTGCCTCTCCTCTATGCTTTAAAAGCGCTGCCAGTATGCAGTCGACTCCGGGAGCCTTGTTGTTTTTCAATCGATTTATCGTTTCTACAACTTCGTTGAAAGAAGGCTCTGGGATCTGAAGCTCGGCTGTATGTACGTCTGGTACGTTTATTTGTGATTAATGGGTACGCACATTGAGCAGGCTTTCAAAGTACACCTTCCACCTTGTCTCGATATTGTTTGTTTCTGTAACCAGACAGCTCCTTGGGTGGCCATTTCTAGTTGAGTTTATACCGGCATAAATACCTCTGATGTTCTTTGCTGGCATTTTCTAGGATTTTTTCGATCCGAGTCTTCTCCCATTCGCCTTTTTTTGCGTTTGAAGAGTTTCGTTGTCTCTTTGCGAATCGTTGCGTATCTTTCTGCGTTGAGTTCATCATAGCTTTCTAAGTGGATCTGAGGCGTCTACATTTTTCGATCTTCGCCCTGCACTCATCGTCAAACCAAGGTTTGGACTTAATTGTTTTCTTAAATCCTAATACCTTTTGGGCTGTTGGTCTGATTGTGTCTCAGATCGTTGTCCATTTAGTGTCCACACTATTGGCATCCTCTTCCTCACTGCTCCCATTCCCTATTCGTTAGTTCGTCTTGATATTCAGCCCTTTTGCGCAGGTCTTTTAGTCTATCAATGTCGAACTTTTTGCTCGTCTTCCGTGACTGCCCGTGTGGGTTTGCTGCGCGGCGACTCCTGATTTTGCCCATCACTAGAAGATGGTCGGAGTCACAATCTGCTCCTCTATATGATCTTACGTCAATGATGTTCGAGTGGTGTCTTTTGTCTATGAGGAAGTGGTCTATTTGGTTACGCGTTACGCCGTCGGATGATATCCATGTGGCTTTATGGATTTGCTTGTGCTTGAACATCGTGCTTTTCACTACCAGATCTTTTGACGCTGCGAACGTGATAATTCGAATTCCATTATCATTTGAAATGTCATGTGTCTTTACCTATAGTTGGTTGGAAGATATCTTCCTTTTCAATTTTCGCATTGAGGTCCCCGAGGAGGATTTTAACATCGAATGATGATATCCCATCAAATACTTCCTCTAGGGCCTCGTAGAATGTGTCCTTCGTTTCCTCGTCGGTAGATTCTGTTGGGGCGTGTACTTTTATAAGTACATAATTGTACCATGGGCCCTGTATTTTTAGCACCGACATCTGGTCGTTAATAAATCTCACATCTTTTACACAGGGTGTAATCTTCTTGCTTATGATGAAGCCGTTTCCGAGGTTATGTGTGTCAGTACCTCCAAACGCCAGTGTAAACCCGTTGGTTTTGATTACCTTATGTGGGAGTCGGACTTCCTGAAGCGCGACGATTTCCATTTCATATTGTATCGCGTTTTCTACGACCGTCTGTATCGCGCCTGGTTTATATAACGTTCAAACATTCCACGTGCCGACGCGTTTATCGCACTTTTTCCGTTTTTCCCTACGTCTTCTTTTTGCCGCGTCGGTGTTTTTTTTTGATGATTTGTTCCCTAATGGTAGTGTCGGCTCATCACACATACGCCTACCGGGTTTTTCGTGAGATTGTTTTGTGCGCATCGATTATTCCTTTTTGTTTCCACGAGTCTTGGGGTTTCAAATAGTCCGCCATATCAGAGCCTCGCTCTGATATGGTAAGGTCTTAATGCTCTTATTCGACCCGGTTTCAGAGAGACGCCGTTATAATACAGCCGGTATACCCCTGGCTGCTAACCATCCAACGGGCACGGTGACCCGTAACACCCTGGATTAGGGGTGGTAGATCTTTATGTGTTACTCCTCGCTAGCTTGTCTGACATGGGTGACCCTACTGGAAGCATATGCTTCCGTCAGCATAGCCTGAGTGATTCATTGTAGTTTAAGACGCCATACCACGTCAAGGTTTCCACTAAGCGGGGGAATGGGTACCATCCACTGAGAAAAATTCAATAACATAGTCTTGCCTCATATCATCAAATATAATTTCCAATGTATATCAATTGTCTATGAATGACACTTGCTTTGATACCAAAAAATTCTCTATTCTTGTAGTACCATTACCCATACTAGGACTCGTATAAGTATTTCCCGACCTCTCTTCAGTATTGAATAGATCTCACCTAAAAACTGAGTATATTTGGCAAGCGAATTTATTCAATTAACTGGAATAAGCGCATATTCGAATCCTCGAAAATGCAGCAAAATGCTTCGAATTTTTAAAGAAATTCTGTACTCCATCCAATTTTGCCACAAATTACAGAACATAAAAGCTTAAAAGTGGATTGAAGTTGCCATATTTGCCGAGGAGCATGAATAACAGTACCCCACATGCATAATGGGGTATACAATAGCGCATACGAGAGTAGGTGAGTCGTGTAAACGTTCATCATTAGAACGCATGCCTTTCTCTGTTCCTCAGATATTACCACTACTCATCATCATCATCATCATCGGCACTACAACCGGGATCCGGTCTTGGTATTATTTAACAAGTATGAGGCTTGTTAAATTTTCCATAATAATTTGTTTTTTTGAGCAAGGTTATTAGCCTTGCGCCATCCTACATTGGATAGCAGTCTCAAATCCATCAGTACCTGCTTCAATGCAAGCGTCTTACCGTTAAACGGGGATCAGTGCGTACCATCATAATACCCGTACTGATTGGTTGATCGATAAGAGTAGTGACAGGTTTCCCGGGACTTCTTTCCAATTTACACGATTTCCGATCCCTTTGAAATGACTTATGTCATCGAAAACACATTATTTTACTAATCATTACATTGTTAGATGCCGTACAGAACTCTTCATATGTGTTGGTAGATGCTCAATTCAAAAGTTGTGTTCCTTCTCACCAACCATTCGTCCGCGCCATCAATTAGCGCATGCACGCCATCATACACTAAAGGCATACAGGGAATTGATCTTCAGCCGAACTACACAAGAAACTTCCGCCAGGTCATAGGATCTCCCGGGGGTATAATGAAGGGGCGTTTACGACTAATGTGCATCGCATTTATTTAAAACTCCCTTTTCTATTGTACACATCGTACATGGACATATAAAGATATCAAACAACCTCATTTTTGTGCGCACATATTGTAAAAAAGAGGCTGGGTCTGCACCCCTAATACCTAGAGAAACAATAGAAATGGACATTACCGACTTTATAAATACCTACAATTCTAATATCTAAGTCTTTTTCGAAAACTAATTTGTTCTACTTTGCAGATATATGGAAAAATATTCAGATCCTTGCGATGAACAAACTTCACCATTGTACGATCAAAGTTTTGAAGACATGGAACTTCCGGTGGAGAAATGGAAGGAATTGGTTTTCGAGGAAGTTATCAACTTTAAGCAACGTTAACAAATTAGCCAGATCACTGCGGAGATAGGACGTTATTTCTTTCTACGCATAAAGTTAATTTATTATATACCTCTTTCAGTGTAACTGTTACATAAGTATAAAATACGTCGTCTAAAGCTAAGTCCGTCTATGTTTTCACAGTGTAGAATTAAACATTGTAATTTGTGTTATGTCACTGTATTATAACGTAAAGTTCAATTTCTTAAGCCCAGTTCTCTACCGTCTACGGGCCACAACGATTATATATAAAATTAATTTTTGAAAAGTTTTCAAATGTAAAAGTATTCTTGTACTTTGCTGGTATCTTTAAGGTATAAATGTAAGTGAATAAAATAGATTGTGTTTATCGTGCTTGTATCTGTTTCATTTTTTTAATTGAAATAATTCTTTGTATGCAATAGTTGTGTAATACTGTGGTAAATAAAGGAAATTTTCCAATGTTACTAGAAAACCATTGATTTTAATACATACATTTCGTTAATCATCATCATCATCGGCACTACAACCGGGAGCCGGTCTTGGCCTTATTTAGCAAGTCCTGAGGCTTGTTAAATTTTTCCATAATGATTTGATTTTTCGATGGGGAATTGAACCCCGGTCTCCCACGTGACAGGCGGGTATACTAACCACTATACTATCGAGGAGCCCAACGTGTAGAATGTCGCCTCTAAAATGTTGTGATATCTGCGTTACGCGAACAACGGTATGTGATAAAACGTGTTTTGTGTGGGTTAACATCTACCAACACGTATGGAGAGTTCTGTACGCCATCTAACAATGTAATGATTAGTAAAATAATGTGTTTTCGATGACATATGTTGTCATTTCAAAGGGATCGGAAATCGTGTAAATTGGAAAGAAGATTTTTATGGAAAATTTAACAAGCCTTGGGACTTGCTAAATAAGGTCAAGACCGGATCCCGGTTGTAGTGCCGATGATGACGATAATGATGGTGACGATGAAGATGAATGCGATGATGATGATGATCCAATGTAGGAAGTTGATAACCATCGTTACCAGCTCCTTCGTAATGTACGCAATTCACAAATAGGCAGAGTCAGGCAATATGAGTTGTACATGAGGCGAGTGAACTCAGTAATCATCACTTGCTATAGTATTAGGTAACCCGTAATGTACCTAGTCCAACTGAGCTAGTAGGGGCAGAATGAGTTAAAAAAAAGGATTTATACGTGGCTCCCTGGAAGGGCACGAATGCCATAGGTATCTGCCAAAGAAGAATGCTTATGAAGAGCAGCGCACGAATGCCATAAAAGTCTGCCAAAATGAAAAACAGGTCTGTGGGGAGGGAGTATTGTGCCAGGCATGAGCACTCCGTTCACTTCCTCCTCCATCATAAATTGTCACTAAAGTTCCGCCGAGTAAAGGAACGAAACGCCGCCACGTTTGTCCACAACCGGTAGTAAGGAAAAACAATAACACGATCACTCAAGTAAGAATAAGGAAAACACTCTTAGGAACAGCAGCATGGCAAATTAAAACACTGGTTTATTGATGAGTTACTTAATGTCTTTATTGTAATACATTTGTGGACGTTTTTTAACAGGCACCAGCCACGACGATGGCGACCAGTGCAAAGAGTGCTCCGATCTACAGCAATTTAGAGTTCATTGTTTTACAATAAAGTTACTTTTCTCATTTATAAATTCTTTTTCACTATCTCAAACGAACTGCGGCACAAACTCGCCAAACAATTGGAAACCGACAAGTTCGAAACACCTCTCACGACTCCGGGTATTATCGCGTGTCTGCAGCGCTACAGACAGCGGCAGTGGCATGACCGTGGCGGTCAGCGGATGGTAAAAGACTCGACGATATTCAATCATTGTTAAAAGGAATTCAGCCAGTGAAACTTATTCGGTCTTTGTTTGAGATCTGCGTCGCGGCTAAATAAATAGACGCAACACATCGAAGAAATGGTGTTAATGGATTTTGGCTAGATTACCGGGAAATGGTGTTTATCGCATCACTGATATGGGTAAGTATTGATTTCCTATTTGCATTTGCTTATGCTGTAGGATTTAATTGGTGCCAAGTGGTGCGTGTATTTGTTTTGGTCTCTTGGGTGTAGGTCGCCAGCCAATGTGTTTGTCTGGTAATTTATGATACACATGATGAAGCTGGGATAAGCCATCTCAAGGGTAATATTTCCTGATTATGCTTTTTAGATTATACCTTAGATAATCCTAGATGCGTAACGCATCTAAGGTGCTAATGCGATCGCATTAGCGAAATTATGTGATTGGATAGAGTTATGGGTGTTTTTTTGGAAGGCGAATCGTGGGGTTTGGCGGAACCGCCACAGGTCCACTTGTGATGTGCTTGAATCTGATTTATTCCTCAACAAATCGGTCTTTAAATACTGTTTCCCACATTTGTAGTTCTGATGCATATAGATACCAAGTCACATGCCATAATATTTCGGCTTCCCAATCATTTTTTTTTTTTTTCATTTTTTATTAGACCCGAAAGCTATGTTCCTAATTCCAAACACTTAATACACATTGCATAGTAAATCCACAATGAAACACTTCTCAGATCACACGTTAATAGGTAAGTACCATGCACTCGGATATCGTATACCATATAAGACACACATCTGTCGAAACACCTGGGCAGTGAGCATTGTAATGTTATATTTTCAGTCTGACTTCTTGTGGTGTCAGCACTTTGGCGTGTGCCGTCCAATATTTCGGTTTGTGAGTGTTGATTTTGAGTTATGATGTGGGTCTTAATAAGCGAAACACACAGTTCGCAAAGGAGTTCCCCGACAATCTCCTATTCTTTTGCGACGAATGTCTCAACATATCGCTCTCTCACGTCCTCCTGGGTAAAACATGCCTGAGCGACGCTAACGGTAGTTCTCACAACCCCAATCTGAAAACATTCACCAAAAAAAGTTTACATCATGAGAGTAGTCTCAAGTGCATCGATGACCTCGATTCTCTTCACCAAACGTCTCTAACCGGCATCAAGACCCTCATTGGAGACAGTAACAATATGGTCGTGAACCAGGTGACCCATGCAATTAATGACTCCCTCAAATCACTCACACAGGAACTAATCACTTCCTTCCGCACAAACCTCGACAGATGCCTGCAGTCGACATCCAAGCGGCCGCCCGCTTGGCATACCAACCTCCTTTTTGAGAATATTCTCTCCAGACTTAACAGCCTTTCTGATGGATTTGCCCTGCTGCGCTCTACCCCTCTAAACCTCCCCGCTCTGCCCGAACCTGACTCCCTAAACGAGGTTATCCTACAAAAGCTCGGCGCCACCCCTTCCCCTTTCTGTGACGGTCCCGGATGATAACCCGCCAATTGTCCACTTCGGTACCTCCTGGACACGCGATAAATGGCGGGCCCGTATTAACAAACTTAACCGTTCTAATAACCCAACTATCTGTTATCTGCTAAAGGGCGTCCCCAAACCCGCGAGCTCCGAATGGATTTCGGAATTCTTTCGGAAAAATTACAAGATTCCCGTAACAGATTGCAACGTGCTTACTCCCTCCGAAAATGGATCCATTTTCCGCGTATCTCTTCCCTCCAGGTACGACTGGATTTTCCACCCGAATAAAACCGGTTGCTGCAGGATTGGCAGGCTGTCACTGACTAAAAGCAACCCCACCCAATCAACAAAACCCCATTCTCCCTCTCCTATACTCTTAGTACATAGTATTAGCCGCCCCCGTCCTAAATCTGTTCCCAACGCCAAACCACCTGCATGTCCCCCCGTAGCTCCTCCCTTCCCAATTACAAATCGTCTCCTGCCAACGCTTAACCGTCCCTCTCCCCGCATACCCCGCCCACCCCGACTCGGCCAGGGGACGAGCCGATCCACAAAATACCCCGCGCCAAAGCATAGTCTAGCTTCCCTTCCTTACCCCAATCACGTCGGCCACCTTGGGCCCGCCTCCTCATCCGCCCGTAATAAAGCCCCCCGTAATAATAGCAAACCCGCTCGCCCCACACCACCTCGGGTCCCTATCTCCGATTCCATCCCCCTCTTCGGCCTCATAACAGCGCGAAGTATTCCAACTTCCACAGGTCACACGATCTCAACCCCCCCCCCCCGCCCACCTGGACGCGTCTCACTCTTCCACAGAACCCAACTCGAGGTCGCCCCTCGCACCACCCCCCCCCCCCCCCCACACCCAGTTCTCGCCCCGCCCATCTCGCCCCCCACTACACCTTTAATAGACCCACTAATACCCCCATTTGTCAAACTCACTCAGCAAGCCATTCATTCTTCTGACAACCGGTATGCCTTGTCTAAATTTAGGAACAAAACGACCTACGAGAATGTCCGCCTCTATCTTTCATACCTCCACGACAAATCTGACTCTGTCTGTTATGAAGGCAAAACGAAAACCAGCGTAACGGCTTCCATCCAACAGGAAGGTCTACCCACCGACTTCCCTAGCCTCCGCGGCCTGTTTGTTAAGTTCCATAAAAATCTCGATATGCTCCCTAATAAGGTGCTAAAAGATCTCTCGGCATTTCGCCAATATATCGACAATAAAATGACCTATCCCAAGAATGGCATGCACTTTTGATGCAAATCAGTCGCCCTCTCGCCCCCCCTATCATCTCAATGCCCCCAATACGCTCCCCCTAACCGTCTACTATCAGAATGTTAGAGGTCTTCGCTCCAAAACACATTCGACTCTGGAAAAGGCACATTCCCTCCCCTTCGACATATACGCTCTGACTGAGACCAATCTTATCCCGAGTATTAATAGTCTTGAACTATTCCCCCCCCCCCCCCCCCCTTCAATGTTTTTCGCGATGATAACGCTCATCGAGAAGATCCCAATTCCCCATGCCGTGGAGTGCTGCTTGCCACTCATAACAAAATCGCTTCTTCTCTAATTGCCATCTCTTCTTCTCCGGATCTTGACTACGTCGCAATAAAAATCGACAAGCGCCCTAAGTCTCTTTTCATTATCTGCTTCTATATATCTCCTTCGCAACCCAGCGTGTCATACGAACTCGCAATAGAAGCGTTAGATAACCTAACCGAGTTAAGCACCTCAATAGACGATGTTGTCGTTCTTGGCGATTTTAACCTCCCCCATCTCCAATGGACGTTGGCTGACGAACAAGCCTTCTACGTCTCAAACCCCACTAGTTCCAAGGAACGTATTCTTATAAACGGTCTCACTGACTCTTGCCTCCATCAAGTAAGCAATGTCTCAAATCATTTGGGGAGACAACTGGACCTCGTGTTCACAACGGACCCGCACAAGTCCTCAGTTGCCCCTAGTCCACACGCCCTCTCCACCATTGACAATTATCACCCCCCGCTGCTCTTATCCATATATCTTGATGATGAAATCCAGCCTACTCTACCTCACGACAGCTTTTCCCACAACTTCCACAAAGCTAACTTCCGCCTTTTAAATGAGCATCTTAGCAAAACAACGTTTCGCTTCAATCATCTGCCACACTCTATAAGGAGATCTACTATGCCGTCGTATTATATGTCCCCTATTCTCGTCACAAGTCATCGGTTTCATCGCCGCCATGGTACAACCGCACACTCCGCGCTCTTAGGAACAAGAGATATAACTTGTGGAACATTTCCCTCAAAACGCGTTCCTTCCAAAACTACTCCAACTATCGCGGTCCTTTTATAAATTTTCCGAGCTCTACAACTCCCTCTACACCAACTACCTCACAAAAACACAATCTAATTTGATCAATGACCCCAAATCTTTTTTCCACTTCATAAACTACAAACGTAAATCCGACGCCTATCCTAACTCCCTTTCTTATGGCGCGACTACATCAACCGACCCCCTAACTACTGCCAATCTATTCGCTTCGTTTTTCAATAAATCCTTCACAGACATCTCCTTCGAACCAATTCGTCTCACTTCAAAGACTTGCCCGAATTCTCCCTCGGCACCTTCACCCCTCAAATTATTCAGCGTCACGTAGTTGAGGAGAAATTAAACTTACTCAAGGACGAGTTCAGCCCTGGGCCTGATGGACTCCCGGCTGTATTTTTAAGAAATGTTCCACTTCCCTTTCTCTCCCTATATCAAAGATATTCAACCTATCCCTTTCACAAGGGATCTTCCCTAGTATTTGGAAATCCTCCTATGTCACCCCCATACATAAAAAGGGACCTAAAAACGATATAAGCAACTACCGCGCCATCGCCAAACTGTCTCATATCTCCAAACTGTTCGAAGGAATTCTTTACAACGCGTTATCTTTCCGTTGTAAATCCATCATCGAACACCTACTGATCAAGTGGTTATCTTCTTATCTGAAAGATCGATCCTACCGTGTCAAATTCAGATCCTCCCTGTCCAATCCTTTTCTTCCCACGTCAGGGGTTCCGCAAGGCAGCCATCTAGGGCCCCTCCTATTTATCCTTACCATCAATGATGTTGACTCCATTATTAAATACTCATCCATCTCCCTCTATGCGGACGACGCCAAACCCTACAAAACGATCATATCTCCTCTCGACTCCTCACTTCTCCAAACAGACCTCGACAGCTTCTCAACTTGGTGCCGTAATAACTGCCTTGAACTCAACGTTGTCAAATGTCACTCCATCACCTTCTCCCGCAAACGACCCCCTGCCCCCCCCCCCCCCCCCACGCTCCTACTTCCTGCTAAACCAGCAGATATCATCTGTACCCTCGATACGCGACCTCGGGATCTTATTTGACAGGGAGCTTAGCTTCATCCCGCATATTGATGATATTATTCTTAAGGCCAACTCTGTCCTTGGGTTTGTGAAACGGTGGTCTAAAGAATTCTCTAATCCTTACGTTTCCTGTTCTCTCTACATAGCCTTCGCCCGCCCCCTTCTTGAATACGCCAGTCAGGTCTGGTCCCCACACTACTCGTCCCATATACGCAGAATCGAAAGCGTGCAACGTCGTTTTCTCCGTTTTGCCCTCCGCGGACTGAACTGGGCGAATCCTCGGATTCTCCCCCCATACACAAGCCGGCTCTACCTGATCAACTTCAGCACACTTGAGGAGCGCAGAACTCATGCCGATATCCTTTTCGTCCACCGTCTCCTTTCAGGCACAATGAACTGCCCAAGTTTGCTCTCCATCATTCCACTTCACACTAACCCCCGTAACCTGCGAAACCCTCATCTCTTCTATCAGCCCACCCACCACACTTCTTACGGCTCTAATGAACCCATTTCGCGAATGCGAAACATCCTTCGATTTCAACTATACCTCTGCTGGTCTCAAACTTCATCTCCTCTCTTTCCCCTCCTGACCACGCCCACTCCCCGTCTACACTCTTACATCCTGTACTAAGCGAGGTGAATGAATGAGTGATAATCGATTGATAAACCCATTAACCAACTCGCCAAACAATCGTCTGCCAGCATGATTGGTAAACACACGCCAATCTTTCAGCGTGTTCTTGTTCCAACAATCCGTTGGTCCACAAGAAAGACATGCCGGGCAACTTGCTTGCTTTCACATCTGCAAGCCAAATTTCCAACGATGATCGCCTAAACCGATAGCCGATCATCGAGTTGGACTCGTTCATAATTGTTGTTTAAACAATCCAATCAACGGTCGTGCCCCACGATCGGTTTTTTTCAAACCAAACACACAGTAACCTCACTGTGTTTATTTTACCAACCATCCGTTGGTCCATGGCCACCCTGGGTAAGTCGTATGCTTGCACATCTGCAAGTCAAATTCCTCATGATCGGTCACTCAAGCGACGAACGATCATCGAGTTTCACACGACCCATGATTGTTATTTAAACAATCATATTAATGGCCATGTCCTATGATGCTTGCCCAAACCAAACATACAGCCATCCAGCCTGGTCTCTTGCCATTGTTGGCAAAGTTTCGGTTGACTTAACATCAACAAAAATATCTATCCTCCATCGTTCACCAAAACAATACAGCCAGCCTCCGTCGCGATCATCTATTTGATCAGCCGGATATTTGAATTTCCTTTTTGCGCACCCTTCGCATTTTCTTTGTCTTAGTTTCTAGCGAATGGATTTTCATCCAGACCTGTACGGTCACCACAGGGGAATTCTTCCAAAAACCACAACCAATCGTTCATTGGTCATCACCAAAGAAACGATCCGATTCGGCTCCTCCCATATCGATGGAAATTCACCACAACTGCAGCTAGGGGGTGTTGACTGCAACAACCACTAGCAGAGTCAAAATTCATCCTCCGTGGAGTTCGTTTTCCTGTTCCGGTAAATTTTCGGCTTGAATTCGGTAAATCATAAGTACTAGGAAAATCCTTATTTTTGTCTTTTTTTGTTTTGACGATCGCACGGCAATTTGTTCGGTGAATGAATAAATGAACAGCGTCGCGATTAGCCCAATTCGACTTTACAAAGTGCTTTGACTTTCTTTGAATAATAATATGTGCTTTTAATCGCAACTAACATTTGTAACTTCAAACAGAAAAGAAATTTGTAACAATAAAAAAATCAGTGCCCAACACCAACACAAAGCGTTTTATTCTTTACTTCTCCTGGACGAAAAGCTGCTGCTAGCAGTAGGAGGACTCGAAGGAATATCGGAAGTGTCGATAGTGGAGTATCATCAATAAGGGAACTCAAGCCGTGTTTCGCTTCTACCATCTTCTCTGGCAGTTAGTGTTCTTACCTTTTCAACAGTGGAGCTTTTATTGAACCCGTATCCTTGCTGATACCAAATAAAATCACCCACAGGTCCAAAAATAGATTCCCATCACTCAAAATCATTTTTTTATTTAGTAAAAAAGTAATTCAAAAGCAAAATTGGATGATTAATTTTGCGTCACCTTGTACATCAGCTAAAAAAAATATCAAACGGTAGTGATTTTGAAATAAAAGCCGAGGATAGTTTTATGTATTGTATAAAGCTTTTTAACTCGTGTTTTCCGAGTTAGGAAAAATGTTAAAGTGCAAAATATGTGATAAATGCGTACATTTCATTAAAACTGGCGTTCGCTTACTTGGCTTCAAAATAAATGTGGCATGTGGTTGTGTCGATAGACAAATAAATTAACTAAATGTATAAATACGGGTTATGAGATAAATAGATGTATTGCACTTGTTATGCGATTAATTGGTGTCGGTTACCAAGGATGGCGATTGTTTTGTGCGCTGATGGAACTTACATCTTGTTTCCCCAAAAATGACATATTATTCAGTTTTTGGAAATGCTAAAATTCCTGCTAAAAGTGTCGCCGACATCTGCTTGAAAAAAGCCAGCAATGAGGAGAAGGAAGAAAATAAAATAACATTTGCAGGAGGACGAATTTACAGTTTCTGGGGATAGAAACTGGTCAGAACGGAGTTTCAGTTCTTTGATGGGTATCTCCACGGTAAGTGGTAAATATTCGAATAAAATTCGTGAAAATTTCATTTCAGAAAGTGATGCAAAATTTGCGAGGTAATGCGAGAAAAATTTAGTTGTCCATTGAGTTTGAAATTTGATACGAGAGCGAGCACATTAAAGACTGCACAGCACATTATGAAGGAAGTTCGGTCGGCATGGAATTGCAGGAAACGGAAGAAATATTGAATGCTATAACAAATCAAAATAATGAATGCTATAACAAAACACTTCAGGTAATTGTTCCAAAAGACACTTTTGTTGGTAAGGAAATTATATCCCTGTCAATATTTAATGAAGAACGATTGACTCTTCTAAAAATGTTTGCAATAATGGGCTGAACCACTGGATGGGCTGCTTACAATTACAGCGACGATAAAGACGCAGAAATAATTTTATTTGCTAAAAAAAGCTACCGATGCGGCGACTAAAGAAGCTCGTTTACAAAAAAAAACAGGACCAACAAAAGGTCGAGGAGTCTTACCAGGAGTTGGGTGGTAACCTTCTATATGGTCCAGGAAAGGCGGATTACTTACAGGTACTTTTCCAACCATCATGGAGTTTAGATCGTCGCGAATTGTGTGCAGTTAGTGTAACATCAGTCCTACGTAACAAAATTATATTACAAAAAAAAAAAAAAAAAAAAACAGACCAGACCCTTGTGCAGTGTGCTGTGTTTATAAGACAAAAGAGTAGTGTAAAACAATTGCAACGAAATGGCCTGCGGGCCAAATGTGAATAGTAACCCGTTTAGCGATCTTACGGAAGATACAAATAGTGATATTCGACCAAAAAAAATGAAAACCACACTTACGAAAACAGAGGAATTTTTTCCTAGCTTACCAACAATGAACAATACAAAAGATCCAAAATTTCTAATTATATCATCCAAGGAGAATGGTAAGCCTATTTCATCTCTAAGCCCATTTTTAATTAAAAAAGTGATAGACGATGTTAGCAAAGAATATGAACAAATCACGGTTCTACGAGACGGACAATTATTAGTAAAAGCTAATTGTCAAAAAATCGCAGACCGTTTTCTTAAAATAACAAACTTTGGCAACGTGTGTCCCGTTTCTGTAAAATTACACGAAAAATTAAATGAATGCAAAGGCATAGTGTACGCCTCTTGTCTCATAAACATCTCGGAAGCGGAAATAATAGCCGAAATGGGTCAACAAAAAGTCACAGATGTGTACAAACTTTCCAAAGTAGATGACTGTAAAGTGCCAAGACCCTCCGGACTTATGTTATTTACTTTTAACCTATTCCAACCACCGAAGTCGGTTCACATCGGTTTTTATAAAGCTAAGGTCAGCGAATATATCCCCAACCCCATGAGATGCCGCAACTGCCAACGACTCGGCCATACCACAAAACGCTGCACCAATACCACAATGTGCGAAAAGTGTAATCTACCACCTCATAGCTCCGTAAATTGCAGTCGCACTATGTGCGCAAACTGCTCGCTCCTTCACTCGGCCGCGGATAAAACCTGTCCCTTGTATATCCAAGCGAAAGAAGTTTTAACAATAAAAACGACAAACAAATGTTCAATGGGCGAAGCGAAACGAATTTATAAGGAAAAAAATATCCACAAACCTGATCAACTTTCAGGAAGCTTTGCAGATACACTAAAATCACGCCAATTACAAGGACCCTCAATGGAACAAAACAAACAAAAAACTAGACCCAAGGAATCCCTTCCAACCACCTCCCCCTCATCTGCTGCAATCAACAGTATCCAAATTGCATTGCCCCACAAGCCAAAAAAGTCAATAACACAAAACCCAACCAAACCAATTTCGTCTATAACACCACTAATCCAACGAACACCATCAATTCAATTAACGCCATCAACTCAACAAACATCATCAACTCAACTAACCACATTCGAACCCTCACAACTACAAACAAGTTCGCCAACAAACAACCAAACTGAAACCATTCCACAAACCACGACAAGCTGCTCTGCTAATAGCCATTCGCAATGCACCCCTTTACCCAAATCAAAGGTAAAAAGTAAACCGTCTCTCACTAATATAAAAATTAATAAAAATGTACACACCTTAGTAGATGATGATATTACAATGTAACTATAAAACTAACAACCCAGCCCCTGACTCTACTGTTCCTGAGGTTGTACACTTGAACTCAATCCAGAGTTCAAGTGCCCAACATCCGGAACAGCGGAGTCTTGATCCTAACAACATACATCCCGCCCACCATACCTTCCAACACCTTAATACATTTAAGCATATACAACCCCATCCATCTGCAAAATCAAGATCTAAGCACACTAGCACGGCTGAACGCCCAAAACTCACTCCAAAACAAAAACCATTCACCATTCTACAATGGAACATGAACGGTTATACCAACAACTTTGAAGAACTAAACATTCTAATTAAAGACTATAACCCACATATAATATCACTGCAAGAAACGCATTGTCCAGTCAACACCACACCATTCATCCCTAAATCCTATGTAGGCTACTTCTACGATTCACCTGCAAACACATCACACAAGCAAGGAGTAGGATTACTAATCAAGAAAGGTACTTCCCACAAAATCCTCCCCATCATTACAAATATCCAAACTCTTGTTGTAGAAATACAACACCCTTTAAATTTTACCTACATTGCCTTATATCTCCCCCCAAATCAGCCATTAAATAAACATGATCTTCAGGCTATACTCAACCAAACAAACGAGCCCAGAATACTTGGAGGCGACATAAATGCTTGGAGTACACTCTGGGGTTCACCTTTCACAAACAAAAGAGGGGAAGTTATTGATAACCTCCTCCTCACCTCCAATCTGATCCTACTGAATGACGGTTCGCCTACTCACCTTTCTACCCACAATACCCTCACTCATATAGACATCACTTGTTGCTCCTCAGAATTGGTTCCGAAAACTTCATGGCAAGTTCTAAACGACCTCTACAATAGTGACCATTTCCCCGTTTTAAGCATAATAAATAATCAGCAACCGATAACCCATCACAACAGATCTCCAAAATACAAAACCGATTCCGCCAACTGGGCACTTTTTGAAAGAAAAGTTGACGAATTTCTTTCAAGCAATTCCCCCACACCTGACACGAATCACGAAGCGGCGCTAATCAGTGAAGCAATTAGATCCGCTGCCAATCTCTCAATACCCCAAACAAATATCACAACCAAATCAGAAACCAGGCAACATGTACCTTGGTGGAACTCCGACCTAACGCTTCTCAGAAAAAGCAAAATGTCAGCCCTCTCTGAATTTAAAAAAAGACCAACGCAGGTTAATTTTGTTGCATACAAAAAAGCGAATGCACAATTTCGTAGGAAGATGAAAGAAAGCAAAGCAAAAAGCTTTCTTCAATTCACTTCCTCAATCAATCCAACATCCTCCACAACCACAATATGGCATAAAATACGCAGCTTAAGTGGTAATCACAATCCGACAATTATCTCATCCCCTAATTCCGAAAATACTACAATCTCAGACACAGTGGAAATAAGCCAACTCTTCGCCAAAACCTGGTCGCAATTCTCAGACAACAATAATTTTCACCCCGAATTCAATCGCAAAAAAATTGAATCCGTTAACAATGCACTATCTTTGCAAACTCCTAACTCTGCAGCTCTACGCATAGAACAACCCATCTCATTTATCGAATTCGAGTCAGCACTTAGTATAACTAAGGGAAAAACTCCAGGGCGAGATCGAATATCTTACCCAATGTTAAAAAACCTTTCGCATTATGCAAAACAAAGAATTATAAAGTTATACAATAAAATACTTGAAACATCACACATTCCACAAATATGGAAAACCGCGGTCCTAATACCTATTCCCAAACCGAACAAAGATAAAGATACGGTGGATGGCTACCGCCCTATATCCTTAATTCCTTGTCCCGCAAAGGTATTAGAAAAAATCGTAGCCAAACGTCTACTCTGGCTTATGGAAACAAAGAAATTGACATCCATCAACCAAGTAGCTTTCAAATCCAAGAGAGGTTGCACAGACGCCTTACTCCACATTGACCACTACACCTCAAAGGCTCTATCCGCCAAAAATCACGTTACAATACTCTCTCTTGATTTTGAGAAAGCATTCGACAGAATAGGCGCTCACACCGTACTTAATAAATTGTTAAAATGGAGAATTGGCAACAATATATATAGGTACGTTAAATCATTTCTAAGCAATAGAAAATTCCAATGTAAAGTCAACCACGTTTACTCCAATACATTTCCATTACACAACGGAATCCCTCAAGGATCCCCACTGTCAGTTGTACTATTTATGATCGCCTTTGACGACATAAGTACAATAATACACAAACAGAAACATCTAGATCATTGCATTTACGCCGATGATATATACATCTTAAGTAAATCCAGTGATCTAACTTTCTGCAAAAACATTTTAACTGAAACAGTGAAAGATATCTTAGAATGGTCAAATTCTTCAGGTGCCAAACTCTCAGTAGATAAATGTAAATTATTTCATGTGTGCCGACGACGACTTTGTCCCCAAATTCACCTCAACATAAACAACAAAACAATCCAAAATGTCTCCAACCTCAAAATCCTAGGAATAACATTTAACAATAAGTATACCTGGAAACAACATTGTTCAGAGCTCAAAGTATCATTAGCAGCGAGGCTCAATATTATTAAATACTTAAGCAACACGAAAAGTAACGTACACATTAACACTCTATGTAAAATTACTAAAGCTCTAATTTTAAGTAAAATAGACTACGGGATCTATATCTATGGCAATAGTCCAAAAACGACTCCAAATATAATAAAACCCACCTACCACCAAGCCGCTAGATGAAGCACATTTGCATTCAGAACGACACCAATAAAAAATATACTGGCTGAAGCTGGGGTCCCAACAATCGAGGACCGGATGGAAATCATATCATTAAAACTAATAGCTAAATTAGCGTTTTCGCGAAATTCCGTAATTGACAAAGACATCAAACTAACAATAGGATACAAAAACACCAACCGAATCTCATCTGCAATCAGCCGCATTTTAGATAAAGCCAAGCAATTGGGATTGGATATTAAACAAACTTTCAAATACTCCGCAACTTACCCGCCATGGCTTCTAAATAATAATGATATCATTACAACACTTTCAACATTTAAAAAACCAAACACAAACAAGGAATTATACGGTGCACTATTCTGGTCAGTCGCCTCAAAATATAAATCCAACGGATGGCGCTTTCTGTACACAGATGGATCCAAAATAACCAACTATACTTCCTTTGCCGTCACACCCGAAGAAGGTGCTGTAAAGAAAATCGGACTATTACCCGAATTTTGCTCCATTTTCACGGCGGAAGCCTTCGCGATCTTACAAGCCGTAACATTCGCCACCAACCACAGAAAAAAATATGTCATCTGCACCGACAGCCTGTCGGTACTCAACTCAATAAGAAACACCAACAACACTGATGATACGAGGGTTGCCTTTTATATTTCGGGATTAGAGAACAAAAACAAATATTGATCATCGAAAATCATTTTATTGTTTTTCAAAATATTCCCCATGAAGATCTATATACTTTTGCATGCGTTTGAACCAATTGTCGAAGCACTTTTGCCACTCTGATTGAGATATCTCCAACACATGCATTCTGAATGCAGCAACCGCTTCTTCAGGTGTCGAAAAACGTTGACCTCTCAGTTTGTTTTTTACGTACGGGAATAAAAAGAAGTCATTCGGTGCCAAGTCAGGACTATACGGCGGATGACCCATCAAATCGATGTTTTGGGTGCTCAAAAATGCAGTTGTCGCAGCCGATGTGTGAGAGCTCGCATTGTCGTGGTGAAGAGTGATCCGTCTTCGGCGGTTGGTTTTCCTGATTTCTTGGAAGACAACTGGCAAACAAATGGTTGTGTACCACTCAGAATTGACTGTTCTGCGTTGTTCTAGTAGTACGGTTGCGACATGTCCAGTTTTTCCGAAAAAACAGGCGACCATTTGCTTGGAAGTGCTTCGTACGCGAACAACTTTTGTTGGATTTGGCTCATCTTGAAACACCCAGACAGTCGATTGCTGTTTACTTTCGGGCTCATACGCGTAAATCCACGATTCATCACCTGTCACGATGTCATAGACGTGTTTCGAAGCACCGCGACCGTATTTTTTGAGCATTTCTTTCGACCAATTGACACGAGCCTTTTTTTGGGCGATTGACAAATTGTGTGGGATCCAACGCGAACAAATTTTTTTGACAGTCAAATGTTTATGCAATATTGAATGTATGCTGGTCCCACTAACGCCTAAGGTTGTCTCAATCTCACGATAGGTCACATGAAGATCTTCCAATATCAGTTCGCGCACAGCATCAATGGTTTTCGGAACAACAACCGATTTTGGACGACCTTCACGAAATTCATCTAGGAGTGAACTACGACCACGATTGAATTCACCATACCATCGACAAACACTGGTCCTTGATGGAGCTTCATTGCCAAAAATTGAATTACGTTCATCCATGCACTATTGCTGAGTTAATCCACGCCGAAAGTTGTAAAAAATAATCGCACGAAAATGTTGACGATTTAATTCTATTTTTGGGCCGAGATGAATCTTTTAAGTTACTGTAAACAACACAAATAGCGCTCGTATGTCAAAACGTTCTGAGTGCGTATAACCTCAAAAATGTCCAACTTTACGACAGAGCTGTCAATTGCCGGATTGCAACACTAGGGTTGCCAAATCCCGAAACATAAGAGGCAACCCTCGTATCATATTATGACTCATACTCAAATACCACAGCAGAACAATATCATAATCTCCTAGGAAAATTCCCAAGAACATCAACCGATGATCTCATCAGTAGCATCATATACAATTCCATCCGAACAAAGGAAAACCATTACTGATAAGACACACAGATGCTTCATATGAAAACTACCAGGGACAGCACCCATGAAATAAGGAGATAAGAATATCGATATAAATAGAGAATACTGAACCAGCAGCACCATTGCCCTCAATGTAGATTCCATTTCGTCAAACATACGGAGGCATCACCTCCGACTGCTAGTGAAGGAGTTTTCTCCAGACGTCCTCCTTCTTTGTGAAACCTGGCTCAAACCCAACTCTCGCATTTCTATTCCAAATTACCAACTTGTTTCAACTCCTCGAATTGACGGTGCAAGAGGAGGTACCGGTATCCTTATTCATAAAAGATTCCAATTCAGCGAAGTCAAATTTAGAAACATCTCCTGTGTCGAATACACCGCTGTCAAACTGCTTTGTGACAACAACAAAGTCTTGGTTCTAGTAGCCATCTATTTACAACCCAAGAGGTACCCTAACTTCCCATCTTCAGACTTCGATGAAATATTCCGTCAATCCCACCCCCACTCATTCATCATCGGAGGCGACTGGAATGCCCGTCATACCGCCTTCAACGACACCGCTTGCAATAAATTTGGCAAACAATTGCTTGCTTTCCTACCTCTCCACCCCTACGTCTATATCGACTCCCCTACGGAACCTACTCATTGCTCCAGCTCTACTCAATCAACTATAGACTTCTTCTTAAAATCTGCGATCCTACGCTCTATATCTCCCCCTACTGTGTCGCACTTCTTCCCCTCTGATCATGCCTCCATCCACTCGGTAATTGACCTTGGCCCCTTAAATCCGCTTCAATCTCTCAACCCAGTCCATAATTTCTCCAGAACTAACTGGAGAAAGGTCAACAAATCCGTTGGCGATATGTTTCAAACGCTTCCCATCACAGAGACGAATAACTTGGATCCTAACGAAATTGAAGAAGCAGCTTGTAAGATGGAAGGGATCTTACAGCAAGCCCTGTATGCTAATACCCCTTCAAGGATGCCACACTCCTTCGTAGGTAAACCACTTCCATATCTCACCCTCAAACTCATCTCATTAAAAAAAAAGCTCCGCCGAAAACTATTTCGAAGATTTTGTCCCCTCCTGAAAGTACAGGTTCAATTATTGTCTACCCTCATTAACCAGCAGTTAAATGCTTTCGTAGAGCAGAACTACATCTCCACTTTAAATAGTATCAGACCCGACCGTAATCTTTACAAAAACATCAATCGCCTTACAGGACGAAAAATACACACCTCAATAGACAGACTAATTGGTCCCAGAAATAATATTCTGTACTCTGATTCTGAAATAGCAAACTATTTAGCGGAACTCTTCTCCCAAGTGCATAGGCAAAATGATAGCCTAGGCAACTCCGAGTTTGAGGAAGTGGTCAACCGTTATACATCCCATGAACTAATCTCCTCATTCACTCCATTCATAACTGAATTTAATAATGACAATAGAGCATCTCAACCCACCGATACAAACTTCTTTTTACAACCACAGGAATTTAACCAAATGATATCTTCTCGTAGCAGTAAAAACTCTACCGGCTTGGACAAAATTCCACATGTGCTTTTCAAAAACCTCAACCCTTCAAATCGACTATACATCATGACCCTGCTAAACCACATAATAAATGCTGGTCACATACCGGAGTCTTGGAAAACTGCCATAGTCATCCCCATTAAAAAATCAGGCGCATCCCTGATGGCGGCCAATTTTCGACCCATCTCACTACTTAATAATTTAAGCAAATTACTTGAATTAAAAATTCACCATTACCTACTCTCCTTCGCGGAAACTAACTCATTACTCCCTGATTTTCAATTCGGTTTTCGTGCACAGCACTCAACATGTCACGCTCTCCTCAAGTTTACTCACGACATCACTATGGCTCTTAACGACCAGTGCCCCACTGTGTGTATCTCCCTTGACATATCCAAGGCTTTCGACTGCGTGTGGACTGCGGGTCTTCTGTACAAATTACATTCCACGTATCGTCTCAACAATCACACTTCCAAGTTTCTCTACTCGTACCTATCAAATAGGAAATTCATGGTCAAGATAAATTCCACCCTTTCCCAGACGTACTCAATAACAGCAGGAGTCCCCCAAGGATCCATTCTGGGCCCCCTCTTATATTTACTATACACATCTGATATTCCTCAACCCGTCTCACCGAATACTCGAATCCTCAACTACGCAGACGATACCCTTGTCTACTCCAGCAGCAGGCTCGTATTATCTGCCAGAAACCGCGTAAATGAATTCCTCCAAATTCTTTCCTCCTACTTCCTTAAATGGAAGATCCGCTTAAACCCCAACAAAACTCAGATGATTGTATTTAAAGGTAGAAACGTTCACTGTACCAATAACACGGTACGTAACCATTCAAAAATCCAACTGAACCTCTGCAACACCCTCATAAAACCATCTAAATCACTAAAATACTTGGGCATTACTTTCGAAAATAATCTCTCTTTCACGACTCACATAAACAATGTCATCCGCAAAGCGGGGATACAGCTGAACCTTTGTCGGAAAGTAATGTGGAAGGCAGATGGTCTCTCTCAACAAGTCAAACTTCTACTTTATAAACAAATCATCAGGCCCACACTTACTTACGCTTGTCCCATCTGGTTCCATATCTCTCCCTCTCAAATGGAAAAACTTCGTATCTTCGAAAGGAAGTGTTTTAGACTAATCACAGGGCTACGTCGACAGCGCGACTCCCACAAATATATCGGAAGCCTTACGCTATACCACTCCGTCGGCCTGGAGAGATTGGATAGAAGGTTCCTGGAATTGTCGATAAGATTCATTGAAAACCTGTCAGCCAATCCAAACCCTCTCATCAATTCCCTTAGCCTCCCCAGCCACAATGCATCAAATCCCTATCTTCATGCACTCCATTTAAAGGCTCTCTTCTACGCAGGAAGATTAGTAAATGATGCGATCATCTACCATAACAGGGTAACCGATCTTAACCACTTCAAATACTCAAACATTCAACCCTTTTCTCGGGTTCTTTCCTTTAACGAGCAGTCGGTGGAGAGACCTCCCTCTGCCGCTCCCTTCCCTCCTTAGGGCATGTACAGTACGAAATCTCAACTTAAGCTTAAGACAAGGCAAATTTGTTCTAAATGACTATATGTGAATTTATTTAATTACCTTAGATATAAGCTAGACTTAAGTAGAGATAAGTAGTTTTAAGAATATTTATTGTAAACATTGACAATCCATCCTGGTTTTCATGACCTTTCCAGGAGTCCTACTAATAAATTGTATCTGGAATAGATCTCCTTAAACGTAAGACCCCAAATTAAATATTACTTGGAAAAATGTTCTAGACATTGTAAGTAAATTTGTCACAACTTAGTTAAGTTAGCTGTAAACTTATGTAACTAAACTTTTAATGGTCAATAAAGACAGCGTTTTATAAAAAAAAAAAAAAAAAAAACCAGCAGCACCATTCCCGATTCATCAGCACGATAGACACTAGCCGATAAGCAAATTGTTAATTAGTGTATAAGTACTATGTTATGAAAATAAAATTATATTTTTTTAACAACTTTGAATCGTGGAATCATAATTGGCGCTAATTACTCGAACACAAATTGCTCGAACGATTGGTATATAAGGTATGCAAAAATGGTAAACCGTTGAGTTCTCTAGTTTATAATTTAGTGGCTTAATTCAAGCAACACAATTACCTACAACTAAAGTATATGTAAGTTACAAACTAGAGAACTTAAGAACTATATTAATTAGCCTTAACCTAAGGTAACCAGGACAAAATAGGAAAGCAGGAGTAGGGGCATGAGAAGGGGGCGTGTTATAATAAAGTGTAGAAGCGCCGCTTAAGAATGGTGGTGAGAATGGTTTAGGAGGCGGTGCTTGAGAGTATGGGCAGGGAGGTCGAAGTCAAACAAGGTGGAATTGGAGTTGACATTTCACAGCATCCGCGAAAGGGGTTCGTTGAAACCATAAGAGGTCCGGTGAGGAGGAATGTAGAAAAAGCGGGAATTACATCGATTATCACTCATTCATTCACCTCGCTTAGTACAGGATGTAAGAGTGTAGACGGGGAGTGGGCGTGGTCAGGAGGGGAAAGAGAGGAGATGAAGTTTGAGAGCAGTAGAGGTAAAGTTGAAATCGAAGGATGTAGGGTAGGAGCTTGCCCGTCGCAGCATTCGCGAAATGGGTTCATTAGAGCCGTAAGAAGTGTGCTGGGTGGACTGATAGAAGAGATGAGGGTTTCGCAGGTCACGGGGGTTAGTGTGAAGTGGAATGATGGAGAGCGAAACTTGGGCAGTTGATTGTGCCTGAAAGGAGACGGTGGACGAAAAGGATATCGGCATGAGTTCTGCGCTCCTCAAGTGTGCTGAAGTTGATCAGGTAGAGCCGGCTTGTGTATGGGGGGAGAATCCGAGGATTCGCCCAGTTCAGTCCGCGGAGGGCAAAACGCAGGAAACGGCGTTGCACGCTTTCGATTCTGCGTATATGGGACGAGTAGTGTGGGACCAGACCTGACTGGCGTATTCAAGAAGGGGGCGGACGAAGGCTATGTAGAGAGAACAGGAAACGTAAGGATTAGAGAATTCTTTAGACCACCGTTTCACAAACCCAAGGACAGAGTTGGCCTTAAGAATAATATCATCAATATGCGGGATGAAGCTAAGCTCCCTGTCAAATAAGATCCCGAGGTCGCGTATCGGGGGTACAGATGATATCTGCTGGTTTAGCAGGAAGTAGGAGCGTGGGGGGGCAGGGGGTCGTTTGCGGGAGAAGGTGATGGAGTGACATTTGACAACGTTGAGTTCAAGGCAGTTATTACGGCACCAAGTTGAGAAGCTGTCGAGGTCTGTTTGCAGAAGTGAGGAGTCGAGAGGAGATATGATCGTTTTGTAGGGTTTGGCGTCGTCCGCATAGAGGGAGATGGATGAGTATTTAATAATGGAGTCAACATCATTGATGGTAAGGATAAATAGGAGGGGACCTAGATGGCTGCCTTGCGGAACCCCTGACGTGGGAAGAAAAGGATTGGACAGGGAGGTTCTGAATTTGACACGGTAGGATCGATCTTTCAGATAAGAAGATAACCACTTGATCAGTAGGTGTTCGAAACCTAGGGAGGACAGCTTAAAAAGGATGAGATTATGGGAGATTTTGTCAAAGGCCTTGCTGAAAACGGTGGTGATTACATCGACTTCGTTGCCATTCTCTAAGGCACGGAGAGTATGGGATGAGAACTCGATTAGATTCGTTGGGGTCGACCTGCCCGAAAGGAAACCATGCTGGTTGTATGAGATGATGGATTTACAACGGAAAGATAACGCGTTGTAAAGAATTCCTTCGAACAGTTTGGAGATATGAGACAGTTTGGCCTTGGGACGGTAGTTGCTTATATCGTTTTTAGGTCCCTTTTTATGTATGGGGGTGACGTAGGAGGATTTCCAAATACTAGGGAAGATCCCTTGTGAAAGGGATCGATTGAATATCTTTGATATAGGGAGAGAAAGAGAAGTGGAACATTTCTTAACAATACAGCCGGGAGTCCACCAGGCCCAGGGCTGAACTCGTCCTTGAATAAGTTTAATTTCTCCTCAACTACGTGACGCTGAATAATTTGAGGGGTGAAGGTGCCGAGGGAGAATTCGGGCAAGTCTTTGAAGTGAGACGAATTGGGTTCGAAGGAGATGTCTGTGAAGGATTTATTGAAAAACGAAGCGAATAGATTGGCAGTAGTTAGGGGGTCGGTTGATGTAGTCGCGCCATAAGAAAGGGAGTTAGGATAGGCGTCGGATTTACGTTTGTAGTTTATGAAGTGGAAAAAAGATTTGGGTTCATTGATCAAATTAGATTGTGTTTTTGTGAGGTAGTTGGTGTAGAGGGAGTTGTAGAGCTCGGAAAATTTATAAAAGGAACCAAGATAGTTGGAGTAGTTTTGGAAGGAACGCGCTTTGAGGAAAATGTTCCACAATTTATTTCTCTTGTTCCTAAGAGCGCGGAGTGTGCGGTTGTACCATGGCGGCGATGAAACCGATGACCTGTGGCGAGAATAGGAGACATATAAGGCGACGGCATAGTAGATCTCCTTATAGAGAGTGGCAGTAGCTTCTTCTACCCCCAAATGATTAAAGCGGAACGCTGTTTTGCTAAGATGCTCATTTAAAAGGCGGAAGTTAGCTTTGTGGAAGTTGTGGGAAAAGCTGTCGTGAGGTAGAATAGGCTGGATTTCATGATCAAGATATATGGATAAGAGAAGCGGGGGGTGGTAATTGTCAATGGTGGAGAGGGCGTGTGGACTAGGGGCAACTGAGGAGTTGTGCAGGTCCGTTGTGAACACGAGGTCCAGTTGTCATCAGACATTGCTTACTTGATGGAAGCATGAGTCGGTGAGACCGTTTATAAAAATACGTTCCTTGGAGCTAGTGGGGTTTGAGAGAAGGCTTGTTCGTCAGCCAACGTCCATTGGAGATGGGGGAGGTTAAAATCGCCAAGAACGACAACATCGTCTATTGAGGTGCTTAACTCGGTTAGGTTATCTACCGCTTCTATTGCGAGTTCGTATGACACGCTGGGTCGGGAAGAAGATATATAAAAGCAGATAATGAAAAGAGATTTAGGGCGCTGGTCGATTTCTATTGCGACGTAGTCAAGATCCGGAGAAGAAGAGATGGCAGTTAGAGACGAATCGAGTTTGTTATGAGTGGCAAGCAGCACTCCACGGCATGGTGAATTGGGATCTTCTCGATGAGCGTTATCATCGCGAAAAACACTGAAGGAGGGGGGGAATAGTTCGACTATTAATACTAGGGATAAGGTTGGTCTCAGTCAGAGCGTATATGTCGAAGGGGAGGGAATGTGCCTTTTCCAGAGTCGAATGTGTTTTGGAGCGGAGACCTCTAACATTCTGATAGTAGATGGTTAGGGGCAAAGTATTGGGGGTATTGAGATGATGTGGGCGCGAGAGGGCGATAACATTGCTATTGCTTGGATGTCGTTATTTCTTTCGTCTTTGTGAAGCGGCATCCTCTGCTCTTCTTCACCCATATTGAACTGGTTGAGCCATAGACGAAGGGCGTTATTGTCTTGCCCAGCACGATTCTTATATTCTCCAAGTAAAACACCGCTGCTACAATTGCTTAATCTTAATTACTCTGTCAAGCCTTTTTGCTACTCGGAGCTCTCGTGGCAACTCCCGCTGTTCTAAAAAAAAAAATGGGGTGGCGAGAGGCCGACTTAGGCGAGAGAAGGACAAATGTGTCCTTCATCTTGTCTCTGGCTTCTGGTCAGCTTGCGATAATCAGAATCACCCATATCCGCGAGGATGTTGGGCTCGGTCTCAAGATATCTGAAAATAAAGGGGGAGGAGGTATCTAAGGATAGCGTGGGCAGGGTTAGTTCAAATGTTCTCTAACTATGAAGGGATGGTGGGAAAGAAATCATACAAGACCCGTAGGTCCTGAGTGTGGTAGTAAACGCAGATCACGTCTTCGGTGTCTGATAATCCACGCTTTGGCCGGTGTGTGTGTGTGTATTTGTGCTGTGTTTGTAGTGTGTCAGCAGTATACCCTATGAGATGGGTCCAGGCATCCTCTACTATAGGGGGGAATGTTGTTGAGAAGGGTGCTCTTTTCAGTTTTGTATCGAAAAAGATTGTTGGCCGGATCCGAAGAGATCAAAGGAGAGAAGGGTGGAGATCGCAAGACTCCCGTACAAGTGGGCTTATAGCAGAGAAGCTTAACATTGGTGTCAACTTTGTTGCTCCACTCCAAGATGTTGTGCAGTTGCTTAGGCCGACTGAGATCCCTTTGAATAAAGCGGGTCACATATTTAATGAAATTCATTTTTGGGATATAGATAACCTCAAGATATTTCATCCTGTCCTGTGGTCTAATCGTAGTACCTCCTATTTGTATTCGAATATTCTGTGAATATTGAGAAGTAGGTTGTGACTGTTTACTACTCAGAATTATAGCTACTGTTTTGGATGGGTTAAGTTGAATTTTCCGTTGACTGTAATACTTATACAGTTCGTCCAGTCGGTTTGTTGCGAGTTTAGGGCTTTTGATTGACGTGTACACTAGGACGTCACCCGCCTACCATATCTGTTTTACTCTCCCGTCCACAGGGCGAGGAATATCTGAGGTGTAGATATTAAATAAGATGGGGCCTAGAATGGAGCCCCGTGGTACGCCTGCAGCAACGTTGAAAGTTCGGGAAAGCTTTCCATTCACTCGAACTTGAAGAGTTCAGTTTCGAACGAACTGGTAGATGATACTACACAGCGTCTTACTAAGACCAGTGTTCCAGAACTTAAAGCCGAGACTTTCGATCCACGACGTGTCAAAAGCCTTTTTAATGTCCAGGCTCACCGCAATGGTGAGTTCCTTATTAAAGATGCGCACGCAGACGTGGTTTTGAAATAAGTTGAGAGCCATAGTGGTGCTGTGCGCTCTTCTAAATCCAAATTGGAAATCAAGTATTAGACCCCTGGCAATGATAAAGTTGTTTAGCTTTTCGTATATGAATTTTTCATATTTCTTGCTGATGGAAGTGAGGAGTAAGACGGGGCGAAAGCTCGGGGGGTGACACGTTGTTTCCTCCAACTTTTGCTATTAGATAAACCACAGCATGCTTCCAAGCTTGAGGAAAGTACCCCAAGTTGTAGGCATGCTTGGACAGAATGGAGAGCTTTATAAAGAATAAAGCAGAAAGCCTTCGCAACGAATGGTAGGACATGTTGTCGATACCGGGTGACTTCTTGGGGTTTTGTGATTTAACTAGGTTCTGTAGGGTATTTGGTGTGACGAAGTTGTAACTATTATCACGTGAGTCGTCGAAGTTTGCTCTATTAGCTGAGTTAAAGACAACTATTTGCTCGTTAAAGTTGTCTAGTTTATTGTGAACGTTGTTTCCTCCACTTTTGCTATTAGACAAACCAGAGCATGCTTCCAATCTTGAGGAAAGTACCCCAAGTTGTAGGCATGGTTGGACAGAATGGAGAGCTTTATAAAGAATGAAGTAGAAACCCGAAGCAACGAGTGGTACAATATGTTGTCATCAACTAGGTTCTGTAGGGTATTTGGTGTGATGAAACCGTGATCATTATCACGTGTGTCGTCGAAGTATGCACTGTTAGGTGAATTGAAGACAACTATTGGCTCGTGAAAGTTGTCTAATTTGTTGTGAACCTCTGAACTAATCATTGCATTAGTGTCCGCGTCGCCATCCTCGAGTGAGCTTGAGATTATTTTCAAAGGTCTCGCCGATGATGTTTGCTTTATTGGCGTCATTACTTACAGCAACACCGTTGTGATTGGGCCAGTGATACGAGAAGTGCCACATATCTTTTTAACATTTTTATAAACGGTCTGGTCCGTCTGAATACCCCTCAGTTTGTCTTCCAATTGTCGAGTACGATTGTTTTGGATTCTTTGTTTTATCAGTGTACCAATATTGTGAATGATGGATCGAATAATGGCTCCGTTTGCGTAAAGCGGTGACGATATCTCATTCTGCAAAGCTTTTTACGCTCCCGGATTAGACGAAGAGTGAATTCGTCATGGGGAATCTGACCTTTTTTATAAAGTAAAGTGTTACGTGTGCTTGCCGTGTGAGAATTTTAGGGTTCATTAAAAGTACAGTTATTTTTTTCTAGGAATCGTTTACCATGCTGGCGGAAGTTAAAATTTGAACCCTCTTCCTTTATGAGTTTAAAATGGGACACAATGCGTCATTTGCAGTGAAGTAGACACTTGTGCTGAAAAGTGGATCCTGTATGATAACCGTAAAAGACCTGGGCAGTAGTTGGATGCAGGTGAAAAACAAAAACACACCCCAAGCCCGAACTTAACCCAAAAAAGGTTATGGTAACTATTTGGTGGACATCGAAAGGACCAATCCACTTTTTATTTCTTTAACCAGGAGAAACGATAAACGCTATTATATATTGTAGGGAAATCGACATATTGCATGCCAAATTGACTGAAAAGCAACCTGCGTTGGTCAATAGGCATGGCCCGATCCTTTTTCCTGATATTGCTAGACCCCATACCTCACAAGTAACGGTGTAAACACTGTTGCAGTTAGGATTTGAAATTCTTCCGCATCCACCATACTCTCCTGACATTTCCCCAACGGACTACCATTTTTTCCGCAATCCGGATTCATTTTGTCGGCAGAAGGTCTTCTGGAACGGAGCAGAGTTCATAAAAGCCTTTGAAGATTTCATCACATCAAAAAGTCAGCACTTCTCTGAAAAAGGAATATTTGACCTTGTATCACGTTGGAAGAATGTCATAGATGCCAACGATCCTATTTTGATTGAATAAAAATTTACGGAAAAAAAATCATTTCATGTGGTACAACCCAATACATCATTTGGTTACTGGTTTGGTTTGATCCCTTTCCAGTTCAAGTGCCAGATTAATTGCATCTGATAAAGATACGGCTGAGTGGCAAATATAGTTGGTTTTATACTCTCATTTATTCCGTTCTTGAAAACCGTCCGTGCATAGTTTTGGTTTATTTTATCTATCAATGTAAGCTGTTCTTTCCGTCTCCTTTAAAGTATCGTGGAGTATTTGTACCAGAGTTAAAAATGAATCCGGATTTTTGAAAGCTCCTGTGAATGTTGGGATTACTTTCATTGCAGTCTCAATGTCGAAGTCTGCCATTCGGGTTAATTCGTCTAAATTCGGATTTATTAGATTTTTTGTTATTGTGTATATTTCTAAACATTTTTCTGGAGTTGAATTTTTACCTTTTGCTAATTTTATACATGAGACAATATCTTGTTTAAAACATTTTATTTCTTCAAGTTTCAAACACCACGATCCGTATAACCCCTATTTGAACTCTTTTTTATGTTACTTAGTATATTTTCTAATTTAGTTAAACTATTTTCCATACTTGAAAAGTTTATTTAGATATTGTTAACATTATTTCGTATTACTTGTTTTTTTTACATTTTAAATAATGTATTGTAGCGAGCTTAGGGTTCGCTGGATTAATTATTTTAATAAATAAGAGCCGTTAAATCGATTCTCTTTGCAAACACTTATTAGTCTGTTAATAACAACCGTTTCTTGATACTTTGATTCTTTACTTATCGCTTCCTTTCTGATTACTCCCCCACTTGATCTGTGTGCGACGCATTTGTATTTATACCATTTTTCCTCATTCTGATTCGACGTTTCGTTTCCGTCCGTTCCATAGCCTCGAATTTTCGACTGCTCATAGTCTCCAGTTTTCCAGTACTTTCTAGAATATTCTAGTACTTTGTTTTTGAGAGCTGCCAGATATCACACCTGATTGTCATATGCGTCACACTACCCTCCACCTAGATTAGTTCGTCCCGAACTAAGTTCACTGGTCTTCTGGGTTAACAAAAAGTCGCCAGTCGGTCACGATGTAGCACTTTCAACTTGGCGTTCGGTCTTAGCTGAATCCTATAGACAACCTGGTTAATTCTTGTGAGAATCTTATACAGTCCTTCCCATTATTGCTGCAACTTCGGAGGCCTTTCTTTTTGCCGATGAGGGCTGTAAAGCCACACGTTATCGCCTGCATTAAATCCGAATGCGTTGGCTCGAACGTCGTACCTTGCTTTCATCCTGTCACTTGATACCTTGATTTGCTTTCGAACCAAATGATGAATCTCATCGAGGTGATTTCTCCATTCGGCTAAATAGTCTTCAGTCTTATCTATGGCGTCTGGAGGTATTCCGAATCCCAGATCGGCCGGTAATCGTATCTTCCGTCCAAATATAATTCTTGCTGGAGAATGGCCTGTCGTAACGTGATTAGCCGATCTATAACTCATGAGAAAGGTTTGTACATATTTGTCCCAAACTCGTTGGTGATCACTAACGACCTTCGATAAATGCTCTTTCATTGTTCGGTTGAACCTTTCGACCCTTCCGTCTGACTGCGGATGTAAGGGTGTGGTCCTGGTTTTTCTTACGCCCAGTACCGCACAGATGCCTTGAAATATCTGCGATTCGAAGTTTCGGCCTTGATCGGAATGAAGCTCACAAGGAACTCCATATCTGCTGATCCAATTATTAATAAGCTGGTCAATGATGGTTGTTGCTTCTTGGTTTGGAATTGGAAGGACTTCCACCCACTTGCTGAAGTAATCCATGGTGACCAACATGTATATGTTGTTGTCCTTGGTTTTTGGAAATGGCCCTGAGATGTCGATCGCAATTCGCTCGAAAGGGGCACCCACGTTGTAGTGCTTCATAGCGCTCCTTGGTTTTGCTGTTGGTCCTTTGGTCGCAGTGCAAGTTGTGCACTTCCTACACCAAGACTCGACGTCATCTCTCATGTGAACCCAGTAGAATCGAGATCGTAATTTTGAAAGTGTCTTATTAACTCCCAGATGTCCACCGGAGGCCCCGTCGTGCATTTCTGTTAGTACATCCTTCACTTTTGATGGTGGAACTAGAATCTGCATTCGATGGGATTTTCCGTCCGCGGCTTCTCATTTACGCTTTAGAATTCCATCTTCCACCAGCAAGGAATTCCATTGTGCCCAATATGCTTTAAATGTTCCACTCTTGTCGGAAATATTGTTCCAAGTTGGGCGCTCGTTCTTTTTTTTGTGTTCCAGGATTAGCGACATATCTTCATCCTGACGTTGAGCTGCGCGTATAGCATCACTCGTCCACCCATCTAGTACTTCTACTTGTACATTTCGAAGGCCGTACGTTTCTTGTTTTTCTTCCGCTCTATAACAATGTTTACAATCTGGCTTACATGGTCGTCTTGATAGAGCATCAGCGTTATTATGCACCTTCTCTTGACGATGGAAAATTTGGAAATCATACGTTTGAGGTCGTTCGATCCATCGAGCCACTTGTCCTTCCGGATTCTTAAAATTTAACAACCATTTCAGGGCGGCATGATCCGTCCGAAGGTGGAATCGACGTCCATAGAAGTACTTATGGAAATTCTTAACGGCTTCTACGGCAGCCAGCAGTTCCTCTCTTGTTGCGCAGTAATTTCTCTCTGGCTTAGATAGAACTCGACTATAATATGCGACAACTCTCTCTTTACCATCGACTTCCTGTGACAACACTGCTCCGATTCCTGTCTTACTTCCATCAGTATCCAATATAAATGGGCGATCCGATCTTGGGAATGCCAATGTTGGAGTCTTACATAATTCGGCCTTCAATGTGCTAAATGCTGCCTCACACTTTTCTGTCCTATTGGATTTCTTGTCTTTTCCCGTTAGTTCGTGTAGGGTTTTAGCCACGTTGGCGAAACCTCTAACAAACCGTCGGTAATATGTGGCTAATCCCATAAAGCTTCTTAACTGTTACTTATCTTCTGGAGTAGGCCACTCTTGGACTGCTATCTTATCAGGATCCGTTTGAACTCCTGCAGATGAAACGATGTGTCCCAGGAGTTTTACTCTCCTTTGGAAGAATTCGCATATCTTCGAATTGAGGTTTAAGTTGGCCTGTCTTAGTCGTTCGAAGACGGAGCGCAGAATATTGATGTGTTCTGGTAAATTCTTTCCAACAACGATGATATTGTCCGAGTACACAAGACACGTCTGCCATGTAAGTCCCCGTAGAACACTTTCCATTAATCGTTCAAACACTGCTGGAGCATTACACAATCCAAAAGGTATCACGTTGAATTGATAAAGTCCGTTTCCGGTAGTAAACGCTGTCGTCTCCTTGTCCTCCTCCTTCACTTCCACTTACCAGTAACCGCTTTTTACATCCAATGTTGAAAATCACTGAGCTCCAGAAAGGCTAACTAGTGTGTCGTCGATTCGAAGAAGTGGGTAACTGTCTTTCTTCGTAACGTCGTTTAACCGGCGGTAGTCGACACAAAATCTAGTTGTCCTGTAGCGAATCTAACAGATACACACACAATTCACAAGCAAAATAGTGAAGAAGCACCGAACAAAAAAATCGAATAAGAAAATACATCAGAACCGTATACACCTTAGCGGATAACAAAAATAATTCGCATCAATGGAGTATAGTCGAGTTTGGAAATCAAATTCTAAACACGGTCAGTAGCCTGATGAGTAACGCTTAGGTAAAATTTTGTTCGTGATTCGAGCTGTCATAGCGTCAGTTCGAATCACACGATCTTCTTCACTATTATTTCAAACGCTATAGTCCCATCCTTCTTCTTGACGAGCATTATCGGCGAAGCCCATGAGCTCGATGATTTCTCGATGACTCCTTGCCCTTCCATCTCTCGAATCATATTGCCTACCTCTGATTGTTTAGCCAACGGTAGTGGACGAGGTGGCTGTCTTATAGGTCCTGTCTCACCCGTGTCAATGCGATGTTTAACTATACCGGTGCGTCCGAATTTATCATTTCCTGTCACAAAAATATCAGAAAAATCGTTCAGGAGCGATTTAACGCTTGCCTTTTCTCTGTCTGTTAATCCGATTTTCTGGGACATTAACATATTAACCACAGAGGATACACCAGAGGGCTGTTGAATTGAATGGTGCTCTCCCCTTGTCTGAATTGAGCTTATCATTGATACGAGTGCACATTCTGCGGTTACCTCTCGTTGTCTTATTGCGACCGGCTCCTTGGACGCATTTAGTACTCTGACAGGTACAATGTGGTTCTTCGCATCGATAAGGGATTTCCCAATGAGGATGTTCCTCTTACGCTGATTTTGTACAGTTTCGGTGATGTAAAATCGATTGTCACCGGGATCACTCTTATGATTGGCGCATGAACAACAATTCTCAATTGATGTTTCATTCATTCGTCGACGTTTTCTACAGTTAACAGAGATGTGGCCGACTTCGCGGCATGTCCAACACTTCATATCAAGTCGGACGCGTGCGTGAAGATTCGTTTGTTTCCTTAGGATCCCACAGTAAGACTTCTTGCGAGTTAAGGCCCAATTTATTCATATCTTTGTGGGACTATAGAATATATAGAATTATATAAAAATATGAATCACCCAAGCGGTGATCATTTATTGACACCCAAAAGATGAATCGTCTAATTCCATACAACTTAACGAAAGTACGTCACCATCCAAACTACTAGATGCCGCCTCGGATAGTCTTAACGAATCGACAGTCAGATAATGGTGGTAGAACGATTCTACTTCCTTTTTCGTCTGGGATACTGACCGAGTGAGCATGGTTTTTTAAGTAGCTCACTCTTCTTGGAGACACCGATCGGCATAGCCGCAACATAAGAATTTAAAATAAGTAGTCCTAAGAATAATAAAGATATATTTTTAATTGAATATAAAATTGTTATCGGAATACTTAATTCGCGCGAGCCGATAGTGCAATTGGGTATCTTATGTGTATTTGAGTTTCCCAAGAAGGATTGCACAATTGATCCGATGGTACGGATCACGAGGCGGTTTTAAAACGACCACCAACCAAAGACGACAACGGAAGCCCCCTCTTCCCGGAGACCTGGAAGCACGGTGGTGCACAGGAACTATAAATATGTATCATATGCGGCGTTACTTTCATTTGACATCGTCAATTGCATAAGATCTCCTCAATTAAAAGAATATTATTTATTTACTATAACCACGTAACTTTCCTTCGAAAAGAACAACCACAACAGAAGGCAAAACATTGTAAATATTACGATAATTTTTATTTTATACAAAAAAGGAAGAAAATTTAGACCATCTGTAATAACATGTAGAACATGAATAGATCTTTTTAAAAAAATCAGTGTATTTTTAATAACTATTTATTTTATAATATCTAATTTTTAATATTATCATACGAAGATATTAACAACATTTATTTGATTCATGGTTTATTACTTTAAATACCATTGGCAAAAAGAGAGACAACAAAAGAAATATATTATAAAGCAAGTGGAGGGCACAGGGGAAACACATGCAATGTTACCTTTTTATGTTTTTTTGAACTGATAATACCATTGTAGAGTACTAATGTGGTAGAATAGAACGCCAAAACACACTTTGCAGTAACACTCAGAGTCACGGAGTAATCTTCATAGAAATATATTGATACAGTACAATAACAAGCAACGTCAGAGTCTCAATTTGCCAATTTCTCAGTCCATTGTCTTTGCGACTTTGCATGTTTTTCCCCTGTGCCCTTCAAATATATTATAAATACAATAATAAACGAACCTACAAATGTCAGGAATACAAAAATATTGAAAAAAAAAAAAACAAATTTAACGAAATATTAGAATCTGATTCTGATTGAATAATAGGCAGACCGCTTAAATTGAAAGTTTGGTATAGAAATCTTGCGGCGATTACCAAAAGCGAATTAAAAGATTTTCCTCAACAACTTCTTAAATTAGAAATAGAAAACAGCAACATAAATTTTACAATGAGCTCAAATAACTCTTCTAGTACATTTTTTTTTTAATTTACGACTGACTCATAAGCGCGGATTTAATCTGGATACACAAGTTCGATATTTAATCTTCTGTTTTTATTCACATAAATTGCATTACTATTTCACTGTTGTCTGGATATGATTTAATAAAAGTACATGCACGACAATTCATATACGACAACGGGAAAAGTTCTTTTTCAGCCCGATTTTAGTTTTAATTTTAGTTTTTATTTTTGTTTGCATTATACGTATTAATAGCAAGGACATATGGAAATATCTTGTAGTTCAAATTTGTTTTATAGGTATAGTTGTTCATATTGTTCTTATTTGCATAAAAAATAATATTTTTCAACTAATTAAGCAACGCTCTTTTGATAATGCATTTTCCTTATATATGTAATTCGATTCAACCTAAAATCACATTTTTCTTCCCTTCTCTTGTTCTTTTTTTTTGCATTCTAAATTTAGGATTCGATGAAAAATAATATTTATTTTTATCATTTCAGATACACGACTACACGTATATATATTATGCAATAGACACGTACACATTGACTATAAAGTACATTATTTTTTCTTTTTATTTCATTTCATTTTATCCTTCCTTTTTTTCTTTAGTTTTAATTTAGTTTTATTATTATTTTTTTAATTTATTAAGAACACTAAAGCACATGTAATAGGTTGATGGAAAATATAAACAATTGCACACACGTATAAAAACAATACCTGCAGTTTTGATTTCATCAAAACGGTCATTTACAAAAGACGTGTATTTAAATTAAAACATTGTATAAATTATTGCTTGAGGCAAATTTGGAAAAACAAATTTTCAAATAGAAACATCCTCCGAACTTTCTGTATACATTTCAGTTTGTTAGTAGTTTCAGTGTTTCGTAATTCAGTCTTTTAGGGTAATAAATTAAAGGAAATCAATTTTGTCTTGCCAGAAGACTACAAGTCATTGCGATTTCGATAATTTTAATTTCAAAGTTTGGCACAGGAAATTCTAGAAATAGAGATTGAATGTATTAAGAAGAATAGGTAGTAATATCAAATTCCGGGGATTCACAAAACGTAAATGCGCTGTAGTATCTAAAACAAACAAGAAATTGATAAAGTCTTGCCAAATGCATATGCGTTGGTTACATGAAGTTATATACGTATTTTTAATAGTTTAATATGAAGATTAATCTTAATTCATTTTCAGATCTATCTATATAGTTGCAACGATATAATATATACGTATATGTAATATGTATATTTGCTAGATGGCGTACTGAATACTCTAAAATGGTTTGCCTATTGTGTGTCATGCCGTTTATGCATTACTTTCAGTGTTTAGTTGATCTTTGTTTTGGGTCTTACTACAATTATTATTGTTGGAAGCATCCTTTTGGGCAAAAAACAGATTTCTTAATATCGATGTTCGTGTCGGATTTTTGGGTAATGGCTTTTTAGCAAATATATCTGCAGCAGATTGGTTTTGTAATGAACTGCATGTTGCAACAGATGGTGTCATGGCTTTATCTTCTTCCTCTGCTTGTTGTTCTAAACTTACGTTTTCTGGTATATTATTAGATCCTGTATTTGAATCAAGGGAGAGCGTTCGATGTGTTGCAGAATTTAATTTTGTATGACGTGAAGTAAATGCGAGTCGTTTTATAGTTGTCGCTGAAGTACTTGGATCTAAATCTTCGCGAAATGAACGTTCCGAACTGCGAAAAGAGCGACTACTGCCAACACTGGCTTTATCCGCCGCCGAGTCCTAAAAATAAATATAAAAATTTCAAATGTAAAATATAAATTATTATTAACAATTACATAAAATTGTCATAGTTTTCATGAAACTAGTTAATAAAAATTCACTATGCATTGGTAATTAGGCAATTATTAATTGATTATGTCAAGACATAAGGTTTAGTATGGCAGAAGATTTATATTACAATGTTTAAAAAAATTGTTCGGTTTTGGTTTTTCCAAAAAAACATCGTTTTTCTGAATGATGTATCTTATTATCAACACGGCTGCCTTACGTAAAAATACCAGTAACACATTCGCTCATGCGCTAGGACTCGCCCTCGAAGAGCTCGACGGAGGGAAAGTAAGTCCTGGGGCCAGAATACCGGGCGTAGAAGAGAAATGGACACGCCTTAAGAATACTGTGTTTAGTACTGCCAACTCCATCTTAGGCAGTAGTCGTAGAGATTGGAACGACTGGTTTGATGATGCGTGCAAACTAGCGACTGAACGTAAGAATGCTGCATACCGGGCAATGCAGCAGTCTTATTGCGTTTGAAATAATAGTGAAGAAGATTGTGTGATTCGAACTGACGCTATGACAGCTCGAATCACGAAAAAAATTTTACCTAAGCGTTACACACCAGGCTACTGACCGTGTTTTGAATTTGATTTCCAAACTCGACTATATTCCACTGGTGTGAATTATTTTTATTTATCGCTTGGTATACGGTTCTGATGTATTTTTCTTATTCGATTTTTCGTTCGGTGTTCTTCACTATTTTTGCTTGTGAATTGTGTGTGTATCTGTTAGAATCGCTACAGTCTGATAGGACGCGAGTGCGCGAGGAGAAATACAAAGAGCTCAGAAGTTCTGAAAAAGGACTTCACAGACAAAGGAAAAGTGCCTGGGAAAAAACCTTGTCTGTGAAATAGAGATAAGTAGAGAGCTAGGTCCGCACTAGGCGCGGAAGTTCTACCAAATAATCCACAGTATGACGCGTACACACCATGCTGCACTTACTGCAAGGATAAAGAGGGTAATCTGATCACCGATCCTGCCTACGCAGATGACATCGACATCATCGGTAGATCCGATTCGGCTGTACAGGACTCCTTCACCCAGATCGAGCTGGCGGCACAAAAACTGGGACTGCACATTAATGAGGGGAAAATTAAGCACATGGTGGCAACTTCTGCGAAGAGAAGACCTAACGTTGGTCAAACTATCAGGGAACATGAATTTGAAGTAGTGCTATTGTGGGGTAGGTAGTCGTGGCGCCAGCATGGACGCGAGTTCTTCTACCGACCCACCACTTTCACTGTTACAAAGATCCAAAAGAAAGTTCCACTGTTCCGCCGCAAATGCGAGCACCCAAAATTGTCCACAAACGCGTAAGGATGAACGATAACACCCAGGAAACTGCAGCCAAGAAATTAAACACACTGGTGTCATTTTGTTTAAGTTTTATTTCTATTACTTAACACTTTCATTAGATTTGGATGTATCCATGGGATTTTGATGCATTTATTTTGTTATATTCTCTGCTTAAAACACAAGCTTAGTAATTAGCAGCATCACTATTGTCAATTTGCTTTTACATTTACGAACAGGAAAGCAAAAGAAACTCGAGTCCGGTTTAATTACGCTACTCCGCCACGCCACGGAGAGTGAATAAGATGACGGCTACGGACCTATATAAGACGAGCACATCGGCAGAGCAGCGTAGTTACCACGGAAACTCCATGTTGTAAGGAGATAAATGACAGATAGTGGACATGATTTACTGTGGCGTAGCCCATAACGTCACAATAAAAATCAGTGCACAACAATAATAAAAGGCGATTAAGTAACTATAGGAACAGTTCTTTTTGGAGAATCGAATAAATCGTTTGGCCAGCTGGTGCCAGAATTACAGTCCATGAAGAGAAAGGAAAGTGAGACGTCGCCGCAGATCAATAACAATACCTTTAAGCAATTAATACCTTTATACCATTAATACCGAATCGGAAAGAGTGAAATGATTAGAAAAAAAATGCCAATATTATTTTACATTGTCTGGCTGTGAACCATTGCTTCAAGAAAATAAGTTTCAAAAGTGCGCTATCAAATATATTTAGCATATATTCACTAGAAAATCGCAACGCACCACTAAACAGATACTCAGAATGGTGGTTCAACACAAATCAGAAAATCTTGTAAGCTTCCCAACCACAAATTGTTGCAAGTGTTACGCCTCTACGGCAAAATGTTTTGATCTATAGCGTTTTGTAATGGTAGCAATTCGAGCCCACGTTATAAGATAAGATTAGAACCAAAAAACCAAAGCGTCAAACCACGTCAGGATGTACATAGCTGCATAATCTGTGATTATTATGATGTTAATGCTCTGGCTTACTGCACTGATGATTTGGTTCATTTCTCTCTTGGTGCCTTGTTCTTCACCCTGGTAGCGCGTGCCGAATATGTTCATGGAGTTTTAGTAGCTAAATGATCACCCTTGATCGGGCCTTTGATGGTTATATTCCAGCCGTCGTAGTTCTATAGCTTTTGCGATGAAAGTGAAGAACGTGTGATTCGAACCGACGCTATGATGGTTAGAATCTGTAGAATCTCATTACTTATCTAACACATCCCTAAAACTTTCTCCTTACATATCTAACATTCTCATTTAATACATATCATAAATAAACATACACAATATTCTATATCAAGCCAGTTACAGTACATTTCATAACATGCCCTTTTTTCATAACATGCACCTTTTTTCATTTGAAACATGGCTCTTTGATTTTCGTTCAAAGTTTATTCAAAATTTAAAAGTCACAGAGAGTAAATAATACTTTGAGAAAATGTTTTTTGTTCAAATTATAATTTACAGTGAATTAGAACTCAATGTTCTATAAGAAGAGAGAAAAATGAATTGTAAAGTCAGTGGAGTTTCAGTTAAGTTTAAACTTTGAGTTGACAGTTCAGTTTGAGATTACAGTTTCAGTTGAGTTTAAGTTTTGAGTTGGAGATTAAAGTTGAGTTTCAGTTAAGTTTAAGTTTTGAGTTGAGAATAAGTTTTCAGTTTAAGTTGATTTGAGAGTTTGAGTGAAGAAGAAGATACACAAAATAAACAATATCGAAGAGACGGAATAGTTTTTTTCTATGATAATTAATTATCAATTGCAACAAATTTCCGCACAAGCATATTTTCAATCGGAGCGGAATATTAAATAAAGGAAAAATAAAAGGAATATTAACTAAAGGAAAGGTCCCCGCTCTTCCCTCAACCGAGGAAGCACGGCGCCGGATCATAACAAATCACTAGAAGATTGAACCAATGCTCAACACATCAGGCCACTGCCGCGTGTACGAATACGATTTCTAAACTCAAGTACACTTAACTGATCTGTAATTGTTATGTTATCGCTATGGTATACGGCCCTGATGGTTTGCTTATTCGAATTTCTTTCCGCGTTCTTCACTATTTGCTTGTATATTGCGCGCGTATCTGTTAGAAACGCTGCAGTTCAATTCCATGGTGAGGTTATAACACCAGACTGTATTGAAAATGCAAAGCAATCATATGTTAGGTTAACCATCATAGATTGCTTTGAATTGATTGACATCAAGCCTTTAGCTGCCTCTAACGATTAGCAAGCCTAGCAAATATTGGGATATTCTTTACAGAATTATTCTAAAAATATTCTGATGGAATCCCTCACCGTTTTAGTTGGTAACGGCAACAGAGAAACCTAACGGAGAAACATAAACCTACGTAAAGCATTTTTAAGGGCATATGAGGGGTGTTCAATAAGAGACTGGTACTACTGTTGTTGTAGATGAATGCGTACCATTCGCGCCGTTTTGTACTATGCACCCCAAGAAGGAAGTATCTGCTATAAATAAATTTGGCGACGACGGCATGAATAGTCTTGCATTCAGTCATTTTCAAGGGGCGAGGGTTCGTGTCAATTAAAAGAAGTTCTCAGGAGGCCTGTCGCCACCCTAACCAAAAACGCAATCAACACGTGGGTTGCGAGGATACGCACTGACCTGCATTTAGTGGTACGCCAGCACGTCATTCTGCTTGATATTTCGATAGGAAGCGTACATAAACGTTTATATAAAGACCTTATCTAATTAATCGTTGAAAATTGCATCAGGATAATGTGCGGCCGCCTGTGGTACACAGTGTTAATGAATTTTTAAAGAAAAAAGACAAAAAAATACATCCCTGTTGTTGCCAAATCCGCTTTGTAGTCCAGATATAGTCCCGAATAATTTTGTTATACCTCCAAGTTAAAAAATAATTTAAAGGTCACCATTTTCCTGGTTCAAGGGCCACTGCAAAGACTTTAGAGGCGGTTTTGGAGGTGATCTTCAAGGATGGCTTTGAACGCGTCTTTAAGAAGGAACAAAGACGCTAGAACAAGTACGTGGCACTTCAGGCATATCATTGAACGTGATTAAACTGTTATGTGCTAAGTTTATGAATAAAGAGAATTGTTCCAGTAGTTTCATCATTGAACACCCCTCATTATTACAACCTGCGGCCTCTTTTGATTAACGACTTCCGTGAACATTTGAAGTTACTTTATAGGTTGGAATTCATTAGGGCGATCACTTCCGTCCACTCATTTCTAAAGAATAAAACGAGGGCAAACCGGTCGCTACATTTGTGTGGTTTGGCGAGAGGTTAAATTTTTGTATCTGAAGTTAAATTTTCAACGTGAACTGATGAGCAGTCTCTCATTGACGTATATTGCGAAATAATACTTAGGGAGATGAAATTCAATATCCAAGTTTAGTTAAGTAACAACCATGAAAATAAAAATAAAAAAAGTTGGGTACGTTATGCCTAAATAGTAAAAATGATATTGAAAGACTTACACCGGGACTGCCAATGAGTTTTGGATCATATCAAGCACAGTTTTAGATACGACTGGCCAAACGCAGAAATTGAATTCCTGTTTAGCAGGAATATATTACCTTGATTAAACAGTTCTCCTTACTCAGCCTAAATGAATTCTGTGCAGCACTGTCCCTGGAACTGAGAGTTGTTATTTTGTTAGGCTGACACACCTGTCATTGACATTCCCACCAAGTTTCAGTTTGACATTTGTTAAACTTACGTCTTTTCGATTTCATTCAATTTTAAGAATTGAATTTGCAATAATAAACTTTGCGTTAAATATGGATTGAATAATGGGAAGACCTTGGAAATGATGATAAAGAGTTTTGGCAACGATACTCTAAAAAAAAAAAGCACTGGTGCTTGCATAAGTGGTCGTGAGAAATACAATGGGGGCCATCGACATCGAAAACCGATGAAAACATCGACAAAGAGAAAGAAATGTTAATCAATTATCGCAAATTAACTATCAGAGTGCTAGCAGAGAAGTTGAGGACTGGTTAAAGATGCGCTAAAATCATTTTAGTGAATGATTTGTTTTTCGGCTGTGTGGCAGATATGTTGCTGCCGAAAATCCTGAATGTTTTGCAAAAAAGCGACGACATTAAAATATATGAGTTCCTAGGTCGGACTCGACTTAACATTCATGAAACACATCATTGATGTAGATGAGACGTCGGTTTATGAGTGGGACACGTATTCTAGACATCAGGTGAGTGATTGGCGTCTCCCCAATCAGCTCAAGTAAAAGAAACCACGCTGTTTTCAATAAAAAAAGAAAACGATGCCCACGGGTTTGAAAGATTACGACGATGTTATGCATCATGAATTCTTGCCACAAGGTCATACAGTAACAAGGACTGTTATTTGAGCATTATGAGACAGTTGCTTAAAGCAGTTCGCCAGAAAAGACCGCAATTGTGGGCAAACATCACGTGAATTTTGTAACGAAATAACGTATAGTCGACCAGTGGCAATATTACCCATGACTTTTTGACCAATTAGGAAAAAATACCACCCAACATCCAGCCAATTCAGTTGGTTAGACTTCATCTTGTTCTACTGAGTTTTTGAAACCATAACAAAAATCACGTTTTAGCAGCCCAGAGGAGATAATGGACAAATCGGAGATGGGTTTGATGGTTTTATATTCACTCACAAGTCAACAGGACCCATAACATTGGAGTATATTCGCCAATGATGTGTGAATCAATTGGCTGCAAAATAAGTGAATCATAGAAATTCTCTGTCGGCACAGGCATTAGTTGTGATAATTACTGTAACTATTCAAGGAGAATATTATTTTCAATTCAGCGTATCGTTTAAGCGTTATAGGTTCACTTCCCCTGATAAAAGCATATAAATTTAAGGTATATTGGCCGATACCGGCGCCGATATCTCAGTCCTCCCGCGATCGTTCGCCCCGCACAACCGCGTGCCGCTCTAAAACTGTCAGCCGCCAATAATTCACCGATACTTACGTACGGTCGAAGACAACTGACACTACATCTGGGTCTTCAACATCCTATCACATGGCGTTTCGTCATTGCGGATGTTAACGAACCCCTAATAGGTTCCGACCTATTAGGCGCACACAAGCTGTTGGTCGATACGATCCACAACAGGCTAGTGGCTCCAACCGCACCCCCCTTGCCCCTGCCGGCATCACCAGCGGTAACATCCCGGACCACATGGTGTAAAGACCCGATCCAGGCCATGGTACAGGAATTCGTCAATACGACAATTCCTCTACCCAATCAGCGCCGACACGGGGCAAACGTGTTTTACCACATTGAGACACGGGGCCCTCCGGTAAGCCAGCGCGCACGCCGCCTGGCACCCGAAAAACTACGCGCGGCGCGCGCGGAATTCGAAAATATGATCTCCTTAGGTATCTGTCAACCGTCGGACAACCCTTGGGCAAGCCCACTCCACTTAGTGAAGAAGGTTTCCGGGGAGTGGCGCCCATGCGGAGACTACAGACTGTTAAACGCAGCAATAGTCCCTGACACTGCATTTTGACATTAAATGTAACACCAAACTCCCTTTGATGCGCGTGTTTGTGTTAGAAAAATCAATGTAAAAGGGGGAAAGATATAACCCGATATCGGTTGAAAGTTGTTTTCCATACGCAGGTACTCGTAATTCTTTTTATTATTAGACTTCTCTCGGGAGAGGCGAACCTATAGTGCCGAGTGGGTGCCTCGAGATGCCTCCAAACAACCGTTGCAGTTCTTTGTGAATAGTTGCAGGTTGTAACTCGCGCGGGAACACTCGTGCGGGAAGGGAGTTCCACAGTTTCCCCGCTCTGTAACGGAACGAGTTCTGATGCAGGGATGTTCGCGCCGTCGGGAGATGAACCGCAAACTAGTGGGATCCGTGGGATTGTCTTGTGAAGCGCATATAAACCAAATTGCGCCACGAATCTCCGAAGAGCAGTACCCGTGATAATATCTGTTAAACAGACAGAGGCCGGCTACACGCCTTCGATGTGGTAGCGACTTTAGTATCGACGTCAGCGCCGAGTCTTCGATCAGGCGGGTCGCTTGTCTCTGTATGCTCTCAAGTAGGTCGAGGATATGTTCTAAACTCTAAGCTCTAAGCATGAGAGCAATACTCGAGCGCAGGTCTAATTTGGGATTTATACTCGATGCTCGACATGTATTTATGCCACGATACATTCCCACAGACCGTGGCGCCGAACAATTTCATCATTATCTGTGGAACCGATGATCCGATCTTCTTTGTGAATGTTATATACTGTGTCTTCGTTGCATTGAAGTCGACAAGATTGGCCCTTCCCCACTGTAGGAGTTTATCCAGATCCCGATTCGGAGACGCAATCTCTCTACATCTCAGTTGGTGCGACGTAGATGGACCAATCGGCCTATCACTCGAAAAAGAGGAAACCTATCATCCGCAAAACTAAACACTTTGTTATCTGTTGTCTCCAACAAATTGGGAAATTACGTATAAGGAAGTATGTTATGTACATACAGATAAATAAACCAATAAATGAATAAGTAAATACCCCATAACTTTGTTTACCTGGTCTAATGGAGCTGTGTACCAAACATCAGAAGAATCCTTTTTACCGTCGATAACATAACAAACCGTATTATCAAATCTGACTCTTTCTGAAGCACCATCCTCGCTTATATTTGAAGAATCCATTTGCTGCAAAATGGGTAAGTTTCATTTATTGTTTAAATAATCATAAATCTAATATATTTATCTTTCTGTGGTTTATTTACGTACCTGCCTGTAGCTTAATATTGATCCAGCCAATGCTTTGGTAGATGCTGTATCATTAAGAGTGTTTCCAGATTTTTCACTAACACATGTTACTGCTGAGGCGGTTTCCGATGTGCTTATATCAGCTTGAACTTCTAACCTTTGACCAGTGATACTACCAGCTAATGCGGTAGTAGATTCACGATTTGAGGCATGTGAAGCACCTAAAGCAGCTTGACCTGGATAACCTATATGACTGCCACTAGCAACGCTAAGACTAACTTCTCCAATACTGGTGGCACCAATTCGTGATACAGCATCAACACTTGCACCATCGCCGTGATTTCGCATTTGGTTTTCTTCTTCTTCATCATCAAAATCAAACTTAAAACCATCTCGTGTAGAAACACTGCATCCTGCTCGGCATAAAGATACCGGAACAACACCGTAAACGTAGAATAAAAGTATTGGAACGCCGATAGCCACTGCTAGTCCAGCTAAAACGGGTGAAACTAAAATCTGAAAAAAAGGACGATACCAGAAATAAAGTTTATTGTAAACTTTTGTTTTGAAAGACATTGAAATATATTAATATTGTAAATTTAAGTTTTTTTTTATCACATATTATATTCCATTGCTTCATTCCATAATCCTCGTTATTTACCATATAACAGTTTAAGGGCGTTTAAAATCTACACTAGTTGTAACAGTGGAACACCGGCGCCGGTACGGTGGATGGCGGTGACCCGACCGCCTTGAAGGTTGGAAAACGACTCAACCGATATCCTTTCCGATAAGGATATCGTTTTTACCTAACACCAGAGACACGTAAAGTCTCTCTTAGTGGTATAGGGAACCAGATCTTGTGATAAATGTCATGGTAGTATGTGTGGTGATCGTTCAGATCGATGCTATTCACACGTGCAGTGGAACAACGAAACAGGCAGGCGGCAAAGACAAAAGGAAGAAAATGACCAAATGCGCCGTTGGCAATGCGGATCATTGTTTACGCGATGCCTCGTCGCTATTATCGACGTTGGGAGAAAAAAGGTGCTAAAAGCAAATTGGATGTTTATGGCATCTCTGGCTGCAGTAGAAACCGGGTTCATATTTGCATTAGGAAATGCTGGAGAATTTGGTTTCAGCGTCTATTGCGCTAATTATATGCAGCTGCTTGGGTTGTTTATTGATGAGACAAACAAAAAAGGTTGCCAGGCAATGTATATGAAAAGGTACATGACGCGGCTGGCAAAATAGACGGCGCAATATTTATGGTCCCTGTCATGACGGTTACATTGAATGCAATCCGAATTATTTTGTTTACAGGAATTCATCTAAGGAAATTTGAGTAGCGACGTAGATGAAGAAATTGATTGGAAATTCCTGGTAAGCTAATAAAGAAATCTTAAGGAGCAGTGGTATGCGAAGAGAATGCATGAAGGTAAGTTTTCTTTACAGGGACTTAAAGATCATAGATTTGATCTCTTAAATGCGTGCAGCATTTACAGGTACTAATACTGTTGCATTAGCAAACTTAAGGGAGTAGGGTAGTAGTTATGGGGGTTTTTCAGGTAAGTAGACCGTAGGGTTTGGCGGAACCGCTACAGTCCCGTGTGACAGTTTTGATTTTCTATTTTATCAGTGTACCAATATTGTGAATGACGGATAGTAATATTTGCTCTCTTTGAAACGGTGACGATATCGCATTCTGCAGAGCCTTTTGCGATCCCGGAAGTTGTCCTACGGGACCTGATATATTTTTTTACGTTTGTACTTCGGGACATGAGTCTCCGAAGTTTCAACCAGAACCTCGTGAAATCGGATAGCACCATGGTCTATCTCTACCGGTGTTAGGTTTCTGTCAGTAGGAGGAGAAAAAGTGTGGAGCTTTCCATTCAATGTAGTATTGAAATTGTCCCAGCTTGTGCGATCATAGTCCGATATATATCTGATATGAGCACGGGGTGCTCAACATCTGCGTATGAATATTGCCACCGCGTTGTGGTCAGAAACACTCACCCGGGAATAGTGATTTGAGGAAGAACATTTGTGAACACAGGTAAGAAGTCCAGATAGTTGGTGCAATTATTTCGAAATCGAGGGTGTGAGAATTTTGAGTGTACCGTTAGTAAAATTTTTTTATGCTTGTCCCAGTGGGGATGGCTGGTCACATTGCGAGGGGACGGTGACTAAGTTGAGATAAGGAAAGGAGTTATCAATGTAGATTGGTCTTGAATGCCTGGACATCACAACGACGAGGAAATACATGATCAGGCAGAGCATTCCACATTCGTGTGGTTCGGCTAAAGAATGCCTCTCTACATGAGCGGGCTGAAAAGTTTCCGACCTTAACGTGAAGATAGCAGCACTCGTCAATAAAAGCTAGTGAATGTAGTTGTGCATCTTTTGACAGTTACTCGCTAAAATTTCAGCCATTTTGGACGCGTAGTTTTTATTTGACAGACGTTTGTGAGTGTTTTTGTGAAAACGGACAAAATTGAGTATCGAGCTGTCATTAAATGTTTGTTTTTGAAAGACAATATCTATCTATCTATTTATTGGCCTGGGGGAACCCGGAAGTTCATGGCCTCACCGACTCGACTCCGCCTTTGTTCTCTGTCCTGTGCGCTCTCCTTCCACGGTCGACTAGATACACTTTTAATTTCCGAAACGCACACTGGTAGCGCTTTGATCGGCTAATGAAAAAAGAATTACGCTCCAATGGCATAGATCCACCGAATGATAGAAATCTTCATAATTATGAAATTGATCATTATATTTTGACGATGAACAACATTGTTACTAATACAATGAATCGTCTATCCTAAAATTGGCTCACTTGGGGGGCATACAGCCGATATAGAAACCCAACGAGTGACGCTCTGTATAGGCAGAAGAGCATTCTTTTTTTTATAGGCATCAGCACAGCTTTCACCGCTTGTGGGGGCTCGTATTTCTACTGCGCGTTGCACGTCGAGTCTATACGTTTGCCTTCGGTGGAAGTTCCGCGAATATACTCGGTAAAATTACTTAAGTTACTCGCCTATTTTGAAATGTTTAAACTTCGGGTCGAACGGTTTCTGTTTCGAGTTACCGTGCTGCGCGGATCACCTCCTCGTCGCAGTTCTGTGACGACTGTAGTCACTTTCTCTGGGGATGATCCTATTCACCTCATAGTTCACCTTTCTCTTTCCCTGGTGGTGACTTTCTCTCAATCGAGAATCTCTCCACTAGTGAAGATCGTGCTCACACATACAGACGCGGGGGTTATTGTCTGCTTGCTGTAGATCATTCTGTGGGATTGCTTGTGCAAACAATCGAGTGTGTGATTTACAGTGGGCGATCTTGGAATCGTGTTTACTTAGCCCCATGGGAACTGCATTTTCGTTTATTGCTGTTACATCGCAATGGACTTTGTTTAGGCGAAGTACATTGCGGCAGGGACAAAGGTTTTGTCGACGGATTGGTTTTGCGGCAACTCGCTTATCTCCGGAGATGTGATGTTTGTCGACATCTGGCGCAGTTGTGCCAACCGTTTGTGTATATCCACTTAATGGATCGGCACACAATTTCTATGCTGGGTCATGTCTTTCGATTGCCGTGCAGGCGTAGGAAAATTGTTCGGGACTTGTGGCCCATGTATCTTAGGATGCGTGGGGTTGCTGACTCCAGGATGAATGTTACTTTTTGTTTCAGGTGGAAAGGAGAACTTTTGAGGAAACATGTCTGTGGGCACGTGTAGTTTGGATATAGGTGTGTATGTTCCTTTGTGGAACGACGATATCTTGACCTATAGTGGATTGTGTGGTTCGTAGAACCGCCACAAGAGGACTAACAGGTCCTTAAATATAGTATCCCTTACCTACAAGATCAATATTTTTAAAATAGAACATGCATTTAGTCCTACATAAAGAAATATATATAATTTGATCATGAATTAAAATAAATGCCGACTTCAAATCAAATCAAAATAACCGAGCGAGCGCGAGAACGCCGGAGTAGGCGAGTGAGGCCGTAGTAGTAAAGTCCCGTCTACTATGGGAGAGTTGTGTGTACAGATCACGCATTGGGGAATTGTAGCGTTTAGCAACGATAGTCAAGAGGGTAATTTGAACAAAGATGAAACGAGTGAGAAACGGCGCATTGAAATATCACCCTAATAGCCGTGCGTACGTATTCGATTTCTAAACTCAAGTACACTCAAGTGGTGTGAAATTGTTATGTTGTTGCCATGGTATGCGGCTCAATCCTTTGCTTATTTGATCTTCTTCACTAAGTGCTTGTGTATTGTGTGTGCATCTGTAGAAGCGCCACAGCCGTGCCGTGAAAAGCGTTTCACTATTGCAATTTTCCCTTTCTCCCTTTCATGAAGAATATGCATGGCCAAAATTATTGGGTTGTACCACATGAAATTTTATTTAAAAGCCAATATTATTTTCCCGTGGGCTCCTCGATAGTATAGTGGTTAGTATACCCGCCTGTCACGCGGGAGACCGGGGTTCGTTTCCCCGTCGGGGAGCCCCTGGCGCAAGACTAATGACCTCGCCCGGAAAAAAAAATCATTATGGAACATTTAACAAGCCTCAGGGCAAGACCGGTTCCCGGTTGTAGTGCCAAAAAAAAAAAAAATTATTTTCCCGTACATTTTTATTCAATCAAAATAGGATCCGTTGGCATCTATGACATTCTTCCAACGTGATACAAGGTCAAATATTCCTTTTTTGTAGAAGTGCTGACTTTTTGAGGCAATGTAATCTTCAAAGGCTTTTGTGACCTCTGCTTGGTTTCGGAAGACCTTCTGCCGGCAAAATGAATTCAAATTGTCGAAAAGATGGTAGTCCATTGGGGAAATATCAGGAGAGTATGGTGGATGCGGAAGAATTTCAAATCCGAACTGCAACAGTTTGTACACCGTTACTGAAGTATGGGGTCTAGCATTGTCATGCAAAAGGATCGGGCCGTGCCTGTTGACCAACGCGGGTTGCTTTTCAGCCAATTTGGCATGCAATATGTCGATTTCCCCACAATATTTGATAGCGTTTATCGTTTCTCCTGGTTAAAGAAATGAAAAGTGGATTGGTCCTTTCGATGTCCACCAAAGTGCCACCATAACCTTTTCTGGGTGAAAATCGGGCTTGAAGCCGTCTTTTGGTTTTTCACCTGCATTCAGCCGCTGTCCAGGTCTTTTCCGGTTATCATACAGGATCCACTTTTCATCACAGGTGACTATCCGGTGCAAAAACGGTTCAGTTTGGTTTCTTAACCTAAGCGATGCGCAGATTTCCAGGCGCCGTAGTTTTTGGGACTCGTTCAGTTCATGGGGTACTCACTTATCGAGTTTCTTTACCTTTCCTATGAGAGCAAAGGTGTTGACTTATTGTCATTGGGGATATTCCCATACTGTGTGCAATCTCCCGCACCGATTTCGTTTGTTCCGCACCCACCGTTGCTCTTAAAACATCGTCGTCAACTAACGTTTCCGGCCTCGCACGTGGTTCATTTTCGAGGCTGAAATCTCTCGATCGGAACTTTTCAAACCAACGTCGTATAGTGCGTTCGTTTACCGCTACATCCTCGAATGCGTCATTAATGTTTTTCATAGCCAATGACGCATTATGTCCCATTTTTAATTCATAAAGGAAGAGGGTTCAAATTTTAACTGCCGACAGCATGGTAAACAATTCCTAGAAAAAAAATTGTACTTGTAGCGAACCCTAAAATTCTCACACGTCAACCGCACGTACCACTTTACTTTATGAAAAAAGAAAACAACGTTCTGGTATACAGATGTTCACTCGAGAATTTATTAGTTCCGACTGTCGGACATTTCATGCGGTACAACCCAATATATGAATTTGGTTCCATATTTGGTGACTTGCTACAATTTTACAGAAATAAATCAAAGTAATATTTATTAAAGGTTTCGCAAAGAGAAAATAACCGTTACATTATAATGATTTGTAGTTGTTGCCCATAGAAAGGCAAAGGCGTATTAAATTGAATAGCATTAAGCAATTCCAATGTAGGAACATATTGTGACGCATTTGACAATCAGAACTAGGAACAGTAGAACATTCAAGGCTATGGAACGGATGGAAACGAAACGCCGAATCAGAACGAGGAAACGGTATAAATTCGTCGCACACAGATCATGGGGATGAGTAAGAAGTAGAAAGTGAAGCAAGCGATAAGTGCGGAAGTAAGAAGTAATAAGTAAGAAAGTGAAGCAAGCGATAAGTCTCGAGTGAGAAGTAAGCAGTGAAGAAGTAAAAGACGCGATAAGTAAAGAAATCGTTAAGTGTACGGTATAAGTAACGGTTGTTATTAACGGACTAATAAAGTGTTATATGAATTCAAAATCGATTTAACGGCTCTTATTTATTAAAAATAATTAATCCAGCGAACCCCAAGGTCGCTACAATATATTAGCTGCATGTATTTTAAGGCCAAGCGGCAATATTTGTATAAACAACAGTTGGGCGGTTGAAATTATTAATTAGTGTTTGGAGTTGTTAATTTTGCGCTTTCAAGTAGCACTCCATATAAATCAGAAAACTAAACTTTTACATCAAGTGCTTGCATTACAGTGATCCCTAAAAATAAGTCAAGCGTTGCATTCCGGAATATTTTGAAAGAAATTTTTAATAAACCGGAGGTATTACAGCATCTGAGAAAATCTGAAATTAATTCCCCAACTTATCACAATTACTGGAATAAAGAGCGAATTTATAACCCAACTACCACGATAATATGAATACATCGGTTATTGCACATCTCAACCTTCTTACTTACCATTAAGACGGTTAGTCGGTTTGTAAGGAGGTTGAGGAAGAGAAATAAAAATAGATTTAAATGCCAATATTATTTAAAGGACCTTTAAAAATCCTATTACTTGATTTAAGTTTTACTTTTATTTTATTTTATTTTAACAATTATTCTAGGAAAAATATTCGTAAATGCATGAGAAAAAATAATAAACAGCTTTTAACAAGGACTGCTTAGCAGCTTTTACATTTTAATCAACTGAAATGGGTGCGAAGATGATTCCCATTGCCAGAAATGAAGGCCAAAGCATTAAAAGCTTTTACTACATCTTTCTCCATCCTGTTCTGGGGAAACTGGAAGTCAAAAAAGTTTCTACGTCACTGGGATACAGAGTATTTAGAAGTACGAAGAGAGGACTTGAAAATTATTTAAGAGAAAAGGACAAAGATATCCTCTCTGAAAAAACAATTGCTAAATAATGATGCTTTTGTAAAGACAATGAATAGTGAATTCAAAATGGAATAGAGGTATGTTGATGGAAAGTGGTGAAACACAAGTGTCTCTGAATTCTCCTGAAAAGGGCTTGCGAACTAGATGTGTTGAAAGAAAAGATAAGAAGGTACTGTTTTGAAGAAATGCCAAGTTAAGGGGAAATCAGTTAAGTAAATATTAGTAACTTTTCAATTTTCAAATTTAAATAACATGACAGGAAAGGATGCCTGGTATGAAATGCCTACGGTATTTTAATCAGAGAATGTATAAAAAAAGGGAGTGGCGGGAGGCCGATTTAAACGAGACAAGGACAAATGTGTCCTTCTTCATCTTGTTTCTGGCTCCTGGTCATCTTGCGATAACCCGAATCACCCACATCCGTGAGAATGTTGGGCTCGGTCACGAGATATCTGAAAAAGAACGGGGAGGTATCTAAAGATAGTGTGGAGAGGGTTAGTTCGAATGTGGAGAATGTATAATAATGCCACAAACAGCTTGTATAGGTGCGGTAAAAACTATTATAAGATGTGACTAGGGAATTGAAAGAAGGCACGTCTGTGTACGGACAGGCAATGAAGGTGTTTTATTTAATTAAAAGAACCCAACTGTTTTAAATTAATAGTGAGAATAGGAAAAATTATTAAAAAACAGACAATTATTATAGAAGTTTTCAAAAATGTCGATTCGACATAATTGAGTTTATTTTGAAGCATAAAATACTCTGATCCAACTCCAGATTGCAAATGAAATAATCGATTGATAATCAAATATTTATTTAAGAAAACTTTTGGAAACGGGGTGAAAATTTGAAAAAAAGATAACTCATTTCTTACTTCTAACTAAAGAGTCAAGTAATCGAAACCATCGAGTTCAGAGGTACCGAAACACATATGTAACTTCGGAACCGGCTTCATCATAAGCAATAAGATTACGCCCTGTGTAAAAGATGTGAGATTTATTAATGACCGGATGTCGGTGCTAAAAATACAGGCCCTATGGTACAATTATGTACTTACAAAGGCGCATGCCCCAACATATTTTACTGACACGCTCTACGGAGGAAGTATTTGATGGGATCTTGTAGCGGTTCCGCCAAGCCCTACGGTCCCCTTACCTGAAAAAACCCCCATAATTACTACCCAACTTCCTTAAGTTCGCTAATGCAACAGTATTAGTACCTGCAAATGCTTCACGCATTATATAGATCACCATCTATAATCTTAAAATCCCTATAAAGAAAACTTACCTTTTCATGCATCCCTTCGCATACAATTTTCCGTAAGATTTCTTTCGTTGCTTATCTGGTATCCTAAACCAATTCGGTACCAGACAAATTCCTGAAAGGTTCACATATCATGTAACCATTCCAGCCAGAGATAATTATCATGGCGTCGCCTATTCCTACCTTCATTCATGTATACGATAAATTTCTTTATGTATACATTGGCTGGCGACGTTTTTCTCCCAGCAATAAAATTCCCTGACTCGCACAATGTGCAAACCAAAGCAAATACGCATTCCGCGTCCCTTGGCATCAATTGAAATCCAAGCATAAACAATGCAAATAGGTATTCAATACGTACCCTTACTAGCGATGCCATAAACACCATTTACCAGTAATCTAGCTAAAACTAATTAGCACATTTCTACATCGCATCGTGGTCTCTTTGTTTAGCTGCTACGCACATGCATCCGACGATTTCGGTTTTATTTGCTTTACCGAAATCGTATCCTAGGAATGCATTTTATGTCTTTCTTTGTTCTAGGCACACATACCACCATGACCACGATGAGCGAGTAAGCTCTGAACGAGCAAGATATCGTTGAGTCAAATTCCATCCCCTGGCCGCAATGGTCATGTGATCTCCCGTTCCTCGTTTCGCGGTCGGGGACGCAAATATATTATGTCGAGTCGAGAAAGCGCGTTTTTATTAAGAAGTAGATAAAAGTCCGATTTAAGAAATAATGCTTTGTAATTTGTAAACGTGTCCAAGTGAAGTATTGATAACTCTCAAATTTATAACGAACGCGAAAGAAAATAAAGATAATTTACTTTTAAAGCAGTGCGTTTAACTTTTTGTGTCCAGTGAACAATATATGATGGAGGAAGAAGAGAATCCGAGCGCCGTACGCCGGCGCAACATGCTTCTACCCTACAATCTCATTCATCATTCGATGATAAAATCCTCCCCGGAGACTTCAATGCAAAAATTGGAAAGGAAGATACCTTTCAACCAACTATAGGTAAAGCAAGTCTACACAACGTTTCAAATGATAATGGAATTCGAACTATCGCGTTCGCAGCGTCAAAAGATCTGGTATTGAAAAGCACGATGTTCAACCACAAGCAAATCCATAAAGCTACATGGATATCACCCAACGGCGTAACGCGTAACCAAATAGACCACTTTCTCATAGACAAAAGACGCCACTCGAACATCCTTGACGTACGATCATATAGAGGAGCAGATTGCGACTCTGGTCATCTTCTAGTGATGGACAAAATTAGGAGTCGGCTCGCAGCAAACCCACACGAGCAGTCATGGGAGACGAGCAAAACGTTCGACACTGATGAACTAAAAGACCTGCGCAAAAGGGTTGAATATCAAGAAGGACTAACAAATAGATTTAACATCCTAAAGAATGGGAGTAGTGAGGAAAGGGAAACCAATAGTGTGGACACTAAATGGGGATCGTTCAGAGACACAATCAAACAAACATCCCAAAGGGTGTTGTGGCGATTCCATTAACGCCACTACTTACCTTTTTTCAATTACCCCAAAATTCTCTCTAAAAGCACCTAAAACTGTTATCATTCGCTGATGCAATTGCATTAGCATCTTCAAACATTTCCCCAAGGGCATGGTTGCATGCGTCGCATCATGTTCTTGAAAAACAGTTCGGTTACGGCGCCAAGTAATCGGCATAAAACTCGAAAACTGTCGGTGCTCCTGTCTCCCAATGTATTTTGCCGTACACGTTCATGGCATATTTCCTTGTTTTATCTGCATGCACGTCGGCCGGTCGTCCGACCGACAGGCATATCGCAGCTCGCGACTGGCCACCAAAGGAAACCGAGTCTCTATAGGGTAAATATACACACGAGAGTTGGAACCTTTGAGCCGCCATCGACGTATACACAAATGGCATGGGTGCTGTACGCAGTTGCCATCGTATGAACATTCAAATTGCTGTCTTCATGATAACTTGCCCAGCTGCAGGCACTTCTCTCGGTTTGCCTATGTTGGGTGTATATCTGCGGTTCGCGTACTCATGGACACACAGCATGAGCAGCCCAGGTGATCATCGCGCGTGTTAAGTGTGTCGATGACGTCATAGCCAAAGATGACATACAAGAGATCATTGACACACTCAAACAAAAAGAAAACCTTTCCAATTAGAAACTCAAATGACCCCACGGTACGGTAATGCAATTTCTTGTATATTCTAAGACAATTACCAAATATTGCAAAAGCAATTAATTGCACATTTGGGCATAACCAAATAATGCAAAAGCAATTAATTGCATATCCCAAAAGCAATTGCCCAATAACGCAAAAGCAATTAATTGCATATTCCGGAACAATTAACAAATCACGGAAGGGCAATTAATTGCATACAAGCACGAAATAATTAATTGGGTCAGTTCGCAACTGCGGATACTGAACTGTGATGCAAGTCAATGAAGAAATATTGACCAACACAGCAGTTCGAAGCAGTTGCGAATTAAAAGCCAAGAATCGGAAATTGGGTCGATGGAAATGTAATTGCATGATCGTTATCGAGAGGTGGTGACCCCGAGGTGACGAGAAATGGTAGAAGGTGGTCAGCAGGCAGTCGGTCGTTAGTCAGGAGGTCTGGTGGTGAGTGATTGATAGAGTGAACGGACCGAGGGAACCCGGATATAGATTGGTTCAGCTTACGGCAATAGTAGAGTAAAAAGTGGAGTCTACGGAGTTAGTGCAGTCAGAGGATGAAATATAGCCTAAAGTTATTAAATTAAGTAATGCTGGAATTCAATAAAAGAAAACAGAAGTGAATTATAACTAAAGTGAAAAATAAAAGAAGGGGTTTTTTTTTTTTTAATATACTTCTCTCGGGAGAGGCGAACCTATAGCGCCGAGTGGGCGCCCCGAGATGTCATTAAATAACTGTTGCAGTTCTTTCTGAACAGTTGCAGGTTGTAACGCTCCGGGAACACTCGCGTGGGAAGGGAGTTCCACAGCTTCCCCGCTCTGTAGAGGAACGAGTTCTGATGCAGGGATGTTCGCACCGTCGGGAGATGAATCACAAACGGGTGCGATCCGTCGGATTGTCTTGTGGAACGCAAATAAGCCGAATTGCGTGAAACAATACCAAAAATCTCCGAAGAACAGTACCCGTGATAATATCTGTAAAACAGACAGAGGTCGGCTACGCGCTTTCGATGTGATAGCGTCTGTAGTCCCGACGTCAGCGCCGAGTCCCCGATCAGGCGGATCGCTCGTCTCTGTATGCTCTCAAGTAGGTCGAGGGTATGTTTAGGAGCCGAGCTCCAAACATGAGAGCAATATTCGAGCGCGGGTATAATTTGGGATTTATATAGGAGAAGAAGTTGGGCCGGAGTAAAATATTTCTTGGCTCTAAAAAGATAGCTCAGTTTTCCTGAGCCTGCCCTGGCGATACTCGACACGTGTTTATGCCATGATACATTCCCACAGACCGTGACGCCGAGCAATTTCAAACTTTCCCCAGCCTCGAGGGCCTGGCCATTCATCATCAGCTGTGGAACCGATGATCCACTTTTCTTTGTGAATGTTCTATATTGTGTCTTCGCTGCATTGAAGTCGACGAGATTGGCCCTTCCCCACCGCAGGACCCTATCTAGATCCTAATTCAGACAGTCAATCTGTCTGCATCTCAGCTGATGCGACGCAGATGCACCAAACGGCCGAACACTCGAAAAGGAGGAAACAAGCGTACAATCATCCGCAAAACTGAACACTTTGTTATCCGTTGTCTGCAACAAATCATTTATGTGAAGCAAGAACAAGGTTGGAGCCAAAATTGAACCCAGGGGCACCCCTGAATTAACAGGATACAGATCCGAACACTCGCCGTCCACAATAACCCGGATCGATCGATTCTCGAGGAAGCTCATCTTCCAGTCGCAAAGCTGTTGGGAAAGTCCATATGAACGAAGTTTGCTAAGCAATGCCCCTTGCCAGACGCGGTCAAAAGCCTTGGAGATATCCAATGCGACCGCCCTTGACTCACCATGCCGTTCAATCGCAGATGGAAGTTAGCTTAAAGTTATTAAATTAAGTAATGTTGGAACTCAATAAAAGAAAACAGAAGTGAATTGTAACTAAAGTGAAAACTAAAGAAAAAAGCAAGAACGAAATTAAAAAATTGAAGAGAACTGTGAAATGACCCATGTCTCAAATAGTTAAGTGTCTGTATCGTAAATAAGGAGAATGTGAACTCAGTAAGATAGTTAAGGTAGATAGCAACAATTGTAAAACAAAATATTCCTTTAATGAAAATAAAGAAAAATAGCGGATAAAAGAAATAAAACAAAGAAAAAGACTCTGTGTTTGAAAAATTCTCACTAATTAGTATAAAAGCGGTTTTGGTCGTCGTTTTCTCGGTGTTACGAACTTTGGTTTTTCGGCCGTTACCTAAAAACCATAACTCGCGTGTGGCCGCACCCTCCCTGGGACAAATGTGTCGAAGATCTTCTCCCATTGGTCACTAGACGAGGGAGGAAATTCATATTTCTCTCATCGCCAGGAGTCGAGTGTCAACCCTTCGTGTGAGTGCGCAGTGAGTCGAGATCGGGCGGTCAAACATAGAGAGTCACATTTCATCCCTTGTGGGAGTCGAACGAGAGCAGCATTTTGAGTTGGCGTGGTTTTGTGCTGAACCGTTATTGTCTGACGGAATAACTGGTGATGTATTTTTAATCAAAAAAATGAAACGGAGTAATCAGGCTGTGTAAAGAAATTAACTATGTATATATCTTAAATATTACTAAACTTTGAATAGAGTCCAGATTTGAAGAGTGAACACTAGTTGCGTTTATCTAAGTGTAAAGAAAATAACTATGACCCAAAGAATACGCGGCATTCATTCACAACCTTGCGGAAAATGTTGATTCTAAACACGGTACAGGTATACTTATACATAGATCAATCCCTCATAAACTTATAGTAGTACGCTCTGCAATCTCGGTCGTAGCAGTAGAAATAAATATCGGTAGAAACTTCACCCCCACATTCCAACCAATAACCACACACGAATTACCGCTATCACAGATAGCATCCATACACCGATACTTCTTCACGGAGACTTTAACGCGTGGAGCCCCATTTGGGGATCTTCACCCACTAATAAAAGGGGGAAAACCGTAGAGAAATACATATTGATCGCACATCTAGCACCACTCAATAACGGTAGCCACATGCACTTCTCCTCTCACAAATCCTTCACACATGTAGATTTATCACTAGCCTCCCCTCAATTGGCCCCCATTTGCACTTGGAATACTTTACCCAACCTGCACAGGAGCGACCATTTTCCAATAATAATAAACATTGACACAAGCATGTGTCCCAAACCCTCTAAACTTCTTCCTAAACTTCATACCGAACTCGCCAATTGGAGTAAATTTAAAAATATAACTACCCAAGCACTAAGTCAACATGTACGGAGTCAAAATATTAATCAAGAAACAGCCATAATCACGAAAGCAATCCAAATAAGAGCAAATGTCTCGATACCACAAAAGTCGTAAACTCCATAAGGCAGTAGTTTCTTGGTGGAATCCAGTATTGGACAACCTAAGGAAGAAAAAACAAGAAGCCTGGAGAATTTTCAAAAGATTCCCCTCTGATTTTAATCTAATAAATTATAAAAAGTTAAATGCCCTTTTTCGCAAAAATGCCAAGGAAGAAAGAAGAAAAGCCTTCCAAACATTTACCGAAAAGTTAAATCCGAATTCGACTCCCAGAAAAATCTGGGCGGATATAAAAACGCTCACTGGGCAATATCGCCCGCTCTCTATAAAATGCATGAACACCGACTCAGGCACTCAGATCTCCCCTTCAAATCGCAGACCATCTCGGCAAAACATGGTCAAACTACGCAGAAGACGTAAACTTTCATCCGTCATTTCTCTCTGCCAAAAGAGACCCAATTAGCCCGTCCCCCCACACAAGCCCACTAAATTAATAGATCTCCGATCAATAAAATTGAATTAGAGTGAAGCCTACACGGCGCCACTGGTAAAACACCAGGATATGATCGAGTCGATTACATAATTTTAAAAAACAGTCTTCAATAACATACTCCAAACAGGTGTAATTTCACAAGTTTGGAAAATAGCCACAATTATACTCACGGACGACCCGACCTCGGCAAAAGGATATCGCCCAATATCGTTACTCCCATGTCTAGGAAAAACATTTGAAAAAATTGTAACTAGACGACTTAACTGGTTCATGGAGAAAAACAATCTAATAAGCATTGAACAGGTTGGTTTCAAGCAAGAACGTGGAACGATTGATGCGCTACTCCATATCGACAACTTCATCAAATATTCTTTATTAACCAAAAAGCATACAACAATTCTCTCCATCGATTTTGAAAAAGGCGTTCGACCGGATCGGTCCAATGAAGAGTTGGCACTAATATGTTCTACATAATCAAGTCCTTTCTTTCCAACAGGAAGTTTAGAGTCAAAACATGTGGTGCATTCTCACAAATATACAACATAAAAAACGGTATCCCACAGGGTTTCCCATTATCAGTCCTATTATTTGTTATAGCCTTTAACGGAATAAACGACATTCTCGTAATATATAAAAACATAAAACACTGCCTCTACGCTGACGACCTAGTTATTCTTACAAACCTAAACGATCTCAACGAAGTACAATCTACCTATACAGAAATACTACACGACATCACCAATTGGTGTAAAACCTCAGGCGCAAAGATTTCCCCCGAAAATAGTAAAGTGTTACACATTTGTAGAAAAACCAGCTGCAGCAAAAACATTACACTTTCCTATCAGACTCACACAATCCCTACAACACAATCTATGAGAATCGTCGGTATCCTCTTTGATAGTAAATACAATTTTAAAGAACATTGTTTAGCACTTAAGAAAAGCCTAGCTGCAAGATTAAATATAGTAAAATATTTACCATATAAGAATGGATCTGCACATACCAACACCCCTATTAACATAACTAAAGCCATCATCCTATCTAAAATCGACTACGGACTAATGATATACGGAAAATGTAGCAAAACGACCATGCAAATAATAAAATCTTCCTATCACGCCGCAGCTGGAGCAAGTACCAGAGCATTCCGTACTACACCAATTAAAAACATCCTCGTCGAATGCGGTTTTCCATCTATTGAAAACAGACTAAAATACATATCACCTTCATAGTACCCTCCATGTTTAATTCCAAGAAATACAATCTTAGATGACCTGTCCCAGTATCCAAAACACTCAACAAATCAGATAATCTATCAAAAACTTTTCAAGGATACCATTAACAAACATCAAAACTGGAAACTGTTGTTGACAGACGGTTCCAAAACGAATCAAATGTGTCATTTGCTATAGTCAACAATCGCAAAAAAATAATCAGAATGGGATTGTGGTGGTTCCGCCAAACCCCACGGCCCACTTACCTGAAAAAACCCCGTAACTGCTACCCAACTTCCTTAAATTCTGTAATGCAATCACATTAGCACCTTAAACGCTTTACACATTAAATAGAGCAATTTATAATCTAAAAGCCCCTAGAAGAGAATTCTTACCTTTCATGCATCTCTTCGCATACAAATTCCCTATAAGAATTCCTTCCTAACTTATCATAAATTCCCTGAAAGAAAATTCATCGGTTTACATATAATACAACCGCATAATCAGGGAATCTTACCCTTGAGTTGGCTTTTCCCAGCTTCATCATGTGTACAACAAATCCCTTTTCATACACATTGGCTGGCGACCTTTGCTCCCAACAATAAACAACCCAAGCAGCTGCATATAATTAGCCCAATCGACGCTGAAGCCAATTTCCCTAACTCGCACCATGTGCAAACAAAAGAACGCCGTTCTTCCGCAGGCATTCTGGCGATATGATAAACAATCTATATCGTTTGAAGTATCCCAAATGCATCTCCCGTCTAATGAGTTACCACTTGTTTACTCAACTGAACTCCCAGATCATAAATTCCCTTTGTCCTACATATTCCTGGATCCGTTTACCGTTGACCTTCTCACATAAGCAAACACAAACCCAATTAGCATCCAATGAGATTCGCCGAACTCACATCTCATGGATGCACATTTTCCCTTTCTTTGTTTTCGATTCGTTACCATGGCTTTGTTCCATAAAATAACCAAAGTACACACATACATGTATACCGTGACGATCTTCTCTATGAGATCTGTTTGATCCCCCCCCCCCCCCCCCCCCCCCCCCCCACACGCACAAAAGGAGGAAGTTGCGAGGGCACACGGGTTTTCACCCCAAAAGCGGCACCGCAGAAGAACATTGATAAAGTAGGACGACCCACCGGTTATTGAAAGCACAGAAAAGGAGGTAAGCGAAACCAATTTTACTTCCCCAGGCACAGACTTCTAGCGTTTGAAATAATAGTGAAGAAGATCGTGTGATTCGAACTGACGCTATGACAGCTCGAATCACGAAAAAAATCTTACCTAAGCGTTACACACCAGGTTACTGACCGTGTTTAGAATTTGATTTCCAAACTCGAGTATATTCCACTGGTGTGAATTATTTTTATTTATCGCTTGGTATACGGTTCTGATGTATTTTTCTTATTCGATTTTTCGTTCGGTGTTCTTCACTCGATTCCCCGTCGGGGAGCGTCTGGCGCAAGACTAATAACCTTGCCCGGAAAAAACAAATCATTATGGAAAATTTAACAAGCCTCAACCTTGCTAAATAAGGCTAAGACCGGTTCCCAGTTGTAGTGCCGATAATGATGATGATGATGATGTTCTTCACTATTTTTGCTTGTGAATTGTGTGTGTATCTGTTAGACTCGCTACAGACTTACCCTCAACAAAAGTGAAATATAAGAACCCTTTATAATAAATAAAAAGTGCGTTTCGATTATTTACTTCTGGTGGTGCCGATTGTTTAATGTGGACGACAAACGTGGTGGCGTTTCGTTCTTTTGTCGGTGTATTTATTTTTTCCGTTGACTGACAATTCGCGCCGGAGCTGTATAGTGTATGATGGAGGAGGAAGATGAACGGAGTGTCCGTGTTAGGCACAATACTTCCTCCCCACAGGATCACTTCCCACCTTTTGTTCCATCATATCAGCGGAAGCAACGGCAATTCTGGAGGCAACAAAACTGGTCCAGAAAATCCCAACAATTATCTGTACTGATAGCCTTTCAACTCTACAAGCAATAACCAACGTAAACTCCACCAATGCTGTCATTCGTCAAATCCAAGATAACATTATTAAGAAAGCTAATAAAATAAAGCAACTTTGGACCCCCGGGCATTGTAACATTAGTGGAAATGAAGCAGCCGATGCGGCCGCAAAACTAGGGACAAAGTCCCAACAAAACGGACATCAGAAGGCAGGTAACAAATGCCCTTAAGGACGTTGAGGACGAAGAATGGCACCACTACACTCACCTGTACAGCACTATTAAACAGGACACCAAACCCGTTACTTGCCCAACAACAGTATCAAATAGAAAAATAAAATGGTTCCTACGACTCCGGCTAGGACACACCAACACATCCTTACATAAACCAGACCCCCACAATGCAGCAACTCCACCAACCAAGCCCCACTTACTCCACATCACATCATATTCGTTTGCCCAAAAGTACATCCTTACAGAAACCAGACCCCCACAATGCAGCAACTCCACCAACCAAGCCCCACTTACTCCACATTACATCATATTCGATTGCCCAAAAGTACAAACCATCGCAAACCAACTATAGGGTTTTCCAATAGGGACTTCACAACTTTTTTTCGGTAGTAAATTTTTATAATTTGCAGACGTTGTTCGTTCGGGTACTTAACCAAAATGTTGAGTTTACTCAATAAATTGACAGTGAAAGTTCGATGATTAGTGAAAGGGTGCGTTCACAAATTAAATTCAAAGTTGTCAAGTCGCTATTGGAAAACCCGATATTTGGAAACGACCCATTCATCAACATTCTGGCAAAATTATCAGAGCAGAATATCAACTACACATACGAATTACTAACACTTACTAACCTTCACAAAAAAAATTTAAAGTAACTCGATATTAGCCGAAAGCCCTGGCAGCTAGCGCTATGTAGAATTAAGTTACTGTGTAATTAATTACATCGTAAGAAATAATAATAATAATAATAATGTCATTTGAAGTGGAATACGTTCTAGACCTTCGAGGAGTTAATTTAAAACTAATTCTTCATTAAACACAATGTCTTTTCGTTAAAATACTCGCAGAATTTACAAAAATCAAAATTTTTAAAAGCCTTTACGTATTTCATTAACTATAATCATGCATCTTCAATTTTTTGTTTTGTTTCAAGTTTAAATTTGCACCGGTCACAATGGTTTACGCAAACCGCATTAAATTTAGTCCCTCGCATTGACTGTAATGGCTCCGGAGGGATTTATTTTATTATACTTTTGTGATAATATTTTGTCTAATATGTAAACATATGCTTAATTTTGTAATTTTCTCGAATAGTACCTTTTATTCAATACAATACATTTTTTCTTAGGTTTTTACTGCGATGATAATATTGTAACTTTCTTGGATAATACCTTTTCTTCAATATTAAAAATTTTTTTTTCTTTTACTGCGATGATATCCCTTAAAACGTATTCAAAAGGTCGTAGTAAAATGGAACACCTCGGTGAAACCAATAGGAGAGAATTTTTCGGCATTAAATTTTTAGTAGTCAAATGTATCCAACAAATTCAACTTTTATCTGATAACTGTCCCTTATACGCAAAAGAACCCAAAGAGATCTCCCCAAACGGAATGAAATTTCTCTTAAGTAGAGACCAAATCGCAGCTCCTAATACGCATCTCTCCGTTTTTGCGGCCGTTTTACTGTCGAGGGTGCATTATAAATTATCTTCCCCAACAGCAAAGTGCGGGAAACTTAAATTGAATAAAAAGAAATTTTGTTTCGCATGAAAATACTCCTCAGTACGTCTCCTTGAGGTGGGTTTTCGCTGCTCAATTTATTATAATTCAGACGTTCGAGAGAGCAAACGATCCGCCCTTACACAACGGAAATAAAGTTTTAATAAACATTGTTCGTACTACCAGTGTGCTCCGCAGACGTTTTCAGTTGCATGAGAAGTTACCAGGTACAGGGGTGTGTTAAGTTAATTGGTTACTAACTAGTTCCTTAGTTACTTGTTTATTATTGGATATATAGTAAAAAAAAAAAAAAACTTGTTTTTTACGCCAAGAAACGTTTGCAGTGTTAAAATACTGAAGAAGAACAAATCGCCAGCAGATAGTTACGTTTTAGCAAATTTTACATAAAAAATGTGTTAGCGATAGTTGGTGGATCCGCGTTGTTGTTAACTGTGGGTAATAATGCAAACTGCATTCGGTTTTTGTAAAAACACAAGTGCCATTAGTAAACAGCTTTGGCAATCCTTTTTGTCTTGTGTGTAATTTAAAAACTACACTTGCCCCCAGCAGTGTCGTGCCGAATGTCTGGAACTCAGTTTTCATAGTGCTTAATAAGATAGGGTGATTGTACTTATAACAATATTCTTGGGAAGTGTTCACATAGCAGAGCCGGGTTATTTTGATACATATGGGAAAAAGAACACATTTCGTGTTTTAATTGTCATGGTCACAGGGAAATGAATCACAGAATCGGATTTCAGAAAGAGATTCAGACGGCTTGGTGCTCCATTATTGTTTATATTGAACCCCGCCCATCAGACACTCCTACATCGTAGTCGTCAATGAGGAGATTTTTTTTCTCCTTATGACAACGGCTGCTTCCACAAATATAAAAATTAAAATATACGAATGTTAGCAGATCTAATGAATTTATAATGCATTATATTTTCTTTTATACTACACGTGGACTTTTGAAGTTATGAAATCAGTTGGGGAAATACCAATGACCTTTGTTCTTGGTTTTATGAAGATCAAACTTTGTATGCCACATATTTTTATTTGAATATTATTTATTTCCTTTCGTCTTCGATTAGATGGAAATTTCTGTTAAGGACACTTGAGAATTTTAAAAATTCAGTTCTTGGGTTAAAAATTTGGAATTACATTTGATTTTTGGTTTAAAAAGACGAAAAGCAATGCCGTTTGTTTGTAACTTAATAGATTTTCCTTTTCAGTGGGTGAATGTGGACAATTTTATTGTTAGTATTACATACATAATATTCATACTAACTTAAGATTTATTCAGCACAACATAATTGCAAACATTACTACTTAAATACATTGTTAGTAGTAAAATATTTAAGTGTCTTATTGCATTGCTAGTAGTGAAATATTCAAGCGTCTTATTCATAATCATCATCATCGGTACTACAATCGGGATCCAATTATTATTTTCCATAATAATTTGTTTTTCCGGGCAAAGTTATTAGCTTTGCGCCGGGAAGCGTCTTATTATTAGTGGTTAAATACTGAAGATAATTTATTGTTAGTATTCGTGAATTTTCCAATTAAGTCATTGGTATCAGTTTTGTATGTTTGAAACAAATTAATTCTAGTCGTGTTTATGAGTGCACTATTCCCCTTTGATTCGGGTTCTTTTCATAGTTAGGATTTATTGCAGAATCATATATTTGTTCCGTGAATTTTTCAAAATTCCGAAGAGATCTAAATTCTGATCTTTCATCTTGTTTACTACTCGCAATGTTTTTCGTTTGATCTTCCTACAGAGACCAATTTATCTAACCATAAACTCGATTAGAGAACAGCAGTCTTTTCATAAAGATCTTTAGAAATAAAAAACCGAATTTCCATCGAAATCTAGTGTTAGTATTTTCATAGATCAGACACAATTTTGGGTGTCAACATATCATTTAGCGAAAAGACAATTTTGCCTCTCTAATTTTTTATAATTCCTTCTCTCGAGAAGGTGTCATTAACAATTTTATAGCAGAAGATAGAGCGTTCTTGGGATATAGGCGAAAGGGCCGAGAAGATAGGAAGGATCAAGTAATGAGTAATAATATGGAATCAGACACTTGGGGAAAAATATGAAATAGAATTCACTGGACGATATCTGGAAAATCCTCAAGTTTGCGAGCCATTGTTTCCATTTAACAAAATTAGAGTGTAAAAAACCCCAGCTGTTTTCAAATTATGGATTGTTGAACATGTTCTGCCTGCGCATCAAAAAACAATGCTTCTATGTTGTGTATTGTAAAGGTAATATCGTCTGTTAATATATGATAATTTAGAACGAAGAAGTTAAAATTGCCAAAACAGACTAATTTTGGTTTTTTTTTAGACCTGAAGAGGATCAAATACTTGATCGAAACGTTGTCAATTTAATTGAAAAAATAAATTGCAGTAAAAAACCAAAATTAGTCTGTTTTGGCAATTTTAACTTCTTCGTTCTAAACAATGCTTCTAATTAGTACAGGTTAGCATATACTTCGGAATATCTCTAGAAAGGTTTTATGATGCTTTATCTATAAGCAGAATTAAGAACACACTGAAATCAAATATTGAACTGATTATAAACTGTCAGTAGAAAACATATTACTTAACATAACTAAAAAGGCTCATATATAATTCTATAAACATAATTAATTAAGTAAACATATTACAATGTACCAATCTCTCAACAGCATTATTACTATGTTATAATAAATGCGTATTACTTTATATCACCGCATCGTGCGAATTTCTAGGAATAGATTTTATTGCAATTAAGAAGAAACATTGACTTATTGGAGATTCAGATCGAACATTGAAAATGTGGAATCACTTGCTCAAATTAACATCAAAACATCGAACAGATGGGAATACTTAAAAATATGTTTTCCTAAAATGCAGACAACATGTCGAATCTTTAGGAATAGGTGTTGTCAAAATAGTTTTGAATGAGAAATTACACTATAATAGAGGGTTTTCCAATAGGGACTGGACAACTTTTTTTCGGTAGTAAATTTTTATAATTTGCAGACGTTGTTCGTTCGTGTACTTAAGCATGATCAAAATGTTGAGTTTACTGAATAAATTGACAGTGACAGTTCGATGATTAGTGAAAGGGTGCGTTCACAAATTAAATTCAAGGTTGTCAAGTCCTTATTGTATAACCCTAGGGTTTTCCAATAGGGACCTGACAACTTTTTTTCCTTAGTAAATTTTTATAATTTGCAGACGTTGTTCGTTCGTGTACTTAACCGTGATGAAAATGCTGAGTTTACTGAAATTGACAGTGAGAGTTCGATGATTAGTGAAAGGGTGCGTTCACAAATTAAATTCAAAGTTGTCAAGTCCCTATTGGAAAACACGATATAAATATAATATTAATAGTTTAGTTAAAGCAAAATTATATTTCTTCCCTTCTGGCTCATCGCACAAAAAAGTAAACAAGGTATGAAACGTAAATAAGAGACTAAATAGGCATGCAATCTTAAAGTGAACAATCCCGGCATAGCGAAACCCGAAAGTTCATGACTTCAAAGACAATTCACTCTCACTCGCCTCCTTCCCCCATTCCTTTTAGAGAACTCTGATCTTCCCAGTCTTGAAAATAATCAATTAGTCATGGGACTATCAGAAATCGTAAGTTTATAACTTTAGTGTCCCGGCAAAGACACAGTACTCGATGGTGCACACGTTTTCCTCATACTACTCTCATTCGTCTGACCTACGAAATTTTGTATTTAACAATCAGTCACAGGCATGTAGGACTAGACATTTGATGACATTAGTGGTTATGCCCCAGTTATTTACCGCATACTGTTCCATAGATCCTTGCAATCATGAATATAATCAAGCAAACAATCACATGCCTATTGAAACCTGGAAGTCCACGAAATGATTGACTCGGTTAAAAGTCCATAACAAACGTTCACCTCTCAACCTTCACCCATTCATCTAATGTCTGAAATCTCGAATATAGTCAGTCAACCAATCAATCGGATATATTGGAACCTATCATCATCATCATCATCATCGGCACTACAACCGGCATCCGATCTTGGCCTTATTTAACAAGTCTGAGGCTTGTTAAATTTTCCATAATAATTTCTTTTTCCGGGCAAGGTTATTAGCTTTGCGCCATATTGGAACATATTGCAATCTTAAATTCAAAGTACATTACAAAATTTGCTCAAAAAATATTTGTTTTCTTATTTAGAAAATCCGAGTAAATTAAAAGGAAGAAAGACCAACTCTAAATGGAAAGTCCGACTAGAACGTCTGAAAGGGAGGAATCATACCAAACTGACCACTTCTTCTTTGATAGAGTTTGGGTTGAGGATCTGCTCAAGGACTACTATGGCTCTGCCGATTTTTTGCTGAAGGTAATTTGAGAAAAAATTCCGATAAGGCAATTAAAATAAACTTTTTAGGTTTTGGTTATTACTATAAATAAAAATAATAATAAAAGATAAGAAACCTAGGTCAAAATTATAAATATAAATGTATAGTATTGTTTAATTTATTGATTATGTTATTATATATGTCGGGAATCTATTGAAGAAAAATTAATGAAAAAAGAAATTGCTTGGGAGCACACCACATATTAATAACAGTATTCATCTGCAGATGGTGTAGAATACATATATAATTATTAGAAGCTTACGTGCATTTAATCATATTATTGTTAAATGTAGATTCAACATACAGCGCGGTAGGAAACAACAAAAATCGATAAAGAGTATCAATAAAAACTTTTCCAAACAAAAAATTACAGGAATAAATTTCAGCGCGTCCAAACAAAAAATTTAAATTAAAAGAGTAAAGTGTTTTTTAAACAACAAATTATATTCCTTACAAACAATTAAGCGAATATATTGTAATACATACAGGAATAATAAAAACACAATGTTTAAAAGTAATTTTGACGAGACAAGCGAAAAAAAGTAATAATAATTAGAAGAAAAGAATTAATTTGACTGGTTACTGCTAAAGTTAATAACGTATATAAAACAAACATACACTATAAAAACTATCAGTTATTAACACGTTGACGGACAGTAGAAACAAGTGAAATTCGAAAATTGACACTATATGTTTTTGTAATTTTTAGAATATTAGAAGTATAGTTTTACTCTTTCTGCTTAAATACACTTAATTTTGATTAATTCAGCACCTTTAATTAGGTTGCGGCTACAACCGTCATGGCGCCAGCGGACTCTAGACACTATGTAATGGGACGATGGCGGCTATAACAGCAAAAATTAAAAAACAAATACTTACCAGTATAAACAAAAAATATCGTTAAATGTATCAATAGCAACTGTAAATTGAAGAGAAAACAAGATCGCACTACTCCGTTCACAACCACGTGCATACTCAATGTATAACCTTGCATACTAAATTTTTTTTCGAAAACATGACACTAGGCTTCTACTTGTACGTTGGTAAATGCGCATTTGTGCTGCTACAGCCGCAGTGTCTAAAAACGACCGTTTCGTATTGGACGGCTATTGCCGTCATGTCACATAGTGAACTTGAACTTGACGGCTATAGACGCAACTGTCCGTCAACGTGTTAAACAATAAAGTACAAACGAAAACCCAAGATGATTAAACGAGCATTACAGTAAAAAAAAAAAAAACTGTTTGGTACATCCAACAACTGGAAATAAAATATATATATTTTACGAAGAATGAGAGATTTGATGCCCAGCGATTTTAAGCCATTATTTGAAACATTGTTTAATCGACGTTCAAATTCTATAATATAATGTTAACACTTATTTACCAAAGAATAAACAGATGTTGACAATAACAAAGCAAAAACTGTAAGTGAAAACATACAGACAAACTTTTTGCATAACTTTACTTTAATAAAAACATTTTGCATAACTTGACTTGACAAACTTTTGCATAACTTTACAAAGACATTAAGGACTGATAAAATAATAAAATAAAAAAATGTTTTGCATTTTTCGCGAGGTATCTTATATGTTTAAAAATAAACTATTATAAGACTAAAATAAATTATAGAAGCATAAAAAAAGATTTGCTTTAACGACTTTGCGACTTTGTAATTTATATTAAAGGACAGGGTGGTTTTCGGTTCGTACAAAATGAAAGAAAGGATTTAATGAACTACAATATTAAAAAGTACATAACATATTTAGATTTGGCGCAAAGCTAATAACCTTGCCCGGAAAAACAAATTATTATGGTCTCGGATAAGGACCGGATACCGGTGGAGAGACTTGTTAAATAAGGCCAAGACCGGATCCCGGTTGTAGTGCCGATGATGGAATGTTCTATACTTTATATTACAACGCTACTTTCGTGGCACAGGACATCTGTCCTTTCCAGTGTTGTGTTATTGCTTCATGTTCTCATATTTCCACTATTTACTATCATGATGATGAAGATATTTAGGAGTTGATAACAATTAAATATGATAATACAATTTTGTATTGGATTGAATTACTTCCAGTATTATATTTTCATATAAATTTGTATATAGATAGAAATGTAATAAATTTGGGATTTAAAAGTATGGAATCTAACAATCACTGCTGCGCTCGTGAACAACTAAGTCCTTTATAACAAATGAGATTTTATAGTGAAAACAAGCACTGGTATTCACTGCCATATATGAGCGCAAAATATTTTGAATTAATACTGAGTGCAACTGAATGGATACAAGAAAAAGCTTGTAAATTATGTTCACTTAATCTATTTGTGCACAACAAGATCAGCAGTTTGATATAACTATTGTGTGGTTGTTAAAATAAATTGTGAAAGATCTAAAGCAAATTTACGGTAGACTTCTCATAAGCATTTATTCTGATTTTAAATCGTTTGTATCGAGAAATATGTAAAATTATCTTTTCTGAAGTTCAAATTATTTATATTCTGAAGTATATTAACTAATCAGGGGGGTGGGAGCGAACATACAGGGTAAAGTCTGTGCTTTCAACTCGGCGAAGGCCAGGACGATCCTTGTCATTGTTCAATCCAAGGTGGCATGCAGGCTCCACGTGACACTCCTGGATAGCTTGGCACCCGCCAATTAGTGGACCAATGCATGCAGCGACATCCTGAGAAAGATGGGCACAAGGCTAACAACCTTGCCCAGAAAAACAAATTATTATGGACAATTTAACAAGTCTCGGATAAGGACCGGATACCGGTGTAGAGACTTGCTAAATAAGGCCAAGATCGGATCCCGGTTGTAGTGTCAATGATGATGACAACGTATCATTTTTGACGATTTGATTTCTTTAATTTTTGTATTTTCAAAAAGACACAATGTTAAACTTTTGAATATGAAATGGTAATCAGAAAATATAACATCACATTTAATAATTAATAATTTTGTATATTGGAAAAGTTTAAAACTTTGCTGAACATAAATTGCATTAAACCAGATCAAAAATAAATTGACAGCATCGAAATAAACATTATAATCATCATCATCATCGGCACTACAACCGGGAACCGGTCTTGGCCTAATTTAGCAAGTCCTGGGGCTTGTTAAATTTTCCATGATTTGTTTTGTCCGGGCAAGGTCATTAGTCTTGCGCCAGAGGCTCCCCGACGGGGAATCGAACCCCGGTCTCCCGCGTGACAGGTGGGTATACTAACCACTATACTATCGAGGAGCACATTATAATAGTAAGGCAATATTTATGTGCAATACACGAACGCTTAATTCAGAAAAGAAATTATTAAAAGCTATTATATTTCAACCCCTTGCTGTTCTTGAGAAAAAATGGTACAAATAAAAAACGTATGTATGGTTTCATTATAAAAGCAAAAAGTCAGAAAAACGATCAACTCCATTGGACAATTAAGCTGTCGAATATATTATAAAAAGAAATCGGTTTATGCAAGCAAAAACCGAATGCTAAATACAACTCCATTTAATTGTTATCAAGTTCAATACATTTTTAGCATCAAAAACTATTGACTATTAATCTTTTCGAAGTTTAGGTTCAAGCAAATAGAAAAATGCCGAATACTTTCTCTTAAACAAAATAAATGGTAAACACCATTAATTTTTTTTATCAAAGCGCCCAAACAAAAACAAAATGATAAGTAAAACCAGCAAAAGTTATTTGTTGTCAAAGCCGAGGTTTTTTTAACAAAACTATTTTGCATCAAACTTAATAATTTGAATCTATATAAAATTTGAATTATTTATCATCACGTTCAATCTTTTAAATAAAAAACTATTCTAAAAAAAAAAAAAAAAAAAAAAATTAATAAATAAATATAAATAAATAAACAAAAATAAATAAATAACAATAAATAAATAAATAAATAAAAATATATATATTTATATGCGGACACTGTCCAGGCGTTTGTCTTAACAAATTCAACATTTTGCTAATACAAAAAGTGAACATCAAAGAAATCTTTACATTTAGAAAGTAGCAACTATATACAAATTAATTTAATTGATATACAGATGTATATCTTGGATTTATGTACGATGAATTTTCTAATTAAATTACAATATCTCTATCAACATTTTATTTAGATTTATTATTTAACATGTTTTCATCTAAACAAAACTATATTAATCATTCATTAGAGCCATTTTTTTTGTCTCAGTTAAATTCAGGTATGTGCGCATAACTGTAGTTAAACAAAAATTGAGTAATACAAACAAAACCACGATCTAAATACTGACGTCAAATAAAAACAAGACCAAGATCTAAATAATGACATTTTTACTGAAACAGAAATTAAAGGTTGGAAACCAAATCTGCCTTTCATAAAAGTCTAAATGAAAATTAAATAGCAACCCAAACTATATGTTTCGTTTATTTAAAGTAATTTTCTTAATAAAATAAATAGTAATTAATAAAAAACGTTCGTTTATCTGTAGCCAATCAAATTTTTTTTCTAAACAAAAGTAAATGTAAATAAAAACTAAACCCATTTAATTTTTCAAAGTTAACATTTTCTGCAACACCAAGTCATTTTTTAAGAAAAACTGTATAAGAAGCAAAATTCAAATTTTGCTGATAAGATTTTTGTTCAAGTAAAGGATAAGCAAATGCAAATTTAGCTGTTTTAAATGTCAATGTGTTAGTTTAACAACAAATGAAATAATGAATGGAATTAAATTACTGGTCATTCAAGCTAAACCTTGAAATGTTATGTATTGATTATATAGTTAAATATTTAAACACAAAACCATATGTAACATCCCTGACTGTGTGATAAAAAGATTATTTATGTGATTAAGTGTGTTGCAACTTAAATCGTGTCAAACAATTTTGTCGAAAATTATATAAGAAATTTTAAATAAATAAAATGAAACTTTGATGAGAAAATTGTATAAGATAAGATTTTTGTTCAAGTTAAAGATAAACAAATTTATCTGTTTTAAATGTCAAGGTTTTAGTTCAACAACTAATGAAATAATGAATTCAATTAAATTTACTGGTCATACAAGCTAAAATGTTGAAAAGTTATTTATTGATTATATGGTTAAATATTTAAATACAAAATCAAATGTAACATCCCTGACTGTGTGATAAGATTATTTATGTGATTAAGTGTGTTGCAACTTAAATCGTGTCAAACAATTTTGTCGAAAATTATATAAGAAATCTTAAATATATAAAACGAAACTTTGATGAAAAGTGTATAAGAATTCTTAATTAAAAAAACACATTGTTCTTCCGTATTTAAGTATAACAAATGTACATTAACAAACCCATAACAGTATCAGAACAACGAAAACATCAAAACAAAACAAAAAAATATTTGAAACACACTCAATGAACTAAAAGTAGTATTATATGTTATACAGTTAATGAGTGAAAGTAAAATTTAATTATCCTTTTCATTTATGATAGGTAATACCCTCACTAGTTAAATACCGACATAAAATATTTACTACCAAAAACGACTTAAAAAAATTTTAATTATTCTTTTCATTTATGATAAGTAATACCCAAATGAACTAAAAGTATTACTATATGTAAAACAACCTTGGTTTTCCTTATTTAAGTATAATAAAAGCATATTAACAAACCCATAACAGTAACAGAACAACGAAAACACCAAAACAAAACAAAAAAGAAGTTGAAACACACTCAATGAACTAAAACTACTATTATATGTAATATAGTTAATGGGTGAAAGTAAAATTTAATTATTCTTTTCATTTATGATAGGTAATACCCTCACTAGTTAAATACCGACATAAAATATTTACTACCAAAAACGACTTAAAGAAAATTTAAATAATTCTTTTCATTTAGGATTACAAAATATCCGAAGGCAGCGCAGATGAGAATAGTTTAAGTGACATTATAGCTGTTAAGATCCGTTACGAACGTAACGATCAGAAGCACACGTTGGAATTAATTATCAAATTACTACCAAGTGATCCGTTTATACGTTACTTCATTTACGAAGCTGAATTCGATTTCAGAGAAATCAAATTTTATGATCGAGTGAGTTTCTTTTCCTTTTTTTTATTACATTTAAAATAAAATAATAAATCAAAATATATTGCAAATTAAGTTTGCCTTCTTAACCAAAACATTTACTTTTTTTAGGTTCTCCCAGATCTCTTAGAATTTCAAACCCAGCATTTATGTGCTGATGCTGAACCTATGACAATAGCTGTGCCAAAGTGTTACACACACGTCTACCAACTGAGTGACGATTTTATGAGACCGCCAAAGAGTATGCTAGTTCTTCAGGATATGCGACCCTTGGGATACCAGTCTGCACATTTTACATCAGGCTTAACTTTAGCTGAATCGAAATACGCAATAATATCTATCGCCGCAGTACATGCACTTTCTCTAGCCATGAAATTTAAGGGAAACATAGATATGAATGAAAAATATCCGGTGAGTATTGTTTATACATAAATAAAGTTAGTGGGAATAACTTCCTTTGCCGCTAGTTTCTATTTCAAATAGATAACGCAACCAGTAGATATCAACAGCTGGTCGAGCAGAGTTTACCACATTTAAAAAAATTCCTTACTGACTTTGGCGACAAGGATCAAATTGTGCAGTCTTTAGATCGAATGCGAGGCAAGACTAAAAATATTATAAAATCTGTTTTGGAACCTTCCGAGCCGATGGGTTTAATTACACATACAGATTTCTGGTCAAATAATCTTCTTCTAAAGACGCAGCCTGATAAAAATCGAGATGATAATTGTGTCATCTTAGATTGGCAAATGATTACATATAGCAGGTAAAAAATCAGTACGACCCAACAATTGATTTTTTCTAAATACCTGATTTCATTTTTAATTTCAGAGCTACCAATGATATTGCACTTCTCATTACCTCCTCTCTAGCATCTGAGGTCAGACGAGAATATACGGAGAGCTTATTAGATTTCTACTATGAATGTCTTAAGAAGAACTTGTCAAAAGTTAATGTGGACTTGGAAGAGGAACTTCATTACTCCAGGGAGAAACTTGATATTGATTACAAGTAGGTTTTATTTTACAACAATTGATACACCTTACTTTAAAATAAGTATCCGACAGGAAATCTCAACTTTTGTCATTGTTACTATGTATCGGATCTGTTGATATAGTTCTGGGTGAGCAAGACGCAGAACAGAGACTTATAGATGTATTAGAGGACTTTTATGACGAAGGAATACTTACTGTTAATTATCTAGAATCATTGGATTTCAACTAGTTCGCAAAAAATCTGTCGTAGAAATAGTAGGCGATGCATTAGAACATACGCTATCAATAGTTTGCCAAAAAGAATAGGTCCTTTTCAAACAAATTAAAATTTTACTTTATAATAAAAGAAAGTCGGATATATTCAGTAGTATAGACAAAAATTCCAGTATTCGAAAACACTTTCATATTTCTTATGCACAACACAGCTATTCAAACATTCTAAACTTTTAATGTACTTATCAAAGTAGAAGAAAAAACTGCAGAATAAAGTAACATTGCTTGGTTTAAACATTAAGGTCAAAATTATTTAAAACAATTGAGGAAATTTATAGCTTATCGCAAAAAACGCGAATGGAAGAATACTCGGATCGAAAAAATCCTAGAAAATGCCACAGCAAAGAACATCAGAGGTATGTATGCCAGTATAAATTCAATTAGAAAATCCGAGACACAAACGGCTGTCTGGTGACAGAAACAAACAATATCGTGACAAGATGGAAGCAGTAATTTGAAAACCTGCTCAACGTGCGCACCCATCAACCACAAATAAACGCACCAGACGTACATACAGCCGAGCCTCAGATCCCAGAGCCCTCTTTCAACGACGTTGTAGACGCAATAAATCGATTGAAAAATAACAAGGCTCCCGGAGTCGACTGCTTACCGGCAGAGTTTATGAAGCATGGAGGAGAGGCAACCGCTCGAAAGATCCACCAACTGATTAAAACAATATGGGATAAGGAAGTCACTCCGAAGAATGGAAAACCTCAATAGTCGCTCCCATTTTCAAAAAAGGCGACAGATCTGACTGCGAAAACTACAGAGGAATATCATTGCTCCCAACCACACACAAAATACTAACAAATGTTATACTGGTGAGAATTACACCATACACAGAAGAAATACTGGGAGACTACCAGTGCGGATTCCGTAGGAACCGGTCAACAAGGGACCAAATGTTCACAATAAGGCAACTGCTGGAAAAGAAGTGGGAATACGGAGAGAGTTTGACCAACTTTTCGTTTACTTCAAAAAAGCCTACGACTCAGTCGCAGGGCAAAGATATTATCATATTATAGTTGAGCTGGGAGTCTCGAGAAAATATGCCGCCTTCATTCAAATCTGTATGAACAAATTTAAAGGCGAGTTAGAATAGAAAACCACCTCTCAGAACCATTTGAAATCCGGGACGGACTAAAACAGGGGGATGGGATCTCACCACGTCTTTTTAACCTTGCGCTCGAATATGTCATCAGAAAGGTACAAGACGACAACATGTCCGGATCATCCCTGAACGGGGTCACACAAGTGCTCGCATATGCAGATGACATTGCCATTTTGGGTGATAATCTAGAAACTTAAGTAAAAACTGTGAAATCACCATGCAAGCGGCAGAAGAGGCGGGTCGAGAAATAAATGAAGATAAAACGAAATATATGATTACGGCAAGAGCAGGTGGACCTCGTGGAACCCATAAACGTCAGAGGCAAAATATTTGAAAAAGTTAAAGAATTTAAATATCTGGAAACAATTCTGACGGCCAGTAACGAAATGTCGAAGGAAATTAACAAAAGACTACACTCCGGGAGCGCTAGTTGGCATGCAGTCAGTAAACTGCTGAAATCCAAACTGCTATCACGTAATATAAAGTTCCGTGTCTATAGAACCATAATCATCCCGATTGTTCTATACGGATGCGAAACATGGGCTCTCACAAAACGGGAAGAAAACAAATTCCGCGCATTTGAGAATAAAGTCCTAAGGGGTATCTTTGACGGTAAATATGACGAGGAGGCAGGACAACGGAAGAAACTTCACAACCACGAATTGGAAGAGCTATACCTCAAACCTACAATAGTGAGAGTGATCAAGTTACGAAGATTAAGAACACGTGGCACGAATGGACAACGATAGGACCGTGCATAAAATTCTTCACGGTAAGTCAACGGGAAAGAGACCGATAGGACGGCCGCAACGGAAATGGGAGGACAATGTAAGGTTGGACCTCGAGGAGATCGGATCGGATTGTCAAGCGTGGAAGGAGAGTGCACAGGACAGGGAACAATAGCAGAGTCGAGTCGGTGGGGTCATGAACTTCTGGGTTCCTACAGGCCAATAAATAGATAGTTAAACTAGTGCCATTCAACTTGTGGTTTGTTCGATTTTCTCCTTTAACGAATTTGATGCTCTATCTGATTCTATCGATAGGATCTTGACCCTATATCCGGACACTAAAATCGTTATTCTGGGTGATTTCAATATGTATAACTCTCAGTGGCTTCGCCACTCCGGACACACAACACCCGAGGGTCAGTATGTTCAGCTCTTTGCTGAGTCAAACAATTTAATTCAACTCCTCAATGAGCCAACGCGGGTACCAGATATAGATTGTCATGTTTGCCAGCACACTGGACCTGTTTCTCATCTCCCACCCAAACAAATACACAATTGAATTTTGTTCGCCCTTGGGCACTTCAGACCACCGGGTTGGTTTCGCCAAAAGAACAGCATTTCTACGAGAAAGCCAACTGGGAAGGTCTGAACGACTTTTTTGGGAGGTTAAATTGGTCGTTATTTTGCCTCAATAACGATGTTGACTCTATAGCGGACATGTTGGCAGACAGAATTCTGCTTAGCATGCGAACCTTTATTCTACACAGGGTAAAGAGTATTAAACCCAAGAAAAATATGTAGTTTGATTCCGGGTGAAGAGAAGCCATTAAGGCTAAAGAGTTGAGCTTCCGGTTGTATACATCAAACAATACTGAGGAAAACCAGAAAGTATTCAGGAGAGCGAGAAATGACTGCAATGCGCATGTTCAACGCGCAAAGTTCTTGCATGGCCAGAGAGTGAGACAAAAAATACTATACTCCCCCACAGGTAGTAGTAACTTCTGGGAATTCGTGAAGAACATCCAAAACTCGGTCTCCCCAACCATTCCTTCGGTAATAGTTGACAGACCAGTCACCAGTGCAAGAGAGAAAATGAATCAACTTGTTGCACATTTTGCAGCGAACTCAACGCTGTTTGATACCACATCAGTTCCACCTCAACGTGAGCATAAGCAGTACACCATGAGTCAGATTCACTTTCGAACGCGTTATGTTGCCCACGTGCTGAAGGAGCTAAACGCAAACAAATCCGTTGGTGCGGATGGTATTCCCCCAATTCTCTTGATGTTGCTCTTCGCTTTCTAAACCACTGCGGAGACTCTTCCATTTGTCTTATTTTACTGGCAGTTTCCTAAATAGACGGAAAGTCAGCGAACATTCAGTCAATTCCCAAAAACGGTGACAAATCGAACCTCTCTTCTTACGACCCATAGCACTAACTTTAACTCTCTCGAAGGTAATGGAATCACTGATTAATCATCAACTTTCAAATATCTGGAATCAAATGACCTTCTCAATGACCCCCAATATGGCTTTCGTTGCAAACAGTCCACAGGAGATTTGATGGCGTACCTTACCGAAAAGTTAGGCCATTTCAATCACCACCTTGGCGAAAGCAAGGTAGGCCTTCGACAGAGTTTGGTATCCACCCCTTTTGTCAAAATTACATCCTATGGAGTGGACAATTCCCTGATCCAATGGATAAGAGACTATCTTTCTGTCCGTTCAATCCAAGTGGTTCTTGATGGTATCAAATCTGCCTCCCATCAAATTAATGCATATGTTCCCCAAGGTTCTGTACTCTCACCCACTCTCTTCTTAATCTTTATAAATGACCTCTTATCCATTACCCACAACCCAATTCACCCGTTTGCTGATGATAGCACGTTAAGTTTCTAATACTAATACTCATACGAACATTCCCGGCCAAACTATTCGAACGTCATTCTAATCAGCAGGTTATGCTTAATACATTGTATTCCAACCTCGATAGCATCGAAAAATTCTATATGGTCGAATCCTGCAAGCGACCTAGGGTGGACATTTAAATAATGTAAATCATTTAAATGCAAAATCCAGGCAATACAAAATTCATTAAAATCTTTATTGCTTTATTTCCGAAGCTCACATTGGATATGTCTGTACTGCTTTTGAAGGTCCTAGAGCTAAGGTGAATGAATTCCCAAAAATATTGGCTATTTCCTTCGAGTTCATTGTTAATGTCCGCTAGATGTAACTAGCACCAGAAAAAAAATGACCCCTTAAGGTTGTGTGTTGCTTATCTAGAACATCGAAGGCACTGGAATTAATAAATGAAATCAGCCGCAATAATGAACTTATGTTTGGATAGAACAATAATATCGATGGAATTGGACAGAACAAAGATTTGGACGGTGGAATTAGCTAACTTGGTGTGCAAAATGGGATTGCAGATAAGAAAAGGTTAGCATAAGAGGGAGGGTAGCACCAAGCACTAACAAGCGTCAGTATCCGAAGTCAAGATTTCTGAGAGAGGAATGGGAAAACTTAAACTATAATGTGTACCACAAAAATATGGTATTCTGAATTATCAGAAGAACAATAACCCGGTTCTCTGCCTTCTTTTTGTTTTTAATTTCAACAATTATTTGACCAATGATTTGTATTGATTTATAGTATTGTATTCAATGGTATCGAAAAGCACGAATTAACATACAAAATTTGAAAATTACCATCAAATGATGTGAGTTTAAAGATCTGCAAGCTAAGCAAAATCTTCTTTTTAAAATTACTGTTAAAACCACATGATTACACTTTTACCAACATCAGCAGCTTTGTTAACTCGTAATAGTACTGAAATACAATCTCTCTGCCCATGAATTAGAAAAAAAAAATGAGATGAGAATCAAATGATCTGACCTTATACGATCTCTAATATGAAGCAAGAAGTTATGCTCTAACTTAAAAAAAAATCACCCCGAGCTATGCTTAATTTTTTTTTATTATCATCAAATGCTTTGAGGAATGTTTTCATTGTTTAATAATAATATTTAATTGCAATCATGCGGGCGACGTAAAAAAAGAGATTTTATCAAGCAAGTCAAAATATTGAAAGCGCTCTAATCTGTTTCTGCTCCTGAAGAGATAGTAAGAAAAAAAATTAGTTTGCACGGAATCTGCTTTACAGATAAGCTCTGACGCCTGAAGGTTATCATGTAGACCTTTAATTTGTGAGAATATGTTTTGACGATATTCGTTTTGTGTTTATTGGGATTGTTTTGTTTGGAGCTAAGTAAATTGACGATCGTTGGCGACATTGCATTTGGTGGCGTTGTTCGACTGTACACTATGTTTTGTTTCATAGTTTTATGTATTTAATATTAAACGTTTCGACTTTTGTCGAATGATCTAGTGTAGTTTTGGCCGGTTCAGATGGATAATGCACATTACTGGGCCCATGTTGGAATGATGTATTAGCCAATTAAACGGTTATTTGACAGACTTACTGATTAGTCTTGTAAAATGGAGAAAACTTACAAGTCTCGGAGTTAATTTTTCAAAGTCTTATCTTATTATTATTAATAATATAATTTAGTGAATAATTGAAATTATAAGCTAAACGTGCTTGCTTGAATAACTAATACTTTCAATTTAATGTTAATATTGAATGTTTAAAAAAGGGTTTGTCAAAATCGACATATCAGTTCTATATTTTAAATCGTACGCACTGAAAGATACGAAATTCATTAATGAGCGAATGTTGTTTATAATAAAGAGTTAGTGGTACTACAATATTATGCACTTATAAATGTGCACGCACCAACAAAACCTGCCAACGGAGAAACGAGGGACTTGTTCTATACGAACTAGGAAGAGGTGTGTGATAGAATTTTTTTTAGACTTCTCTCGGGAGAGGCGAACCTATAGCGCCGAATTGGCGCTCGAGATGCCACCAAATAACGGTTGCAGTTCTTTTTGAATAGTTGTAGGTTGTAACGCCCCGGGAACACTCGCGTGGGAAGGCAGTTCCACAGCTTCCCGGCTTTGTAACGGAACGAGTTGTGATGCAGGGATGTTTGCGCCGTCGGGAGATGAACCACAAACGGGTGCGATCCGTCGAATTGTCTTGTGGAACGCAAATAAGCCGAATTGCGTGAAACAATACCAAAAATCTCTGAAGAACAGTACCCGTGATAATATCTGTAAAACAGACAGAGGTCGGCTGCGCGCTTTCGATGTGATAGCGACTGTAGTCCCGACGTCAGCGCCGAGTTCCCGATCAGGCGGATCGCTCGTCTCTGTATGCTCTCAAGTAGGTCGAGGGTGTGTTTAGGAGCCGAGCTCCAAACATGAGAGCAATATTCGAGCGCGGGTCTAATTTGGGATTCATATAGGAGAAGAAGTTGGGCCGGAGTAAAATATTTCTTGGCTCTAAAAGATAGCTCGGTTTTCCTGAGGCTGACCTGGCGATACTCGACACGTTTATGCCATGATACATTCTCACAGACCGTGACACCGAGCAATTTCAAACTTTCCCCAACCTCGAGCGCCCGGCCATTCATCATCAGCTGTGGAACCGATGATCTACTTTTCTTTGTGAATGTTCTATATTGTGTCTTCGCTGCATTGAAGTCGACGAGATTGGCCCTTCCCCACTGCAGGACCCTATCTAGATCCTGATTCAGAGTCAATCTGTCTGCATCTCAGCTGATGCGACGCAGATGCACCAAACGGCCGAACACTCGAAAAGGAGGAAACAAGAGTACTATCATCCGCAAAACTGAACACTTTGTTATCCGTTGTCTCCAACAAATCATTTATGCGAAGCAAGAACAAGGTTGGAGCCAAAATAGAACCTTGGGGAACCCCCGAATTAACAGGATACAGATCCGAACACTCGCCGTCCACAACAACGCGGATCGATCGAATCTTGAGGAAGCTCCTCGTCCAGTCGCAAAGCTGTTTGGAAAATCCATATGAACGAAGTTTGCTCAGCAATGCCCCGTGCCAGACGCGGTCAAAAGCCTTGGAGATATCGCCCTTGACTCACCATGCCGTTCAATCGCAGATGTCCATATATTGGTTATAAGTGTCAAAAGGTTCCCCGTGGACCGCCTGCCACGGAATCCGTATTGACAATTATTCAGAAGTCCGTTGCACTCCAAATACTTAACTAACTCTGTATTGATGACTTTTTCCATTACCTTTGATAAAATAGACAGTAATGCTATCGGACGGTAATTTCGTCGGAGACACTTTTTTCCCGTCTTTGGGATTGGCTGAACTCGAGCGATTTTCCAGCAGGCAGGAAAGGTCCTCCATGCACAAGATAAGCGGAAGAGTCTGCCAAGAACCGGCGATAGTTCTGGAGCGCAGTTCTTAAGGACTATTGCTGGTATTCCGTCTGGGCCGGTTGCCTTCCTACAATCCAGTTCACGTAGAATGCATTGAATAGCGCACATAGTGCGCAGACGAAATCTCACGTCTCGCATGGAAGACCGTACCGGCGCGATCACAGGTGACTCCAAAAGTCCGGGATCGAGGTTTGAATTCGCGAACACATTAGCTTTATCCTTTGAATTCGTGACTAACGTCCCGCTGTCTGTCACCAACGGGTGGGTTACGGCTGACAGCTTTTGCCATTGACCAGAAGGAGCGCGTACCAGTTGAGCATCGAAGGAGCTTATTGTTCACCCTGTCGTTGTGAGCTTTCTTCGCGGTATCAATCGCCTGGTTGCACGCGTTTCTGATTCTAACAATCTTCGTTCTGTTAACATCGGTGGGATTGGAGCGCCATCGCTTAAAAGCTCTATTTTTTGCCGCTGTAATCAGCTCGCATTTTTTATCAAACCACGGTTTATCAGACGAACTTCGTTTGATGGAATGTGGAATATACATCTCCATCCCGAGAAGGATAATCTCTGATACCGACTCCGCGCAAGCGTTAACATCGGAGTCTCCGAAGCACACCTCCGACCATGGAAAGGATGCGAAGAAATCTCGCAAATCGTCCCAGTTAGCAGCCACATACTTTCATACATGGCGAAGCTGCCTAGGCCGGTTATTCGCTTGATATGCAAGTGCTTGCGCGACAGATACCAAGCAGTGATCTGAGTTTCCCAGTGGCGCAGAATTCTCTACGGTATAAATACTCGGTTCGGATGTCAAAAATAGATCCAGGGTGTTCGCATAAACGCCTCGGCATCCGGCTCTCGCGTTGGTTTACAGCAAACATCTCCGCCAACCTCCCAGCCTCGTCGGTTTTGTTACAATGTAACAACGAGCCGGAATTGTGTACATTCAAATCGCCAAGGATAACAATTTCAGAAGCGACACTGAGTTTCCCAGTGGCGCAGAAACCTCTACGAATGTCATAATTTGACGACAATATTTTACTCGGGGTTTTCAACGGGAGAATTGGAAAGGAAGATATCTTTTAACCAACTATTGGCAAAGACAGTCTACATGACGCTTCAAACGACAATAGAATTAGAAAACTTACGTTTGAGGCTTTTAAAGATCTAGTAGTTAAAAGCACGATGTTCAATCAAAAAAGAATTTCTAAGGTTGTTACATAAAGAAAAGCCCCCCTTCCCCCGAATAATTATGGCGTCCGTTATCATCTATAATTAGCCACATTTCCCACAACAAAACATTTTTCAAACCAAATGTATTTTTCCTACACAAAATATTTTCCTTCAAACATTTTTCTGTCATTAAAAGTTTCCATAGCCAATGTTTCTCTCTGCGTACAAAAAATACAGTCTATTCATTTATGAATAGTCATATTTTCGTGAAAGTATACATACATATTGCTCCTCGATAGGATACTGGTTAGTGTACCCGCTTGTCACGCGGGAGACCGGGGTTCGATTCCCCATCGGGGAGCCTCTGGCGCAAGACTAATGACCTTGCCCGGAAAAAACAAATCATTATGGAAAATTTAACAAGCCCTCAGGACTTGCTAAATAAGGCCAAGACCGGTTCCCGGTTGTTGTGCTAATGATGATGATGATGATGATGTAGTGCTCCAAAAAGCCCTACCATCTTTTTCCGCCATTCCTAACCCAAAAACCCAAACATAACCCAAAATTCGCAATAAACGAATCAAAATTCGTTTATCGCATAACATTTGCCCCCACGGCGAAGTTTAATCCAAAATCCAAATTAAAATTAAAATTCACAATAAACGAAACTAATATTCGTTTATTGTTCTATATTTGCTCCACAGCATCACCCAAATCCAAAATTCAGAGATTGTTATCTCTATCCTAAAAATTCCATTGAGTTAAACAAACAAAAACTCAAAAGCAGATACATTCACACATCTGCGTAATGGTTTCGTAAGAATTCAAGAAATTGATTTCTTATCTTGTGTAAACACAACATCTCGCTCGAAATATCCAAAAGATCGAGATTGTTGCACGAAAATGTGTATCTTTGGGATACAATTTTCGATTCCTTTTCCTTTATAAAGGAATGGTTTCGTGATCTCCGGGCCGCAGTCTAAATTCGTGTACAGTCCCTGGAGGAAGTACCCCAGGATAATCTTTGAGAAAATAATAAAAAACACATTCCAAAGGAAACAAGACGTGCTTTCATTTTTACCCAACAATGGATAGCTAAGTATCACCTGCCCCCCCACGGAAGACCAAGTGAAGACTAAGGACGAAGGCCAAACCAAAAGGACGTTACTCTTCCCTCTGGATCAGAGGAAGCACGGTTAACGACCCCTTGTAGGACAAGATTTCAGGAGCGGTCTGTTTTAAGAGATCGCCTTGTCCTTTTAAGGATCAGGAGACTCGCGTCCTGAAACTAACCCCTACAGAACACAACAAAAAAATTATGGTGGCAGCGGTGGGATCCCAACATCCCCTACCAATAAAATACGAACTAGGCAGTGGATTAGACTGGTCCAAACATCCCCTACCAGAGGGAGAATACACGAGTGGGATATCTATAGATCCCGCTACCAACAGGAAAATAAATTCCGATAAAAACAGCGTGCCCGGGGCTAAACACCGGCAATAGTTACAAAATAGTAAATTTTAAATATTCTAAAGTGGTAAAAGCGTTCCTCTGGGGCATACACCGAGGAGAGGTAACAGTGTGAAAAATAACAACGAGCAGCCAAGGATAGACCGGGATTCCTGATGCAGCGGCAACACCAGGACCAAGCAGCTAGTGACGACAAACAACAGGACACCCAACAAACCTGCAGCTAGAAAACACAGGTATTAAATTTTTATTTATTTGTTAAGTGAAAAGTGATATAAAGGTAACTTAGTTGAAACAAAAAGTGAACTAAAATTAAATTCAGTTTTGTCATTTTTGTCATTTTGTCTTGGAAATTGGCTCCCAAATAAGTAAATTTTTAAATGTTTGAATTGTTAACTAAAAGGGGACGCCAAGAATAAATTGAATATTTATTTTAATTGTTCTTTTACACTGGGATAAAGCTTATTAATAATTTGTGCAAGTGCATTTAAATTTAACTTGTTTTTCTAAGAATAATAAGCAAAGTTGTTCTCATTTTTCCAAGAAGAGTATACGCATAAAAAAGCCCAAAGTGATAAATATAATTAATAAAAGAAATTTTTCTCTCACACAAGCATATACAATATACAAGTACGCACTTACTTTTCGGCTAGTAGAGGCAAACATTTTAAATACATTTTTCTTAATAAACGTATCTTTCTTAAACGCATTTTTAAAAAACACATATTTTTGACAATTTTCAAAACTTTCTTCACGAATATATACATATACACATTTTTTCCAAAAACTTTTTCCCAAAATATCAACATTTTATTCTTCAAAAGGGGACAATATAAAAGACCCCACACAAAAATTAACTACAAATTTGGTTTTATTATTTATTTTTTGATATATATTTTAATTAATTATACACATAAACATATATACATACATTTTCTTTTGGGAAGATTTTTCTTACGTGATAAGCTGCACAATAATGAACAAAATTTAAATCCTTGGTCTTTGTCCTTAGCGTCTTTTTTGGAAAGTTTTCTTTAGGTCGAATTTTTCCTCTGAATCATCTGCGACTTTTGAAAATCTATTCTGGGATATTTTTCTCTCGACAGTTTAGACACTTTTTCCATAGGGCGAAAGGGTTGATTTCTTTCACTTTGAACAGAACAAACATCCTCATATAGGATCGAATTTAAACGAGTTTGCAGAAGCTTTTTCGTCTTGTGTTTTCTTCTTGTTAGGAACGATGAAGATCTCATCTCTTTGTTCTCTACCCCTTTTCACCATCATTTGGGAAGGTCTGTTTCACAAATATGTCGTGAGCGACAAAAATAAACCGGGTACGCGTTCGCAGAGACCTGAGCCCGAGCTCATACAAAATCGCGAGGACGAAATATCGGAAACCGTACGTATGGAAACACGCGAACAGAGTTCTAGAATGAACTTACCAATAGGATTAAGTGACATACTGGGACTCGTGCCGGTATTTAACGGTAATCCTGACGAATTAGAGGGTTTCGTCTCTTGTGGAGACATTTTGTTCTCACAAGCACAAGATGACAACCAGAAGTCCTTTATTCTAAGGGTGGTCAAAACCAGATTGCAGGGACCGGCGCGTGATTCTATCAGACATAAAATCATTTCTACTTGGGAAGATCTTGTTTCAGAATTAAAGGGAGAATTTAAACCTCTCATCTCTAGGTCTGCTGCCCAAAATAACTTAGTGGCAACAAAACAGGATAGCAAGGAGGGTGTGAAAGAATTTTCAACTAGACTCACACACCACCTGCATGAATTGGACAGCGCCACATACGCTAGTTCATCTGATCCTGCAGTCAGAACTTATCTTCTGGCTGAAAATCAAAGACTCGCTTTAAATACGTTTGAGGATGGGATACGAAATTCCAGCCTCAAAATCTTAGTAAAAGCACATAGGGCTTCAAATCTCAAAGCGGCCATTAGCTACGCTTTGGAACAATCTCAAAGATTGAACAGCGATAACACAATGGTAACTTCCACTAACAATTTTAGGAGAAATAACCAACCAATTGTTTGTCAAACATGCAACAAGAGGGGACATACTTCTGCGACTTGTTATCGCAACACAAATTTTCCTAATTTCGTCCCCCAACGCATTAAGACAGAGGTTGAACGTCTTCAATGCACATACTGTCGGAAGTATAATCACATTCAGGCAGAGTGCAGAACCAGGTTAGCTCATATGCGAAACCAGGACCAACCTTCAACGAGTAGAAATCCTTTCAGAACTCAGCCCAATAAATCTCAAAATAGGACAATAACAAACTCGCCCCGCATTGAAAATCGTAATACCCGACAAAATCAAAATATTAACAGGGTATCCAATTCACAACAGGGAAACGAACTCACTCGGGCAGCGAGCAACGGCAATCCTTCTCGAGTTCAGACAATCGCCGATATACACCCCATCCCGATGTAAATTTTCAAATGCGCGTATTTTTCTGCCCTGAATTTAAGGAGCCAGTAATACGTGTAAAATTTAATCCATCGGATAAACAATACTCGACTTTCCTTATCGATACAGGCGCCGACATCAGCCTGATCAAATTAGATAATCTTTATATTGAACAATCTGTAGAAAATTCAGACCCAGTGACTATATCCACCATTGCTGGAAAAACGGTCAGCACATGCGGAAAGGTATTGGGGGAGTTCGAATTCAGAACTGATAGGCACTCCATACCCTTTAAGCATAATGTATTTGTAGTGGGAAGCAACGTAGACTTCCAACACGATGGCATACTGGGAAGCGATTTCCTTACGAAGCACCAGTGCCACATTAACTTTGAAAAGGGATTCCTTAAATTCGCTGTAAAGAAGAGAACTATGGTAGAACTCGAGCAGCCTTTAGGGAACAAAAATGAGGTCAAGGAAAATATTCAGAATGCCACGCCTTACGAGGTGTCTTCCACGGATAACACAGGCATTCTTGAAAAATTGGATAACACCGTTCGTGAGTCAACATCCGAATCCGTTTGTCTACGGGCCGGATCTGATGATGTGACAAACACAACGAAACCAACCACCCTTGAATCTTCCTCTTCCCATTTAAATAAAGTTTGTGGTAACGAAAAAGTTAAGGAAACTGCTGAAAAACTGAGTTCAGGAAAACATGAACCTGAAACTCCAATATCCCCAGTAAATTTAAAACGAAATGCCAAAATCGATTTCATAAAATTACATTCACGATCTCAACAAATAATGGAGATTCCCTTTAAAGAAAAATCCAGTCAAGAACTGATTATAAAAAAATCCGAGATCATGCCAGGGATATATCTGGGTAATAGTTTGACAACACCACAGGACAACAAAATAAAGGTATTACTAATGAACACATTAGACACCGATCAAGAAGTAAGCACCAACGACATAGAAGTCGAATGGGAAGATCTGGATGACTACAATGTGTTACAGGAGGATGAAACTAAGAACTTTCTAAAAAATAGGCTTGGACGGCTAGAATCACTCCTAGAGTTGCGTCATTGTAACCAGGAGGAAAGGAAATCTATCCTAGACATCTGCCGCAGATTTAACGATCTCTTTTACTTAGAGGGCGACCATCTCACACACACTGACGCCATAGAGCATCAGATCATCACGGAAGAAGGAAAGCCCCCACTTTACATAAGACCATATCGCCTCCCAGATAGCTCAAAGCAAGAAATCCACAAACAAGTGAACGAAATGCTTCAGGATGGCGTGGTACAACCAAGTTTCAGTCCTTGGAATTCCCCTCTCTTACTAGTACCCAAGAAGGCAGGACCTGATGGGACAAAACGGTGGAGAGTAGTTGTCGACTTTAGAGCCTTAAATAAAATAACAGTTGGAGATGCATATCCATTGCCCAATATTACGGATATTTTGGACCAGCTAGGAAAAGCTAAATATTTTAGCACTTTAGACTTAGCAAATGGGTTTCACCAAATACGCATGGACAATAGAGACAAGGCAAAAACAGCGTTTAGCACACCCTTCGGACATTACGAATATAATCGAATGCCCTTCGGACTTAAAAACGCACCCGCCACATTCCAAAGGCTTATGAATAACGTACTCATGGGTCTCCAAGGAATAGAATGTTTCGTCTATGTAGATGATATTGTAATTTACGGATACGATCTGAACGATCACAATTCCCGACTTACCAGAGTTTTCGAGCGATTACAAAGACACAATCTGAAAATACAACCAGAAAAGTGTCAGTTCATAAGGAAAGAGCTCACCTACTTGGGGCATGTTATTTCAAAGGAAGGTATAAAACCAGATCCAGAAAAAACTAAAGCGGTGAAAACGTTTCCAACGCCCAAGAAACAAAAAGACGTAAAATCTTTTCTCGGTTTTGTAGGCTATTATAGAAAATTTATCCCTAATTTCGCCGAACTGGCAAAACCTTTAAGCAGATTGCTCAGGAAGAATGTTCCATTTTATTGGGATGCCTTTTGTGACGAGGCATTCACAACTCTAAAAAGAAAGGTTATTACCCCACCAATACTGGCTTATCCAGACTTTAACCGGGAGTTTATAATAACTACGGATGCTAGCAATGTTGCGTTAGGAGCAGTCCTATCTCAAGGTACAATAGGACAAGATAAACCTATTGCTTTCACTAGCCGAACCCTAAACGACGCCGAAACACGGTATACAACGTCTGAAAAGGAATTACTAGCAATCGTTTTTGCTATAGCACAGTTCCGACCATATGTCTACGGACGAAAGTTCACAATAGTAACTGACCATAGCTCTCTACAGTGGCTTATAGGACGAAAGGATCCTACATCCAGACTTATGCGATGGAGAATTCTACTCGAAGAGTATGAGTACACAATCGTCCATAAAAAAGGAAAGCAAAATGCAAATGCTGATGCTCTCAGCCGTATAACAATGACTACCCCAGTCGATTCCATCAAAAATAATATCCTCGTCACCACACGAAGTAAAGCCAAACTCGAAGAAGATGTGGCTGCACAATCATACAAAGATACTACCAATCTTGTATGGCAAGAACAAACAGGGTCCATCTATACCAAGAAAAAACTTGGACTACGTATTATAATCCTCCCATTGATAGACTCTGCTGAGGAAGAAAACCTGGCAGGAAGAATCCCAAACTTCACCAAGGCAGACGTAGGTAAAATTACGTTTCATGAGCAAGATGGGTTATGCGCCATTACATTGCCATTGCCTTTCAGAAACCTAAGCGACCAGGAAACCGCTAAGAGTTCCCTTATTGATCTGAAGAAGATTTGCGAAGACCGGAATTTCAATTCCATTGGAATTTTAGTCCCCTTCATAGAAAACGAATCAAAAGTAGCACTCAATAACTTGCTAAAAGAAACTTTTGCTCACCTCAACGTGACAATGTACGTTTTCTCCAATAAAAAGAAGCTTTTAACAGATCCTAACGAAATACAAAAGTTACTCGCGGAATACCATAACTCACCTTTCGGAGGACACCAAGGAGCCACCCGAACAATCAATAGATTGAAACAAAAATATTACTGGCGCACAATGACCGCTGACGTTGCAGCGTATATTAGAAAATGTGCCTCCTGCCAGATAAACAAAAGTGGAAGGAATCCTAGAATTCCTATGAAGATAACCACAACAAGCTCAAAACCTTTCGAAAGAATTGCTTTAGATATAGTAGGACCATTACCAGTCAGCTATAATGGAAATAAATACCTACTAACGTTTCAAGACGATTTGACTAAATTTTCAGGAGCTTACGCACTGGCCAGCGCCGAAACCAAGGACGTGGCCAGAATTTTCGTTGAAAATATCGTCTGCCAGCACGGCATACCATCTTCTCTATTAACTGACCGAGGTGCTAATTTTCTCAGCGCACTTTTTAAGGACATTTGTTCCTTACTTAAAATGAGAAAACTCAATACAGCACCCTACCATCCACAAACGAATGGAGCACTAGAACGGAGCCATAGAACTCTGGTGGAATACCTCCGCCACTATGTAAACCAGGATCCTCTCACTTGGGACACCTGGATACCTTACGCAATGTTTGTGTACAGTACTACACCCCACAGTAATACAGGCTACACGCCGCACGAATTACTATATGGTTTCCCAGCCGAAATACCCAATTCTCTCAGACAAAACCCCGAAAGCTCTTATAACTACGACCATTACGCAAACGAATTAAAAATGCGATTACAACATGGTTATCGTACAGCCAAGGGAATACTGATAGAGAAAAAACAAAAATCTAAGGTATACTACGTCCAAAAAGTAGGCCGTAAGAAATTTAATGTTGGCGACAAGGTTCTATTAAAGAATCACTCAAGACCTAACAAACTAACCTCCCTGTGGAAAGGCCCCTACGAAATTGTAAAGATCCTATCCGAAGAAAATTCAATCCTCAAAATAGGAAAAGGAACTCGAATAGTCCACAACAATAATATAAAACTATTTGTGGACTAGGCAATCACGAATAAGAAACTCCAAAGAAAAATAAAAGTTGAAAAAAAAATGTATATATGTATAGATAACCTTAAAAAAGAAAAAAGAGAAATAAATAAATGCATACACGTATAGTAAACACAAAAAATAATTATAAACTAACACTGTACCAAAATACCACGATAATGTATTTAAAATTTGCGAAAAAATTTTCTATTCAAATAATTGTATACGAATAAAATAATTTTGTAAATAGTATACAACACTTTTAATACCAAAAAAAAAAAAAAGAAAAAAAAAAAACAAACAAAACACAAAAAATAAATATATAGATAAAAACAAATATTAACGCACTTAATAAAATAAGTTTATATCATGTTTTAAATAACCACCACTAACTTAAATAAATAAACAACAACAACAAAATTTTGTAATAATAATAAATAATCTTAGGTTATAAGAAAAAACACATTATATATATATGAAAAAACGAAAATACAAAAACAAAACTTACAAAACAGTGTTAAAATAAGAACTTCTAATATTTATATAAATTCAAAACAGTTTTCAACTAAGAAAATACTAAGAAAGTAAGAAAATTTTTATATAACAAAAAACAAAAAGGAAAAGTTATAGAATTAAATTGTACGTCCAAATACATGGAAAAAATTATATAAATAAATAAACGCCCGACTAATAAGGACAATGAAAAAAAAAGAGAACAAAAATAATATATGTAAATAAATTTATACGAGTATATAAACAATGAAAATTCTATGTAATATACAAATTGTAAGAATAAACCATAAAAACCTTACTTATCTATGTATCTTTTTACAAATAGTACTTTATAAAAAAAAAAAACAAAAAAAAAAAAACGCAAAGTTAAATTTAATATAATGAATTCAAATACTTATGTAATTATAAAACATTCTACAATTAACCTTACACTCAGAAAAAAAAGAAAATATTTTATTATATAACCATTGTGGAAACTTGAATCATCATCATCATCATCGGCACTACAACCGGGAACCGGTCTTGGCCCTATTTAGCAAGTCCTGAGGCTTGTTAAATTTTCCATAATGATTTATTTTGTCTGGGCAAGGTCATTAGTCTTGCGCCAGGGGCTCCCCGACGGGGAATCGAACCCCGGTCTCCCGGGTGATAGGCGGGTATACTAACCACTATACTATCGAGGAGCTTGAATACTTGAATACACGACCATAAATACGAATACATAAATATTAAGAAAAAAAAACAAAGAACAAAAATTACACATTTATAATAAATATTGTATACAAAAAGCTACTCTGTTAGAAAATATCAGGCATATGTAACGGAATCACGATACCGTCATCCTTATTCCCAATCACACCATTTTCCAGAAAATTAATCTCAATTTTCTTTTTTTCAAGGAGGGGAGGATGTAGTGCTCCAAAAAGCCCTACCATCTTTTTCCGCCATTCCTAACCCAAAAACCCAAACATAACCCAAAATTCGCAATAAACGAATCAAAATTCGTTTATCGCATAACATTTGCCCCCACGGCGAAGTTTAATCCAAAATCCGAATTAAAATTAAAATTCACAATAAACGAAACTAATATTCGTTTATTGTTCTATATTTGCTCCACAGCATCACCCAAATCCAAAATTCAGAGATTGTTATCTCTATCCTAAAAATTCCATTGAGTTAAACAAACAAAAACTCAAAAGCAGATACATTCACACATCTGCGTAATGGTTTCGTAAGAATTCAAGAAATTGATTTCTTATCTTGTGTAAACACAACATCTCTCTCGAAATATCCAAAAGATCGAGATTGTTGCACGAAAATGTGTATCTTTGGGATACAATTTTCGATTCCTTTTCCTTTATAAAGGAATGGTTTCGTGATCTCCGGGCCGCAGTCTAAATTCGTGTACAGTCCCTGGAGGAAGTACCCCAGGATAATCTTTGAGAAAATAATAAAAAACACATTCCAAAGGAAACAAGACGTGCTTTCATTTTTACCCAACAATGGATAGCTAAGTATCACCTGCCCCCCCACGGAAGACCAAGTGAAGACTAAGGACGAAGGCCAAACCAAAAGGACGTTACTCTTCCCTCTGGATCAGAGGAAGCACGGTTAACGACCTCTTGTAGGACAAGATTTCAGGAGCGGTCTGTTTTAAGAGATCGCCTTGTCCTTTTAAGGATCAGGAGACTCGCGTCCTGAAACTAACCCCTACAGAACACAACAATGATACATACGTATATTTTTCAACTCACTCCATTTCCTTTTCTAGAAACGCAATCGAAGAACTATCCAATCCTCTACACGTGGTTGAAGGCCAAAAAATATGACACAAACACATTCATATACATACCATCTACCCTTTCGTTTGGCTTTTCCCAGCCAGCAAAACAAAATCACCTCTTCCCCCATCCTAACTGCTAGTTTTCTACGTGTAGGTGTCCATTGAATGCCGATTACAGCAGCGAGAGTGTACTCACATTCAATGAACTGAAAAAATGGAAAAATAGGGGTGAGTTTGAAATTTATATAAGAGGTCGCGCATGAACAAAATTCGTGCTTGGTTAAAATTCGTCATGTGACTCTGGTGTATATTTTGAAATTGGAAAGTGGTAAAGATCTTCAAAAATAATAAATTGACTAATAACACGATTATCATCATCATCATCGACACTACAACCGGGAGCCGGTCTTGGCCTTATTTAGCAAGTCCTGAGGGCTTGTTAAATTTTCCATAATGGTTTGTTTTTTCCGGGCAAGGTCATTAGTCTTGCGCCAAATAATACGATTATGATTGATAATAAATAAAGTTTTTCATTTAAATTTCGGTGTCTACTCTCTAAACAATATATCCTAAAGAGATCTGAGGGGGTATTCGTTTTCTGTGTCGGGCCATTTCAATGGAACGGGAATTTCGCGTCGATTTGTGTAATATTTGCTGCCTAAGATGCAATTTCTCCTCTGCGCCTGCCCACATCTCCAACCAGAAACCAGTAATACTTGCACCTTGTGAAAACCAGGTAATAATTAATACAGATATTTCCAATTTCAATCTACTTGGATATAACTTAGTACCTCCGTTCTTTCACATCGTGGTCTAGCCATATACATACGAAGTGATCTTGCTTATCGGCTTCTGCCACAATATGGTATCTGCTCCAATTCAGAATTTAATTTCTCGTGATTAAAACTTCATGTTTGTAAGCATATCATACATTACTGCTTTCTTTACAGAAGCCCAAACTTGGATAGAAACGCGTCCTTTAATGAATTTGATGCTCTACCTGATTCTATTGTTAGGATCTTGACCGTATATCCGCACACTGAAATCGATATTTCGTGTGATTTCAATGTGCATAATCTATGTGGCTTTGCCACTCCGGATACACAACACCTGAAGGTCAATGTGTTCAGCTCTTTGCTGTTTCAAAGACCTTAACTCAAATCGTCAATAAGCTAACACACATGCCAGTTATAGACGGTCATTCCGCCAATACACTGGACCTGTTTCTCACCTCCCACCCAAACAAATACACTATTGAAGATTCTTAGCCCATAGGTACTTCAAACCACCGTGTCGTGTCAGCTAAATTTGCTCTAACAGCAACGTTAACGAGAAAACTCTCAAAAGAACAGTATGGTTCTACGAGAAAGTCAACTGGGAAGGTCTGAACGACTTTTTTGGGAGGTTAAATTGTTCGTTATTTTTCCTCAATAACGATGTTGACCCTATAGCGGACATAGTAACAGGCACGATTGTACTTGGCATGTGAACCTTTATTTCACACTGGGTAAAATATGTCAAACCCAAGAGAAATATGTTGTTTGATTTCGGGTGCAGAAAAACCATTAAGGCTAAAGCGTCGAGCTCCCAGTTGTATAATTGAAACAATCCTGATTTATAAAATTGACTAGATTTAAGAGTGCTAGAAATGACTGCAATGCGCATATTCAACGTGCATGACCAGAGAGTGGGACAAAAATACTACATTTTGCCACACGTACTAGAAACTTCTGGGCATTCGTGAGAAACATTCGATACCCGGTCCCCCCATCCATTCTTTTGCTAATAGTCGATGACAGACAAGTCGCCAGTGCAATAGAGAAAGCGAATCTCCTTGCTGCACATTTTGGAGCCAACTCAACGCTGCCTGATACCACATCAGTTCCGGCTCAACTTGAGCATCAGCAACACACCATGAGATAGATTCACTTCCGAACGCGTACCGTTTCCCGGGCACTCAAGGAGCTAAACACAATCAAATCCGCTGGTCCTGATGACATTCCCCCAATTCTCTTGGAGAAATGTTCCTATTCACTCGCTAAACCACAGAGGAAACTCTTCCATTTGCCGTATTCTACTGGCAGTTTCGCAAATAGATGGAAGACAGCGAACATTCAGCCAATTCCCAAAAAGGGTGACATATGGATAACTTATATTCTCTTGAAGGTAATCACTTATCAACTTTCGAAATATCTGAAATCTCAATGATCGCCAATATGGCTTTCGTAGCAACAGGTGCCCAGGAGATTTGATGGCGTACCTTACCGGAAAGTGGAGCCCTTTCATCCACTACCTCGGCGAAAGCAAGGTAGTTGGATTGGATATTTCAAAAGCATTCGATAGAGTTTGGCATCCAGCCCTTTTATCAAAATTACATTCCTATGGAGTGGACAATTCTATCTATCTATCCGTTCTATCTTTCTGGCCGTTCAATTCACGTGGGTCTTGACGGTGTCAAATCTATCTTCCATCAAATTAATGCAGGTGTTCCCCAACTCTCACCCACTCTCTTCCTTATCTTTATAAATGATCTCTTGTCAATTGGGCCCACACAGGGCCAAAAACCTGGGAAGGATAGGTGGTCAGAATGCAAGGACACGTTTATGTACACGGGGTATCTACAATTTCATGTACTTACCGATCGCGAGTGCATTCACATGGCTTAAAGGCGTTTTCGATTTTTTTACACTGTGGGGCGCATAAAAGGGCATTTTGAAGTACTAATAAATGTCAGAGCGCAGTGCGAGCAGAAGAAAAGGAAATGGAGAAGGAAAGGCGGCATCGATGTACATTGGTCTTAAATGCGTACAGGCAGACATTAGTCGAAGCCTTCGCAGTCCCAGATGTGATGCTATTTAATGATTGCACCGAAGACACCATTATAAACGTAGACTGGTCCAAAATCGACATCACATTTGTCAGCTCCATCTTGGCAAGAAATATGGAGTGACGAGTTTTGAACATCTACACCTATGGTGACCATCACTCCAAACACCAAATACTCCCATGGAGGCGATTCATTACTGGCAGATTGGCGAAGAAAGCTGAGAAAATGGGCGGGAAGATAAGAACCTCAATGCGGAACTGCTCGATTATATAGTGGAAGACACTTCCTAGTTCAGAACTAACCGGTACGAGATGCGCCTATGAAATAATGCGATCACGTATGTGCCGTAGTAAGTGTATGATCCAAAGTCGTACGGCACATAAAAAAGATTTTATACAATATAAATGAATGCCTCGGTCAAACTAATATATCCACCTTCACGCTTACAGTTGACTTTCGTATGAGATGTGTTGACATCGTGGCATATACGCAACTTCGTTAGTAAATAGTGAAAACTCACATTTACATCTAAATCTTGCTAACACATCATAAAATGATTAATAAAATAAACTTACCGAAGCAGCTACTCCGATGAGAACTGAACAATTCCTTTTATGTTTCGTAGCAGTCTTGTATCTCGCATGAATTTTTTTGCCAACCCATACTGGAATCCCTGATAAAAATAGGAATACACCAGAATTACGATATTTATAAAAAAGCATTATTTGGATTCATACCAATTATCATGGCAGGAACAGCAATTCCAGCGACAAGCGCAATCCCAACTGGCGCACCAACTAGTGTACCAAGTTGCCATAGAAGCTTCTTCTTCCTTGACCACGGTTTCTTTCCCCAAAATGTGCAACCAGAAGGACTTTAGTAAACCAAACAGACAAACAGGCTTGGTAATTCATAATTAAAACATGATACTCATAATGTACCTTAAATAATGGAGATCGCTAACTTCTTTCATGCACAACCAACAAAATTCGGAACCACAAACCGAGCATACCATGTGATTGCAAGAGCCATCGTCCATTTTAACTATAAGTACCTGACATCGTGGACATGGCTTTATATCATCCCGATGTTGTGAATCTTGACTTATGCTTCCAGATGGTGCACGAGTAGGACTCTGCCTTGAAGCTCGTGCAGCATCACATGTTTGATCTGGATGCCATTCAGCTTTACAATGGTAGCAAAAGTTTACACCACAACCAGGTCGTTTACAACGAATACGAGGGCATGATGCACATCCAGTCGCAATAACAGCATAACTAGAAAGATAAAACAAATGTATAAAATTAGTAATCTTGTGTGATTATGAATGCCTTCTAATAATTACGGATTACCTGCAGTCTGGCGCTGGACACCATCTTGAATCTGGATCGGCTAATAAAAATCTCCTCACCATAAAATCTTCATATTTGTTTATGAACTCGGGATAATCCTTTAATAAAACTTCGATATTACTCGGGTGCATGGCTTCCGAACATTGTGGGCAAGCTATTTGAATATATAACCGCAGCGGTATGAACGTCAATTTGTATCGATTTAAGAAGTATTGTCTCACCTATGTCAGTCCTAGATTCGTTGATTTCGTTCTTTAAATACCGTTCCAAACATACTCGACAAACTGTATGTTTGCAAGTATCCAATGTGTAGAATGGGTGAGCTAATGACTCTGTTATATAGCATATTGGGCAGTAGAGTTTTCCGTTGTCCACCTTAAAGGGTGATATAACAGATGCATTTGCTTGAGATGACGTGGACGAGGATGAAGATCCTTGTAAATTGGAAGCACTATTATACGGTGGTGGTGTTGAAGATTGCTGGGATGTTGTATCACCATGATTGCTCTAAAAATAGAAAAAATTAAAATGTTATTATAGATAATCGTCTTCACTTGACGTTCGAACGACAAAGACGTTTTATATCGCGCTTCTCGCCACACATCGAATACAAAAACAAACAAAAAAAAAAACTGAAATATTACATAATAACAATAATGGACACTACATCATTCAACCAACAAAATATCCTCCTAAGTAATATGGATAACGGCAACATTAAGACGTATGAACAGCTAGCAGCAGCATACCAACAACAAGCCGATATCTGGCAACAACAATAAGCGATGATAAATGAAATGCTTCACAAAATCAACACAATGGAAAATCAAATGCAATCGCAGGTATGTGCCACTATCCCTTTCCCAACAGAATACCATACACACGAAGAAGAGCTGGAAAGGGAAACGTCTGCAGTTTATAAGAAAAAAAAAACTGATAACAGTCATAAACAAAATAAAATACCGACTGTAAACTATATGACGTCAGTTCGCGATTCAACAAAAGAGGTGTGGGGGTTCTTTTAACCTACCCACAGAACCACCCATCTATCTTAATCAACTCCCCACCCCTCACCTAGAGATTATTAGCTTACCTGCAATCACCACCCACTTCCTGAAAAAAAACGAAACAACCCATGGCAAGACCATCATCTTGCCATAGCATCAAGTAACATTCCCGACATCCATGCTTATCATTACACAGCAATTCCACTGTGTTCGCTCTTCTCCGGCAACCGTTGGTTCCACGATCAAGCCATAGCAAGACGTTTGCTTGTATAGCTGCATGACTGATTGCATGATCCGTCGCCTTATTGAGGAACGATCATCGCATCGGTAATGTCTAACGATTTGCTGTCTAAACAACGAACAGTCACGATCCACACATTGGCGATCAAACAGAACGCTTCTGTATACACGACGTATAAACAGAAGAAGCTATTCTGGCCTGCACGGCAACATTCCCTATCATAAACGAATCGCTGGTATAAACATGGCAACCTTTTTCGGTCGCTATTGAGCTACCATTCGTTTGCACAGCTGACCTGGTTGAACTCCCTTCTTCGCATCCAATGTCTGACGCAATTCCGTTGGTCCAAAGACAAGCTGGGTAAGTGTACGCTTGCACATCTTCAAGCCAAATTCCTCATGCTCGGTCGCCCAACCGATAAACGATTATCGGATAGGACACGACCCATAGTTGTTTATCCAAACAATCATATGAATGGTCATGCCCTACGATTCGTTTCCCAAACCAAACATACACCCATCCATCCTAGCCTTTGCCATCGTAAGCGAAGTTCTGTTGGCTTAACATCAACAGAAAAATCTATCCTCTATTGTTTATGATCACAATGCAGGCAGCCTCCGTACACCCTTCGCGTTTTCGTTTGTCCGCACTTCCAGTGTATGGACATCCAACCAGTTCTACACCCTCACAATGGAAGTCCTTCCAATCAAATCGACCTGGTTTTTCATTGGTCGCCACATGAAAGGGATAGCTGATTCGCTTCCCACCACAGCGGTGGAAATCCCCACCAGTGGCGAGCGGTGTTACGATAGACTCAATGTCTCGAGGAGTCAGATTTGAATCGCGCAATCGAAACACGTTTCGAGGACGTTGCTGGTAGAGTCGAAAATCATCCCTCGTCGTGTACACACACGAACAAGAGCCATGTTTCACCTTCTGAAGTGTACACGCGCGCCATTAAGTCGAAGTGGAGTTTTTAATCGAACGGCGGTAAAGATACAATCTGTAACACCAGAGAAGTACGATCGCGGTCTAATAACCGAGAGTTGCGTTTAATCACCCAATTGTGTACCCCATATCGAATAAATAATTAATCGATGTACACGACAAAGTACTTGAATTGTGTGATAGTGGCGTGCTGAAAACAACAACAGAGAGAACGCCGTGAAATCTTATAAGATATACAAGTTATGTTAAATTTATCCCGGCGTGCGATCATCTATCCAAGCCGTTTAACTCAGTTAACTAACATTTATTAATAGTCAACCGTGAAAACCATTTCATGAGATACATGTACTAAAGTGAAATACAAGCTAACCATTCGGACAAATAAAGAAATGATACATGAATAAAGGAGCGTTGAGTGTTTTATTGTACAAACAGTTTTCAGTGACAGTCTGGGTGTTTTCTGAATCCGCGCCCGTGCAGGTGCACAAGTTAAACCTACCCCACAGAGGTTACCAAAGAAAGAAAAACTCCCCTGCCACCACCAATCAGTGTGGGGAATATAAGGGATTTTAATGCATTTAGAAGTGCCATTTTGTTTGTAGTGAAAGACAAAATTCAGTTCAAAACATTATCTAATAACGACATAAAAATACCATGCGAAACAGAAAATGGATACAGAGCAGTTAAAGAGCAATTACAATCCCTTAAGTCGGATGTAAGAACTCAAGACTTAGAGTATCATACCTACCAACTAAAAAGTGAGGAACTATTTAGATTTGTAATCAAACTTCTTCTCCTATATAAATCTCAAATTAGACCCGCGCCCAAATATTGCTCTCATGCTGGGAGCTCGGCTCCTAAACATACCCTCGACCTACTTGAGAGCGTACAAAGACGAGCGATCCGCCTGATCGGGGACTCGGCGCAGACGTCGGGACTACAGTCGCTATCACATCGAAGGCGCGTACCCGACCTCTGTATGTTTTACAGATATTATCCCGGGTACTGTTCTTCGGAAATTCTTGGCATTGTTCCACGCAATTCGGTTTATATGCGCTCCACAAGACAATCCGACGGATCGCACCCGTTTGTGGTTCAACTCCCGACGACGCGAACATCCCTGTATCAGAACTCGTTCCGTTACAGAGCGGGGAAGCTGTGGAACTGCCTTCCCACGCAAGTGATTCCGGAGCGTTACAACCTGCAACTATTCAAAAAGAACTGCAACAGTTATTTGATGGCATCTCGGGGCGCCCACTTGACGCTATAGGTTCGCCTCTCCCGAGAGAAGTCTAATAAAAAAAAAAAGAGGACCTTCCTGCTTCAATGTCTATAAATATGATTGCAAATTAATTATGTTCACTAAATTATAAAGTGGTAAAGATAATGAATATCAGAAAAAGCACCACGTCAAATAATGGAGAAAAATCTTTAAAACCTTCCCATGGTTTCATGTCGATATAGTTCAAAAAGAAAATAACAAATCAGTTTATGAAATCCAAGAATTATTATGGTGCAAAGTATCGATTGAACCACCCAAAAAGGTCAGATCGATACCTCAATGTAATAATTGCCAACAGCTTGATCATACAAAAAATGTCTGCAACTATAATTCAAGATGGGTAAGTGTGCTGGGCCTCACCACATAACCCAATGCTCGAATCAACGCAACAGCGTAGCAACATGTGCGCTTTGCCACGAGAATGGTCATCTAGCTAGTTACAAGGTATGCTGTAGATAAAAAAAAAAAAAAAAAAAAAAAAAAAAAAAATTAAAGCTCAGCATCCAAAGAAAACTACAGTCACTCAAAGACTACAATCAAAAAATACAGAGCGAGCGGGGTCAACCACAACTGGTACTAGCAACACACAAATGAACAATAAACCAAATGAGAAGATAATAAAAGCAGACAACTACCTGTCAATAACGAGCCACCATCATGGATATGATGAAGATGTTCAATGTAATCCAGGACGACATAAAAAAACATCAACCAGCTAACAGAAAGGGTAGGTAAACTTGAACATTTTCAAAAACTTCCGACCAAGAAATAAACGCAATGAGTAATCGGCTCCTACGAATAATCATTTGGAACGCAAATGGGCTCAACCAAAGGGCTCAAGAACTAGAAACTCTATTTATAAGAGAGTGGGGCGTTTCTAACAGATACACACACAATGCACAAGCAAATAGTGAAGAACACCGAAAGAAAATCGAATAAGAAAATGCATCAGCCGTATACCAAGCAATAACACAGCAATTCCACATCAGTTGAATGAACTTGAGTTTAGAACTCGAATTCGTACACGCGGCAGTGTTGAACATTGGTTCAATTTGTAGTGATTCTAACCGTCATAGCGTCAGTTCGAATCACACATATGAGCTTCATACAAATCAGGGGTTATATGGCCTATTGGACTACGCACTCCAGCGACCGTGGCCGTGGAGGTACAGCTCTGATAATAAAACAAAATATACATCACTTCCAACAAGAAGAAATAAAAGAAACTTTTATTCACGCCTCCATTGTTACTATCAACCTTAATGGAGCTGATTTAAGGGGACATTCCGGTTTGTTCGGTTCAAAAAATCAATTTTTTTTTTGCTTAATCGATAGTTTTATCCTTCAAAAATAATATGTTGAAATTTGGAAACGAAATCTTAGGTGGTTCCAAAGTTATAGGCCATTAAAGGGTCGGGTCTCCCGCGGATACAAATTCGTATCATAGGTGGCAACTACCGTGTATTTAGAAAGATGCAGACTATCCATTCATGGGCATTAATTTGCTTCGCTGTTGGCTTGGGCCAACTGCCACTTCTTTGAATATGTCGCAATCTTATGCGACTGAACAACGTGTTCATAAGCGGTAATGGATAGTCGCTCCTGTGTATGTTGTTTTTACATTCGGGCGTACTGCGGGTGACCTGCGATTGCCCGTTGCATGGTGCTGCTGGTTTTTCCTTGTTTGGTGACTATGGAAGATGTTCCTACCGGTGACGTCGCGGGGTAGGTATTTTTGATGTTTCTTTGTTTCTTTTTCATGAGGAGGAAAAAGTATTTAGTGTAAACGTGGTCTCAGAGCGTGCAGTGCTCGCGTTTAGGCGTCCGTTTCTTACGCTTTTCAACGGTAAACTTTTCTAACATAATGTTTGAAAACGTTAAAGGTTCGCGCAAGTCACGGGTGCGTCCAGGGATATAAAAAACGAAAAGCATTTATGGGAACTGTAAATGAACTGGAAACGGAGTATGCGACTACATCGGTTCGATAACCTTTCAAAAAATCTGAGAAAGGCCTAGGATACAAACTGATCGTCGAATGCAACTGTGGTGAGAGGGTCATCGAGTCCTGTCCACGAATCGCCAACAAAGCTTACGAAATTAATCGTAGAATAGTATTCGTAATGCGCATCTTGGGTGTCGGGTTAAATGGATTACATTGTTTCACTTCACTGATGGATATTGGCGCATTTACGAAACACATCTACTGCGCTGCTCTCGATAATGCACACACCGCTTGTATCGGCGTTTTTTCTTCCGTGATAAAAAAGCCCAGCAAAGAAGAAAAAGAAAAAACTGATGAAAGTGAAGATAAAAATTTACTGCTTCTGGAGATGGTAGTTGGAGCAAAGCGGGTCATACTGCTAATTATGGCGTTATGACATTGATCGGCAACAAAACAAACAAAGTTCTCGATCTTATTGTGAAATCGCGTTATTGCCAAGGCTGCAACCTTATGAAAACAAAGAAAGGCACCCCTGAATATGATACTTGGTGGGGTGAGCACGAACCAGTTTGCACATTGGATCACAATGGAAGTTCGGGTAAAATGGAGCCTGACGGAATGTTAGAGATGTTCGAGCGCGCTTTTGATCTGCACGACCGCATTTACGAAAGGTACGTTGGAGACGGGGATGTAAAAATAATGAATGCGTTGCAGAAATCATTTCCAAATGTTGTAAAGGCCGAGTGTATCAATCATGTGGGAAAGCGAATTGGTTCGCAATTACGCGATGTCATAAAAAAAGCAAAAAAAAAAAGAACAGACCAATTACGAGGAGCTGGTCCTGGCAAGCTTACGGCAAACATGATAACAGAACTGACGACTTATTACGAACTTGCGATTAGACGCAATGCTCACTCTGCTGAAGAAATGGCGAAAGAAATTTGGGCAACATACTACCACAAAATATCAACCGATGAAAATCCGCAACATCAAAACTGTCCAAAGGGCCCAGAGTCATGGTGCAAATGGAAACGCGCGGAAGCTGCGAATGAGCTGTGAAAGTTCCACCACGACAAACCTCCCTTGGATCCTAAAGTACGAACAGCTATTTACCCAGTTTACGTAAAACTGACAGATTCCGATTTGTTAAAAAAAATGCGAGGGAGGTTTCACGCAAAATAACAACGAAAGTTTCAATGCTACTATCTGGAAAATGGCGCCAAAACACACATACAGTGGTAAGAAAATCATTGAAGTTGCGGCTCTTACCGCTGCTTGTATGTTTAATGAGGGGTTTTTACCCGTATTGCTAATAATGCAAGTCATGGGCATCAAAATTGGGTATACTGCGAGGGCGTTTGCGAACGAGAGGGACAGAGATCGGCTGCAAGACGCTGACCGCAGCCTAGTATACAACTCGCACGAGGCACGAACAGCGAGGAAAAGGGCGAACATGCAACAGGAGGACCAATTCGAAGTCGTGGAAGGAATTGTTTATGGTCCAGGAATAGATGTCTAGCTGTCAGTATAAAAAATCCCGATGATTTCATGAAAAAAATCACTTTTATCTTTTGTCTAATTTATCTCCAAACTTTGAATGCGAATTTATCTCCAAACCCTTAAATGTAGGTGCTGTATATTGCCCACCTAGACACACAATTTCAAAACAACAATTCACGGATATCTTCAAGAAGCTCAGACCAAGGTTTATAATTGGTGGAGATTTTAATGTCAAACACACTGCTTGGGGGCCAAGGTCGTTTACTCCAGTCAAGGGAAAATAATTGCTTACAGCCATCAACGAAGCAAAGTACGAATTTCATTCGTCTTGTTCGCCAACATACTGGCCTACTGATAGCAACAAAACTCCTGACCTGCTCGATTTCTTTATTTCGAAAGGAGTGGCATCGAATTATATTGAAACGGATAGTTTAGTTGATTTAACGTCTGACCACAATCCAGTACTACTCTGAATGCAGCTGTTCCCAGAAAGAACAGAAAACTAAATCTTACTAACAAATATACAGATTGGGAAAAATTCCCAAAAGACCTTGATAATCAGATTGAATTAAACGTTAAACTTCAAGATTGCGAAGAATTGGAACAACAAGTACAACAATTTATCGAAACACTACAAAGCGCAGCCGCAACAACAACTCCGGTGCCAAGTGATAAACCAGAACGAGCAACCACCCACCCTATTGAGATTAGAGATATAATCAAAGACAGGCGCAAAGCTAGACGAACCTGGCACAGATCCAGAAACCCTAACGATAAAAAATATTTAAGAAGGTGAGCAATCTAGTTAATAAACCAATAAAAGAACATAAACAGAGTTGTATAGATGAGTATCTAAGTGGACTAAGTCCGTCATCGGATACGGATTACTCTCTCTGGAAGGTAACACGTAAACTTAAACGTTCCCTTATTCAAGTGCCATCTATAAAGGATGCGCTGGGACAGTGGGTACGCAGAACTGAAGATAAAGTTGAAATATTTGCACAACACCTGGCTTCAGTGTTCAAACCACACAGCATCCACACTAGTATTGACCCTTTACCCAGGTACCAAACTGAGCAAATAATCAAACTAGTGACCCCAATGGACATTGCCCAAGAAATCGACAAAAGTTTGAACCACAGAAAAGCACCAGGTATCGATGAAATATCACCTGGCGCGTACAAGTAATTACCTCGAAAAACGGTCATTATGGTAACATATTATATTTATTTAGTGCTTGCTTTCGACTAAGATATATTCCGAATTCATTCAAAACAGCCCAGACAATAATGCTCAAGAAACCAGATAAACCAGATCGCTATTGTCATCCATTTCAAAACTGTTTGAGAGAATACTCCTCAAGCGACTCCAGCTACTCATCAATATTCCAGACTTTCAATTTGGGTTTAGGAATAAACACTCAACTATTGAATAGGGTCACCGTGTGAGTACAGCAATAGAAAAGGCTTTCGAAGAAAAGAAATATTGCCCGACTGTCTTTCTTGATGTCTCCCAAGCATTCGACAGAGTATGGCATGAAGGTGTGGCGGTTCTACCAACCACGCAACGCACTATAGGTTGAGATATCGTCGTTCCACCAAGGAACATACTCACCTATATCCATTACACGTGCCCACAGACACGTTCCTCAAAAGTCCTTCTTTCCGCCTGAAACAAAAGGTAACATTCCATACACCCAACATTGAATTCAATGGTCAAAACCAATCGAACTAAACGTTCAAAATTTCCTAATATTGAATTCAATGCATCCATTCAATTCAATTCAATGCGATTCCTCCATTTACTCAATTCATCCAATTAAACGCATTTTTCTAAAAGCAAACAGAATAATGCATATCTCCTCATATAGCTAATAGCAATTAGCACCCTAAATTCCTTGCAAGATTCCAAAACCAAGAAGCGCACATGTGCAAACAAAAGCCATAGCGATTCGCCGCCGACACACAATTCTTGCAACCATAAACATCTGAACGCTTATCTCACGCCAGATGTTTTATGACTAGGAAATACGATCTAGAAACCGACATCCAAATTCCACGGTTCCTTTGTTACCCATTTGAAGCGTACGAAAACTCTTGTTGTCTTAAGCCAGATGGGTAACGCAAACAAACCCCATGAAAGGATCGAGAAATAAGTGGCGGTACGCTTGATCCGTCGAAACAAGATTCCGATAAGAAATTGTAAATGAGAATCGAGATGGGAAATTTTCTCTTACAGATAAGAGAATGAAAATGGATGATGGGAAATTTCTTTTAGAGATGAGGGGAAGAGAATTGGGAATGGATAGGGAAAATTAATTAGTTCAGTTAGAGAACCCCGACAAGGAGGTGATACACGAGGCAGAAGTCATTGAGGATCTAATCGGAGAGGTAAAGGAAATCCGCTAACGAGGGCAGAGTTAACATTCGCGGTGGAGGTATCGGAGTATTGTAAAAACGAAGAAAGTAGTCCAGAGTGTATCAGCGCGAGTTCTCATGAAACAATTACTAATAAAGCGAGTTCGAAATTAATAAAGAAACGAAATAAATCAGTGTAAAAGTAAGAACAAACCTAAATAAACCATCAAAAAATAAAGTAAAGTTCAGTGTTTTATTTGTGGCAGTGTTCTCCGTGTTCCTTTCTATTCGTCTCTTTTGTGTGAACGGTGTTCGGCGGAACACTTCCCCGAGAATATCCTAAGTGCGAAGACAAAAACCGCCAAAAAGGTCTTATATATAAAATGAGTGAATTGTTTCCAGCAAACTATTGCCAACTACTCGAATCATACTTGTTGATAGAACGTTCAAAGTAACACACGAAGGAGCTCACTCTAGCTTCTATCCAATAGAAGCAGGCATGCCACAAGGAAGTGTCCTGGGACCTTTCCTCTACATACTATACACAGCAGACAGCCCAACAATCAAGAAGACATTCATAGGTACATTTGCAGTTTATACAGTGATAATATCAGCTGACGATAATAAAGAAAAAGCTACAGAACCATTGCAACAGGCACTCAAAGAAATTAGCCAATGGACCACTGATTGGAAAATTAAATTCAACGAGATGAAATTTATTCACATAACATTTACATTGCGACGATTAGATAACAATATTTCTACATATCTCAACAGAATTTCAGATCCCAAAGCAGATGCGGCGAAATATCTCAGTATACAGTGGTGGAAAAAATAATAGAAACACAGGTTTAGATAACGATCAACAATCAGCAACTGCGTACAATTCGTTTTTTCTTCAACACCAATTCTATACCCGAACCGTACCTAACAGTACTTTGATATGGTGCATCAATTTGCTCTTATCAGTTTTTTGTTTTTGCCTAGTAGTAAAAAATGCAAGCGAAAGGGATGTTTTGCCTGGAAAAAATAATAGAAACAAGCCATCACCACAGTCTTCAATCGTGATTATGAAGTAACGTACTGGTTCGTCTTTATTGAAATCTTCGTAAATTTGTTAGACTTATGTTTTAGTGTTTGTTAAAAAAAAATTAATAAAAATAAAATTTTGTGAAAATTGGTCGTGGAGTACATTGCACTAATTCCGATCGTGAATTGATAAAAAAATGAAATGACAGGAAAACAATGGATGAAACAGCTAAGCTAATGAAGTGTTCTAAGAAAAAAATATTCACAGCTCTTCATTCAGGTCCCAAACTGGAAACCAGAGGCAGAAAAAGAAAAACAACCTCACGATTTGACAAACTGATAATCCGACTATACAAGAACAAGCCGTTTTTTTCTTCAACGGAATTAAGAAATGACTTCAACGCACCTTGTACGAGTCGTACAATTAGAAACAGACTGTAGGGACTTGCCACCTTTTTTTTTTTAAATAAAACGCAAACAATTTGAGATATTTCAAAAACTTTATTATCGGCTTGAAGTACAGTCAAAACATTTATGAATGGAACTCGACTTTGATCATATGGCCACCGCGGGCAGGTTTGCAGCGGCCGATTCGTTGGACCCAATTGTCGATGACTCGGCCACACATTTCAGCCGAAAAGGGCCGCTATTTCTCGTTCAATGTTGGCTCTGAGCTCTTTCAACGTCGTCGGCTTGTTGGCATAGACCAATGACTTGACGTAGCCCCAAAGAAAATAGTCTAGAGACGTTAAATTGCACGACCGGGGCGGCCAACCGACTGGCCCATTTCTTGAGATAACAAACTTACTTTTCAATAAATCGATTGTATCGTGTGCTGTGTGGCTTGTGGCACCGTCCTGTTGAAACCGCATGTCGCCCAAGTCCATATCTTCCAATTCGGGCCAAAAATAATGGGTAATCATGGCGCCATAACGATGGCCATTCACAGTAACGTGACGATCGTTATCGTCGACGAAAAAATATGGCCCAATGACGCCGCCTGCATGCAAACCGCACCAAGCAGTTATTTTTTGTGGATGAAGTGGTAATTCATGAAGCACATGTGGATTTTCACCCGACCAATAACGCATGTTTTGTTTATTGACGAACCCGTTGAGCCAAAAATGAGCTTCGTCACTGAAGATGATTTTGCGATGAAATTGGATCTTGGCGCATCTTTTCCAGAGCCCAATCGGAGAACGTACGTCGCTTCAAATGGTCCGTCGGCTTCAATTCTTGAGTCAGCTTGATCTTGTAAGGGTGTAAACCAAGATCCTTACGCAAAATTCGCTATAAAGTGGTCTGGGCGATGCCCAATTCTTGAGAACGCCGTGGAATTGACTGATTTGGGTCGTTTGCTACGGACGTCTGAACGGCAGCGATATTTTCGACACTTCGACCAACCCGTTGTCTCACTGGCACGGCAACATCACACAACGAATATGTAGACTCAAATTTTTGCACTAAACTTGTGTTATTGCCTGTCTACTAGGGCGAGAATTACGACCGAAAATTGGAATTAACGCTCTTAAAGTTGCGGTCCCGACTCGTGTACTTAACCATGATGAAAATGTTGAGTTTACTGAATAAATTTACAGTGACAGTTCGATGATTAGTGAAAAGGTGCGTTCACAAATTAAATTCAAAGTTGTCAAGTCTGTGGCGGTTCTGCCAAACCCCACTGACTACTTACCTAAAGAACCCCCATCCCTACAACCCAGTCTGCATAAGCTTTCGCTAATGCAATCGCATTAGCACCTTAAATGCTTTACGCATCCAGGATTATCTAAGGTATAATCTAAAAAGTCCCTGTAAAAGAAAACTTACCTTCATGCATTTTTTCGCATATAATTTCCTGTAAGATTTCTTTTTTACCTTTTTAGGAATCCCAAAACCTATTCGGTACCTTTGGTTCCCAGGCAAATTTCAGTTCCCACACCTGCACCGCAATCTCCACCCAACATACCTAAAACATTTCCTTTTGCAAGGACATTTAATGCATACAACGCGTTAGATAAGGTTCCTGGAAATAATTCTTTAAAGTGCATATGGCATCATGAATCAGTCGGACAGCGTGTTTTTACAGATGCCATAAACCATATTTCTGCGCATGTAAACATGCATAGGATTCAGCTCATCGTTTGTTTTCCCACTAACAAACAATCTTCAATTTCTTTCCCTGCCGCAACTAATTACCTGGCATATACAAAGGCATGCAATGGATTCGTTCGGCCACCAATCCCATTAGCACCTTCTATTTCCAACGTCGTTAATAGCGACGACGCATCGCGTAAATAATGAACCGCAGTACCAACGGCGCATTTGGTCATATCTCCCTTTTGTCCTTGCCGCCTGTCTGCTTTGTTTTGCCATTGCCTCCGCGCATATGTAAACAACTCAGATCTAAACGATCGCACACATACCACCATGATCTTCATTACAAGATCTGGTTTCCTATTCCACTAAGAGAGACTTTACATTTCTCTGGTGGTAGGTAAAAACGATATCCTTAGTGGAGAGGATATCTACCACGATACCACAAACTCACCCCACAAGCGAATCATCTCTGCACGAGATGATTATCGCTGTCCTTTACCAGCCGCCGAGCGCCACGGTCGTCACCGACTTCCGCTGTCCGGTGCACACGGAGACGCGAAAAATCACCGAGTCGCATGTGGGTAATAATTTAGGAACAATAAAATAAGTAAAAATCATGTGCCTCATAGACATAACTCGCATTTCCCACGTACAGTGTAGTGTTTGCAACCACCGCGTCGAATATTATATTCGCTGCAGTCTTCGAAGATTGTGTTTTTATTGACTTCACATTGTAACTTTCACACAGTGCTACCGTAAAATGTTATAATAGTATCCAATAAGAAAATGAAACGGAACAATAATCCATGGATTCAAACAAGTTATTCCAATAATAGTGTTTTTCTTTAAAATAAAAATAAAACTAAACAAAGAAATAGTGTGTTTTTTATTTTTACTTGTTCGGTGTTGGTGTTTCCTTTGATACGTGTCGGAACAATTAGTGACAGTCGGATGGGGATAGGAGTGAACGGAGTGCCCATGCCTGGCACAATACTCCTAATCCCCACAAGTCCCTATTGGAAGAAGTTAGAAGCGGGTCTTCCTGGAAGAAGTCCCAGAAAAGTTCCGTACTTGAGCAAGAAAAATATAAAGCAGAGACTCGTTTTTGCCCAAAAACACCTCCACCGTGCGAATTGGAATAACATCTTATGGTTCGATGAAACCAAGATTGATTTGTTTGGTTCCGATGGAAAAATGTACGTCAGACGAGCAATGAACTCAGAATTCGATCTAAAGTATAGTGGTCAGTATACCCGCCTGTCACGCGGGAGACCGGGCTTCGATTCCCCGTCGGGGGGCTTCTGGCGCAAGACTTAATGACCTTGCCCGGAAAAAACATATCATTATGGAAAATTTAACAAGCCTCAGGACTTGCTAAATAAGGCCAAGACCGGTTCTCGGTTTTAGTGCCGATGATGATGATGATGATGATGATGTTTACGAAAAAGACAGTGAAACATGGTGGAGGCAATTTAATGATTTGGGGGTGCTTTTTAGCAACTGGTGTTGGTCCAATTATTGTTATAAAGGACAAAATGTGTGCTAAAGATTATGTAGAAATCTTAAACACCGTTATGCTATCATTTTCTGAAGAGGACATGCCTATTAAACGGGGGGTTATGCAGGATAATCACCCCAAGCACACCTCAAAATAGGCTAAAGAATCATCATCATCATCATCGGCACTACAACCTGGAACCGGTCTTGGCCTTATTTAGCAAGTCCTGAGGCTTGTTAAATTTTCCATAATGATTTGTTTTTTCCGGGCAAGGTCATTAGTCTTGCGCCAGAGGCTCCCCGACGGGGAATCGAACCCCGGTCTCCCGCATGACAGGCGGGTATACTAACCAGTATACTATTGAGGAGCTAGGCTAAAGAATGGTTTCTTCAAAACAAAGTCGATGTTATGGAGTGACCATCGCAGTCCCCTGATCTTATCCCAATAGAACACCTATGGGACATTCTTAAGTAAGCAAGTTCGGAGACTGCAAAGCCAAAAACAAGGAAGAACTTTGGTCCAAAATAAAAGATGAATGGTACTCTATACCAGCCGCGACTTGTACCAAACTAGTCAATTCCATGGGACGAAGATGCGAAGCAGTCATTAAAAACAAAGGTGGAACAACTAAGTATTAAAAGGATATGAAACACTTTATCTGTAAATTAATTCTTCAGAAAACACAAACAAAAACTAATTTGGTTCTATTATTTTTTCCAGACAAATCCAAGGAAAACCGGAATGAATATTTTTTTTCACAATTTCGCGGTTTTTTTTTATTAAAAATTTAGTATTTCTTTTATGTATTACAGTGCACGAAATCTATTAGTATATTTTTAATTCTTACTTTTCCCCAAATACATTTTTTCTTAACGATTAATGTCGAAGAACAAGCTTGTTTCTATTATTTTTTCCACCACTGTACATTTGGATAGCAGACTAAACTGAAGACATCATGTGAAACAAAAAGCTGAACAAATAGAGCTGAAACTTAGATAGATGTATTGGTTAATCGGGAATCACTCTTAACCCAATCCCGTTTGTAAAAGATTGATCTATCAATCTATCATCAAGCCGATCTGGATATATGGAATCCAATTATGGGGCTGTACAAAGCAATGAATTCAGTTAGATGATCTGATAGTTTTCTCTTTTCTTGTAGTGTGTACACACAATATCATGCTATACTCTTTGCCATGTGTGTTATGGTTGTGCTGTTTATAGTTATATATAGGGCTCCTCGATAGTATAGTGGTAAGTATACCCGCCTGTCACGCAGGAGACCGGGGTTCGATTCCCCGCCGGGGAGCCTCTGGCGCAAGACTAATGGCCTTGCCCGGAAAAAACAAATCATTATGGAAAATTTAACAAGCCTCAGGACTTGCTAAATAAGGCCAAGACCGGTTCCCGGTTGTAGTGCCGATGATGATGATGATGATGACAAAGCAATCCAATAGAGATATAATTCAACGAAGCCAGAACAAATTCCTTCGGATTATCACCAATGCCTACCGTTTTGTGACAAATCAGGAAATGCATGACGGCCTAGAGATCAAATGGATTTATGAAGTTATCCAAGAATATGTTGTCAACCACGAAAGACGCCTACATAATCATACCAACCTAGAAGCTATTCAGCTCTTGGATATTACCCACGAATTGAGATAGCTAAAACGGACGAATCCTCATAAATTACATACTTACACGTTTTACTTAATTAAACTAAAGTAAGTACAATTCAAACATAATATTAAATTAAATTGTTAAGATTGTACTATTCATATCCAAAAAAGGATGTTATTAAAAAAAAATATATATATATAGATAATCAGAACTGGGTTTCCCAATATAATTAATCTTCATGTCTAAAAAAAGATTTGTGCTCTACAATGATATTTAGTCAGCGAATCGAAAATTTATAAGTACTAAATCATTCACTTGTTAAACGAGCATAAACCCATTTTATCTCTTAAAGAAATCAATTAGCGTGACACATAAACCTATAAATATTTTCTTGCAGACTAAAGGCTACCAAGTCCGGAAGATTGACAACCGAACTGATTATAATTATCAAGCTTTTGATTTATGAATTACTTATTGTGCTCCCATTTCGTTGCAATTTATTTTAATATATTGTAGATGACACAAGACTAGTTTGCAAGATGGCCGAAGGCGTGTTTCAGTGGTTTATTTTTGGGAAGGAGGGATCGTGATTAAATTAAGGCTAAATGTGTTCAAAAATATGTACTATAATCTTAATTATATATCGTACTCTGAGTCCAAAAACATTACCTGTTGAGTATCCAATTGAGAACAACGATTCACAAGTTATTACTGATTGTGTGGTGTAACATTTTATATATTGAGGCCCGAAGTTGACAGTGAGACTGTCTTTCCGACTACTGCCTTTACCTAACATGTCGGACGCAGTAACAATAACAGAACACGTACGAGGGGTACAAAGTGTACACGCACGTACATAAGATCTTGCCCAGAAATGTTAGTTTAGTTGCTTTCATTTCGGAAAATCCTTCCTGCGTGTATGTATTTCCCCAAATAAGTTAACCGACATTTGTAGTATTTCTTTTTTATTCAATCGCTTACAAAAAATATTTGTATGCATGGAAAACTCGATATCTTTTTGCACAGGTTATTACAACTTCAGTCGGAAATAAAAGAAACAAGAAGCAGTAATATTACTTGGAACGATCAGAATGTAAACTCATTTAGATCCACTCGACCACGCACATAAAAAAACCAAAAACCGAAGAAAAGAATAAATTCCAGAAAAGTGACGCTTTATCTATTATCATGGTTCCACATTTTGTTGTATCCGTAATATCAGCAGCAATATCGAATCGTAATGCTCAGGGTTGTAATTAGATAGGAGCATTGACTCCAGGCTAATAACCTTGCCTCGAAAAACAAATTATTATGGAAAATTTAACAAGCTTCGGGACTTGCTAAATAAGGCCAACGCCGGATCACGGTTGTAGTGCCGATGATAATGATGATGATGATTGACTCCAGAAAATTACATTTTGTGTCACAGATTTGGAAGAATCTATGAACAATGTCAAATGCAACTTCGCCTATCATCATCATCATCATCGGCACTACAACCAGGATCCGGTCTTGGCCTTATTTAGCAAGTCTCGAGTCTTGTTAAGTTTTCCATAATAATTTGTTTTTACGAGCAGGGTTATTAGTATTTATATTTTTCTTTTTCATAAATAATTTCGCAGGAGACAACATTTATTATGAGTGAATTTATGTTAGATATCAGCTTAACCAACAGAAGCAGGCAGTGCAACTCCTGCCCTATCCTTATTTACGATTTTAGTATAGCAATCCGTCTTTGGTATCTTACATGAGCACAAGATACTCAATTAACTAACTTATCGGTTCGTGCAAGTGGTATTATGTGAAATCCAAAGTAAGTTGGCAAATGAATATATACGTGCGTCTAGGTTTCACCCCATCTTGGAAAAATAATGGGAAGCTATCCGTCTAATAGGGCAGTGTATAACACTGATGAGGACATAGGGAAATACAATATAACGCTGGGTGTGTCGACTTGATTTATTGTCTGAAGAGGCGGAACTTATACAGCAAGTTCAGTTGAACAACGACCGTGATACGACCTATAGAAAAGAGACGTCGCGCCTATGTTCTAACGACGAAATTAGTCGACTTACGGCTGGGTGAAGTGCAGTTTTGGACGCGCCCGACCAAATATAGGAGTTTAACTCCATTGAGGACGGATGTACGCCTTGTAAATAGTGGCCACGTTGGATGAAGTGAAGTACTTTTGCGTCTCTTAAAGAAGCCCATATATTTGGCTGCACCTTTCGCGGCTTAAAATATGTGGTTGCTTCAATTATGGGTCAAATTGATTCGAGTGCCGAGGATTGATTGGCTTCGTCGATGTGTGGCGTCTCTAACAGATACACACACAGTACACATGCAAATAGTGAAGAACACCGAACGAAAATTGAATAGGAGAATGCATCAGAGCCGTATACCATAGCGATAACATAACAATTCACATCAGTGGAATATACTTGAGTTTAAAAATCGAATTCTAAACACGGCCACTAGCCTGATGTGTTACGCTTAGGTTAAATTTTTGGTGATTCTAACTGCCATAGCGTCAGTTCGAATCACACGTTCTTCACTAGCAATCCCAAACGCTATAGATGTAAGTGCCATTCATCGACATAATATTTACTTTGGGGTTCGCCTCTGACAACAAGAGGCAGCACTGAGTTTTTAAGGCATTGAATTCTACTGGGTTAGATAATCCCCATTGATATATCTTGTTGAGGTCGGAAATCAAAGTATCAAGCTTAACCTGTTAATTGGTAATGACGTTCGAAGAGTTTGATCGGGAAGGTTCGTATGAGTATGAGAAGTCACCGTGCTATCATCAGTAAACGAGTGAATTGGGTTTAGGGTAATTGATAAGAGATCATTTATAAAGATAAGGAAGAGAGTGGGTGAGAGTACAGAACCTTGGGGAACACCTGCATTAATTTGATGGAAGACAGATTTCACACCCTCAAGAACCACGTGAATTGAACAGCCAGAAAGATAGTCTCTTATCCATTCGATCAGAGAATTGTCCACTCCATATGAATGTACTTTTGATGAAAGGGCTGGATGCCAAACTCTGTCGAAGGCTTTTGAAATATCCAATACGCCTACCTTGCTTTCACCGAGGTAGTGGATGAAATGGTTCCAATTTTCGGTAAGGTACGCCATCAGATCTCCTGTGGACCTGTTGCTACGAAAGCCATATTGGCGGTCATTGAGGAGGTCATTTCATTCCAGATATTTCGAAAGTTGACGGTTGATAAGTGATTCCGTTACCTTGGAGAGAATAGAAGTTAGTGCCTTGGTCGATTAGAAGAAAGGGATGATTTGTCGCCCATTTTGGAAATGGGCTGAATGTTCACTGTCATCCATCTATTTGGGAAACGGCCAGTAGAATAGTACAAATGGAAGAGTTTCCGCAGTGGTTTAGCGAGTGAAGAGGAACATCTCTTCAAGAGGATTGAGGGAATGCCATCTGGACCAGCGGATTTGTGTGCGTTTAGCTCTTTGAGTGCACGGGCAACAGTACGCGTTCGGAGGCGAATCTGGCTTATGGTGTGTTGCTTATCCTCAAGTTGAGGTGGAACAGATGTGGTATTGTGGCGGTTCTACCAACGCCACTGCCACCTTTTCAACCTACCACCAAATCTTCCTGTCCAATTTTATCATTTATGCTTATGCAAGCGCAATAACTTCCCCAAGCATTCTCCCACCGATTGCATTATCTTTCGATTTTGCGAATCGCATCCAACATCAAGCATCATCCCACCAAGGACATTCACGCAATTAGTGCGTTATATCAATTTTCCTAGAAGAAATTCGGTACGCCAGTACCGCATACATCAATGCATCTCAGCATTGTTCTAAAAAGAAAACATTTCGGTTGCCATACTAGATAACCGAAGTGGATTATGAAAACAATCAGCAGAACCCCTGGCTGCCTGCGTTTACTGTCCCACACGTGCACGACAGATTTTCATGTTGCACCAGTACTCACGGCGGCTTTTATGCAATCTTCAAAGCACCAGCGCAATTCGCGCCTAACTGCCAAGAGCCGAATTCATTGCTAGTGTAAATACTTACACTGGAATTCGACCCATGGCTCCCTAGGAATGCAATACGCAATTAACATGGTTGTAAACACAGCCAACATTGTGTAATTATCCCAAATGCATCCTAATCCCCAGCGCAGTTTTTGGACAGCTGCAGGCCCTCATTCCAAAGATGCTTTCACGAATTTTCTTTCCCACGGTTCGACCACCCACACGTTCGCATCACGAGCAAAGATGGTGATCCGCGCGCAAAAGTAGTTTAGTCGATGAAATAGTTGTAAAGGAGTCGAGTCCGATACATTGTGGAGTACGCACGATCCGCGTAGAGTTTCAGTCGCAGCATCAGTGCAAGAGTTTCCCGCGCTAATTAAATCTTGTATACGAAATAGCCTTCTTGACCACTAAACCCGAAATTCTGTGTAAATACATAAAATTAAAGAAAAGGTTCAGTAAGATTTCTCTATTATAAGTGCACATAGAACTAGTAATAAATCAATAAACGGTATCGTGAAGATACCAAGTTAACATTTAGTGTTTTATTTTGCTGGTACATAAAAAGTGGCATTAAGCAACAGGACGTCCAAGGGCTCCTGTAAGGATTATTTGGTGTGTGATAAGTGTATTACCTCACCAGCGTAAACCAGTAAGTAAAAAGTGCATCACCAGCGCAGCTAATCCGGCTTGGTATTATGGAGGCGAAGATTAATCAAGTGTAAAGGACAAATCCCATCAGGATCCATTTTACAAAAGAGTGTGTGTTATCATTGACCGAGTTTCAGTGTAAAGGGTTATATAAGACTTAAAGGACGAAAGGAAATTAGGAGTAAATGGATCGAGAGTTGACACGCGTACTCGGCCAATTTAGTGAAGTGGAAATTTGATTAGAGGTGAACAATAGCAGACCGTAACTTGTTAGGGAATCCTAGTCAACCTGTGCCAATGCCGGCACATAACTAAGGATTTTGCTACAGTATCAAGCAGCGTGGAGTTGGCTGCAAAATGTGCAACAAGTAGATTCGCTTTCTCTATTGCACTGGTGACTGGTCTGTCCTCGACTATTAGTGATGGAATGGATGAGGAAATCGAGTTCTAAATGTTTTTCAGAAATGCCTAGAAGTTTCCACTAACTGTGGGCGAGTGTAGTATTTTTTGTCTCACTTTCTGGTCTACAAGAACATTGCGCGTTGAATATGCCCATTGCAGTCATTTTTAGCCCTCCTGAATCTTTTCTGGTTTTCCTAAGTATTGTTTGATTTATACAACCGGAAGTTCAACTCTTTAGCCTTAATGGATTTTTGCACCCAGAATCGAACCACATATTTCTCTTGGGTTTGATACTCTTTACTCTGTGTGGAATAAAGGTTCGCATGTCAACCAGAATCGTGTCTGTCGATGTGTGCGCTATAGAGTCAACATCGTTATTCAGGAAAAATAACGAACAATTTAACTTCCCAAAAAGGTCGTTCAGACATTTCCAGTTGGCTTTCTCATAGAACCATACTATTCTTTTGGGAGTTTTCTCATTAGCGTTACAGAAGCTGACAAGCAATGTCACTTCGTATTTATGTGGCTAGACCATGATGTGGAAAGGACGGAGGCACTAAGTTATATCCAAGTAGATTGAAATTGGAAATATCTGTATAAGTTATTAGCTGGTTTTCGCAAAGTACAAGGATTTCTGGTTTCTGATCGACGCGAAATTCCTGTTCCATTGAAATGGCCCGACACAGAAAACGAACACCCCCTCAGATCTCTTTAGGATTTATTGTTAATAGAGAGTACAGACACTGACATTTAAATGAAAAGTTTCTCTTTGGTGACCAAGGGGAGAGGATCTCTTTGAGTGTGCGGTTGACCCCGCGGAGATTACATTGTTTACCCATGCTGCGAGATGATGGGTAAACGAAACCGGGAATAGGAAATGGGACAAAGGGCATCGTGGGAGATGCGCATGCAGCTGTGTAAATAGGCTGCATGGCATTAGGGAAACTGGCGCTAAAAGCAATTTATATAAGTGCACAATGGTGATTGTGCACGGTATCTATGCCGCCGGAAAGGATCGAATTCCTTTATGTGTATATTTACATGCTGGTGAATTTGGTTTTTGGCGGCTAGACGCGAGATACGAACGATGCTTTTGTTGGTTGGACAAAAGGCTGCCTTGAATGTGGGTAAGCCGGGAAAATCTGCTGCGCACGTGTGTGGCAGGATACGTCGGCTGACGGGGGCGCCGATAAGGTTCCCTGATTTATGACGGTTACTTGGTATGCTAACCGAATTATTTTCAGAAAAATTGTGGTGATGTATTAATGCATGCAACAATGTCCTTGGGGAGGAAATGTTGGCAGGTGACTGCGGATTGGTGAAGGGAGTTGGGGTTGGAATTATGGGTGGTTCTTCGCGTAGTTTTAAGGAACTCCCACATAGTCTTTGAAAGATTCTGACGGAGGCCGGATCTTAATTTGAGTCATTTTTTTCTGTGTGGATACCTAAAATCAACAGTCTATGAAGGTGATTTGACAAGAATAGATTAGTTACAGCAACACATTGGGGGATCAACACCATTCCAAAACCAACTTGTCAATATGTTTCTGAGAACTGCGAATTCGACTTGAACAATGTGACCGCGCTTGTGGGAGTTACTTGAACAACAAAAGAGTTAAAAGTTTAAAAGTTAGACATGATCATAAATTCCTTTTATTTGTAGTTTTTAAAAATATAAATAAAACATTCTTAAACTTTTTTTTTTATTGTATCTTGAAACTATACCTACAAATTAGACTTGCCATGTTTATCAATAGAGAATCATTTTCTCTAGAACCTAACCCTCTCTTGGTGTTCTTGGTCCTCCATTGTAAATTCCCTGTCAATGAACGGCACTTGTATCGTCGAACTCAACGAAGTTTTCATTTTTGACACTCGAATTTATTCATTTTTTGAACGACTTGTCACACGCAACGCCTACCCTTTTGGGGGCACCCCTCACCATTAACAGGATTCACCTTCATGTGAAGCCCCATATGTTGATGAATCCTAATCAACATATCCAATACAATGAGTATCTGTAAAAGTGCATTAGATAAAAAATGCATACACGGGTGAATCATGGAATCCAGATACCACATCTGGGAAAAATCTATGACGGCACAAAGAAAATAATGTGCTACTCAAAACAGAGAACAATTCCATGGTAACGAAGCAATAAGGTATACAAAATATCTTTGCCATCGTTGACCATAAATGAACACTTGTGTAAATACAAGGTTCTAAGAATTGTATCACACGTATCCACACAATCAGGTCTCAAAGATCGTAAACTTTTTCAATGTTAGATAAACAAAAATGTACTGCGAAGCATAGATTTGTTGTGTGGGAAAAAGATCTATTGTGCGTGTAAACAATGGATGCGTCCTTTTGTCTGCACGATCGAAAGAGACATAATAAGGTGTCTGTGTGTGAACGTCGTCCGGTTTGGACATTTGATTCTGTACGCAACCATTGTCCAAAATGGACGTTATTTATAAAGCCCATCGCGCTTTAAATTCATTTTAAAAGGAGTCTGATTCCGAATCTTGTCCTAGACGGGCGTAAAAAAAAGCCGATCGCGCTTGAAAAACGAGAGTCTGTACACAACCGTGATCCTGGACAGACACAGTTACTAAGCCCGCGGCGCGTAAAATTTTATTTTTAAACGAGTCGCGAGAATTACCTGTCGTCAATAAGACAGATGAGCAAAGGAGTTGTGGCGTTTCTAACAGATACACACACAATATGCAAGCAAATAGCGAAGAACATCGAAAGGAAATTCGAATAAGCAAAGCATCAGAGCCGTATACCATAGCGATAACATAACAATTCCACATCAGGTGACTGTACTTGAGTTTAGAAATCGAATTCGTACACACGGCCAGTAGCCTGATGTGTTACACATTGGTTCAATTTTTAGTGATTCTAACTGTCATAGCGTCAGTTCGAATCACACGTTCTTCACTATCATCCCAAACGCTATAATTGGTGACCCACCGACGTGATCTGTACACACAGCACACACTATCCCATAGTAAACAGAACGACAACGATCCCGACTTCTGTATAGAGCACCGGCACACTCGTCTCCTCCGACGTTCTCTCGCTCGCTCTGTCGTTCGCACACGAAGTTGAGCGTAACAAAGTTACTGAGGAGGGAGTAGTGTGGGGTTTCTAACAGATACACACACAATATACAAGCAAATAGTGAATAGTGAATAGTACACCGAAAGGAAATTCGAATAAGCAAAGCATCAGAGCCGTATACCATAGCGATAACATAACAATTCCACATCAGTTGAGTGTACTTGAGTTTAGAAATCGAATTCGTACAAGCGGCAGTGGTCTGATGTGGTGCGCATTGGTTCCATTTTTTTTAGTGATTCTAACCGTCATAGCGTCAGTTCGAATCATACGTTCTTCGTTATGGTAGCAAAGGCTATAGAGTCGTCGTTAGCGTGTGCCGTGTCGGGTGTTTAGTTAGTGTGTGTTGTATTTGCTGCCCAAGTTAAATGTGCAAAATTTAATTGTCTAATAAAATTATTATTATTATTATTTATTGGCCTGTAGGAACCCGGAAGTTCATGACCTCACCGACTCGGCTTCGCCATCCTTCCCTGTCCTGGGCACTCTCCTTCCACGCTTCACCATTCGATCCGATCTCCTCAAGGTCAAACCTAACATTGTCATCCCATCTCCGTCGCGGCCGTCCTGCCGGTCTCTTTCCCGTTGGTCTACCGTCAAGAATTCTATGCACGGTCCTATCGTTCCCCATTCGCGCCACGTGTCCGGCCCATCTTAATCTTCGCGACTTGATTACTCTCACTATTGTAGGTTTGCGATATAGTTCTTCCAATTCGTGGTTATGGAGTCTCCTCCATTGTCCTGCCTCCTCGTCATATTTACCTCCAAAGATGCCTCTCAAAACTTTATTCTCGAATAGACGGAATTTGTTTTCTTCCCGTTTTGTGAGAGCCCATGTTTCGCATCCATATAGAACAATTGGCATGATTATGGTTCTATAGACACGGAGCTTTATGTTACGTGATAGCAGTCTGGATTTCAGCAGTTTACTGACTGCGTGCCAACTCGCGTTGCCGGAATGCAGTCTCTTGTTAATTTCCTTCGACATTTCGTTACTGGCCGTCAGTATCGTTCCCAGATATTTAAATTCTTTAACTTTTTCAAAGATCTTACCTCTGACGTTTATATGTGTTCTCTGAGACCCACCTGCTCTCGCCGTAATCATGTATTTTGTTTTGTCTTCATTTATTTCTAGGCCCACCTCTTCTGCCGCTTGCATGATGATTTCACAGTTTTTACTAACAGTCTCTAGATTATCGCCCAGAATGGCGATGTCATCCGCATATGCGAGCACTTGTGTGACCCCGTTCAGGGATGATCCGGCCATGTTGTCGTCTTGTACCTTTCTGATGACATACTCGAGCACAAGGTTAAAGAGACACGGTGATAGACCATCTCCCTGCTTTAGTCCGTCCCGGATTTCAAATGGTTCTGAGAGGTGGTTTTCTATTCTAACTCGCCCTTTGTTTTCGTTCATGCAAATTTGAATGAGGGCGGCATATTTTTTTGGGACTCCCAGCTCAACTAGAATATGGTAGATTCTCTGCCTTGCGACTGAGTCGTAGGCTTTTTTGAAGTCAACGAACAGTTGGTGAACCGTCTCTCCGTATTCCCACTTCTTTTCCAGCAGTTGTCTTATTGTGAACATTTGGTCGCTTGTTGACCGGTTCCTACGGAATCCACATTGGTAGTCTCCCAGTATCTCTTCTGCGTAAGGTGTGATTCTCGCCAGAATGACGTTTGTTAATATTTTGTATGCGGTTGGGAGCAATGATATTCCTCTGTAGTTTTCACAGTCAGATCTATCGCCTTTTTTGAAAATGGGGATGACTATTGAGGTTTTCCATTCTTCCGGAGTGACTTCCTTATCCCATATTGTTTGGATGAGCTGGTGGATCTTTCGAGCGGTTGCCTCTCCTCCATGCTTCACAAGCTCTGCCGGTATGCAGTCGACTCCGGGAGCCTTGTTGATTTTCAATCGATTTATTGCGTCTACAACTTCGTTGAGAGACGGCTCTGGGATCTGAGGCTCAGCTGTATGTACGCTTGGTACATTTATCTGTGGTTGATGGGTGCGTACATTGAGCAGGTTTTCAAAGTACTGCTTCCATCTTGTCACGACATTGTTTGTTTCTGTGACCAGACAGCCGTTTGCGTCTCGAATTATTTTGGCTCTTCCTCGGTAGCCATTTCTAATTGAATTTATGCCGACATACATACCCCTGATGTTCTTTGCCCTAGAATTTTCTAGGATTTTTTCGATCCTAGTCTTCTCCCATTCGCGTTTTTTGCGTTTGAAGAGCCTCATTGTCTCTCTCCGAATTGTCGCGTATCTTTCTGCGTTGACTTCATCATATCTTTCTAAGTGGATCACTCTGAGGCGTTTACGTTCTTCGATCTTCGCCCTGCACTCATCGTCAAACCAAGGTTTGGACTTAATTGTTTTCTTAAATCCTAATACCTTTTGGGCTGTTAGTTTGATTGTGTCTCTGATCGATGTCCATTTAGTGTTCACACTATTAGCTTCCTCTTCCTCACTGCTCACATTCTCTAGAATGCTAAATCTATTCGTTAGCTCGTCTTGATATTCAGCCCTTTTGCGTAGGTCTTTCAGTTTATCAGTGTCGAACTTTTTGCTTGTCTCCCGTGACTGCCCATGTGGGATTGCTGCGAGGCGACTCCTGATTTTGCCAATCACTAGAAGATGATCGGAGTCGCAATCTGCTCCTCTATATGCTCTTACGTCAAGGATATTCGAGTGGTGTCTTTTGTCTATGAGGAAGTGGTCTATTTGGTTACGCGTTACGCCGTCGGGTGATATCCATGTGGCTTTATGAATTTCCTTGTGCTTGAACATCGTGCTTTTTACTAACAGATCTTTTGACGCTGCGAACGTGATAATTCGAATTCCATTATCATTTGACACGTCGTGTAGGCTTTCTTTACCTATAGTTGGTTGGAAGATATCTTCCTTTCCAATTTTCGCATTGAGGTCCCCGAGGAGGATTTTAACATCGAATGATGAGATCCCATGAAATACATCCTCTAGGGTCTCGTAGAACGTGTCCTTCGTTTCTTCGTCGGCAGATTCTGTTGGGGCGTGTACGTTTATAAATACATAATTGTACCATCGGCCCTGTATTTTTAGCACAGACATTCGGTCATTAATGAATTGCACATCTTTTACATGGGGCGTAATCTTCTTGCTTATGATGAAGCCAGTTCCGAGGTTATGTGTATCGGTACCTCCACACACCAGTGTAAACCCGTTGGTTTCGATTACTTGATGTGGGAGTCGAACTTCCTGAAGCGCGACGATGTCCATTTTATATTGTTTCGCGTTTTCTACGACCGTCTGTATCGCGCCTGGTTTATATAACGTTCGAACATTCCACGTCCCGACGCGTATATCCCGCTTTTTCCGTTTTTCCCTACGTCTTCTTTTTGCCGAGTCGGTGTTTTCCTGATGATTTGTTCCCTTATGGTAGTGTTGGCTCATCACACCTACGCCTACCGGGTTTTTTGTGAGATTGTTTTTTGTGTATTGATCATTCATTTCATTGGATCACTCTGGGGTTTCAAATGGTCCGCCATATCAGAGCCCCTCTTTGATATGGTAAGGTCTGCTTACTGCTCTGATTCGACCCGGTGTCAGAGAGGCGCCGTTATAATACAGCCGGTATACCCCTGGCTGCAAACCATCCAATGGGCACGGTGACGCGTAACACCCTGGATTAGGGGCGGTAGATCTTTGTGTGTTTCTCCTCGCTAGCCTGTCTGACATGGGTGGCCCTACTGGAAGCGTATGCTTCCGTCAGCATAGCCTGAGCGGTTCATCGTAGTTTAAGCCCCCGCACCACGTCAAGGTTTCTACCAAGCGGGGGGTCTAATAAAATGTGTACCCATACATTTATTGTAGATTGGTTCTAAGCCCAACGTGTGTTTTTATTCTCTGTGTGTGTAAAGTGCAAGTGCTACATACATACAAACTCGTAACAGACTACATATTTTAAGCTGGGAAAACAGCGCCCAAATGTATAGGGCTTCTTAAGGGAACTTGAAATACTTCACCCTATTCAGCCAAAAATTTACCAAGCGTATATTCCTCCAACATTAGAATTCACTACTACATGTCGCCAAGCTTAATGGGATGCAAAAAGCAGTAATGGATCTCGTTGAAGAATAAAACGCAATTCTCTCCTGAATATACGAACGGGTGTATTCCACTTCTCCATTGTCGAGTGGTTGTACCAGTTGTACTGCTGAGTTCGTGATAGAGATTGATTGTTTGTTCTTTAATCTCCCCTGCAGTTTTAACTATAACAAATTTCAATATAATCTTATATTTGACCTAACTGCACACTCTCTATTGCTGTGTTCTAATTTGGGGCATCGCCACGCAAGTCGCTCAGTATAGCAATGAAGTGATGACCCAATGATGAGAACCTTCCTCTGGGTCTTGTTCTGTGTCTTCGTTTACCGACGGAGATGGTTCTTCGCTAAAGGTTTTTGTCTATTATTCAAATAAATATTCTTTCAACTAAAAAAAAATCTAAACTTATATTTTCTTTTGTTAGCGCCGCCTGTCTCAAAACTAGAAGTGCTATCGGGGATGTGTGCTATTTAATATGATATCAATTTGAATTTTGAATCGAAGAGAGAATCCAATTTTGTACGATATCCAACAAATATTACACTGGAATAATTTTCATTCGCCCAAAAACATATGATAAGGGGTTTTCTTTGCATCCGGGATGCAAACGTTTTATATCTACAAAAATGTTAGCTTAAGATTTCATTCATTGATTCACTAACCTTGTTATCGCTAATTCCAAATGCACCTTCTGTAGATTTCTTATCAGATTTTGATGAACCGCGTTCTACATCACATGATCTCTGACCAAGACGTGGACTTCCGCGTGCAGCTCGTGCCCCTTGAAGCAAAAGTCGTCGCAACGAGAACCCTGGTCGAATAAAAGTATTTCTCCGGCTACTGCGGCTCATTTCCTCAATGTCTCCGATTCGTCAATATTTCGGTTGTTCCTCCCCTTTACCTGTTAGAAAAAGTATTGTTATTAAAGCTTTTCAATCGGTTTATATGAAATTTGTTTCAAAATGGTTACATTATGTAAAGTCCAAACGGTGTGTTCCACATAACCCGTTTGATAACTCACTTTTTAATGATTTACTTAACTATAAGAATTGGCGAGCCGTCAATACTAAACCTTTTGCGTATTGAGTTAGAAATGTTTGATTTTAAAATCGTCATTGTTATCAATTAACGAGACCCCGATTAGCATATATAGTTGTGTAATTTTGTTTTGCATATTCTCCCCCTATTCGATGTTCTTTAAATTCATAGATCCACTTCCGAGTGTTCGGAGTTTTCTAAGGGAATACAATTTGGCGGGTGTATATAAAAATGAAATTAAACGTTATCAAGTTCTCTGATGACACTCTGTTGAAATGCGTCACATTATAGTGATTAGCAACCATTTATAATTAGTGAAATCACAGATAGATGTTAAAAAATATTTATTCATTTGTTTATCAGATCAAATAAAAGCTAATTGTGACGATGCTTTAATTTTTGGTTTTACAGCTCAGATTTGTGGTCGTAAAACTAAATATCTGGAACAGGATATTCATTTATTTACTTAGCTTAAAGCTATTTCTCAGTCTGTTTATTTAAGCAGTAACGATATGATGTAGGTAAATGTGGAATAATAAACGGGCTTGTATAATTCTATATAATCAGCAGTAACTTTATTTAGGTGGAATTTCTCTTTAAACTGAACGAACAGGGGGCCATCAGTGCGATCACCATTTAAGATAACTTTTGTTTAAGGTCAACTTTGTGTTTCCAATCGTTTTTTTTTCAACGATTTTTTTACAAAAGGTGGCGTTCTGTTTTTTTAACAAGCGGTAACCAGTCAAACATGTTAGATTAGATTACAAATGCAGTCAAATTGACAATACCGTCCATATTCTCAAGAGATTTTTAGAAATAGTATCGAGTTCTAGCTATCTCTCGAACTAGTGTACAATCACGTATTAGTTTTGAAGAACTTTACTACTTAATTTGTACGGGTTTGATAATCGCTTTCGAAATATTCAAAATATGTATTTGAGTTCCGGGATCTGGAGTTTTCCTTTTTGTTTTTTAATGTTGCGTTTTTCTGCTTGTGATTTGTGTTCATTGGCGCAGATTCAAAACCATTACCCCGTAGTGATCCCAAATCACTACTCTTCCTACATCCTTATAATTCGGAACTTCATACTATCTACATTAAAAAATTATAATTTTTCCTCTAAAAGATGTCACATGATATAAACCTCATATTGCTGTATATTGCGCATCAAATAACATTTCCACAAACTGTATAAATCCATTCTCGGAAGCCTGGTTCTGTGAAAGTTTAACAAAGTTCTGTCAACGATTCACAGAAGCATTGACCATTTTTAAAGTACAAATCTCGACGAGATTTTCTATAAAAGGATGATGGATCTCAGTTTCCATTCTCAGTATGATAGTCTGTAACGACTTCATAAAGGATAACCAGGATACGTGGTTCTTGTAACCAAAACTAGGTTGCATCCATGTCACCGTCCCGTATTTCCAAACTTTACCATGATTCGAAGAGACCGAACCCTCACTGGGGAAAAAGAAGGATCAACTCCTTTTAGGAGTATGGAGACATTTTCTCCGCTTTTGGAGTGTACGTGTGTAGTATTCGGTAGTCCCACAGCTGAGATTTGTGGTTGGGAAAATAAATATCTGGAACAGGTATTGATTTATTTACTTAGCTTAAAGCTACTTGTCAGTCGGCTGATTTAAGCAGTAACAATTTAATTTTATGATAATCCTCTATATCATCATCATCATCGGCACTACAACCGGGATCCGGTCTTGGCCTTTTTTAACATGTATGAGGCTTGTTAAATTTTCCATAATAATTTGTTTTTCTGGGGAAGGTTATTAGCCTTGCGCCAGTATCATCTATATCACTACACATTATACTAATTTTTGCATTATTGATGCGTTTGGTTTTAAAGTTCGTGCATGTTAATTTACTGAGTTTTATTACGTCCTTAGTTTCCATATGTCTCACAATGATGGTAGGTACTTTCTCCTTCCTATTGATTTGTTGTTTCAGATGCTGCTGTTGTCGTTGTTGTTGTTGCTTTTGTTCATGTAACTGTAAACGCCGCATATTCCTTTTCTTCAGTGCTGCCTTTATTTCTCTGCACAGCTCATCTCTTTTTGGGTAAGCTCGGCGATAATGTTGTCGACCTCTTCATCAGACTTATTTTCCATCGGCTCCTTAACGGCCAGGTCTTTATATTTGTGCATGAGCATCACTGGGATACATATTTTCCATAGTCCATAGCTGGTCAATAAGAACAAGGATCCGAAAGAGTATGCGTTCTGCTCCCTAAGGGATGAATTAAATAACAACCCATGGCGCAGCGCCTACAGGATACATTGTAGTCATGAAAAGACTACACAACAGCAGTAGTCAAATGCAAAAAAATAAAAGCGACATGGCCAGAATTGTTGCTGTCCTCTTCCCGCGGTGTGATGAGGTGTTGAGAGCACAAGAGAAATGGGACATCACTGAAAGAGAAATACCTCCCTTGATCAGCGAAGAGGTGCTCTTGGCTCTAAGGGTTGTTAAAAAAAAAAAAGACCCCGGGACTGGGTGGTATTCCTAACTTTGTATTGAAGACAGCTTTAGCAGAAAAGCCAGAAGTCCCTTCACGACCTGTCTACAAACAGGACACTTTACTCAAGGATTGAAAAAACACTGACTTGAGCTTATACCAAAAGGAGTCAGGAATCCAGAAGCGCCGTCGTCCTACCGCCCGTTGTGCATGCTGGACACAAGGCAACTACTTAAGCGAATAATTGAATTTAACTAGTTGAACTGGAATCGGATTCTAGACGCGTTGGGCGATGTACAAGTCACCCTACTTGGTGCATATCTTTCGGATAGAAGATTGGTCTATGACACAGATGAGGGACTGTGGCGATTCCGCCAGATCCCACGGCTCGCCTTCCTGAAAAAACCCCCATAACCATAACCCGGGTCTGCACCAGCTTTCGCTAATGCAATTCGCATTAGCATCTTAGATGCTTCACGCATCAAACAGACCCAATTATTATAACCCTAAAATCCCTATAAAGAAAACTTACCTTCATGCATCCCTTCGCATACAATTTTTCATAAGATTTCTTTGTTTTCCTATTTGGTATTCTGAACCAATTCGGCACCAGACAAATTCCTGTAAACAAAATAATTCGGATTGCAATCAATGTAACCGTCATGACAGGGACCATAAATATCGCGCCGTCTATTTTCCCAGCCGCGTCATATACCATACATACACATTGCCTGGCAACCTTTTTTGTTTGTCTTACCAACAAACAACCCAAGCAGCTGCATATAATTAGCGCAATAGACGCTGAAACCAAATTCTCCAGCATTTCCTAATGCAAATATGAACCCGGTTTCTATTGCAGCCAGAGATGCCATAAACATCCAATTTGCTTTTAGCACCTTTTTCTCCTCACGTCGAAAATAGCGACGAGGCATCATATAAACATGACCCTCATTAAAGAGCGAACCATTTGGTCGCCTTTTCTTTTGTCCTTGCCGCCTGCCTGTTTCGCTGTTCCACTGCACGTGTGAATAGCATTGATCTCAACGATCCCACACATACCACCATGACCTGTATTACAAGATCTGGTTTCCTATACCACCAAGAGAGACTTTACGTTTCCCTGGTGGTAGGTAAAAAAACGATATCCTTATTGGTGAGGATATCGTTTGAGTCTTATTCCATCCTCCGACCACGCTGGTCGCACGGTGAAACTCCCGCTCTCCGCGCCACCAGCGGAGAAGCGTAAACAGTAACACGCGAATATATACCCGGAGTCGTGTGTGTTTTATTTTTCAACTCTAGGAAGTTTTAGTTTATTCTTTTTCCACGTAAATTTATCCGTGAATCTATGAAATAACGTAAATTTATTGATCCCAATAGTTTTTGGAAAACGTATAAATCATACAAAAATGTAAGAGACAAACAATAAACAATTTATAAATCTCATTAACTGAATGATTTTCAAAATTTAAAAGTAAATTAAATTCAAAACTAGACACCTTTCATTGTTAAAGCGCGTTTCCTGTACCTGCTGCGATATTCGGCCAAACTTAATTAGTGAATGATGGAGGAGGAAGTTAATCAGCGCCGTACGCCGGTGCACTTACTTCCTACCCCACAGGACCACAGGAATATAAAATAACAGCGGGTGCAATCCGGGGTCCGTATTAGGCCAACTGTTATGGAATATTATGTATGATGGTGTGCTCAGGGTCAATGTACCAGAAGGAGTTTGAATCATTGGGTACGCAGATGATTTGGCGATAGTGATCGTAGCTAAGCATTTAGATAACCTGGAGAATATTTGCTCCCAAGCAATCCAGAGCATTAAATGCTGGCTAGATATGGCCGGACTGAAAAGAGCCGGACATACAACGGAGGCAGTTTTAATAAGCAGCCGGAAGAAAGTTGAACACCTTGATTTGGAAATAGAAGGACAAACAATCAGATTCAGTCCCTATATTAAATATCTTGGGGTTATACTCGACAACAGGTTGACATTCAAGGAACACCTGAGGAAAACGTGTCTGGCGCAAGACTAATGACCTTGCCCGGAAAAAACAAATTATTATGGAACATTTAACAAGCCTCAGGACTTGTTAAATAAGGCCAAGACCGGTTCCCGGTTGTAGTGCCGATGATGATGATGATGATGATGATGATGAGGAAAACGTGTGAAAAAACGGCAAGAGTATGCAAAGTTTTGGCGAGACTGTTACCCAATGTTGGTGGACTTCGACCCCACATAAGGAAACTGATAACCAGTGTAAACACCTCCAGTATAATGTATGCAGCTCACATATGGGCAGGAGCCGCACAGAGTAAGACGTATATGAGGGGAGTGAATTCAGTACATAGGCTGGCATCATTAAGAGTATGCTGCGCATTCCGAACGGTATCCGAAGATGCCATAAATGGCTTGACCAGTAGGAAGCCACTTGACATTGCAGCTAAAGAAAACGCTGCATTGCATAAGGTCTCCCAAGAGAATCGTCGGAGAATGCGGTCACAATTAGAGCTCTCAACCCTAAGAGAATGATAACGAAGGTCGGATTCTTCCATCAAAGGAAGATGGATCCACATCATGATATCTGATGTAGAAACCTGGATGAAAAGAAAAAATGGCGAGCTGAACTACCACTTAACTCAGCTGATATCAGGGCATTGATGCTTTCCGCAATACTTGCACAAGCATAAGCATGTCAACCACCCATACTGCTTGTACTTCGAAGGCAAAACAGAAAATGTGGAACACGCACTCACAGAGTGGGTGAGATTCGAGACCGCACGAACGATATTGGAGAGACATATGAGAGGCACACAGTTACTTCTGCAGGAGTAATAGAATACATGATCAGTTCCAAAAAAGCATGGTCCGTAGCAAATAATATACTATGTGACATGATGCAGCAGCTCCTCGATAGTATAGTGGTTAGTATACCCACCTGTCAGGCGGGAGACCGCGGTTCGATTCACCGTCGGAGAGCCTCTGGCGCAAGACTAATGACCTTGCCCGGAAAAAACAAACCATTATGGAAAATTTAACAAGCCTCAGGACTTGCTAAGTAAGGCCAAGACCGGTTCCCGGTTGTAGTGCCGATGATGATGATGACATGATGCAGCAGATGCTACGCGACGAGGGGAGTAAGAGGTAAACTCCGCCCTACGGATGATGGAATATCAAAAAGAAAGTTCCGCTGGGATCAACGGAAATATGTGCTTGGCGGGAGGTGGTCTTAGTCGGTAAAAATCCGGCATGCCTCTGGATCGGTTCAGAAGTATCTTTTGAAGATTTCCACCTTCCTGCCAGAGAAAAAACCCACACACAAAAGTATATTTTAAAGATTATCACCTTCCTACAAAAAAAAAAAGTGCGCGAACAATACTTTTAATATTTTTTTTTGTTGACGAGCGACGATCGATCGATTCATTTAAAGACTCTTCAGGTACTAGTCCGCGACGGTAGTGCTCCAAGAAGCCCTACCATTTACCCCCCATATTTCTTTTTCCCGGACATCCATATTGGATACAAATCGAATTCCCATCCCATATCATATATTCATATCCCCAAATCTACGTTAAATTCAATGTCAAGCAAATTGAACCAAAACGTTCAATTATCGAACATTGAATTCAATTCCAAAAATCCGAACATCACAATGCACATTTTTCATATGCATTGTATGTACAATCAAACACGTGTCCAAACAAACCCATGTCCATTTGATCCGCCGACACACAATTCCGGCAATCTAAACATCACAATGCGTACGCATTGTAACCAGATGTTTTATGAAATGCACAAATATACCCAACCATATTCTAACCCATTTCCCATGGTCTCTGACTCCATTTAAAGTCCAATATAATCTCTTGTTTACATTAGCCAGACACGCTAACGGATAACAAAAAACCTCAAAAAGGATCTGCGATAAGGGGCGATGTGTCCGAGACTTCAAGGAAGAAGAAAAGTAGATTAGAAAGTAGTTAGTATGTAGCGCGAGTGGTGAAAAGACCGAAAAGTAAAATGTATTAAACTTCAAAAAAGAATCAGTCTGTTTTTTTCTACGGCTACGGCTGTGAGAGTTCCTTGGTGGCCGCGTTAGTTTTGGGCAGTTCGAATTGATCGTTTTTAACAGTTTAAATGTCGATACACAACATGACCACTTTGAGATGTTCGTTCACTAATAGCACCTTCTCCGAGCGCTTCAAATATTTTTGTTCCTGCTTCGGCATTTTTGCACCCAACTTCAACTCAAGCCCCGATGATTGCACTGGACATAGCCATTATTAACTACGAATTTCTGAACTGTCACTGTCAGCCTGTTCCTTCGCTGGTCGACGCAACGTGCCGATGCATAAGCTTTCAGAACAGCTCTAATACATGTACCGCTAGTGGTGGATAAGATAACTATAGCATGAAAAGTAACGTGCGTTTTAAAAACCACATGAACTTCCTTGGTTATCTGGTAATAATAATAAATATTTGATAATATATCCATTATAAATGGGTGCTGTTATAAGGGCATAACACCTGTTGCCATAGCTTTCGTTCATATTGTGGATCTCAGCATACATCTCATTTCGAAGGAGTAGTGGCGTTTTGTGTTAAGCCTTTGCAATTAGAGTAGAGTTCCGCATTTAAAAGTGGAAATCCGTGACTTTATGTTCAAATACTCTACTGTGCCTACCCATATATCTAAACACAGATTAGAATATCTTGCAGAGATCGAAGCTCAGGTAATAGCCAGTACCAATATATTGGATTTCAGCCTGTCTGGTTACAATTTAGTTTTTTTTTTTTTTTACATAAATGCGCGCACAAAAGGTGATTTTGGAGTACCCTTACTCCATCAGAGCATAGTACGAGTGGAAGGAGAGGAAGTGGATATGGAAAGCAAGTATCGATGTACATTGGTCTTAAATGCCTGGACATTATAACGATGAGGCAACACATGATTAGGTAGAGTATTCCACATTCGTGAGGTTCGGCTAAAGATTGACTCTCTATGTCTGTTTGTGCGCCTGAAGTCGACTCACAGCTGTGTCCCCAATAAGATAGACCAGAAAGCTAGTTTCTTATCCATCGGATCAGGGAATTGTCCACTCCGTATGAATGTAATTTTGATAAAAGGGCTGGATGGCAAACTCTGTCGAAGGCCTTCGAGATATCCAGTGCAACAACCTTGCTTTCTCCGAAGTAGTGGATGGAATGGCTCCACTTTTCGGTAAGGTACGCCATTAAATCTCCTGTCGGCCGGTTGCTGCGAAAGCCATATTGGCGGTCACTGAGGTGGTCATTTGATTCCAGATATTTCGAAAGATGACGGGTAATCTGTGATTCCATTATCTTCGAGAGAATACAAGTTAGTGCTATGGGTCGATAAGAAGAGAGGGATGATTTGTCGTCCTTTTTGGGAATCGGCTGAATGTTCGCTGACTTCCATCTATTTGGGAAACGGCCAGTAGAATAAGAGAAATGGAAGGGTTTCCGCAGTGGTTTAGAGAGGGAAGAGGAACAGAGAATTGGGGAAATGCGATCAGGATTAACCCCTTGAGTGCCCGCGCAACAGTACGCGTTCGGAAGCGAATATGTCTCATGATGTGATGCTGATGCTCAAGTTGAGCCAGAATTGATGTGGTATGCCATATTGTTGGATTACTTTTGTACAACAATTACTTGATGTGTCTTTGTAGACTATGTTTCACAAAACTTAACCCGGATTAGACTTGATTGATATGAAAACGAAAGACACGAGATTTCCTTCTTGAGGTTTTAACAGTCGACGTGTGCGGGTCGTTTTAGCAGAAAATAAAAATATAAAATATGCAATTAGTTTTGCTGGTAAAACGTGTGTCGTGTGCGAGTGCGGCAGTTTACAAAGAGAATAATTTAAACATATAAAATATGCAAATTAGTTTTGCAATTTAAAATAGTAAAGATAATAATTTAAAATAATGAAATAGTGTAAAATAGGAAAAGTTCAATTCAAAATATTCAGTTTAAAATAGAAAAATAAAGAAAAAGAAGAATTTAAAATTATACAACAGACTTTCATTTGACTAAACACCGACGACACTACATCCACCTGCAGCAGTAGTCCAAACTGCCCACGTCTCAACAATCAAGTCTGATCCGGGGTAAGTTTTGTGAAACATAGTCTACAAAGACACATCAATTAATTGTTGTACAAAAGTAATCCAACAATTTCGTTGAGTTGGCTCCAAAATGTGCAGCAAGTAGATTCGTTTTCTCTATTGCTCTGGTGGCTGATCTATCATCGACTATTAGCGAAGGAATGGATGAGGAGACCGAGTTTTGGATGTTCTTCACAAATGCCCAGAAGTTTCTACTACCCGTGGGAGAGTGTAGTACTTTTTGTCGCACCCTTTGGTCATACAAAAACTTTGCGCGTTGAATATGCGCATTGCAGTCATTTCTAGCTCTCTTAAATCTTTTCCGGTTTTCCTAAGTATTGTTTGATCTATACAACCGGAAGCTCAACTCTTTAGCCTTAATGACTTTTCTGCACCCGGAATCGAACCACATATTTCTCCTGGGTTTGATATGTGGGGGGTAGAAGCCGGTGTTTCGTGGTGTGCGTCGGTAAAAGTTTAGCATACCCAGGACACGGCGTAGTTCACGAACCTTGAAGGGACGGGGGAATTGGGTTAGTGCTTGTACTCTGTCTGGAAGCGGGCGGATACCCTTCGCGGAGATCACTTTGTTCACCCATGCCGCGAGCTCATGGGTAGACAAACCTTATAAAAGAAATTCGAACAAAGGGCATTATGTGCATGCAGCTGAATAAATAGTTGCATGCCATTAGGAAAACTTGGTGCCTAAAGCAAATTAAATGCTTACACAATGGCGATTGTGTATAGCATCTATGCCGGCGAAAAGGGTCGAATTCTTGTGTGAATATTTACATTACTAGAGAATTCGGTTCTTGGCGGCTAGACGCGAGTTGCGATATGGACAAAAGGCCACAGTGAATGAAGATAAGCCAGGAAAATTTGCTGCGGACGTGTGTGGCAGAATACGTTGGCAGACAGGGGCGCCGATAATGTTTCCATGATTTATTGCGGTTACTTGGTGCGTTAACCGAATTGTTTTTTTCCAGGAAAATGATGAGATGCATTGATGCATGCGACAATGCCCTTGGGGGAGAAATGCCTGCAAGTGCTAATGCAATTGCATTAGCGAAAAACAGTGGGGTTTTTGAAGCTTTAGGACAGGCAGTTTTTGGGGTAATTGGAAAGGTAAGCAGTGGCGTTAGTGGGACCGTCACAGATACTCTTTACTCTGTGTGGAATAAAGGTTCGCATGCCAAAGAGAATCGTGTCCGTCAATGTGTCCGCTATAGAGTCAACATCACTACTGAGGAAAAATAACGACCAAGTTAACCTCCCAAAAAAATCGTTCAGACTTTCCCAGTTGGCTTTCTTATGGGACCATACTGTTCTTTTGGGAGTTTTCTCCTAAGCGTTGCTGTTGGTTAGAGGAAATTTAGCTGACACGACATAGTGGTATGAAGTGCCCAAAGGGGAAGAAATTTCAATTGTGTATTTGTTTGGGTGCGAGGTGAGAAACAGGTCCAGTGTGTTGGCGGAATGACCATATATATATCTGGTACCCGTGTTGGCTCATTGACAAGTTGAGTTAAACTATTTGAATCAGCAAAAAGCTGGACATATTGACCTTCAGGTGTTGTGTGTCCGTTGTGATGAAGGCGCTGAGAGTTATGCACATTAAAATCACCCGCAATAACGATTTCACAGTGCGGATATAGAGTCAAGATCTTATCGATGGAATCAGATATTGGATCAAATTGGTTAAAGGATGTGTTTCTATACAAGTTTGGACTTCTATAAAGAAAGCAGTAATGTATGATATGATTACGAACGTGAGGTTTTAGCCAAGAGAAATTAAATTCTGGATTGGAACAGAGCCCATATTGTGGCAGCAGCTGATAAGTAATATCATTTCGTATCTATCGGGTTTGCCAATAGGGACTTGACAACTTTGAATTTAATTTGTGAACGCACCCTTTCACTAATCATCGAACTGTCACTGTCAATTTATTGAGTTAACTCAACAATATCATCATGGTTAGGTACACGAACGAACAACGCCTGCAAATTATAAAAATTTACTACCGAAAAAAAGTTGTCAAGTCCCTATTGGAAAACCCGATATGCGGCTATACCATGATGTGGAAAGAACAGTGGCACTAAGTTATATCCAGGTAGATTAAAATCGGAAATATCTGTATTAGTAATTATCTGGGTTTAGCTAAGTCCAAGGATAGTTGGTTTCTCGTTACCGACGGGGGTAGACACAGAGGGGAAATTGCATCTTAGGCCGCGAATGTTACACAGATCGACGTGAAATTCCCGTTTCATTGAAATGGCCTGACACAGAAAACCAATAGCGCCTCAGAAAAGGATGCTATTTATATCGCGACATAGCCATAGCTTCTATTTTATCGCGACATAGCCCCATACATACTTAGTGATACTGCTTATTATCTTCTGATACATACTCTGTTTCAACCTTGATTTTAACTTCTCGTGGCTAAAACTTCACGTTTGTAAGCAAATCTGGCAGTTTATGTAGGAGCTCGAATTTAAAAACGCGTATTTAAAAGAATTCGATTTTTTACTATTACTTCACTGACAGGATCTTTATCTTGTACTCCTACAATCTAATCGTTATTAGTGTTGATTTCAATGTGCATAACCTTTAATGACTTCACTGCTCGGGTGAGAACACATCCGAAGGACACTATTTTCAGGTCTTTTCTGATTTAAATAAAAGAGTAGATGAGAAAACAAAGACGATAACTGCGCTAATATTCGTTCTTATCTCTTTCCTTGGTACATAAACACTTGATCTCGTCGTCCTTAGGATTGGCAGACCACTGTTTCAATTAATTTTTTTTTATATTAACACACTTTATAGAAAAATGGATCCCCATCTTCTGTGTGGCATTGGATAGTTGGAAGTGTTTGATCGAGTTTGGCACCAAGGCCTGTTATCGAGATTGCTTTTTATGGAGTTGAGGACACACTGGTTTAATAAATAAGAAGCCACGTTTCTGGGTGCTCAATCCTGGAGCTGGAGTATAGAAAAAGCCAATTAATACACAAAAAGAGCTATCCATCATCTCCCTTTTCCCATCTATCATTATTACTGACTTGGATGATTCACAGATTGACCTTCAATTTTCAAAATATCTGGAAACGAACGTCCTCTTTAGGTATGTATCATTCTATTGTAAACGATTAAAAACAACATCGATACCTCATTTCCTTAGTCTCTATCTCTTCCTTCGGCCGCACTACGTTCTTACATTTAAGGGTCTTTTTTGACGTTCGCAACTTTCTCTAAATATCGATGTTGTTTTAGCGAGTAATTGGAATCCGTCTACTATGGGACTGATTCAGGAAGTTAGTTCTGTTATTGGAAAATAGAACAAAATCATCTATTATTCGGAGTGACAGCAAATTGATGACGTTTCAATTTTCTAAATGGTTTCCATCAGACTTACAGAACTGTCTCGTAACGTAACCAAGCCTTGTCAGTAAGCGATCATTATTTCTGTCTTACTATTTGGCGAAATGAACCTCGCGTTGGGTTTCCTATAATAGTGTACGAGATTTAAAAAATAATTCGTTTGCATTTTCTGAATTCGAAAGGTCAAATTAGTCATTAAATTAATAACCAATAATATATTATTAGTGTTCACTTATCATGTAATTATATATATTGTATAGTACGCAGCCCGATAAAATAAGTGCTTATATCACGCAATTCCCTGCGTAAATACACAAAAAAGAAGTAAAATCAACAAGTTGCACAACAAGCATCGTCAGGGTGCTTCGAAAAGTATTTATATACACCGATACACAGATGGCATATGAACAGCAAACTAAAAATAGTTCACCATCGGAGGGCGTCTGATAGCAAAATCCAATGCTCACGATAAATAAATACATAATTCATGCACACAATAGACCGGCAAAATGTATCTTGTTAACAATAATTATTTCTTTATGTACGAAAACTTCCTGTGATGTAATTGTTATTGTCATAAATATCTTAAAGCCTTTGAAGGCGAGAGTACAGAAATGATAAATGCACAATTCATATGCATTTCTCTTTTGAATGTAACGAGATATTTGTACTGAGGGCTTGTACTCCTATTGTGGTTATTACCCTGCCGGTCGATTGTGATCCACATGGAAACATGGGCGAGGCAGTGACATCATTGATATTTAGGCCAAGTACAATGTACTTAATTTCGTTTTATGAAGGTAGGCTATCTTCATATGCGCACCTGTATCAGAATGGAGCAGCTAAATGAACCCAACTCATAATACTGAGATCAATGAATTTAGAATTACGTAGTGATACTTTTGGAAAATGGCCGAAAAAAGTGGTTGCCCGAATGAGAGCTTAGAATATAAATGCAATGAGAAAAAAATAATTCTCTCGAAGGGAAAAATATAATATGTTTGGCTAATAAAAACGTGCTAACAGAGGGCTTAGAATATAAAACAGTTTATTTTACTCTAGTCTAGTCTAGCTATCTAGTGCAGGAAAAAACGTAATGAGAAAAAAAAATTCTCTCAAAGTCCAAAATATAATGTGTTTGGTTAATAAAAACGTACTAACAGATTTTAAGTTTTTCAGATTTGACAACTTTTTAATACACTCACAGGTAACATGTGCGATGAATAAATAAATACCTTTAGATTACATGCAGGGACCATCTCTATCTTATATTCGAACGTGGCATTGGGACAAAGTAGAGCGTAAAAAAACCGTCGCCAGAAGGAAAAACAGCTATATCAAGGCCAGTAAGGTTAATGTTAAACTGCTTGAAGGTAGAATAAATTGTATTGGAATAAAAAATATATACTAGATCGATGAAAAATCAACGAGCATTTTTCGGTTTGTTTGATTTTAAAGTGTGATAACATTGAAACATCTAGATGCATCTGGCAACGTTTTTTTTTGTTTGTTAAGTATTAACCCTTAACGGACCAATGCCGCCGTATAAGCGGCATTGCACTTTTACTTACTGCGTCCAATGCCGCGTTTATGGCGGCAAAGACCATTTTATTATTTTTATTATCACTGTTATTGTTGTTATATTTACTATTAAGGGGGGAACCTCATGTAAAATGAAATTTTTTAGCCATTTTTTGTTTTTGCCTAAATTGATAGGAAATTTCCTTAAAAATACGAGAAAAAAACTTAGAAAGTGATCCGAGACCTCCTTGTATTTTATTTTCAAAAGAAAGTAAACAGTCTAATTGGGCTTGATGCCACCAAAGAGGCTCGTACTTTTCGACAACAGGAAAAAAACGACTCAATTAGAACAATTTGAAGAAGAGGACGGTCTACTCTATGGCCCTAGAATCGCAGATTAGCAAAAAACTGCGGTAAGTTAGAACGAATTACGAATTTTCTATTACTCAAACTTTAAACGCGTTTTTCTCGAAACGCAAACTTTCGCACGCCGTGCAACGTAGCTCAAAAACTAATCATTCGATCTTTATGAACTTTAGTATAGAAATTCTATAGATATTTGGCCTCAGCATGACGAGCTTATTATTATTTAATACTTTGTTATTAACAATTGTTTATAAAAGAAAATCCTTTTTTTTTCAAAACATCGCTATTTTTGCAAATTTGCAAATTTTAATAAAAGGGGAACGTCATGCTGAGCGTTTTTGCATAAACTAAAGAACCCATTTTGTATTTTTTGTTTCAGATCATTTTTGTGACCTGTATGCTGCACGGCGCTTTTTCAAGACGCTGTTTTCAAGCCGCCATTGCACCGTTTTATTGTTAACGATTAGTCTTAAAAAAATATTTTCTTTAAATATTATAACGTAAATAAATTGTGCCTTAAATTGCAAACTAATCTATGCATTACATTTTTTAAAAAAAATTCCTGAAAAACAGGCTATTTACATGAGGTTCCCCCACGTGCTCGGGGTAGGCTTTCTAGTCAGCCAAAAACTGAAGCCTACCATCATCGGCTTTAATGCAATAAACGAAAGGCTATGCACTCGTCGCGTTCGAGGCAAGTTTAAGAACATAAGCCTCAAAAACGTTCGCGGACCTACAGAGGAGTCCCCTGACGACGAAAAAGAAGAATACTACGAGAACGTCGAACGGGCCATCAATACCTGCCCAAGATACGATATGAAAATCGTTCTTGGTGATTTGAATGCCAAAATAGGTCGGGAGCATTCAGGCATTACACAGGTTCCCATAGTTTGCATGAGAACACTAATGACAATGGATTACGAGTCATCGAACTGGCAACATCGAAAAACTTGGTAGTTGCAAGTACCAGGTTTCCGCGTAAAGATATCCACATAGCCACCTGGGTATCACCTGATGGAGCCACTCGCAACCAAATTGACCACGTGTTGATAGATCGCCGCCACTCCTCGAGCCTGATGACGGTACGAACGTACCGATGTGCTGTGGGGAAAGAAGTATTGTGCCAGGCATGGGCACTCGGTTCACTTCCTTCCACCAGCATCACAAAGGCAAAGTTCCAACGTGCACCAAAGAAAAGCACAAACAGGAGAAATAAAACTGTTCGCCAAGGCAACGCGGAAAAATTAAACACAGGATTTCATTTGTTTAGTTTTATTTCTATATTAAAAAAAACACTATTATTGGAATAACTTGTTTGAATTCGTGGATTATTGTTTCCGTTTCATTTTCTTATTGGGTACTAACATTTTACGGTAGCACTGCTTGAAAGTTACAATGTGAAGTCAATAAAAACACAATCTTCAAAGACTGCAGCAAACTCGAACACTCCCGACTCCGATTATATTATGTTCGCTTGTCTGCAGCGCTACAGCGCGGCATGACCGTGGCGGTCAGCAGATGGTAAAGGACTCAGCGATAATCATCTCGTGCAGAGATGATTCGCTTATGGGGTGAGTTTCTGGTGTCGTGGTAGATATCCTCTCCGCTAAGGATATGTTTTACCTACCACAAGAGGGACGTAAAGCCTCTCTTTGTGGAACAGAGAACCAGATCTCGTAATGCAGATCATGGTGATAAGTGTGTGATCGTACCCATCACCGTGTTTATCCTTGCATTTAGCAAAGGATAAACGAAAGCTGAAACGAGAAAAAAAAGAACAAAGGAAGAAGCGATCAAATGCTTTGTTCGGTAATGAGGGTCATGTTTACGCTGTGTATCGTCGCTATAATAGACGTTGGGAAGAAAAAAGGTGCTAATGGGATTGGTGGCAGAAACGAATCCCTTGCCTGCATTTGTATATGCAGGGAAATTAGTTTGTGGCGACGTACGAAATTGATGATTGTTTGTCTATTGATGGTGAATCGCCGGTCGGATTGTTGCAGCTGTAAAAACAAGCCACCCGACGTTGCATTTCAATTGATAACAATGGGTGCCGAATGTTTTGTATTTATGGTGCATATGCACATTAAGGAGCTATTTTTAGGAATTTTATCTAACGCGTTGTATGCATTAAATGTCCTTGTAAAAGGAGATGTTTCAGGTATGCTGGGTGGAGATTGCGATGCAGGTGTGAGAAATTGAAATTTGCTTCGGAACCGAAGGTACCCAATAGGTTTTGGGATTCCTGAAAAGGTAGAAAAGAAATCTTACAGGAAATTATATGCGAAGAAATGCATGAAGGTAAGTTTTCTTTTACAGGGACTTTTTAGATTATACCTTAGATAATCCTAGATGCGCAAAGCATTTAAGCTGCTAATGCCATTGCATTAGCGAAAACTTCTGCCGATTGGGATGAGGTTATGTGGGTTTTTCAGGTAAGTGGGCCGTGGGGTTTGGCGGAACCGCCACAGTGCCAACGTCGACTCGGATCACTATCTTGTTGGTACAGTTTTCCGAGCGCAGATTGCCTTACGGAGACGTTGTGCATCCGCGAATCAGGTTCGAATCAACACGGCTGCATTACGCAATGACAACACCAGCAACATCTTTGGTCATGCGTTAAGCTCGCCCTCGAAGAGCTTGACGGACGGAAAATAAGTCCTGGGGCCAGAATGGCGGGCGTAGAAGAGAAATGGAAACGCCTTAAGAATACTGTCATTAGTACTGCCAACTCCATCTTAGGCAGTAGTCGTAGAGATCGGAGCTAATGGTTTGATGATGAGTGCAAACTAGCAACTGAACGTAAGAATGCTGCATACCGGGCAATGCATCAGTCTCATAGGACCCGGGTGCGCTAGGAGAAACACAAAGAGCTCAGAAGATTTGAAAAAAGATTTCACAGACGAAAGAAAAGTGCGTGGTAAAAAAAACTTGTCTGTGAAATAGAGAAAAGTAGAGAGCGCACCAGGCGTGGAAGTTTTACCAAATAATCCGCAGTATGACGCGGTACATACCACGCTGCACTTACTGTAAGGATAAAGAGGGTAATTTGATCACCGATCCTGAAGGCATTCTGGAGCGATGGGAAGTGCACTTCAATGAATAGCTAAATGGTCAGCGCACAGAAGAAATGGAGGCTCCACCAATGCAAGATCAAGACCAAATGCTGCCGCCACTAAGCATTGAGGAAACATTAAAAGCCATTAGACAGCTCAAATCAAATAAAGCCGAGTAAAGAAATGAAACGCCGCCACGTTTGTCCCCAGCCGGGAGTAAGGAAAAACACTAACACGATCAACCAAGTAAGAATAAGGAAAACACCCTCAGGAACAGCAGCACGGCAAAATAAAACACTGGTTTATTGGTGAATTACTGAATGTTTTTTATTGTAATACATTTGCGGACGTTTTTTAACAGGCACCAGCAACGACGATGGTGACCAATGTAAATAGTGCACCGATCTACAGCAATTTAAAGTTCATTGTTTTACAATAAAGTTACTTTTCTCACTTATAAATTCTTTTCCTATTACAAACAAATTGCGGCACAGACTCGACAAACAATTGGAAACCGACAAGTTCGAAATACCTCTCACGACTCCGGGTATTATCGCGTCTCCGCAGCCGACGGAGAGCGGAAGCGGCAACGACCATGGCGGCCGGCGGATGGAAATGGACTCAACGATATTTCATCGTTTGGGGTGAGTTTTTGGTGGTGTGGTGAAAAGGAAATGAAATTTCTTTTGACCAGTGACCAATGGAAGGCGATCTCTGGGACGCGGTGGCGTATGTGTGCGTTTGTACACATCACCGTGTTTATCGATGCGTTTAGCCAAGGAATAACTAAACCTGAAACGAGTAAAACAAGAAAAAACGGAGAAGCGACCTAAGGCATCGAAGAGATGTGTTAAAAGCAAATATGGGACGAGGGCATCATAAGTCTTATATGAGTGGTGCCTTTGTGTAAATATACGAATAGCCATTCGAAAGAAGTGCAAATGTATTACAATACTTTATACAATGAGAATTGTATATCGTATCTTAGGTCGGTGGCCAAAACGAATCCCTTGCTTACATTTGTATATGCTGGGTAATTAGTTGCGGCAGGGAAAGAAATTGAAGATTGTTTGTTAGTGGGAAAACAAATGATGAGTTGAATCCTATGCATGTTTACATGCGTAGAAATATGGTTTATGGCATCTGTAAAAACAAGCTGTCCGACATAGGATTTTAACACAGACAAAGGTTGCCGACTGGTTTGGGATTCATGATGCCATATGCACTTTAAAGAATTGTTTTTAGGAAGTTCAGATAATGCGTTGTATGCATCGAATGTCCTTGGAGAAGGAAATGTTTTCAGGTGCCAATGCAAATGCATTGGCGGGAAACAATGGGAGTTGTGGAATTCCTAAAAAGGTAATGAAGAATTCTTACAGAGAATTGTATGGGAAGAGATGCATGGCGGTAAGTTTTCTTTTACAGAAGCTTTGAAATAAATAAATTCGGTAAGCTTGATGCGTGCAGCATTTACATGTGCTAATGCAATTGCATTAGCGAAGTTAAGAGATTGAATGTGGGGTTTTTTAGGTAAGTGTACCGCGGGGTTTGGCGGAACCGCCACAATTTCATCTCCTATACGCGGCAGTCGTCTAATGTATTGAGGCCTTTTTGCTAACTTTTGCTGCGTTTTTAACCAACATAGCATGTGTTCTAATCGCATTCTTTTCGCTATCGTCACAAAACGTTATAGATTTATGTTGTTATTTTTGACTGAATGTAAAATGGGAAGGAGGATGTGTCCTAATCATGTCTCTATACCGGTCCCCGTTGACAGTAGCGATTTCATCGGCATCATTTGTGAAAAAAACATGGTCCCATGTTTACTTTGGCCCGTAGTGCACACCAAATTGTAACTTTTTGTGGATGTAATGGACAATGGTTCGTGGACTATTAGCACTCCAAATACGATAATTCTGCTTGTTAATTTCCTTATACAAATAAAAACGAGCTCCGTCCCTGAAGACCCTAAAATAGCGCATGATGAGTATCACAAATTAAACCCTTATGTTCCAAGAAAATTCGTATAATTTGTTGCTTGGTAAGTCTATTCATTATAAAATGGCAACCAAACTAACCAAACGTAAACTTGTCGGGTGTCAAATCGCTTGTCTCTGAAAAGAGGGTCGCTAGCTTAAAAATCTATACCTCAAAATAAAACACCACATATATAGTATTAGTCAGTTATAGAGATCCGTCAAGCTTCTTTAGTGGATTGTTGATATATTTTTGAAAGTTAGCGACATTCAGCCAGATTCTAATCAGATCGAATTCGACTGCCTCATATTCTTGAGAAAAATTCGGTTTAGCTTGACGGCTTTCATTTTGTTGTTATGAACGAATGAAGGAACATTTTATTTAAGTTGAGATTAGCCAACATATTGCATTTTAAAATCCGGATTTGCAATAACACAACCACATTAATCGGCTCTCTCGTATTATTATGTTCTTTTTTTCAGTTTTTTAACAGCGTAGACATGGCGCGAGTATTTACTGATAAGAAGCGATGGTATGATGGTTCCAAGGCCGCTAACACATCATCTGCGGATTTTTTGGATGTGGGATGTTGGGAAGAAAATCAGAAATTATAGAACTTTAATCTGCAACGTTAAGTAGTAGTAGTAGTAGTCTTACACATAAGCAAATAAATTTCTAATCACATCAACAAGACTTTCTGCATACCTTCTTCCAGTTTTTGTCTGTTAGAAGCCACGAATGATTTGAATATTCCAATGAGCAATAAGATTTTTTCTGAACAATCTAAAGGTGCATGAAACTTGTTAGACCTTGAGCGATCAAATAGATTGGAAGTTCTGTGATAAAAACTGTAGTATATTTATTTCGTCTTTAGACTAGACTATTTAAATTCAACATTGGAATGTGAATGGTACACATATATTGTATTTAATTTGGAAGTTTTCTTCAATTGGCATGTATTAGATGTAAAATAAAGGCACGATGCTATCCCCAAAAAGTCCATATCCTTGCATTTCAACCAGCACCAATGTGGTTGGTTTATGGTTTCGTTATTTTAAATTTAGATTTTGGTTGATACAGTCGTAGACTTCTCGTAATGAATCGCCCACTGCTTTTGTTTACATTGATTTACCATATAGTACATTTATTACGTATTCTCCTGTTATTTTATAGAGTGGATGATGCCGATAAGATCGCACTTGGGGTTGGGTATGTGTCTACTTTTCCATTCACACTATCCTCGCTTGCTTTTATTACTCATAGACGGTGAGAATAATGTTGCGTCTGGGGTTGGATATTTATCATATGGTATAATCAGAAAGCAATGATAATTTTTGAATGTCGCGTTATTTGTAAATCTGATTTTCAAATAAACGATAAGGATTTTATTGGTACACATGCCCCGGACATATGTTGACATTTGTAGCAATTTTTAATGTTAAGTTTATTTTTGAGAATCGAAACGGTTATATGTGTTTTAGTGTGCTCGGCGATTTTGTACTCTCTTTGATGCCTCACTGCTTATTCGGGCTTTTTGATAAAAAAACCAAACCGTTGTACGAGCTTTTGGCGGATTCTCGAACTGTCGATTGGGAATGTACTCCGCCGAACACTGTTCCAAATGAAAAGCGAATCTGGAGCAGACACTGTAACCAATAAAACACCGGGGCGAATTTGCCACGAATGACTCTCTGTACAAATGTTTTGTTTTTAATTTTTACTTTATTTGTATTCACGTATGTATATGTTAGAGTAAATATTCGCGGAAGTTTCCACTAATCAAAAGTTTATTCATTTGTGCAGTTTACACTATTTAAAGAGTTATTGATTTGTTCTTCCCCACATTTAATTTTTGGCACGTATGTCTAATTTAATTTTTTATAATACTATTGGTTTCTGGTTTTGCGACACTTTGCTAAACCTCAAGTTCTTCGCCACTGGATGTTATCTTAAGCGACACTCATCAAATTCGCGACGGCACTCTCACAGCCTAAGCCTCCCGGACACTCCATATTTGCACCACCGTACGTAAATTATCACCTCCCCGATTAGATTCTCAATGTCGACCGTTCTAAAGTGTCTCCTCTACAGTGTTCACCTTCTCCCTTCCAAATTCTAATCCTCATATCTTTATCTTCTTTCGAAGATCCAGACGCATCGCCACTTATCGCTTGATCCTGTGGGGGTTCTTTAAAGCATTCCCTAAGAACCAGCCACTTCCTTGAATCAATCTGCTTTCCCCTCACTTCACAAGCCACTATACTTACCTGCAATCGAGCAGCGTAAGCTATCTTTCATTAGCTTTCACCTGAAAGTAAAACCTCACCAAAGGCATGCATATCAATTAAATTATTTCGTCATAATACATGAACCATATGCCAACCCGATCGGCTCAGCTCGTCTGCCAGCATGATTGGTGAACACACGCCAATCTTTCAGCGTGTTCTTGTTCCTACAATCCGTTGGTTCACAAGAAAAACATGCCGGGCAACTTGCTTGCTTGCACATCTGCAAGCTAAATTTTCAACGATGATCGCCTAAACCGATAGCCGATCATCGACTTGGACACAATCATAATTGATTGTTTAAACAATCCAATCAACGGCCGTGTCCCACGATCGTTTTTCCTCAAACCAAACACACAGTAGCCTCACTGTGTTTATTTTACCAACCATGCGTTAGTCCATGGCCACCCTGGGTAAATCGTATGCTTGCACATCTGCAGGGCAAATTCCTCATGATCGATCAACCAAGCGACGAACGATCATCGAGTTTCACACGACTCATGATTGTTATTTAAATAATATATAAAAATAAATAAATAAATAAAATAAAATAATTAATAGCCGTGCCCTATGATGCTTTCCCAAACCAAACATACAGCCATCCAGCCTGGTCCCTTGCCATCGTTGGCGAAGTTTCTGTTGACTTAATGTCAACAAAAATATCAATCCTCCATCGTTCACCAGAACAATACCGCCAGCCCCCGTTCGCGATCATCTATTTGATCAGCCGGATATGTGAACTTTCTTTTGCGCACCCTTCGCCTACTCTTTGTCTTGGTTTCCAACGAATGGATTTTTATCCAGACCTGTACGGTCACCACAGGGGTGTTCTTTCATAAAAACCACAATCGATCGTTCATTGGTCATCACTAAAGAAACGATCCGATTCGGCTCCTCCCATTAAGATGGAAATTCACCACCACTGCAGGTAGGGGATGTTGAGTGCAACAGCCACTCGGGGAGTCTAATTTGAACGTCTAAGAGTGCGCACGCGTCGAGAGTAAAAATTCTACCCACGGTCCAATTTCTCCGCGATTAACCAATCATGCTGGCAGACGAGCTGAGCCGATCGGGTTGGCATATGGTTCATGTATTATGACGAAATAATTTAATTGATATGCATGCCCTTGGTGAGGTTTTACTTTCAGGTGAAAGCTTATGAAAGATAGCTTACGCTGCTCGATTGCACGTAAGTATAGTGGCTTGTGGAGTGATGGGAAGGCAGATTGATTCAAGGAAGTGGGTGGTTCTTAGGGAATGCTTTAAAGAACCCCCGCAATCCTTTCTTGGGGTTTTTTGTTTGTGTTGTCCATCTGGCTTATAAAAACAAGAGTTTGCGTGCACTTCAGATGGGTAACATAAGATCGGTGGAAATTGGGTGTTAGTTTTTAAATTGGTGCATTTTCAAGTCATACAACATCTGGCATGTGAAAATATGCATTAGGATGTTTGATTGCAAGAATTGTGTGTCGGCGGATTGAATAGATATGCCTTTGTTTGGGCAGGTGCACTTTTTGGGTTTTGGATCTTGTAGGAAATTTAGAGGTGTTAATTCCTTATAGCATACATTTGATTTTATGGAATTGAATTGAATTGGATGAAATTGAGTAAATGAACTTGAATTGAATAAATGAATTGAATTTAATGTTAGAGAATTTGAACGTTTAGTTCGATTGGGTTTGACATTGAATTCAATGTTGTGTTGGGGATATGAATGTTACCTTTTGTTGCAGGTGGAAAGAAGGACTTTTAAGGACACGTGTCTGTATATCCAGATTACACGTATCTGTGGGCACGTGTAATCTGGATATAGGTGAGTATGTTCCTTGGTGGAACAACGATATCTCAAACTATAGTGGATTGTGTGGTTCGTAGAACCGCCACAAGTTCCCTCCGTGACTTTTTCCTAATTACGAGAAGATTTTACCATCACTGATTAGATCAAAAAAGAGTCGCTGAATGATACTGAATGGTGAGTTGCAGAAGAGCTCCAAATACCGGTAAAAACTGTGGAAAAATTGTACCATATCTAAAACAAATTACTTTAAAAAGTGCGGCATTAATTGATTTATAAAAAGATTGATTAATAAAATAAAGAATTTTTTAAAGAAATAGCTAAAATCCTCTTTTTGTCTTATCCTATCACGAATTCGGCTTTTTTGTTTTTAATTTTTCTTCTTCCAAGAAAGGCGAACCTAGGCTAGTCAGCGCCCTGAGATGCTGTTGTTTTCTAGACAGGGCCCATCAGCTAAGCTCCGAAAGATGCTCAAGGATTTCTCCCAACCATTTCACGAAGCCTATAGCTTAATGGGGTGGTATTTCATCGGCAGCTGGGCTTTGGGACCCCATCTATCACTCGGTAATTGTGCCGAACTGCATAAGAGCAAGAGTCGTCAGATGAACCTAGGTTTGCACGATCAAACGGAAGACACAACCTCCTTCCCAACTCAACCATTGAGGCGGCGTTAACCTTCCTATTCTATCGATCTCCGTTTCTTTTTAATATAAATGAATATTTTTTCAAGAGAAGCGACCTTAAAGCGTTGACATGGAGCCCCGAGAAGCAAAAATTGTTCTTCTGTTTTGCAATTCTGGAAATGTTTGTGCCGTAAAGAAATGCTAGATCATTTCCGTACACAAAACAAGGTGAGAAATAAAATGAATGTTGTATCAGAAATGCTAGTCATAATTAAAATGAGGACATATTTCAGATATATTGTCATGCCTGGAGCTGACTCTAAGCAGCAGACGTAGAAATCGGAACGACGGAATCGACGGCCGCAAGTTTAACACAAGAATGCTGCCTACTGGGTGGGCTATGTAGAGGCTTTGAAGAATACGGACACATGTGAAGCAATATAAAGAACTTTACAAATCAAATAATGAGCTCCTATACAAAAGAGTCCTAAAAAATCGTTGACCATGAGTTAAAACACTATAAACATCAACCTCGAACTGGTCTTGGCCGTATTTAGCAAGTCTTGAGGCTTGTTAAATTTTCCATGATAATTTGTTTTTCCGGGCAAGGTCATTAGTCTTGCGCCAGAGGCTCCCCGACGAGGAATCGAACGCCGTTCTCCCGCGTGACAGGCGGGGATACTAACCACTATACTATCGAGGAGCCCTACATATAACTATAAACAGCACAACCATAACACACATGGCAGAGAGTATAGCATGATATTGTGTGTACACACTACAAGAAAAGAGAAAACTATCAGATCATCTAACTGAATTCAATCTTGAGTGAGATGAGCATTGTCTCCACCAAGAATAGGCACAGATCCTACACCGCTATCATCAAATGAGGAATGAGATACTATTGTAGGTACATAGAATATAGAAGGACCGAGAAAGAAAAAAATATAGAAGGAAGTAGATGTTTAAGGCTTGCTCCTAATCATTTCGCGGATTCTAAAGTTTAATGGGAATTTTTTCACTGGATGACTGGACATTGAACCCCAACCTTTCACTCGGTAGTTATACCGAACTGCCACAATGGCAGGAGTTATTTTGTGAACCTACGTATGCTTGTGGCGTTTCTAACAGATACACACACAATATATAAGCAAATAGTGAAGAACACCGAAAGGAAATCGGATAGAGAAAAAGCATCAACTGTAAGCCAAGCAATAACATATCAATTCAACACCAGTTGAGTGTACTAGAGTTTAGAAATCGAATTCGAACACGCGGCAATAGCCTGATGCTTCAATGCTTCGCTTCTCACCCGTTTCTCCCTGTGTTCAATCCAGCATCTTCACGATCCTTGCTTAACGCTATATGCTCAATTAAGCGCATAATACAACTCGCTTACCAACTTAGTCATTGCCGCAGAAAAAATAGTGCAAATATGAGAACATGAAGCAATACCACACCACTGGAAAGGACAGATGTCCCGTGCCACGATAGTAGCGTTGTAATATAAAGTATAGAACTTTCCATCATCATCACCATCATCGGCACTACAACCAGGATCCGATCTTGGCCTTATTTAGCAAGCTCTCCACCGGTATGTATCCGGTCCTTATCCGAGACTTGTTAAATTGTCCATAATAATTTGTTTTACCGGGCAAGGTTATTAGGCCTGCGCCAATAGAACATTCCAATACTCCGCAAATATAATAGAAATGATTCAGGAAAGCGGGTTGAAAGTGCATGGCGGAATCAGGAGGCGTAAGAGAGGAGACGAAGTTTAAGCGTGGGAGAGGTGAGACTGAATTCAAAGAAGGTGGGATAACAGTTTGTCTACCGCAGCATTCGTGAAACGGGTTCATTAGAGCCATAAAAAGTGTGATGGGTGGGCAAATAGAGGAAGCGAGGGTTTCGCCACTTTCGGGGGTTGGTATAACATCTAATTAGCAGATCGTCTTGAGGAGTTTAGTGTCCTCCGTCTGTAGAGAGATGGAGGGGTGCTTGATACTGGAGTCTATATCATTAATCATCATCATTCGGCACTACAACTGGAAACCGGTCTTGACCTTATTTAGCAAGTCCTGTGGCTTGTTAAATTTTCCATAGTGATTTCTTTTTTCCGGGCAAGGTCATTAGTCTTGCGCCAGAGGCTCCCCGACGGAGGATCGAACCCCGGTCTCCCGCGTGACAGGCGGGTATACTAACTACTATACTATCGAGGAGTCCTATATCGCTAATAGCAAGCAGTTCACCAAGCCCCGCTCATTCAATTCCAGCAGTAAGAAGTCGTTTATCATAGCCCTGTAGCATTCGCCAGTATCAGTGACCGTATTGCCGATGGCGTCCTAAAAAAATACGACCCAATCACTCCTCCCACCTGACCGCCACAGCACACAGTGGCTGTGGATGTAATGGCTTTTAGTGCAACACGCGCGGATTTTCAGTGCCCCAGAAATGATTTTCTTATTGATGTAACCGCTTACGTGGAAATGCGCCTCGTCGCTCATGATGATTTTCGACACAAAATCGTCCTCTTCGGTGTTGAGATTAAGAATGGCTTGACAATAATTCACACGCGACTGACAGTCAGCAGACATTTGTACGGGGACATGTGTAAGTCTATAGCGTTTGGGATATGATAGTGAAGAACGTGTGATTCGAACTGACGCTATGACATTTAGAATCACCAAAAATTGAACCAATGCGTAACACATCAGGCTACTGGCGTGTGTACGAATTCGATTTCTAAACTCAAGTACATTCGACTGATGTGGACTTTGTTATGTTATCGCTATGGTATACGGCTCTGGTGTATTTTCTTATTCGATTTTCGTTCGGTTTGCTTCCCTATTTGCTTGTGTATTGTGTGTGCATCTTTTAGAATCGTCACAAGTCTTTCATTAAAATTCGGTAAATGGTCCGTCTGGTGATGCCCAATTGTGTGGTTCGTCGTCTGGTTGATGTTTCTTCGTTCTCAGCTACATCGGCAGCCCCAGCCGCGATATTCTCGGCCGAACGAACAATCCGGTGGCGGCCACACCCTGCATGGTCTCCTATGGTTCTAGTCTGTTCGAGCTGAGTAGCTTAGGGCCGGAATGTTTGCTCAGTTGGCGCGACACGATTAGGAAATCGACACCGAAATTCACGCTGCGCTGACACCACCGACCGATTATTGGTCAAAAAACTCGACACAATTATTCCACGCTCTTGCGGAGTTAAGCGCTCCATTGCTTGTCTGTTTGTATACTGCAGCTGTCTAGTTCACAAATGTCAAATATGATTGACGTATGACGCCATTTGCAAAAATTATAACATCTTCCGATAGGGTGATTAATTTTACGCCATCTTGTAATAATTTCGGATTCCTTTGGTTTTTGTGTTCTCCTATCGCTTGATGGCTGCTTTACGGGTTTCATAGATAAAGGAGTTGACTGGATTAGCTCCACATCATCGGCCGTATTTCGGTGGATTTGTTAAGCTTACGCTTTTTTGAATACCCTGGTTCTGATTTTTTTTTGGCTCGCAACGGGCCACAATTTCACATGGTCGTTTACATTTTTTATTTATTTTACTAAGTTTTTGCACAATTGACATGATGGTTTGAACTTGTCGTATGTATTGATCGAAGTCTTGTTTACTCGCCCGTTGCATATTCTGCCATATCAGGATATTTTTCGAAATAGCGTCGGGTGAGTTTTCCGGAGACCTTTGCGGTGGTTTCTTCGTCATCTCTTTCGTTTCAATCTTCCCCATTGGTTGATTTTCTGGATTATCTTCCAATGGCGCAGTTTTACTTTCTTCTTTCGGCGGTTCGCTTTTGAGGTTAATATACATATATAGTAAAGTATAGTGGTTAGTATACCCGCCTGTCACTCAGGAGACCGGGGTTCGATTCCCCGTCGGGGAGCCTCTGGCGCAAAACTAATGACCTTGCCCGGATAAAACAAATCATTATGGAAAATTTAACAAGGCTCAGGACTTGCTAAATAAGGCCAAGACCGGTTCCCGGTTGTAGTGCCGATGATGATGATGATGATACATATAAAAGTTCAATATCTTGATCGCTGGAGGGCTTGGTTATGATATTCTGAATCGAAAAATCAATGGCCGATTCCTCTGAAACGAGACGTTTGTTTTGCAGTGTGTTTATGTTGTAGCTCAGCTTCCAGTTATGGAAGTTCCTCCAAAACTGAATTAATTTAGGCTTCAGAAGATTTTTCAATTACGACGTGGAAGAGAATTTCAGTGTTCTTATAATGCCTGTTCTTATGCGGTGTTGAATAACTTTTGAAATTAAGTTTTCTTCACAAGGCGTGATGATTATCATTTCGGTTATATGGCGCTAGATCATCGAAAATGAAGATAAGCAGAACATGGTCTGCCTCCAAAGGCCATGGCAAACGTTTGTTTGACCTTTTGTTATCGATCAATTAGTTGAATAAAAAATAAAGGTTATTAATACTCGCTGTCTTACTCAATGTTTTCATTGTATAGGTCTTAAGTGGAGACCTTTTAGAACTTGATCTATCAGCCATATCTAGTACTAATGATATGGTCGATTTCGGAGTTTTTATGCCAATTGTGAGGAAAACAATGGGTTTTCTTTTTTTTCTGTTCCACAGATCTTCATTGCCCTTATAACTAATAGTGAGCTCGAAATATATTATAAAAAAAAATACAATCGGAATTCCATTAAAAAAAGAAAGACTAAAACAGAGGAGGGGTTCTTTTACGATAGAAAAGTAGAATATAGAACGAAATTTTAGAATTTCCATAGAAGACTCATAAAACCTATTTCAAGAATAAAAAGACAAACATATAAAGCGGGCGTAATTGATTAAAGTTTATGTCGTTCCAACCAAAACTACTCGAATACGAATACCAATTAACATTCAGAAATTAGCGAACATCATGGGATGCATTTTTCATCGAAAATGAGGAAATAAGAACAATGCTGACAATAGGGAAATACGTTTTAAAGTTCGTTTTATTAATACTCCACTGTTATGACGTAAATGTCCATAACGACGACTAACCTTACATTAAAAACCTTCGAACACAGTAAGCACATGTGAGCGGAAAATTTTGTAGGTTGTAAGTTAATTTGGTTAGGCGTAGCGTTGCTACAAACATGCGAGTATCTCTTCACAATACTGTTCAAGTTTACGATTACATATATTATACTTAAAAACACCTTTGGCGGTTTGCAGTTTTTGCGGAAAATTGGATGGAAAATTATGACCATTCTAAAGCTTACTATTTATATTTTCCGGGTAACAACAGAGCACAATGATATGTTGTTGTAGTATCAAATACATTTCAACTACACACAGATTCCATTTAACTTTTCTTTGAATTATTAAACTTACAAATAAATATGATGCGAACTGTCGCTTGTGAGTTACGCTTTCTAGATGTAAATTAAATTTAAACACACGCTAGACGATTTTCACTTTCATTTTAACGAACTGCCAACAAATTAAAAACTTGTTATAATGTTAACGACCGCAGATAGCACACGTCTTCCTTGGAATCACGGCTACTGTTGTGATCAACACTGTCTGGCCAACATTAGAAATCTCTTTCTGCTTGTGCACACTGATTTACGTTAAGCCATGACTTAAACATTCACGGAACGGTAAGAAATTTACAAATTTGGAAATTAAGTTGTGATCACGAAAACTCGAGTCAAATAAGTCTAAACCACAATCAAAAAACTACATGATGTATTCTGGAATGTTAGCAGAATATCCTCTATAATCCAAAACCTGCCTATCGATCTTTTCGATTTAGAGAATGAAATTATCAAGCGGACAACTAGTGTGGCGCTTCCTACGCAAAGCCACTATAAAACTGAGAAGATTTGGCGAGTCAATCAAAAGACACGAGTACTCTCGGACTCTCTCTAATCAATTTCAGTATTCTCTGCCTTTTCCGAGTTGTGTTGTATTACATTCGCTCTCTTTTTTGGGGAATTTCTCAGATTATAATCAAACAGGTGAATGTTTTTCATGCCAGCATACTGTGATCAGACGATCCGCAGGGTTATACGATAAGTCATAGCTTCTAATATTCGAGACCAGACCGTTGGACTATATGTTGATGCATGAAAAGTCCAGAGAAAGGAGGAAATGATAAATACGGACTGATAATGAACGTTTCTTCCAAATCGGCTTCAAATTTGCTGTATAGAGCAATTCAATGCATTTAGGATGATTGTAAATCGATTTTTGATTACATTAGGTGACAGAACTGGATGAAATTACAATGAATATGTAAAAGTCTTACTATGATTATGTTCTCCCTTCTCAGATAATTACTGAGGAAACCAAATCTAGCTTTAAGTGATTTTTCATTTTACAATAATCGATAACCTATTGGTTGCATTTGTTGTTTTAGAAAGGTCAATTTATTACGAAAATGAAAGTAACATGAACCTTTTTTCTATAAAAAAAAATTGACGGCAGTGGAAGTCAGATTGATTATGAAGAATATTGGTAGAAATTTAATCCTGCTTTCTATAACACATGTAACAGCAGTGGAATCCACATTGATTACTAGGATTTGCAGTAAATTTAGTTATTATAAATTATATGATCCAAAACGACTTTTAAACATTTTAAAAGTGAAAACTCTGGTGCAAGACTAATGACCTTGCCCGAAAAAAAACCAAATCATTATGGGAAATTTAACAAGCCTCAGGACTTGCTAAATAAGGCCAAGACCGGTTCCCGGTTGTAGTGCTGATGATGATGATGAAAAGTGAAAACCTCGTTTCAGTTGACAAAATTAACATAATTCACAGCATGTTGTTAAGTAATCTGATCATTATCAACAAGTTTAAGGTACAAGTACCTTTAACTTAAACCAAATATTGGTCCAAAATTATATCTCATTTATTTGCATTAAAACTTGTTATCACCAACGACCTTGTCCCTCAATCTGTAGTAGGCTACCTCTATATATGACTCTGTGTTGAAATGCCCACCTTATAAACGACTACAAGTCGAAGACTTGGTTTCTTTGGACACGAGGTCAAACAGCAGCAGGCTTTGTTAGGTATATAATCTCCCCAATACTGGTAAAACTTTAATGAGGTAAGTTGAAAACTTGTTACCGATGTTGTTACATTTAACCATCGTACCATAATTCTTAAGTTAATACAATACATTGGACCACTATTGTGTTCGTTATATTGATCCACTACATTACCTATTACTGTAGCCATGACAGTTTATGTGGAGTTTTCCTAATACCTTCAAAACCGATGCAGATTATTATTACTATTTATTGGTCTGTAGGAACCCGGAAGTTCATGACCTATCGACTCGACTCCGCCATCGTTCCCTGCCCTGTGCACTCTCCTTCCACGCTTGACCATCTGATCCGATCTCCTCGAGGTTAAACCTTACATTGTCCTCCCATCTCCGTCGCGGCCATCTTGCCGGTCTCTTTCCCGTTGGTCTACCGTCAAGCATTCTACACACGGTCCTATCGTTGCCCATTCGCGCCACGTTTCCGGACCATCTTAATCTTCACGACTTGATTACTCTCACTATTGTAGGTTTGTGGTATAGCTCTTCCAATTCGTAGCTGTGGAGTTTCCTCCATTGTCCTGCTTCCTCGTCATATTTACCTCCAAAAATACCCCTTAGAACTTTATTCTCAAATACGCGGAATTTGTTTTCTTCCCGTTTTGTGAGAGCCCATGTTTCGCATCCGTATAGAGCAATCGGCATGATTATGGTTCTATAGACATGCAGCTTTATGTTACGTGACAGCAGTTTACTGACTGCATGCCAACTAGCGTTGCCGGAATGCAGTCTTTTGTTAATTTCATCCGACATTTCGTTACTGGCCGTCAGTATCGTTCCCAGATATTTAAATTCTTTAACTTTTTCGAATATCTTGCCTTTGAAGTTTATATGTGTTCTCTGAGGTCCATCTGATCTCGCCATAATCATGTATTTTGTTTTGTCTTCATTTATTTCTGCCGCTTGCATAATTTCACAGGAAAACCGTTGCAGATATTTTATTAAATCATAATATTCCACTTACTTCTTTACAAGCCTCCATGGTCAAAAAAACCCACAAATAAAAATTCCACAGCAGGTGAATTGTTTAATCATTTTAAAATTCTGCTTGCTTCTTTTGAAGGCGGGAATGGAGATAACCCAACAGCCAAAAATCCCTAGCACATGTTTTTTTTTTTCAAATCAGTTTATGATTCTACTTACAAATGTGACGTGGGTATAATAACCCCACCAGTTAAAAAAACCTTAGCAGATGGTTTTCTAAATCATTTTCAGGTTCCACATGCTTTGTCAAGCTTGAAGTAAGGATAATAATCCACCAGTCAAAAAACCCTTAGCAGATGTCTTTCTGAATCATTTTCAGGCAGCACTTGCTTTTTTTCAAGCTTGGATTGGGGTTAATAACCCACCAGTCAAAAAACACTTAGCAGATGGCTTTCTAAATCATTTTCGGGTTCCACTTGTTTTTTTTTCAATCTTGGAGTGGGGATAATAACCCTGTGGGGGTTCTTTAAAGCGACGCAAAGAACCACCCACAATTCCAACCCCAACTCTCTTTGCCAACCTGCAGGTACCTGCAAACATTTCCTCCCCAAGGACATCGAATGCATCACCCAAAATTCCCGGTAAAGAATTCTCTAACATTCATGCATTTAATGCATCATTCGAAATTCCTGAAGAGGATTCTTTACACACACCGCATCAGCATAAATTAGGGAAACTTATCGGCGCCCCTGTCAGCCAGCGTACCCTGCCACACACGTGCGCAGCACATTTTCCTGGCTTATACACAGTCTCGGCAACCTTTTGCCCAATCGACAAAAGCAGTTTACGCATCTAGCGTCTAACCGCCAAGAATCGGTTTCTCTAGCGTATAAACATGGATACAAAGAATTCGACCCTTTCCGCCAGCAAAGGTACAGTGCACAATCACCATTGTATACCTAAATTCCTCTTAGCACCAGTTTTCCCACTTGCGTGCAGACTATTTATACACCTGCACCCATGTCTTAAATGATGCCCCTTGTTCTATCCTCTTTTCTCAGTTTCGTTTACCCATGACCTCGTAGCATGAGTAAACAATGGATCAATTAGCACACTAGCTAAGATCAACCCAGAGATATCCTTTCCAATTGGCCACCACAAAGAGAGACTTCATGTTTCTCTCGAAAAAAGAAAATTCACCCTTAGCTGAGAGTGGACTTTTAGCGTTTGAAATAATAGTGAAGAAGAATTTGTGATTCGAACTGACGCTATGACAGTTTGAATCACCAAAAATTGTATCTAAACGTTACCCATCAGGCTACTGGCCGATCTTAGAATTTGATTTTTAAACTCGACTATACTCCACTGATGTGAATTGTTATGTTATCGCTTGGTATACGGCTCTGATGTATTTTCTTATTCGATTTTTCGTTCGGTGCTCTTCACTATTTTGCTTGTGAATTGTGTGTGTGTATCTGTTAGAGTCGCCACAGACTCACCACGAGTCTCTCGAGGTTAATCCTTGAGTACAAGGAGCTGAAATTCAACCATCAAACGGGTCGGTCACGGGTGAGCTTTTAAAAGAGTGCGCACACCCCCGAGTCATTATTAAGAGTCTTCTTCCATCCACCGGTGCGAGCGCGCGGGGTCGAGTGGTCATCGTGCAGACGAACGGGCAATCAAGGGTAACATTCGAAGGTTAATTCCGGACAGTAATACTTTGTTTTACCCAACTTAAATTATTTCCGACTGGTGTAAGTCCCTTCGTACTTTTAACCATATTTTGATAAATCGCATTTTATTGGTGTCTAAACGGAATGTGACTTTTGTTGAATTCTCCGAGTGTACAAATGCAATGTAGTATGAACCTGAAACTAATAACCAGTGCGTCATTGTTCTACATTGACTACGTCTAGTGTACTATAAAAATAAAAAAAAAATAATAAAAGGCATAATCGCCAAACAATATCACAGCGTTCTATTTCTCCTTCAGTGAACGGTTTTCGGCGTAACACTGTGGGATATTAGTGAACCCGCGCCCGTGCCGGCACACCAACTAATATTATCCCCACAACCCACTAGTCAAAAAACCTTTATTTGCTGCACAGAAGCCCCGTTTATTTAGCTTACTACAAGCGATATACCAGGTGTACCAGTCTGAAGTGAGCGCCAAGATACAAATGTATCAATAAGGAACGTTTGTTGTGAACGAGCCCTTATATATTTTTTATTGGGTTGCTATGACATCTGTCAAACATATTTAGTATGCATCAAGTCATTGTATACACATCATTTTTTTTTAATCCTGTTAAAAATGTCGAATTTTGTACCAGAAAATTATGATTTGCGGAAAGCGTTAATTTTTCGTTTTCATTTGAAGAAAAGTTCTGCAGAGTCGCATCTAATGCGTGTCGAGGCTTATGGTGATCATGCTCTATCGGAAGCAACATGCAAAAGATGGTTTAAGCGGTTCAGAGATAATGATTTTGATGTGCGAAATGAAGAACGTGGAAGACCACCAAATAAGTTTGAACACGCCGAATTGCAAGCAATATTGGATCAAGATGACACTTTAAGTCAAAAACAAATGGCACATATGTTAAATGTTGCACAACAAACAAATTCTGACCATTTAAAAGCTATGGGAAAGATCCCAAAGTGTGGAAACTGGGTGCCACATGAATTGAATGACAGGGAGATGGAAAAGCGAAACACCACACGTGAAACGTTGCTTCTACGACACGAAAGGAAGTCAGTATTGCATCGAATTGTGGCTGGTGATGAAAAATAGATTTATTTTAAAAATCCTAAACGCAAAAAATCATGGGTACATCCAGAAGAAGCGTCAACATCGACTGCAAAGCCTGATCGGTTCGGAAAAAAGACAATGCTCTGAGTTTGGTGGGACCGGAAGGGGGTGGTGTATCATGAACTTCTAAACCCTGGCGAAACTGTTGATGCGCAACGCTACCGACAACAAATGATCAATTTGAACCATGTATTGATCGAAAAACGACCAGAATGGGCCACAAGACACGGAAAGGTAATTTTGTTGCATGATAATGGTTCCAGTCATACAGCAAAATCCGTCAAGGAAACAATAAAAGCTCTCGGCTGGGAAGTGTCCCCCCCACATTCACCAGACTTGGCTACTTCCGACTACCATTTGTTTTCATTGATGGGACACGCATTGGCTGAGCAGCATTTCAATTCCTACGAAGAAGTCGAAAATTGGGTCTCCGAATGGTTTGCCTCAAAAGACGACCGGTTTTATTGGCGTGGTATCCACAAATTGCCAGAAAGGTGGTCGAAATGTGTAGAAAGCAATGGCCAAAACTTCGAATAAAATGTTTTTTACTTTCACATTTACAATTAGTGTTTTATTTAAAAAACATTTCATACCGGTACACCTGGTAAGAGGTAGGATGGGAAGGATAGGGTGGTAGGATAGGAAAGTCGGGAGTTGGAATGTGTGGGGGTAGTAAGAGTCAGGGCGGCGGGTGGGGTAGGATCAGAAGGGGAAAGAGAGGAGACGAAGTCTGAGAGCAGGAGAGGTGAGATTGAAATCGAAGGAGGAAGGGTACGAATTTACCTTTCGCAGCATTCGTGAAAGGGGTTCGTTAGAGCCGTAAGAAGTGTGGTGGGCGGACAGAGAGAAGAGACGAGGGTTTCGTAGGTTGCGGGGTTAGTATGGAGAGTGATGGAGGAAAGCAAGTTTGGACAGTTGACTGAAGCAGTGAGAAGACGATGGATGAAGAGGATGTCAGCGTGACATCTGCGTTCTTCAAGTGTGTTGAGGTTTTTTTAAATTGAGATGGCTTGTATATGTGGGGAGAGCACGTGGGGTTTCCCAGTGCAAGCCGCGAAGGGCAAAACGCAAAAATCGACGTTGGGCGTTTTCCACCCTGCGAATATGGGAGGAGTAGTGAGGAGACCAGACCTGTCTGGCGTACTCTAGAAAGAGGCGGACAAAGGCTATGTAGAGTGATCGGGAAACGTAGGGTTTACAGAATTATTTCGACCAGCGTTTTACGAATCCAAGGGCGGAGTTGGCCTTACGGATAACGTCTTCGATATGTGGGGTGAAGTTAAGGTCCCTATCACATAAAATACCATGGTCACGAATCGAGGGTACAGATGATATCTGTTGGTTGAGTAAGAAATATAAAAGTTGCGGGGAAGGGGGTCGTTGCGGGAGAAGGTAATAGAGTGACATTTGACAACGTTAAGTTCGAGGCAGTTGTTATGGCACCAAATTGAGGAACTCTCGAGATCCAATTGGAGAAGTGCGGAGCCGAGAGGAGAGCGTATCGTTTTGTAGAGTTTAATGTAGTCAGCGTAGACAGAGATAGATGAGTAGTTGATCTTAGAATCAATGCCATTAATGGTAAGGATAAACAGGAGGGGTCCCAGGTGACTGCCTGGCAACTGAGGAATTCATTGTAAACACGACGTCCAGTTGTCTACCCATATCATTAAGGACATTGCTTATTTGACGAAGGCTAGAGTCAGTGAGACCGTCAATAAGAACACGTTTCTTGGTACTTGTGGGGTTAGAGAAGTAGAAGGATTGATCGTCTGCCAGTGATCATTGGAGATGGGGGGAGGTTAAAATCGCTAAAAACGACGATATCGTCTAGGGAGGAGCTTAATTCCGTTAGATTCTATTGCGAGTTCGTAAGACACTATAGGACGTGAAGGGAGTATATAGAAGCAAACAACATATAAAGACTTTGGGCGGTGGTCGATTTTTATTGCGGTATAGTCGAGGTTGGGAGAGTGTAGATAGTAATTAGAGATGAGGCGAGTCTGTTATGAATGGCAAGCAGCATCCCACGGCATAGGGAATGGGGACATTGATGATGGATATTGTTATCGCGAAATACAGTAAAGGAGGAAGGGAATAGTTCGAGACTGTTAATACTTGGGATAAGGTTGGTTTCGGTCAGAGCGTATATATCGAAAGGGATGGTATGTGCCTTTTGCAAAGTCGATTGCGTTTTGGAGCGGAGACCTCTGAAATTCTGATAGTAAATGGTTAGGGGGAGAGTATTGAGACTCATGAAACGGTGTGGGGAGGTTGACTGTTTGGGGTCAAAAAGACGACATTATTGGAAGAGGTTATTTTTTGTCCATATATTGGCGATAACCCAAGAGATCTTTTGACACTATATCTGGGAGCATATTAAAGTTTATATGGAATTTTATAAATATGGATTTTTAAATCAGTTGGCTTTCTCAATCATAACCGGTTCCATTTGCTTCTTCCAATCCTGGAGCGGGAATAATAACCTCCCAGTCAAAAAATCATTAGCCGATGGTTTTCGAAATAATTTTCAGGTTTTACTTGCTTTTTTTAAGCTTGGACTGGGGATAATAACCCACCAGTCAAAAAGCCCTTAGCAGGTGGCTTTCTAAATCATTTTCAGGTTCCACTTGCTTTTTTTCAAGCTTGGAATGGGGATAATAACCCACCAGTCAAAAAAACCTTACCAGATGGCTTTCTAAATCATTTTCAAATCCCCTCGTTTTTTTGTCAAACTTGGAATGGGGATGTTACCCCATCAGTCAACAACAAAAAAATAGTAGACGGCTTTCTAAATCCTTTCAAGATTCCACTTGCTTTTTTGCAAGCCTGAAGTGGACCTATTAATCCAAAAATTCTTTGTAAATGGTTTTTTTAAAAAATGATTTTAAGTTTTAAGATATTTCTCTTTTTTTTTCAAGTCCGTGGCACTTACTTTTTTTTCATAATCCGCTGGTCAAAAAGCCCTTAGCAGATGATTTTCCAAACCAGGTAAAAGTCCCGATATATGAACGAAACCTGATGATAACCATGGCAGCGAAAACGGTGTATTTTTTTATGTTTTCTTTTTATAATGCGTGTTCGCATAAGCTGTTTTCAATACCCACAGTTGTCAAGTGTGCGCGCACGGGAGAAAAGAAAGGGAAAGGTGAGGCTAATATACATTGGACTTGAAGACCCGTAGATTGTAACGATGGTCGAATATATGGCTTAGTAAAAAGTTTCGTGAAAGGGGCTTCGCCGCATCCATAAATTAATTTCCTCTTATAATTTCTCTCCTTTCTCACTTCTTAAACATCGCTCTCACGACGGCGGGCACACTCTAACTGTCTTGAATTTGAGAGGATTCTTTTAAATAATATGCGCCAACAATTGTTTGATGCCGTTAATTGCCAAAGAGAAGATTGGAAAATAAAGCGTGGATGGACTTTGGTCTTATAAATTGTAACCCTAACGAAATGCATGGAGTGGGAGATATTTCCGCGCTTGTGTAGCAGCGATTGCCTCGTTATTTGTCAGTCTACATTTTTAATGGGAATACTTGCCCACTCTGATTTTCGCAAGTAAATCCTTAGGAGAAGGAATACAACTTGCGGGTTTACATAAGCAATGCCTGTAGACATTTTTCCCCCTTTTTTGGGGGAATTGGCCAATTGAATGAAAAGATGGAAGAACTTCCGCAGCGGTTTAGCGAACGAAGACGAATGAAGGAATGAAAGGAGAATGCCATAAGGGTCAGTGAACTTATTAATGTTCGGGGTGCTCGGGCAATAGTATGCGTTTGAAAGTAAATCTGCTGCTTGGGCTCCAGTTGAAACGGAGTTGATTTATCAGCAGCGTTGACGTATTCATTGTGCTGATGATGGGACTTTTATAAACTATAGGCGAGAGGGAACGGATGGAAGGGGTAGAGGTTTTGAGGTTCTTCACAAGTGTCCTGTTTATTATACTTCCTATGGGAGTGTTAGAAGAGTGTGATCGACCACCGGGGTACCACAGTCAACCGGGTTATCCATGCATCCAGTAGAACATCATCTCAAATCTTATGTTCATTGACACATATTCTAATGGTAACCATTGCAAATAGCCACTTGCCGCTAAAGTTCACCCGGAGCCGTGGTTATATACTTGAAAGGATTTTCCGCATTAATTATTGAAATGACCATATGGCTATGATTTTATTGTTTACATAGATTTCTTCCCTCAATCGCGAAGGGTGAGATTTGACAAGTTCTTCTTTACAATAATGACACGTTCAGCAACATCCTGTTGATGTATATTTTTTTAAGTTAGAGCGATGTGAAAGTAACTTAAAAACTGCGGCATGGGGAGGTAAACAAAGATGGAAAGACAATAGTATAAATGGTAAGACAGGGAAGGGCGAGGATAGGCCGGAGGCTAGGGTGTGAGTATGAGTGCGGGTTGTGAGAGTGTAGGCGGTAAATAGGGTGGCGTTATTAAGGGTAAGAGAGGAGATGACGTTTGAGAGCGGGAGAGGTGAGATTGAAATCAAAGATGGTTGCCCACAGCATCCGCGAAATGGGTTCATTAGAGCCATAAGAAGTGTGGTGGACGCGTACATGGAAGAGACGAGGATGTCGACATGAAGTCTGCGCTCTTCAAGTGTGATAAAGTTAATTACGTGGAGACGGATTGCGTATGAAGGTAGAATCAGAGGATTTTCCCAATTCAAACCCTGGAGGGCAAAACGCAAAAAACGACGTTTTACACTTTCGATCCTACGAATATGGGACGAGTAGTGAGGAGACCAGACCTGACTAGCATATTCAAGAATACAGAGCGATCGGGAAACGTAGGAATTAGAGAATTCTTTAGACCAGTGTTTCACAAAACTATGAGCAGAGTTGGCCTTGAGAATAATGTCATCAATATGTGGGATGAGGTTAAGGTCCCTATCACATAATATACCAAGGTGACGAATCAATGGTTCAGGTGATATCTGTTGGTTGAATAAGAAATTGAAACGTAGCGGGGAGGGGTAGCGTTTAAGGGAGAAGGTGATTGAGTTGGATTTGGAAATATTAAATTCGAGGCAGTTGTTTTGGTCCGAAGTTGAAAAGCTGACGAGATCCATTTGGAGAAGTGGGGAGTCGAAAGAGCGTATCGTTTTGAAGAGTTTAGGGTCGAGGTGCATGTGGGAGAAGGTGATGGGGTGACATTTGACAACGTTGAGTTCAAGGCAGTTATTACGGCACCAAGTTGAGAAGCTGTCGAAGTCCATTGGGAGAAGTGAGGAGTCGAGAGGAGAGATGATCGTTTTGTAAAGTTTGGCATCGTCCGCATAGAGGGAGATGGATGAGTATTTAATAATGGAGTCAACATCATAGGAGGGGACCTAGATGGCTGCCTTGCCCTGACGTGGGAAGAAAAGGATTGGACAGGGAGGATCGATCTTTCAGAAAGGAAACCATGCTGGTTGGATGAGCTGACGTATTTACAACGGAATGATAACGCGTTGTAAAGAATTCCTTCGAACAGTTTGGAGATATGAGACCGTTTGGCGATGGGACGGTAGTTGCTTATATCGTTTTTAGGTCCCTTTTTATGTATGTGGGTGACATAGGGGGATTCCCAAATACTAGGGAAGATCCCTTGTAGAAGGGATAGATTGAATATCATTGATATCGGGAGGGAAAGAGAAGTGGAACATTTCTTTAAAAATACAGCCGGGAGTCCATCAGGCCCAGGGCTGAACTCGTCTTTGAGTAAGTTTAATTTCTCCTCAACTACGTGACGCTGAATAATTTGAGGGGTGAGGGGGCCGAGGGAGAATTCGGACAAGCCTTTGAAGTGAGACGGATTGGGTTCGAAGGAAATGTCTGTGAAGGATTTATTGAAAAACGAAGCGAATAGATTGGCAGTAGTTAGGGGGTCGGTTGAAGTAGTCGCGCCATAAGAAAGGGAGTTAGGATAGGCGTCGGATTTACGTTTGTAGTTTATGAAGTGGAAACAAGATTTGGGGTCATTGATCAAATTAGATTGTGTTTTTGTGAGGTAGTTGGTGTAGAGGGAGTTGTAGAGCTCGGAAAATTTATAAAAGGCACCGAGACAATTGGAGTAGTTTTGGAAGGAATGCGTTTAGAGGAAAATGTTCCACAAGTTATTTCTCTTTTTCCTAAGAGCGCGGAGTGTGCGGTTGTACCATGGCGCCGATGAAACCCCTGTGACGAGAATATGGGACATATAAGGCGACGGCATAGTAGATCTCCTTATAGAGTGTGGCAGTAGCTTCTTCTACCCCCAAATGATCAAAGCGAAGCGCTGTTTTGCTAAGATGCTCATTTAAAAGGCGGAAGTTAGCTTTGTGGAAGTTGTAGGAAAAGCTATCATGAGGTAGAGAGTCTGGGTTTCATGATCAAGATATATGGATAAGAGCAGCGGGGCTGGTAATTATCAATGGCGTGTGGACTAGGGGCAACTGAGGACTTGCGTGGGTCCGTTGTGAACACGAGGTCTAGTTGTCTCCCCATATGATTTGGGACATTGCTTACTTGATGGAGGCATGAGTCGGTGAGACGGTTTATAAAAATACGTTCCTTGGAGCTAGTGGGGTTTGAGACGTAGAAGGCTTGTTCGTCAGCCAACGTCCATTTGAGATGGGGGAGGTTAAAATCGCCAAGAACGACGATATCGTCTATTGAGGTGCTTAACTCGGTTAGGTTATTTACCGTTTCTATTGCGAGTTCGTATGACACACTGGGTCGCGAAGGAGATATATAGGAGCAGATAATGAAAAGAGACTTAAGGCGCTTGTCGATTTTTATTGCGACGTAGTCAAGATCCGGAGAAGAAGAGATGGCAATTAGAGACGAAGCGAGTTTGTTATGAGTGGCAAGCAGCACTCCACGGCATGGGGATTGGGATCTTCTCGATGAGCGTTATCATCGCGAAAAACATTGAAGGATGGGGGAATAGTTCAAGACTATTAATACTAGGGATAGGTTGATCTCAGTCATATTCTGTTACATTTCAATGTGGTTAGAGTCTCGAGCGGCATTACAGTCTGACCAGATTTCATCCAATCGTAACCGTGCCGTAAACAGAGAACGTGATATTCTTGTCTCAGCTTATGGTCGTGCAAGACCTTTGCGTCTGAAAATTATGCTTAGGAGTTATTTGTAGCCCTATTACACTTTCTCCGGCCTTTTTTTGGTATTGTTTGGTTCATTCCATTGAAAGCCTTACTCTTTAGTTTTACGAGCTTCCCTGCATCCGGATTATAACCGCATATTCGTCTTGGGCTTGATTAGCTTTACTCTATGTGGAAAAAAACGTCGTATACCAAGCAGAATTATACCGTCAGCTATTTATTGGGGAAGAGTAAGGATCTTCACAGTTGACTTTTTGGTAGACCCATACTATTTTTTGGGGGCTTTTTCGTCAAGGAAATCTTTGGCTAGAGGAAATATAAGTGAGACAACACAACAGCATTTATTAGGATGGGAGATGTGGAGCAGATCCAATGTGTTACCAGAATGACCATCTATGCCAGGTGGTAGGCTCATTTCCGATTGTAATAAAATTGTTGGGATCGGTGAAGAGTTCGATTCACATACTAACTTTCAAGAATTAAGTGTCCAGCCATCTATATTGTTCCATTATCGGATGGGAATCAGTCCAAAGTAATAACTTCGTCATTAATAGTGTAACGCATATGACAATCAGAACAAGAATATTCGAGAAAGTCTGAAATAAAGTACTAGAATATCCTATAAAGCACTGGAAAACTGGAGACTATGAATAATAGAAAATTCAAGGCTATGGAACGGAAGAAAACGAAACACCGAATCACAATGTGAGGAAACGGTATAAATACGTCGCACACAGATCATGAAGGAAGTAGTAAGTGAGAAGTAAGCAGTCAAAGACGCGATAAGTACGGAAGCGATAAGTAAATCAATCGCTAAGTGTACCGTTAAAGTAACGGACTAATAAACCGATTTAACGGCTCTTATTTATTAAAAATAATTAATCCAGTGTGTTGTGACGATGTCAGATCGACATTTGGAGCATCTTCGCGTTCCTGGGTTGAGCGAGTCAAGATGGTGCCAATGTAACGGAGAAGAGTTCGCCACAGTTGATGATAAAATGATGATAAAATTGGACGCGCAAGCTGCAGATGTTAACGCAAAGTTGGATGCCCAAAATTCAAAATTCGACGCCCAAAATTCAAAATTGGACGCACAAGCTGCAGATGTTAATGCAAAGTTGGATGCCCAAAACGCAGTAGATGAAATGTAATTTTCAACACTTTAAGGAAGAAATTCGAAACGAAGTAGAAAATCTGGATCTAAAAGTCACCGATGAAATAACGCGAATCAAAAAGAGATTTGAGTGTGTTGAGAGAAATAAGACATCGCCTAGCAATCAACCTGACTACAAAGATACAAGGATTAAACCGCCAACCTTCGATGGAACGGGGCCCTTCTCCGTATTTATACGGCAGTTTGACCCCGCGGCCAATTATAAGTGGTCGGATGAGCAAAAGTTAACATCACTAATCTTGTCACTCCGCGGGGAGGCTGCAGAATTGCTACAAACCATACCAGCAGAGAAGCAAACAGATTTCCAAGCGGTAAGAGACGGCCTTGAAGCTGGGTATGGAGACAACCACATGCAGCAAGTCTACCGCATGCAACTGCGGAGCATAACGCAGAAACCTGGAAAAAATCTTCAACAGTTGCAGGCAGATATTGAGCGACTGGCGAACTTGTCTTATTCAAATATCACTAAGGAATTTCTTAACGAGGTAGCAATGGATGCACTTATAAACGCACTCCAAGATCGGGACTTGCAACAGGCCGTTCGTTTGGCGGGAAAGAAGATGACTAATGAAATACTGGCGTTCGCATTGGCATATGGATCTGCTAAACTGGCTACCAGGACTACATATAGAGTCCGAGAAATGTCCGTCCAGGAATGTTCCTGCCAAAGAATCAGGCATGTACAACGGAGAACCCCGAGACCTGTTATGAAGTGCTGGAGATGCGGCGGAGTCGGCCACATCTCTGTTGGCTGTAGGAAACGTCGACAAATGAATGAAACATCGAGTGAAAATTGTTGTTCATGCGCTGATCATAAGAGGAGCCTATCAACGGACTAACCTGAGGTGAAGAAGCACATTGTACCTGTCAGAGTACTAAATGCGTCCGAGGAGCCGGTCGCAATAAGAAAAGGAGAGTTAACCGCAGAATGTGCACCCGTATCAATGATAAGCTCAATTCAGCAAGGGACGGTGCATAATAACGCAGATGCTCTATCAAGAAGACCATGTAAGCCAGATTGTAAACATTGTCATAGAGCGGAAGAGAAAGAAGAGGCGTACGACCTGCGAAATGTACAAGTAGTAGTACTAGATGGGTAGACGAGTGATGCCATACGCACAGCTCAACTTCAAGATGAAGATATGTCGCTAATCCTGGAACACAGAGAAAAGATCGAGCGGGCAACTTGGAACAATATTTCCGACAAGAGTGGAACATTTAAGGCATATTGGGCACAATGGAATTCCTTGCTGGTGGAAGATGGAATTCTAAAGCGTAAATGGGAAGCCGCGGACGGAAAATCCCATCGAATGCAGATTCTAGTCCCACCATCATAAGTGAAGGATGTACTAACAGAAATGCACGACGGGGCCTCCGGTGGACATCTGGGAGTTAATAAGACACTTTCAAAATTACGATCTCGATTTTACTGGCTTCACATGAGAGATGACGTCGAGTCTTGGTGTAGGAAGTGCACAACTTGCACTGCGACCAAAGGACCAACAGCAAAACCAAGGAGCGCTATGAAGCAGTACAACATGGGTGCCCCTTTCGAGCGAATTGCGATTGATATCTCAGGACCATTTCCAAAAACCAACGACAACAGCAAATACATGTTGGTCATCATGGATTACTTCAGCAAGTGGGTGGAAGTCCATCCAATTTCAAACCAAGAAGCAACAACCGTCATTGAGCAGCTTATCAATAATTGGATCAGCAGATATGGAGTTCCCTGCGAGCTGCATTCCGATCAAGGCCGAAACTTCGAATCACAGATATTTCAAGGCATCTATGCGGCACTGGGCGTAAGGGAAACCAGGACCACACCCTTACATCCGCAGTCAGACGGATTGGTCGAAAGGTTCAACCGAATAATGAAAGAGCATTTATCGAAGGTCGTTAGTGATCACCAACGAGATTGGGACAAATATGTACAAACCTTTCTCATGAGTTATAGATCGGCTAACCACGATACGACAGGCCATTCTCCAGCAAGAATTATATTTGGACGGAAGATACGATTACCGGCCAATCTGCGATTCGGAATACCTCCAGACGCCATAGATAAGACTGAAGACTATGTAGCCGAATGGAGAAATCACCTCGATGAGCTGCATCATTTGGTTCGAAAGCAAATCAAGGTATCCAGTGACAGGATGAAAACATGGTACGACGTTTGAGCCAACGTATCCGGAGTTAATGTAGGCGATAACGTGTGGCTTTATAACCCCATCGGCAAAAAGGAATGTCTCCGAAGTTGCAGCAACATTGGGAAGGAGTGTATAAGATTCTCACAAGAATTAACGACGTTGTCTATAGGATTCAGCGAAGACCGAACTCCAATATGAAAGTGGTACATCGTGACCGACTGGCGACTTTTGTTAACCCAGAAGACCAGTGAACTTAGTTCAGGACGCACTAATCTAGGAGGTGGGTAGTGTGACGCATATGAAAATCAGTACTAGAATATTCGAGAAAGTCCGAAACAAAGTACTAGAATATTGTGGGAAGTACTGAAAAACTGGAGACTATGAACAATAGAACATTCAAGGCTATGGAACGGACGGAAACGAAACACCGAATCACAATGTGAGGAAACGGTATAAATACGTCGCACACAGATCATGAAGGAAGTAATAAGTGAGAAGTAAGCAGTCAAAGACGCGATATGTACGGAAGCGATAAGTAAAGAAATCGCTAAGTTTACGGTAAAAGTAACGGTTGTTAATAACGGACTAATAAAGTGTTAGATTAAATCAAAACCGATTTAACGGATCTTATTTATTAAAAATAATTAATCCAGCGAACCCTAGGCTCGCTACAATAGTAAAAATTTGGCAGCTGAGATTAAACACTTTGATTAAAGATGAAGGACAGACAGAACTTGCATCTTGAACAAAAGTAATAATAATATCGAGAAGATGTACAAAGAGCTTCTAGAGAGTCAATGATTTAAGGTGTATGAGATATCTAAAGCTGTAGACATATCAGAACAAAGGGTTAAAAAACTCGATGAGAGAGCTTATAAGATGTGTGCCATATTTGTTAAATGTTGACTACGAACAACAAAGGAATTGCATTTTTAAGCAAGGTTTTTGTCGATTAACGAAGAATCCAACCCATTTTTTTATGGATACAATGGCGATTCACCATTTTATGCTATAGTCAAAAGAACAGGCGAAGCAGTGAGTAGAAGCAGGTGGCTCAGCATCGAAGTGAGCAAAGACAATTGCGTTGGCTGAAAAGTTTATAGCCAGGGTTTGTGGAAATCCAAATTGACTTCAGGAGAGAGGGTGAAACAGTTAATGGGAAATTATAAACACATCTTCTTGCATAACTAGACGAAAAAGTTAGGAAGACCTGGTTTGCAAAATAGTAAAAATCCCCTTTAAGCAAGACAATGTAACCGTCTACAAAGGCGCTTTAGCAACAAGAAAATTCGGGAACCAAATTGGATTCCCTCTGATTTTCAACCATTTTTAAACCATAATAAGTTATGGCTGCAAAGCGGTTTGGGTCTAACGATGAGTTGATTACAACGGCAAATGAATATTTCGAAAATTCTCCAAAATGTTTCTTCAGGGAGGGAATTCACTTATTAGAGAACTAGTGCACAAACGATACTGCAGACTAAATTGCGGATTGAAAAGCATTTTTAAAATAAAACAACTCATATTCCCACTACTAGAACGAGAACTATACATCTTGGCCACGTACATTGCACACCAATTTTTGGTTATCGAATTACTATGATATAGCGATATGAATGACATCACTCGAGCCGGAAGGCTCCTATGACAACAGTTCGTACATACAAGAATATCAATGATCATAGGTGTTGATCCCGCAGAGACATTCACGTCAACGATTAAGTCGGGCTACAGGTATGTTTTGAAGATTTCGCTGTGTAAGACCCGATCGTAAAAGTGAAAATCTATGCACACTGCGTATTTAATTGCGATCAAACAATCAACACCATTTTTATTCGTTTGCATTTTTGCGTACTTCCTGAATGTATTTGAAAGCAATGATTAGGGCAACGACTGATTCCAAATATGTGAATGTATGGTGTTTTTGTTTTTGTTTTGTAGGAATTAACCTCAACTTAAGATGAAAAAACACGTATTTTCCCACGAATTTGGAAACTTATTGATACACTGTGTAATACAATACCCATACAAATCGGGCCGTTAATATAATCGATACTGATGTTCCGTTTGCAGCACACGAGAGCAAAAAACGCATTCGGAATAGTTAATTCCCTAAAGCTAAATTGATATAAATTGACCTTAATGCTTATCTGCATACATAAACATACCCAAGCCAAAGATTTGATTGCGATGATTTAGCTGTATTCCTTTTAATGTTGGGAATAGTCGACCGTGTTTCGAATTACTAGAGGATGTTAGTGCGATAATTAATTCAGCTATTTGTCAAAACGGATTCACCAATGTTTATCAAAACAAAAGAATAAACAATCATTTGCACATGGACAGATTGGTAAGAACTCAGGTTGGAGTGGTTGGTTCGTCCATTGCTGAATAAAAATAAACTACAACTTTCACTTTCATTCGGACGAAGCTAGTACACTTCTTGGGGGATGCTCAGCAACCTACCGCTGTCGTGTTTGTTGTCTTCTTCGCAATGCCAAAGTATTTAGTAAATGAAACTGATATCAAGCTGCACTGAGATATATTTACGATTGTAATAATTAACATTGAATAATTTATCAGTTGTTAACACTGCAATTGCACTTTCTCTCCGGTTCACGAATACGTTCTTGAGTATCTAATAGGTGTAAACGTCTAGAAACCCGACCGAGTACCTGTTATTCGAGTGACTATTAAAAGAATGCTAAAACTACGCAATCGATCTATTGTTTCCAAAGAATGTTGATCCAACACTGGCGTCGTTTTTGTGTGAATTGCGGTGTTGTTCGTTGCACGATTATTTTTGTAATAAACTCGGAGGTGAGAGAAGCTAAAGCAGTTAACTAGCTTGCAAATCTGGATGCGAAGAATGAAAATAACGAGAAAAAAATGAACAATCTGTATCTGAGTGCACGGATGGACACAGATAACAATTGCAAACTGAAGACGTAGTACAAGCATGAGCTCAGAACGATTTATTTTTGGGCTAAAAATGTATGTCAGGGAACCGGTTCTGAGGCGCGATCTACTTGTTCTTTTTTATTTGGGATAAGTTCTAGCCGCAGGCATGAGACCCCGATATAGTATATGTGTATTACGGGCAATTACCACTTTAACAAGCCTGTTGATTCGCTTTCCCAAAACTGTGATTTTTGAAACTTAATTCATCTTAAAGTGCTAAAGAGTACCTCGAAGAATGATTAATTAACTGATAATTTGTTCTAGAAGACAGAGAAATAGATGGAAAACGTGGTATACCGGATTATTATTTATGTAATTTTGCTAAGAAATATCTGCCTTGATATGTTAAATGTAAAATGCTCCAAGACCAAAAAAAAAATTGTTTGTTATCTTATTTAATTGAGTAAAAAGTTTTCAGCGTTTTTCTGTTTTCTAGATTTTAAACTGTCATAACTTTGCAATCGTTAGCTGCACTTGGGACCTCTTATTTTTATTGGTGCAATTTGATTGAATATGGTGCGTCGTGTAAAAAATGTCTATACTGCAAACAGAAAATGTGTGAAATTTTGTTTAGTTTACAAGTTTACTACGCTAAAGGCAAGAATACTGCATGGGCGTGTCAAAAGATTGGTGACGTCTGTGGTTAAATTATTCTGTGGGGAACGAAGTCTTGGCACCGGCATGGGTGCGAGTTCTACCTCGTCCCACTAACACTCCGCTGTTCGACAAGGTTCCGCCAAACCGAATTGTCATTTCACTAAAAGTAAGAGAAACTGTTCACCACATCGTGCAAAACTGCATGATAAACCGTCCACCAGAAAAAAAAAAGAAATACACAGCTGGGATGTTAATCGAAACACACTGGATATTGTTTATTCATTAAATGGTTTCTTTTTATTTGTAATGTTTTGTTATTAAAAGTCAGGAAAACAGCTTAAACTTTAAATGTACACTTATTGCTGACTTAAGGTCTTTGTTTTTATTTATGGACAGTTTTGACACAACACTAAAATAACGGCACGCATCTCGGGGGATAAAAATCGCTCGATTTTGGATGAACGCGTCCCCGCACGCCACGGGGAGCGGGAGAAAAACCTACCGTCGCGATCGGGGGTTGTAATACGACTGCATGATTCAACCCTCGTTTGGGGTGAGTTTGGTGGTGTGGTGGTAGATATACTTGTGGCGGTTTCGCCAAACCCCACGGTACACTTAGCTTAAAAACCCCCATAACCACAACCCAGTCTGCATAAGCTTTCGCTAATGCAATCGCATTAGCATCTTAAATGCTTCACGCATTATATAGATCAAGTCTATAATCTAAAAAGTTCCTGTGATAGAAAACTTACCTTCATGCATCTCTTCGCATATAATTTCGTGTCAGAAATTTCCCATACCTGCACCGCAATCTCCACCCAGCATACCTGAGACATTTCCTTCTCCAAGGACATTTAATGTATGCAATGCGTTAGATAAAATTCCTAAAAATAGCTCCTTAATGTGCATATGCACCATAAATACAAAACATTCGGCACCCATTGTAATCAATTGAAATGCAACGTCGGGCGGCTTGTTTTTACAGCTGCAACAAGCCGACCGGCGATTCACCATCAATAGACAAACAATCATCAATTTCGTACGTCGCCACAAACTAATTTCCCTGCATATACAAATGCAGGCAAGGGATTCGGTTCTGCCACCAATCCCATTAGCACCTTTTTTCTTCCCAACGTCTATTATAGCGACGATACACAGCGTAAACATGACGCTCATTACCGGACGAAGCATTTGGTCGCTTCTCCCTTTGTTCATTTTTTTCTCATTTCAGGGTTCGTTTATCCTTTGCTAAATGCAAGGATAAACACGGTGATGGGTACGATCACACACATACCACCATGATCTGCATTACGAGATCTGGTTCTCTCTTGTGGTAGGTAAAACATATCCTTAGTGGAGAGGATATTCCAACACCACAAACTCGTACGCCGGCACCACGACTTCGCCCTCCACATACTCTCCACTAAGGATATGTTTTTACTTACCACCAGAGAAACGTAAAGTCTCTCTTGGTGGAATAGAAAACCAGATCTCGTAATAAAGATCATGGTGGTACACATGTATGTGTGTACATTGCTTCATTCATGGGACAAAGCCATGAGAGCGAAACTGAAACCAAGGAGAAGCGACCTAAAGCATCGGTCTGTAATTAGGGCCAGCTAAATAAATAAGCTGGAATTCATTAAATGAGAAATGCATTTGGGGATACCACAAACGATATGGATTGTTTATCGTATAGCCAGAACACCTGCGGAAGAACGGCGTTCTTTTGTTTGCACGTGGTGCGAGTTAGGGAAATTGGCTTCAGCGTCGATTGCGCTAATTGAATGCAGCTGCGTTGGGTTGTTTATTGTTGGGAGAAAAGGTCACCAGCCAATGTGTATGAAAAGGGATTTGTTGTACACATGATGAGGCTGGGAATAGGCGACGCAATAATCATTATCCCTGGTTGTGAAGATTACATGGTATGGGTAAATCTTTGGGTAAATTTACAAGAACCCCACAATTCTATCGACTTCACCAATTCACCGAACTTTACGGCTCTCTCTACCACAAATACCTTGCCAAAGTTCAATTCAACCTGATCAACAACCCCAAATCTTCCTTCCACGTCATCAACCACAAACGGAAATCTGATGCCTATCCCACCTCCCTTTTCTACGGCTCAACTACTACAACGGACTCTCAAACCATATCCAATATTTTCGCGTCCTTCTTCAAACTATCCTTCACGGCCGAGATGCCACCTAATGACCGTTGCAATTCTTCTTGAACAGTTGCAGTTTGTAATGCTCCGGGAACACTCGCGCGGGTAGGGAATTCCACAGCTTCCCCACTCTGTAACGGAACGAGTTCTGATGTAGGGATGTTCGCGCCATCAGGTGATGGACCACAAGTTGGTGCGATCCGTCGGATTGTCTTGTGAAGTGCATATAAACCGAATTGCGCGGAACAATACCACGAATCTCCGAAGAACAGGACCCATGAGTAGAGGGATGACATACGACATGTGCGAAAACGATTTTCGTCAAAAAAGCGGAAGCTCCATAAAGCAATAACCGAATAAAAGGAAGATGTTGCTGTGTGAGCGCTGATCGAAGACAAAGAACTTCGCCCTTCAATCACGAGCTTCCCATGTGTCTCAGTTATCTGCTTCCTTCTGTGTCGGAAACCATAAACGATATTCAGTAAATAAATAAAGATAAAATATGATGACACACCCAGTGGAACCCAAGGAAGCCAAGCCATGATGTGGATGACGAATAATCTACACAAAAAATTAGCATCGGATGTTGCAGACCACAATAAAAGTAAACAAATATTTATTGGACGACAGGTGGTATGCTAAGCAAACTCTTTAATGATCAAAACTGAATCACATTTCGGCCCAATTTGGAGTTTTTTTTTTTACGCTATCGTGTAATCTCGATTCTTATCTCTGGTCAGTCGTGCTGAAGAACGCTGATGAGGGTTGACATGTATTTTCTTTGTATGATATTGCCCAGGGGCGCGAATGAAAAGCTAGCTCACTGAGACAGAGATTTAGTTGAGTTCGCCGCTTTAATTCAATAAATGAAAGGCTATGCACTCTTCGCGTGCGAGGTAAGTTTAAGAACATAAGCCTCATAAACGTACAGGGACATACAGAGGAGTCCCCTGACGACGAAAAAGAAGAATACTACGAGAACGTCGAGCGGGCCATCAATGCCTGCCCAAGATACGATGTGAAAATCGTTCTTGGTGATTTGAATGCAAAAATAGGTCGGGAGCCGGTTTTCAGGCACCACATAGGTTCCCATAGTTTGCATGAGAACACTAATGACAATGGACTACGAGTCATCGAACTGGCAGCATCGAAAAACTTGGTCGTTGCAAGTACCAAGTTTCCGCGTAAGGATATCCACAAAGCCACCTGGGTATCACCTGATGGAGTCACTCGCAACCAAATTGACCACGCCTCCTCGAGCCCGATGATGGTACGAACGTACCGAGGTGCCAACGTCGACTCGGATCACTATCTTGTTGGTACAGTTTTCCGAGCGCAGATTGCCTTACGGCGACGTATTGCATCCGCGGATCAGGTTCGAATCAACACGGCTGCCTTACGCAATACGAATACCTGTAACACCTTTGGTCATGCGACAGGACTCGCCCTCGGAGAGCTCGACGAAGGGAGAGTAAGTCCTGGGGCTAGAATGCTAGACGTAGAAGAGAAATGGGCGCGCCTTAAGAATACTGTCACTAGTACTGCCAACTCCATCTTAGGCAGTAGTCGTAGAGATCGGAGCGACTGGTTTGATGATGAGTGCAAACTAGCAAATGAGCCTAAGAATGTTGCATACCGGGCAATGCAGCAGGCTCATAGGAGGCGGGTACGCGAAGTGAAATCCAAAGAGCTCAGAAGATCTGAAAAAAGACTTCACAGACAAAAGAAAAGTGCCCGGGAAAAAACCTTTTCTGTGAAATAGAGAAAAGTAGAGAGCGAGGTCCGCGCCAGGCGCGGAAGTTCTACCAAATACTCCGCAGTATGACGCGGTACACACCAAGCTGCACTTACTGCAAGGATAAAGAGTGTAATGTGGTCACCGATCCTGAAGGCATTCTGGAGCGATGGGAAGTGCACTTCAGTGAATTGTTAAATGGTCAGCGCACAGAAGAAATGGAGGCTCCACCAATGCAAGATCAAGACCAAATGCTACCACCACCAAGCATTGGGGAAACATTGAAAGCCATAAGACAGCTCAAATCAAATAAAGCCCCTGGAGCTGATAGCATACCAGCTAAGCTGATCAAAGAAGGAGGGACAGTGTTACATCACGCAAATCATGAAGATTGGCGTCGTGGTATAATCTGCCCCATACGTAAGAAGGGGGATATTATAGCGTTTGAAATGATAGTGAAGAACGTGTGATTCGAACTGACGCTATGACAGTTAGAATCACCAAAAATTGAACCTCCTCCTCGATAGTATAGTGGTTAGTACCCCAGCCTGTCACGCGGGAGACCGGGGTTCGATTCCCCGTCGGGGAACCTCTGGCCCAAGACTAATGACCTTGCCCGGAAAAACAAATTATTATGGAAACATTTTAACAAGCCTCAGGACTTGCTAAATAAGGCCAAGATCGGATCCCGGTTGTAGTGCCGATGATGATGTTGATGGTATACGGCTCTGATGTATTTTCTTATTCGATTTTCGTTCGGTGTTCTTCACTATTTTTGCTTGTGAATTGTGTGTGTATCTGTTAGAGACGCCACAATATCACATTGTGCAACAACTATAGGGGTATAACATTGCTGAGTACCGCCTATAAGATACTCTCCACTATCCTACAAGATCGGATAGCCCCATACGCTAAAGCCATCATTGGTCAATATCAGTGTGGCTTCATCCCAGGCAAATCAGCGATTGATCAGATATACACCCTTAGGCAGGCGATAGAAAAATGTCAGGAATTTAAGATTCCATTATATCATCTATTTATAGACTTTAAGGCCATCTATGACAGCATAGCCAGGGTAGAACTATATAATGCCATGAGAGAGTTCGGCATTCCGAACAAATTGATACGACTTTGTAGGTTTACCATGACCAACGTAACTAGTCAATTAAAATAGCGGGATTGCTGTCCAAGCCAATAAACATTTTTAATGGACTCCGACAAGGGGACGGTCTGGCCTGCCTCGTCTTAAACCTGGCATTAGAGAAAACAATCCGTGCCTCTAGCGTTACAACAAGAGGGACTATTGTCACCAAGTCCAGCCAGAGACTTGCCTACGCAGATGACATCGACACAATCGGTAGAACCGAATCGGCTGTACAGGAATCCTTCACCCAGATCGAGCAGGCGGCACAAAAACTGGGACTGCACGTTAATGAGGGAAAAACTAAGTACATGGTGGCAACTTCTGCGAAGAGAAGACCTAACGTTGGTCAAACTATTAGGGTAGTGGAGCACGAATTTGAAGTAGTGCAATCCTTTAACTACCTTGGGTCAATACTATCAGCCGATAACAATATGGAAGAAGAAATACGTGAACGGCTGATCAAATCCAACAAAGCCTACTATGGTCTATCAAGGCTCGTTAAATCCCGAAATTTATCCAGAACATCCAAGCTACTACTGTACAAGACCATGGTCTTACCAGTACTCATGTATGGATCCGAGACCTGGGCGCTTAATAAAAGGCACTCTGAACTTTAGCCGCGTTCGAATGGAAGGTCTTAAGGAGAATTGTTGGCCCCATATGTGAGGGAGGACGATTCCGGAGACGCTACAACCATGAGTTATACCCAATCTACCTTGAGGCTAACGTTGTAAGAAAAATCAAGCTCGGTAGACTCCGGTGTGCGGGACACCTAGCTCGAATGAGCGAAGAGGAGCCTGCCCGGAAAGACCTTTGTGGCAGGATGTATGGAAGGAGACATCGCGGCAGACCTTGTCTGCGATGGAGGGATGGCGTAGACCAGGACGCTCAGAGCCTGGGAGTGCCAAACTGGATGACATCGGCTCGAAATCGGGACTTTCGGATACATCCAACATCTGCTGGTGATGCATTTAGCTATCTTTTTAAATAGTTGTATTCACCTAACAAAAATTTGGTTTTACAACCCATGTGCCATAAGATAGTCGGGCAAGAGTTGGACACACGAGGCATGGTCCACGTAACAAGCGATAGCCATGCTGGTGTGGGCCACGTAGGAGGTTCGCCTCTTCGCTAAGCGAAGGGTCTGCTGATTTTCAAAGACAGACCCGTAGAGTCGGCACACCATAATGCGACAATACAGTCTGGGAAAACAATTGCCAACAATTAATGCAAAAGAAGTAATAAATTAAGAAAAATATGCCGAAATTGATGAACATAAAAGGTGTTATGTAGATTTAGAAGGTAGGGACCTCCAAAGAGTTGAGTATGACTTGAATCAAAAGTATAAGCGGATTCCGACGTCGTATCATTTGGAGACTGGAAAAGAGGCCCAAATCTACAGATCAAAAACAATGGGTAAAAACGAATTAGAGTAACAATAAAAAATAAGTATTCCAACCAATTAGCGTACTGCACATGCATTCATTTCAATTAAAATTAGATTTAGTAATAATTAAAGCACAAGAGTTTACATATACTTAGCATGAAAAGCTAATTAGGTAGAAGGCATTCATCGACAACTAGTTAATCGTATGATTTTGGGAGAAAGGGGCGTAATTAAATCACTGTTAACACAGTACCTGTGGCATCCATTATGGCCAGTAGAATTGGGTACAGTGAAACGTGATAGTTTATAAGTATTTAAATGTGTAAACTTGATTAAGTTCCAATAAGCTTACAGGTAATATGCATTTGTCTTTTTTTTAACTATTTTTTTTCTAATTTAGTACAACGCAATTTATATTTTTGCGGCTTTCTCTTACAATTACCTTTTGCTTTTCGTTTACTGAATTCTTCTTAAGCATTGTATAATTTTATGGCATTTTTATTGTATTTATTGCATATCAATAAATACTAGTAATACTAAATACTTTCTCCAAGAGCTAGTGCAAATTCAAGGGGTTACGAACTGTGTAAAACTTCCCGCATACCTTACATAACTACACCATTTATAACTGGACATTGCAAAATCATTCAAAAACAGGTTGCTGCGTATTCAACTTAAATGTAATGTGCCGATTGATATATTTCAACATTAACAATAACCGTGTAAATTATATCTATTAATTAGAATGCAAAACTATCCCCGAATACAACCACTAATCTATAGCCTGTACTGCCATTTTGGTGGCCAGTTAGCAGTCGACCACGTAGATTGGCAGCAGGTATATGTTGTGTGTTCGTTTTGTTTTTGCTTAAAGAAATGTTAATACATTTTGTCTTCATCAAACTAATCTCTGCAGATATAAAACACGTCGGAATTTTTTTAAATATTCGAAGCATTTCCGGGAGTTACATTTCGGTATCATTCACTGATTCTTCTTTTACCACATCGATGGTGGCAAACCGTCGTTCCGATTTTTGCACGAAGAAGCGCCGAGGTATGAATGGATTTAAACAATTATAGAGCATATCAAATAGATAACTTTTCGACTCACAACAATAAACTAAACACTCAAAATGACTGCAAATTTTAACATACGGTAGGAACGTGTGACCTAAAAATTTGTTGGACATTCGAAATCTCTAAATGAATGTCACTTTTTGATTAGATCAGATATACAAGCAATAAAGTATCTTTGATTGTTAGATAAAGAAAAGCAAATTATATGCATTTTTGTTTCCTACGTTTAGTTTAAGGTAAGTTTTAATGTGGATCAAACACTTTCGGTACATAAGTCGTCACTAGCCAACGAGAGGAGCTTGCACCACCCTCTCCATTTTAAAGCTCCGACCAGATATGAAAATAATGAGCAATTCCTTATCCTTGTAATTCAGAGCAGGCCGTTTATGGTATTATTCATGCTAATTAATAGGTGTGGAAGTAGAAACTCAGCTTTTTCTGTCGAATTCAACTTTATTGGAAAAGATAATTTTACGAAGATTAATAATCGAAGTATTCGCCATTGCTATCTATAGTCTTTTGCTATTTATAGGGTAGATGATAAATACCTTGGCGATAGAAACTTGGTGGTGTCGAAGTAAAATAGTCATTGTAATTTTCGTAGGTCTTCAATTTTCATAAATCGCTGGTCTTCCAAATAAGACGACATGGGTATGAATGAGTGTTAATCAGAAGGAGCCAAGCCTGGAGAATACGCCACGTCCTGGACAACTTCCCAGTTTAAGGAGAACATTAGTTCCTGAGTTGGTTTTGCTGTATATGGATGAGCATTGTCTTGCAGCAACATCATTTTGCGCCTTCCTTGACCTGTAAATTGTGTTTTTTCCTCTATAGCATTTTAGCCCCCCGATTGGTAGAAACCTTGACGTGGTGCGGGGGCTTAAACTACAATGAATCACTCAGACTATGCTGACGGAAGCATATGCTTCCAGTGGGGCCACCCATGTCAGACAGGCTAGTGAGGAGTAACACAAAAAGATCTACCCTAATCCGGGGTGTTACGCGTCATTGGGGTATACCGGCTGTATTATAACGACGCCTCTCTGACACCGGGTCGAATCAGAGCAGTAAGCAGACCTTACCATATCAAAACGGGGCTCTGATGCGGCGGACTATTTGAAACCCCAAGACTCGTGGGATCAAAAATGAATAATCAATATACAAAAAACAATTCTACGAAAAATCCGGTAGGCGTAGGTGTGATGAACCGACACTACCATGAGGGAAAAAATCATCAAGAAAACACCGACGCGGCAAAAAGAAGACGTAGGGAAAAACAGAAAAAGCCGGATATACGCATCGGCACGTGGAATGTTCGAACGTTATATAAACCAGGCGCGATACAGACGGTCGTAGAAAACGGGAAACAATATAAAGTGGAAATCGTCGCGCTTCAGGAAGTTCGACTCCCGCATCAAGTAATCGAAACCAACGGGTTTACACTGGTGTGTGGAGGTACCGATACACATAACCTCGGAACGGGCTTCATCATAAGCAAGAAGATTACGCCCCATGTAAAAGATGTGAAATTTATTAATGAACGAATGCCGGTGCTAAAAATACAGGGACCATGGTACAATTATGTATTTATAAACGTACACGTCCCAACAGAATCTACGGACGAAGAAACAAAGGACACGTTCTACGAGACCCTAGAGGAAGTATTTCATGGGATCTCATCATTCGATGTTAAAATACTCCTCGGAGACCACAATGCGAAAATTGGAAAGGAAGGTATATTCCAACCTTTGGCGCAAGGCTAATAACCTTGCCCGGAATAGCAAATTATTATGGAAAATTTAACAAGCCTCGAGATTCGCTAAAAAAGGCCAAGACCGGATGCCGGTTCTAGTGCCGAATGATGATAATGATGATAAATTCCAACCAACTATAGGTAAGGAAAGCCTACACGACGTTTTAAATGATAATGGAATTCGAATTATTACATTCGCACCGTCAAAGGATCTGGTAGTGAAAAGCACGATGTTCAAGCACAAGCAAATCCATAAAGCCACATGGATATCACCCGACGGCGTAACGCGTAACCAAATAGACCACTTCCTCATAGACAAAAGACACCACTCGAATATCCTTGAAGTAAGATCATATAGAGGAGCAGATTGCGACTCCGATCATCTTCTAGCGATGGGCAAAATTAGGAGTCGGCTCGTAGCAAATTCACATGGGCAGTCACGGGAGACGAGCAAAAAGTTCGACATTGATAAACTAAAAGACCTGCGCAAAAGGGCTGAATATCAAGACGATTGATTTAGCATCCTAAAGAATAGGAGCAGTGAGGAAGAGGAAGCCAATAGTGTGAACACCAAATGGACATCGATTAGAGACACAATCAAACAAACAGCCCAAAAGGTATTCGGATTTAAGAAAAAGTAAACGCCTCAGAGTGATTCACTTAGAAAGATATGATGAAGTCAACGCAGAAAGATACTCGACGATTCGAACAGAGACAATGAGACTCTTCAAACGCAAACAAGGCGAATGGGAGAAAACTCGGATCGAAAAAATCCTAGAAAATGCCAGAGCAAAGAACATCAGAGGTATGTATGCCGGCATAAATTCAATTAGAAATGGCTACCGAGGGAGAGCTAAAATAATTCGAGACACAAACGGTTGTCGGGTCACAGAAAAAAACAATATCGTGACAAGGTGGAAGCAGTACTTTGAAAACCTGCTCAATGTGCGCACCCATCAACCACAAATAAACGCATCAGACGCACATACAGCCGATCCTCAGATCTCTCATTCAACGAAGTTGTAGACGCAATAAATCGATTGAAAAACAACAAGGCTCCCGGAGTCGACTGCATACCGGCAGAGCTTATGAGGCATGGAGGAGAGGCAACCGCTCGAAAGATCCACCGACTGATTAAAACAATATGGGATACGGAAGTCATTCCGGAAGAATGGAAAACTACAATAGTCGTCCCCATTTTCAAAAAAGGTGACAGATCTGACTGCGAAAACTACAGAGGAATATAATTGCTCACAACCACATACAAAATACTAACAAATGTCATACTGGCGAGAATCACACCGTACGCAGAAGAAATATTGGGAGATGTTATGTTTGTTTGTATAACAATATTATAATTTAATAAGGGTAAATTAAAGTAAGAAGGGGGGACTTACTGTGGTTTATCTTGGGTATCTTGGGTTTATGTTGTGGTTGACTGTGACAGGTTGCAGGGGGCGTTGATGGTTGCTCCCCTGTTAAATGGTCTTCCTCCGGCGTTCTATTGCCGGCACCTTTTCACAAATAGTCGTCCCCAAAACATTGGAATATGCGAATATGCTGTACTATTCGAAGGTTCCTTTGGATTAGTAATGCTTCTGGTTAGATTTTCACCAATTGATTAGAAATGCTTCTGGTCATTCTATTGCCGGCACCGTTTCACAAATAGTCGTCCCCAAAACATTGGAATATACGAATATGCTGTACTATTCGAAGGTTCCTTTGGATTAGTAATGCTTCTGGTTAGATTTTCACCAATTGATTAGAAATGCTTCTGGTACATTGGAATATGCGAATATTCTGTACTATTCGAAGGTTCATTTGGATTAGAAATGCTTCTCGAAGCGGGCATCTGTTGGAGGCCGTTAGGTGTAAAATTAAGTATTTCACTTAAAGTCTTGCGATTTACGTTATCGTTACTTCCGTTTTTGATCTGTATTGCGAGATTTACAATGCCATTCTGATTTCTTTAAATTTTTCCGTTGACGTATATTTTTATTTTATTTGACGCCAACGTCGTTTTTTATTAATTTCTCCGCCAAGTAGAATTTGCATAAAGTAGTTTATGCAAATTAGCTACTTGGCGCGTTATTCTCCTTTTACAGGTAAAGAGGGGAATCGAAGGGGGATTAGTGGATTCTGGGGGGACCTGGACTTCAATGTCGGTCCGTAACAGAGACTACCAGTGCGGATTCCGTAGGAACCGGTCAACAAGCGACCAAATATTCACAATAAGGCAACTGTTGGAAAAGAAGTGGGAATACGGAGAGACGGTTCACCAACTATTCGTTGACTTCAAAAAAGCCTACGACTCAGTCGCAAGGCAAAGACTCTACCATATTGTAGTTGAGCTGGGTATCCTGAAAAAATATGCCGCTCTTATTCAAATCTGCATGTACGAAAACAAAGGGCGAATTAGAATAGAAAACCACCTCTCGGAACCATAAGAAATCCGGGACAGACTAAAACAGGGGGATGGTCTCTCGCCATGGCTTTTTAACCTTGTGCTCGAATATGTCATCAGAAAGGTACAAGACGACAACATGGCCGGGGTCACACAAGTGCTTGCATATACGGATGACATCACCGTTCTGGGCGATAATCTAGAAACCGGAATTAAAAACAGTGAAATCATCATACAAGCGGCTGAAGAGGTGGGCCTAGAAATACATGCAGACAAAACAAAATATATGATTACGGCGAGAGCGTGTGGAGCTCAGGGAACACATATAAACGTCAGAGACAAGATATTTGAAAATGTTAAAGAATTTAAATACCTGGGAACGAGACTGACGGCCAGTAACGAAATGTCGGAGGAAATTCATTCATGCATTCCGGCAACGACCCCCTAACTACTGCCAATATATTCGCTTCGTTTTTCAATAAATCCTTCACAGACATCTCCTTCGAATCCAATCCGTCTCACTTCAAAGACTTTCCCGAATTCTTTCTCAGCCCCTTCACCCCTCAAATTATTTAGCATCACGTAGTTGAGGAGAAATTAAACTTACTCAAAGACGAGTTCAGCCCTGGGCCTGATAGACTGCCGGCTGTATTTTTAAAGAAATGTTCCACTTCTCTTTCCCTCCCGATATGAAAGATATTCAACCTATCCCTTTCACAAGGGATCTTCCCTAGTATTTTGAAATCCCCCTATGTCACCCCCATACATAAAAAGGGACCTAAACACGATATAAGCAACTACCGTCCCATCGCCAAACGGTCTCATATCTCCAAAATGTTCGAAGGAATTCTTTACAACGCGTTATCTTTCCGTTGTAAATCCACCATCTCACCCAACCAGCATGGTTTCCTTTCGGGTAGGTCGACAACGAAACGATCATCTCTCCTCTCGACTCCCCACTTCTCCCAACGGACCTCGACAGCTTCTCAACTTGGTGCCGTAATAACTGCCTTGAACTCAACGTTGTCAAATGACACCCCATCACCTTCTCCCACAAACGCCCCCCCCCCCCCCCCAACGTTTCTACTTCCTGCTAAACCAGCAGATATCATCTGCACCCTCGTACGCGACCTCGGAAGCTTATTTGACAGGGAGCTTAGGTTCATCCCGCATATTGATGATATTATTCTTAAGGCCAACTCTTTCCTTGGATTCGTGAAAAGCTGGTCTAAAGAATTCTCTAATCCTTACGTTTCCCGTTCTCTCTACATAGCCTTCGTCCGCCCCCTTCTTGAATACGCCAGTCAGGTTTGGTCTCCACACTACTCGCCCCATGTACCCAGAATGGAAAGCGTCCAACGTCGTTTTCTGCGTTTTGCCCTTCGCGGACTGAACTGGGCGAATCCCCGGATTCTCCCCCTATACACAAGCCGGCTCCATCTCATCAACTTCAACACACTTGAGGAGCGCAGAACTCATGCTTCTGGTACATTGGAATATGCGAATATTCTGTACTATTCGAAGGTTCATTTGGATTAGAAATGCTTCTCGAAGCGGGCATCTGTTGGAGGCCGTTAGGTGTAAAATTAAGTATTTCACTTAAAGTCTTGCGATTTACGTTATCGTTACTTCCGTTTTTGATCTGTATTGCGAGATTTACAATGCCATTCTGATTTCTTTAAATTTTTCCGTTGACGTATATTTTTATTTTATTTGACGCCAACGTCGTTTTTTATTAATTTCTCCGCCAAGTAGAATTTGCATAAAGTAGTTTATGCAAATTAGCTACTTGGCGCGTTATTCTCCTTTTACAGGTAAAGAGGGGAATCGAAGGGGGATTAGTGGATTCTGGGGGGACCTGGACTTCAATGTCGGTCCGTAACAGAGACTACCAGTGCGGATTCCGTAGGAACCGGTCAACAAGCGACCAAATATTCACAATAAGGCAACTGTTGGAAAAGAAGTGGGAATACGGAGAGACGGTTCACCAACTATTCGTTGACTTCAAAAAAGCCTACGACTCAGTCGCAAGGCAAAGACTCTACCATATTGTAGTTGAGCTGGGTATCCTGAAAAAATATGCCGCTCTTATTCAAATCTGCATGTACGAAAACAAAGGGCGAATTAGAATAGAAAACCACCTCTCGGAACCATAAGAAATCCGGGACAGACTAAAACAGGGGGATGGTCTCTCGCCATGGCTTTTTAACCTTGTGCTCGAATATGTCATCAGAAAGGTACAAGACGACAACATGGCCGGGGTCACACAAGTGCTTGCATATACGGATGACATCACCGTTCTGGGCGATAATCTAGAAACCGGAATTAAAAACAGTGAAATCATCATACAAGCGGCTGAAGAGGTGGGCCTAGAAATACATGCAGACAAAACAAAATATATGATTACGGCGAGAGCGTGTGGAGCTCAGGGAACACATATAAACGTCAGAGACAAGATATTTGAAAATGTTAAAGAATTTAAATACCTGGGAACGAGACTGACGGCCAGTAACGAAATGTCGGAGGAAATTCATTCATGCATTCCGGCAACGACCCCCTAACTACTGCCAATATATTCGCTTCGTTTTTCAATAAATCCTTCACAGACATCTCCTTCGAATCCAATCCGTCTCACTTCAAAGACTTTCCCGAATTCTTTCTCAGCCCCTTCACCCCTCAAATTATTTAGCATCACGTAGTTGAGGAGAAATTAAACTTACTCAAAGACGAGTTCAGCCCTGGGCCTGATAGACTGCCGGCTGTATTTTTAAAGAAATGTTCCACTTCTCTTTCCCTCCCGATATGAAAGATATTCAACCTATCCCTTTCACAAGGGATCTTCCCTAGTATTTTGAAATCCCCCTATGTCACCCCCATACATAAAAAGGGACCTAAACACGATATAAGCAACTACCGTCCCATCGCCAAACGGTCTCATATCTCCAAAATGTTCGAAGGAATTCTTTACAACGCGTTGTCTTTCCGTTGTAAATCCACCATCTCACCCAACCAGCATGGTTTCCTTTCGGGTAGGTCGACAACGAAACGATCATCTCTCCTCTCGACTCCCCACTTCTCCCAACGGACCTCGACAGCTTCTCAACTTGGTGCCGTAATAACTGCCTTGAACTCAACGTTGTCAAATGACACCCCATCACCTTCTCCCACAAACGCCCCCCCCCCCCCCCCCCAACGTTTCTACTTCCTGCTAAACCAGCAGATATCATCTGCACCCTCGTACGCGACCTCGGAAGCTTATTTGACAGGGAGCTTAGGTTCATCCCGCATATTGATGATATTATTCTTAAGGCCAACTCTTTCCTTGGATTCGTGAAAAGCTGGTCTAAAGAATTCTCTAATCCTTACGTTTCCCGTTCTCTCTACATAGCCTTCGTCCGCCCCCTTCTTGAATACGCCAGTCAGGTTTGGTCTCCACACTACTCGCCCCATGTACCCAGAATGGAAAGCGTCCAACGTCGTTTTCTGCGTTTTGCCCTTCGCGGACTGAACTGGGCGAATCCCCGGATTCTCCCCCTATACACAAGCCGGCTCCATCTCATCAACTTCAACACACTTGAGGAGCGCAGAACTCATGCCGATATTCGTTTTCGTCCACCGTCTCCTTTCAGGCACAATCAACTGCCCAAGTTTCGCTCTCCATCATTCTACTTCACACTAACCCCCGTAACCTGCGAAATCCTCATCTTTTCTATCAGCCCACCCGCCACACTACTTACGGCTCTAATGAACCCATTTCGCGAATGCTGCGGCGGGCAAACTCCTACCCCACCCCCTTCGATTTCAACTTTACCTCTACTGCTCTCATACATCACCCCCCCCCCCCCCCCCCCCCATACCGGGGCGTATTCGAGAATAAAGTTTTAAGGGCTATCTTTGGAGGTAAATATGAAGAGGATGCAAGACAATGGAGCACACTCGACAACCACGAATTGGAAGAGTTATACCGCAAACCTACAATAGTGAGAGCTTGGCGGTTGGGTCTGTAATTCTTCTGCCAATAAACACAAAACGACATACGGACCGGGGACAGCGACAATTAAACACCAACTCTTTCCTTTCTTTTGCAGCGCTCCTTTTATTTTATTTTATTGCTCTTACACAAATTGACGAATCCTCGACACACGCTACAACGTTCTAAGTTAACGCAGTTAATTAATGTTAACGCGACTCGAGCTCCTCCTCGAGAGTTCTACATCGACGTGTACCCTCGCTCAAGAGTCTAACTTCTCTCCTGCTGTTCGATAAAGACCGACCGGACCTATCCTACAAATATCCCCTTTGCATTAATCAGCCCGCATTTGGAAAGGAAAATTTTCCCATCCAATCTGCTAACAGAATTTACCCCTCGTATCTGTTAACAGCATAACATTTCCCTTTGTATCTTAAAGGAGAATTTCCCATACGATCTGGAAAAGAGAGCTCTTACCTACTTATCATCATCCGATGTCGGTGGTCGGAATCATGTTCCTTTTGTTTCAGGATCGGATGGCGCCGCTGTTCTCCGATCTTTCCGTAGTTTATTTGCTCTGCACATCTGGCATGCGGCAAAGGTCGCCTGTATTTCGGATGTGTACGCGGACTATGGGACGTACGGCTTTGTTTGCCTTTCCCATCACAAACCTCTATCTGGGATCGTGTTGATTTTTCATAGCCACCAGAATAGGCATCCGTTGTTCCGTTTATTATTCCTAGCGATCCCTTTTTGGCCACCATAATTATCCTCGGGTAGGATAATTATATTTGCTTTACCCTATGGGAACAGCGTTTTAATCGATTGCTGTTTCTCCGCAATGGCTTTGTTTGGGCACGTGCGCCTGTCGGTTTTGGGATCTTGCACGGAATTAGAGGTGCTAATTGCCTTTAGCTACCCGAGTATGCCTCCCTGGTTCGGTTAATTTACCGAAGATGTAATTCCTTGGAAACATCGTGCAGATGTTTAGGATGGGAGATCTGTATGCGATGCTTTCTCCATTTGACGCATTGCTTAGATGCGATGCTTTAGCTTCCCTTTTGAATTGGGTAGAATACCATGTATGGATGCGTTGAACTCGATCTTGGAAGCTTTTGAAAGTTAAGTTCCTTGATTTTTGCTATCGGGTTCAACGTTGTTGCAATCTCATATAGCCTTTATTACAGGTATTGTAATGACTATTGGCCGCGTGTCTGTGGGCACGTGTGCTGCGAAAGGTGAGTAGAGTTCGTTGGCGGAAAGGATAACTCACCTGTAAGGAGTTGTATGGTTCGTAGAACCGCTACAAGAGTATTCAGGTCGCGGAGATTAAGTTGGGGCGGACATGCGGCGTGAATGGGCAACGATAGGACCGTGCGAAGAATTCTTGATGGTAGACCAACGGGAAAGAGACCGGCACGGCAGATGGTCGGCCGTGGAAGGAGAGTGCACAGGACAGGGAACGATGGCCGAGTCGAGTCGGTGAGGTTATGAAATTCCGCGTTCCTACAGGCCAATAAATAGTAGTAATAGGATAAAATAAAGTCCACAAAGAAAAAAGCATTGCCTTTTCGTTGCTTATTCCTGGTTGAGAATTGCGGGTACCGTCACCCGTCAACGATCGAGTCGGTCTACACCAACGCCCAAGGGCGTTGGCATCACTGTCAAATAGGTAATCCCCCACCTGTCGGGAACTAAGTTCATCAGGGCGGCTCCAGCTAAAGGGGCTGTAAAGATACACACTTTACGCCGCACTCACTTGGACCCTCACAGACGCCCAGAAGCAGGTAGGGGTAAACCTAAAAATAACACATATAGGGTTATACAATAGGGCAACTTTGAATTTAATTTGTGAACGCACCCTTTCACTAATCATCGAACTGTCACTGTCAATTTATTCAGTAAACTCAACATTTTCATCATGGTTAAGTACACGAACGAACAACGTCTACAATTTATAAAAATTTATTACCGAAAAAAGGTTGTCAAGTCTGTATTGGAAATCCCTATATAACCTTTACAGCGGCATGACGAATGGTTTCGTTTACATGAAAAAGTGAGTGATTGACGCTTGACAAAACTAATTTTCAAGCAATTCTTAAGACACCAAACTGAAAATTTGTTGCAACCTGTTTGAATTTTATTATACTATTTATTGGTGTGTAAGAACCCGGATGTTCACGACTTCACTGACTCAGCTGCGCCGTTGTTACGATCCTGTGGGCTCTCCTCCCACGCTTCGCCTCTGATCCGATCTCCTCAAGGTTGTGCCTTCCATTGTTCTCCCATCTCCATCGCGGCCTTCCCACCGGTCTCTTTCCCGTTGGTAAAAAAAATAAATAAATAAAAAATAAAGATACAGGGATCCTTGATGACTACATGAAGGTCATGTATAGTTAATTCAAAAAGGGTGGACACCGGAAGTAGTCAGAAAAGGATATCAAACGCACACCATGAAGCAGATTTCTTAGGTTAGAATAAATCCACTTGAACAAGACTGGATCAAAGTCGCGAGTCCATAATTTGAAGAGTATAAGTTTACGGTTAGTCAAATACCTGGCCACGGATGTATTCTTTTCGAAAATTTTCACAAAAAAGGTCTTTGTCTACACTTAGTCTTAACGCGGTATGAATAATATTATTAGTATAAACATCATGGTGTATAAAACATAAATCATTTCCACACTAGGAACATGGGGTTTTGATCGGGGTAGTTATAGATTGTTAACTAGTTCGTGCAGTTTCCTATAATACGAATACGGATAATTTATGATTCGGCTCGGTTTCTTAGTGAGAGCATTAAATATTCCACTAGTTTAACAATATTACGCTAGTTAAGTTATTTCATGTGAATAATAATCAAACTTCGTCTTACAGCAAAACAAAGGAACTTTTAGTGCACTTAAAATTCAAATGGTTTTTGTCTGAATTTTCTCGCATTAATTCGCAATAGTTTCGGAACAAAACAATTACTCTGATGACTCTTGATTCCGCTGTGTGTCCACGGGTAAATAAAAAACAAAACACAAGCCGATTAAACCAAAACTCATTCGTTGAGCAAGCCTCAACATTGCAAAGAAGTGTGGACAACATGTTTCATTATAAATTGCGGCATGTACCACCCACCTTCAGGTAGTGGATTCAATTCCCGATGCAAATGAGTCACTTAGTTGTGATTAGCTATCAAGGTGAAGCGCACGGCATGTGTACAAGTGTCTACCATATGTAAATCAAACAATACAACACCGAGAGTGTGGTGTTGTGGTCACATTGGTTAAGCCGAAATCAGGACATTAACTCGCGTTATTTGTCAAGATTTCGCGCAGCTGGATCAATCCAATACAGCGGATTAGATACTATTCTCATAGGCACTTATAACGATTACCTTGATGGGGTTTTCTTTTATTTACATTACACACGCTGCGATTGGGCGAAATACAGTATTCCCTAGTGGTTCAATGTTGTAATTTGTCATTGTTGTAATCCTCTTTACCCGTTTCTACGGTTTTATATCTTTAGACTTTAAATAAATCTCACCTGACGGGAAATCCCTGTTGACAGCTTCTTGCAGTTCTTCTGTTCTTCTGTTTATTGTTGTCGCCCTATTTACGATTTGTGAAGCACTCCTAAGATTTTTCTTTCTTGTTATAAATGAATCTTCAGTGTTTCACAAATAATTCACAGTACAGTTTGATGAAAACAAACATAGAGGAGGAACAAAATACACTCACTCTAATTCGAAATACTCAAAGTAAAAAAAAAAACAACTTTAGTGTAGTCGAAGAAAACCTTTATATCAAAAATTTTCCACTTTTTTAAATCATCTGTCAAATTACATGTATTTGATAGTTGGCCATTTTGGATTCACTCGCAGTTGGACTACTCGGTGGTTGATAGGCTGCCACTTACGTCTACTGAAAATGTAATAGAATACTCTGACAGAAAGGAACAGAAAAAGCTAATAAGAATTAATGAATTGAACGGAAAAATTGTGAAGCATTAAACAGTTTATATTAATTTGTTATAATGATATTAAATATAGAATATAGTGTTTTTTATGCAGAGAATTGAACACACCCGTTTTATCTAGGCAATGCGTAATCTTAAATGAAAGTCCATGTATTGATTCGATTCAATTAAACAACGACCTGAAAGCTCTCAACTTATTTTTAACTTTTGATTAAACTTTTAGCACGAATAGTTGTACGTTTTACCTGAGGTTAAAAGCAGTCGGCTGAAAAAGCTGGCTTCGAGTTGAATATTTCAAATTCAAAATTATGTTACCAAAATAATTGTGTTATTTATATTACATTTTTTAATTATTTTTACCTTATATTTATAACTAGCCGTTTTTTTTCTTCAGTATTAGAGGTATGTTGTTTTGTGGTAGTGCTGTTGGAATGGAAACCATTATGGTGAATGGTGCAAGAATATACAAAAACAACTTTCTTTCGAAATTTACGTATGCTCTGCTAAAGATAAACCGAAACGATGATAAAGTTGGGACAAAAATGGCCAAACCTTGCCGAGGTATAAACGAGGAAAGAATCATTTTTAACATTTTAAACTGAATTTTTATAGTGGTCTGTCTGCTAACTTTTCCTTCACTAACCCTAGTGATTATCTAGGTGATAATTATTATTATTTTCTCTTACTCATGTTGAAGAATTCCCTCTAGAGTTTCGTCCAGTATATTTGCTTGGTGCTCCTCAATAGTATACTGGTTAGTATACCCGCCTGTCATGCGGGAGACCGGGGTTCGATTCCCCGTCGGGGAGCCTCTGGCGCAAGACTAATGACCTTGCCCGGAAAAAAACAAATCATTATGGAAAATTTAACAAGCCTCAGGACTTGCTAAATAAGGTCAAGACCGGTTCCAGGTTGTAGTGCCGATGATGATGATGATGATATTTGCTTGGTGGATCATTCGTTGAGAAAATTTGACCGTCATCTAACAACTGTAAATGGGTCGCTGCTGTTGCATGTTTTTTTTTAACAATTTCTTTTAGAAGAGTTATACCGCAAACCTACAATAGTGAGAGTAATCAAGTCGCGAAGATTAAGTTGGGGCGGACACGTGGCGCGAATGGACAACGATAGGACCATGCATAGAATTCTTGACGGTAAGCCAACGGGAAAGAGACCGACAGAGCGGCCGCGACGGAGATGGGGGGACAATGTTAGGTTGGACCTCAAGGAGATCGGATCGGATGGTCGAACATGGAAGGAGAGCGCAGGGGACGGGGAACAATGGTGGAGTCGTGTCGGTGAGGTCATGAACTTCCGGGTTCCTACAGGCCAATAAATAGTAATAGGTTGAAAAGGCGGTACTTTGCTATAATGTAGGTACAGTATGAACTCGATTTACGTAACCCTCGATTCGTGCAACTCATCGATTTTCGCAACACTAAATTTGTAGCACGTCTTGACTCTATAAGTGCAACTTTTCAAAAATGCTACCTTGATTTGTCAACTTCTTGCGTTTATTCATCTGTTTTTTATTTGCATGTTCTCCTTTTGATTCTGTATTCCTGCCGTTAATTTACAGCTAGTTTGACTGAACAAAATTCCTTGTAAAAATAATACACAAACACATAAAATGCATCTGTCTTTATTTAAATGGGTTGCGATTTCATTAGTCTCTACGGAAAATTTGTACAGGATGGGTGTTACAAGCAATATTACAAAATTGTCTATTAAAAAAACGAGTGATATTTTATCAGAATTAGAAAAAGGTGTTTCAGTAAAGACAGTTTGCGAAAAATATAATGTTCACAAATCAACAATAAGCCGCATAAAAGGAAAGGCAGCCGCTCTTAGACAATTTGTGGCTAGAGCTGAATATGGACCAGGGAAACGGGTAACGTTGAAGGCTTCTGAAAATCCACATATGGAAAAGCCTTTATATGGATGGTTTCAAAAGCAAAGAGCTAAACACATCCCACTTTCTAATGACATTATAAAGTCAAAGGCAATTCAATTACACAATAAAATAGAGGAAAGACCATCATTTAACGCCAGCAACGGATGGATTGCGAAATTTAAAAAACAACATGGTATTCGAATGTTGAAAATCTGTGGTGAAAAATTATCGAATAAACATGAACTTGTCCAGCCGTTCGTACAAAAATTTCAAAAAAAAAAAAAATAGAGGAACTTAACTTGACTGCGGATCAGATCTACAATGCAGACGAATCTGGCTTATTTTACAGAATGTTGCCGAACAAAACACTTGTTTCTTTTAAAGAAGAGTCAGCGCCAGGACGAAAAGTAAGCAAGGAAAGAATAGCATTCCTTGCGTGCACAAATGCATCAGGGATGCACAAAGTAAAACTTTTCGTCATTGGTAAAGCAGCCAATCCAAGAGCATTTTAAAACTTTGAAAATAAACCTGTTTTTTATAAAGCAAATAAAAATGCATGCATGATATTATTCGAACAATGGTTCCACAACGTGTTTGTTCCCGAAGTAAAAAAAGAATACAAAATGTTGTGTTTGTATTAATGAGTTTTTTTTTCAGGTAAGAAGTTTTCTTGAATCAAAAGGACTTGAAAAGAAGGCACTACTGCTTTTGGACAATGCTCCGTGTCATCCTAAAAAAAAAAAAAAAAAAACGAATTGCAAAGCGATGATGGGCTGATAATTGTTATGACGTTTCTGGGAAATTGCACTGCAATCATTCTGTTTTGCCGTTGTGGGGGTTGTTCCTCAGGAAGCGCGTTTTCTTGTCCTGAAAAGGACGTTGGATCTCTTTATTTGATTGCTCCTGGAACAACACACTTCAGCAAGGGTTCGTTGCCGTGCTTCCTCTGACCCAGAGGGAAGAGCAACGTCCTGATTGTTCGTGGGACGTAACCTAGGGGATAGTGTCCTTATACCCTGCAACCTCAGTACTGGTTCCTGTACCGATTTCTTTGGAGTCGTCCTGGTATATATATATATATATATATATATATATATATATATATATATATATATATATATATATATATATATATATATATATATATATATATATAAAGAATCATCCAACGTTGGGTGCCAGCACAAGATTTCAAAAGTAATGAAAGCAGTTTTATTTATTTTGGATTTAGTTTTATTGATTTTATTTGTAAAATAACTGCTCTGTGGCAGGAGGATCTAGATACTGCGGCCCGGAGATCACGAAACCATTCCTTTATAAAGGAAAAGGAATCGAAAATTGTATCTCAAAGATACACATTTTCGTGCAACAATCTCGATCTTTTGGATATTTCGAGCGAGATGTTGTGTTTACACAAGATAAGAAATCAATTTCTTGAATTCTTACGAAACCATTACGCAGATGTGTGAATGTATCTGCTTTTGAGTTTTTGTTTGTTTAACTCAAAGGAATTTTTAGGATAGAGATAACAATCTCTGAATTTTGGATTTGGGTGATGCTGTGGAGCAAATATAGAACAATAAACGAATATTGGATTCGTTTATTGTGAATTTTAATTTTAATTTTGATTCTGGATTTAATTATGCCGTGGGGGCAAATGTTATGCGATAAACGAATGTTTGATTCGTTTATTGCGAATTTTGGATAATGTTTGGGTTTTTTCAGGTTTTGATAGGATTTTGGATTAGGAATGGGAGAAAAAGATGGTAGGGCTTTTTGGAGCACTACATCCTCCCCTCCTTGAAAAAAAGAAAATTGATCTTTATGAGATTAATTTTCTGGAAAATGGTGTGATTGGGAATAAGGACGATAGTATCGTGATTCCGTTACATATGCCTGATTTTTTTTCCATTTTAGTTCTATGTATGCAATATTTATTTTCTTAGCTTACAGTACAATTTTTTTTTTTTTGTTTTGATATTTAAAGTGATCAATGATTAAGTTGTAATTACATATATTAAAAGTGTTATTTACAGTGTTTATGTTATATTTTTTTTTCCATTACGTTTAGTAACAATTGTGAGTAATATGTTTTTCTTCTTTTTATATAAGAGATTTTTTTTTTGTTTTTGTTTATAAAGTATTATTATAGGTTTTCCAATTTGTGGTACAATATATATGTAAGTGTTGCGTAAGATTATTAAGGCTTACTATTACAATTTGTGTATTACATATTAATACTGATTACATATTATTTACAGAGCATTTTTTTTGAGGACTTTTCATTGTCCTTATTTATTTATATAATTTTTTCATGTAGTTTGTACGTAAAATTAAATTCTAGACATTTTTAAATTTGTTTTGAGTTATACTAAAATTTTATTACAATTTATTCATTACAAAATGTTTTGTACTTATATAAATTCTTATTTTAACATTATTTCGTATTGTAAGTTTTGTTTTATTTATTATTACAAAAATGTTTGTTTGTTTATTTATTTAAGTTAGTGATGGTTGATTAAAATATTTGTATAATACATTTTTCGATAGTCAATATTTGTTTATAGTATAGTTTTGAAACTTCTATTTTTGAAACATATGAGTTATGTGGAGATTCAATTTCTTGTTATATTTTATTTGTTATCTCCTGAATTTATAAATTTTCTTTGTTTATTCTATCTATCTATTTCGTTTTTGAACAATAATTTGTTAAGAGGTGAATTTAACATTATTAGTTGTATATATATTTTTCTTTATAGATATATTTTTTGTTTTGTTTGTTTATTTCGGTTATTTAAAATATTGTATAATATTTACAAGATTATTTATTCGTGTAACAGTATTTGAAAAGAAAAATTTTGCAGGCAAATTTTAAATACATTATCGTGGTATTTTCGTACAGTGTTACTTTATGATTTTTCTAAGGTTTTTTTTTTTTACGTATATACATTTATTTTTCTTTTTTTGTTTTTGTAAGGTTATAAATACATCTATACATTTACTTTCCTTCAACCTTTATTTTATTTATTTTGGGTTTCTTATTTGTGATTGCCTAATCCACAAATGGTTTTATATTGTTGTTGTGGACTATTCGGGTACCTTTCCCTATTTTGAGGATTGAATTTTCTTCGGATAGGATCTTGACAATTTCGTAGGGGCCTTTCCACAGGGAGGTTAATTTGTTAGGTCTTGAGTGATTCTTTAATAAAACCTTGTCGCCAACATTAAATTTCTTACGGCCTACTTTTTGGTCGTAGTATGCCTTAGATTTTTGTTTTTTCTCTATCAGTATTCCCTTTGCTGTACGATAACCATGTTGTAATCGCATTTTTAATTCATTTGCGTAATGGTCGTAGTTATAAGAGCTTTCAGGGTTTTGTCTGAGAGAACTGGGTATTTCGGCTGGGAAACCATATAGTAATTCATGCGGCGTGTAGCCTGTATTACTGTGGGTTGTAGTATTGTACACAAACATTGCGTAAGGTATCCAGGTGTCCCAAGTGAGAGGATCCTGGTTTACATAGTGGCGGAGGTATTCCACCAGAGTTCTATGGCTCCGTTCTAGTGCTCCGTTTGTTTGTGGATGATAGGGTGCTGTATTGAGTTTTTTGACCTTGAGTAAGGAACAGATGTCCTTAAAAAGTGCGCTGAGAAAATTTGCACCTCGGTCAGTTAATAGAGAAGATGGTATGCCGTGCTGGCAGACGATATTTTCAACGAAAATTCTGGCCACGTCCTTGGTTTCGGCGCTGGCCAGTGCGTAAGCTCCTGAAAATTTAGTCAAATCGTCTTGAAACGTTAGTAGGTATTTATTTCCATTATAGCTGGCTGGTAATAGTCCTACTATATCTAAAGCAATTCTTTCGAAAGGTTTTGAGCTTGTTGTGGTTATCTTCATAGGAATTCTAGGATTCCTTCCACTTTTGTTTATCTGGCAGGAAGCACATTTTCGAATATACGCCGCGACGTCAGCGGTCATTGTGCGCCAGTAATATTTTTGCTTCAATCTATTGATTGTTCGGGTGGCTCCTTGGTGTCCTCCGAAAGGTGAGTTGTGGTATTCCGCGAGTAACTTTTGTATTTCGTTAGGATCTGTTAGAAGCTTCTTTTTATTGGAGAAAACGTACATTGTCACGTTGAGGTGAGCAAAAGTTTCTTTTAGCAAGTTATTGAGTGCTACTTTTGATTCGTTTTCTATGAAGGGCACTAAAATTCCAATGGAATTGAAATTCCGGTCTTCGCAAATCTTCTTCAGATCAATAAGGGAACTCTTAGCGGTTTCCTGGTCGCTTAGGTTTCTGAAAGGCAATGGCAATGTGGTGGCGCATAACCCATCTTGCTCATGAAACGTAATTTTACCTACGTCTGGCTTGGTGAAGTTTGGAATTCTTCCTGCCAGATTTTCTTCCTCAGCAGAGTCTATCAATGGGAGGATTATGATACGTAGTCCAAGTTTCTTCTTGGTATAGATGGACCCTGTTTGTTCTTGCCATACAAGATTGGTAGTATCTTTGTATGATTGTGCAGCCACATCTTCTTCGAGTTTGGCTTTACTTCGTGTGGTGACGAGGATATTATTTTTAATGGGATTGACTGGGGTAGTCGTTGTTATACGGCTGAGAGCATCAGCATTTGCATTTTGCTTTCCTTTTTTATGGACGATTGTGTACTCATACTCTTCGAGTAGAATTCTCCATCGCATAAGTCTGGATGTAGGATCCTTTCGTCCTATAAGCCACTGTAGAGAGCTATGGTCAGTGACTATAGTAAATTTTCGTCCGTAAACGTATGGTCGGAACTGGGCTAGTGCAAAAACGATTGCCAATAATTCCTTTTCGGATGTTGTATATCGAGTTTCTGCGTCGTTTAAAGTTCGGCTAGCGAAAGCAATAGGTTTATCTTGTCCTATTGTACCTTGAGATAGCACTGCTCCTAACGCAACATTGCTAGCATCCGTAGTTATTATAAACTCCCGGTTAAAGTCTGGATAAGCCAGTATTGGTGGGGTAATAACCTTTCTTTTTAGAGTTGTGAATGCCTCGTCACAAAAGGCATCCCAATAAAATGGAACATTCTTCCTGAGCAATCTGCTTAAAGGTTTTGCCAGTTCGGCGAAATTTGGGATACATTTTCTGTAGTAGCCTACAAAACCGAGAAAAGATTTTACGTCCTTTTGTTTCTTGGGCGTTGGAAACGTCTTTACCGCTTTAGTTTTTTCTGGATCTGGTTTTATACCTTCCTTTGAAATAACATGCCCCAAGTAGGTGAGCTCCTTCCTTATGAAGTGACACTTTTCTGGTTGTATTTTCAGATTGTGTCTTTGTAATCGCTCGAAAATTCTGGTAAGTCGGGAATTGTGATCGTTCAGATCGTATCCGTAAATTACGATATCATCTACATAGACGAAACATTCTATTCCTTGGAGACCCATGAGTACATTATTCATAAACCTTTGGAATGTGGCGGGTGCGTTTTTAAGTCCGAAGGGCATTCGATTATATTCGTAATGTCCGAAGGGTGTGCTAAACGCTGTTTTTGCCTTGTCTCTATTGTCCATGCGTATTTGGTGAAACCCATTTGCTAAGTCTAAAGTGCTAAAATATTTAGCTTTTCCTAGCTGGTCCAAAATATCCGTAATATTGGGCAATGGATATGCATCTCCAACTGTTATTTTATTTAAGGCTCTAAAGTCGACAACTACTCTCCACCGTTTTGTCCCATCAGGTCCTGCCTTCTTGGGTACTAGTAAGAGAGGGGAATTCCAAGGACTGAAACTTGGTTGTACCACGCCATCCTGAAGCATTTCGTTCACTTGTTTGTGGATTTCTTGCTTTGAGCTATCTGGGAGGCGATATGGTCTTATGTAAAGTGGGGGCTTTCCTTCTTCCGTGATGATCTGATGCTCTATGGCGTCAGTGTGTGTGAGATGGTCGCCCTCTAAGTAAAAGAGATCGTTAAATCTGCGGCAGATGTCTAGGATAGATTTCCTTTCCTCCTGGTTACAATGACGCAACTCTAGGAGTGATTCTAGCCGTCCAAGCCTATTTTTTAGAAAGTTCTTAGTTTCATCCTCCTGTAACACATTGTAGTCATCCAGATCTTCCCATTCGACTTCTATGTCGTTGGTGCTTACTTCTTGATCGGTGTCTAATGTGTTCATTAGTAATACCTTTATTTTGTTGTCCTGTGGTGTTGTCAAACTATTACCCAGATATATCCCTGGCATGATCTCGGATTTTTTTATAATCAGTTCTTGACTGGATTTTTCTTTAAAGGGAATCTCCATTATTTGTTGAGATCGTGAATGCAATTTTATGAAATCGATTTTGGCATTTCGTTTTAAATTTACTGGGGATATTGGAGTTTCAGGTTCATGTTTTCCTGAACTCAGTTTTTCAGCAGTTTCCTTAACTTTTTCGTTACCACAAACTTTATTTAAATGGGAAGAGGAAGATTCAAGGGTGGTTGGTTTCGTTGTGTTTGTCACATCATCAGATCCGGCCCGTAGACAAACGGATTCGGATGTTGACTCACGAACGGTGTTATCCAATTTTTCAAGAATGCCTGTGTTATCCGTGGAAGACACCTCGTAAGGCGTGGCATTCTGAATATTTTCCTTGACCTCATTTTTGTTCCCTAAAGGCTGCTCGAGTTTTACCATGGTTCTCTTCTTCACAGCGAATTTAAGGAATCCCTTTTCAAAGTTAATGTGGCACTGGTGCTTCGTGAGGAAATCGCTTCCCAGTATGCCATCGTGTTGGAAGTCTACATTGCTTCCCACTACAAATAGATTATGCTTAAAGGGTATGGAGTGCCTATCAGTTCTGAATTCGAACTCCCCCAATACCTTTCCGCATGTGCTGACCGTTTTCCCAGCAATGGTGGATATAGTCACTGGGTCTGAATTGTCTACAGATTGTTCAATATAAAGATTATCTAATTTGATCAGGCTGATGTCGGCGCCTGTATCGATAAGGAAAGTCGAGTATTGTTTATCCGATGGATTAAATTTTACACGTATTACTGGCTCCTTAAATTCAGGGCAGAAAAATACGCGCATTTCAAAATTTACATCGGGGTGGGGTGTATATCGGCGATTGTCTGAACTCGAGAAGGATTGCCGTTGCTCGCTGCCCGAGTGAGTTCGTTTCCCTGTTGTTGATTGGATACCCTGTTAATATTTTGATTTTGTCGTGTATTTCGATTTTCAATCTGGGGCGAGTTTCTCATTGTCCTGTTTTGAGATTGATTGGGCTGAGTTCTGAAAGGATTTCGACTCGTTGAAGGTTGGTCCTGGTTTCGCATATGAGCTAACCTGGTTCTGCACTCTGCCTGAGTGTGATTATACTTTCGACAGTATGTGCATTGGAGACGTTCAGCCTCAGTCTTAATGCGTTGGGGGACGAAATTTGGAAAATTAGTGTTGCGATAGCAAGTCGCAGAAGTATGTCCCCTCTTGTTGCATGTTTGACAAACAATTGGTTGGTTATTTCTCCTAAAATTGTTATTGGAAGTTAGCATTGAGTTATCGTTACCTAATCTTCGAGATTGTTCTAAAGCGTAGCTAATGGCTGCTTTTAAATTTGGGGCGTTGTGAGACTTCACCAAGATTCTGAGGCTGGAATTTCGTATCCCATCCTCAAACGTATTCAACGCGAGTCTCTGATTCTCAGCCAGAAGATAAGTTCTGACTGCAGGCTCACGTGAACTAGCGTATGTGGCGCTGTCCAATTCATGCAGGTGATGTGTGAGTCTATTTGAAAATTCTTTCACACTCTCCTTGCTATCTTGTTTTGTTGCCACTAAGTTATTTTGGGCAGCAGACCTAGAGATGAGAGCTTTAAATTCTCCCTCTAATTCTGAAACAAGATCTTCCCAGGTAGAAATGATTTTATGCCTGATACAATCACGCGCCGGTCCCTGCAATCTGGTTTTGACCACGCTTAGAATAAAAGATTTCTGGTTATCATCTTGTGCTTGTGAGAACAAAATGTCTCCACAAGAGACGAAACCCTCTAATTCGTCAGGATGACCGTTAAATACCGGCACGAGTCCCAGTATGTCGCTTAATCCGAATCCGTAGTTCATTCTAGAACTTTGTTCGCGTATTTCCGTTCGTAACGTTTCCGAAGTTTCGTCCTCGCGATTTTGTATGAGCTCGGGCTCAGGTCTCTGCGAACGCGTACCCGGTTTATTTTTGTCGCTAACGACGTATTTGTGGAACAGACCTTCCCAAATAAGGGTAAGAAAAGGCAGAGAACTCAAAGAGGAGATCTTCATTATTGTCGGATAAGATGGCCAAGAGAAAAAATAAGAGCGAAAACAAGGAAAATACCTTCGAAGCTATGGGGAAAGTGTATTTTATTCCTAAGGTGAGAGATACAACCCTTTCGAAGAAATGTTTAATGTGTCGAAGGTAGAGAGGTGAAAAGATGTTCAAAATAGTTTCCAAAGGATGCTAATGTTACAAAAGGAAAAATCCAACACACAAAAGAGTCCAGACGACGGTAAGGCAAGCATCAAAAACTTAGCTTTCCTGTTTATGTTCAGCTAACCACATAAATATGAGATGGAATCTTCCCAAAGAAGTTTAAATCAAATAGAAAAATATGCTTATGAGAAAATCTTCACCAAAGAAATTTAAATTAATGGAAAAATATGTATATATGTATGTGTATGTGAAAATTTAGCTGAAATCAAATTCTTGGGGTTGTTCTTTTGTCCCCTTATGATAAGTAAAAATTTAAAAAACGAATTTGTTAAAATTTTGGGGTTTTTATTTGTCCCCTTCTATAAATATATTTAAAACTTGTCAGGATATTTAATAAAATGGGGGTTTTTCTTTATCCCCTTATAAATGGAAAAATTTGATTTTATTTGATTAGTCTTTATTTGTTATTTCTTGGAAAAAATTTAGGAAAAATAAATGTGTATATGTATATATGTGTGAAAACGGTTTCGAGATTTTTAAAAAAGGTGCGTTTAAAAATATACGTTTATTAAGGAAAATGTATTTAAAAATTTTTCTATAAGCCAAAATAGTTTTGGAAAAATAAGTGCGTACTTGTGAAAAATTTTCTTTTATTAATTGGATTTATCACTTTTGGCTTTTATGCTTATATATGGCTTGGAAAATGAGAACAAGCTTTGTTTATTATCATTAGAAAAACAAGTTAACAAATTATTATTAAGCTTGGGGGGTTATTCTTTATCCCCGTGTAAAAAGAACAATTCGATTCATTCTTGGCACGTCCTTGTAATTAACGGTTTAGAATTAAAAAAAAAAATTATTTTGGGGGGTCGCAAAAATGACCAAATTACAAATTTCACTCTCTATTTTATCAACACAATTGATTTCACTTTTAATAATTATAAATCACTAAATAAAATAAAGTATAAGTACCTGTGGAAATCGTGGAGTACGCTGCTTACTCTGGGTGTTGCCGCTGCATCAGGAATCGGTCTATCTTTGGCTGCTCCACTGCATATATTATTTTTGGTGCCTCCAGTGATGTCGTCGCTGCTAGATGTGGTCGTCTCTGCTTGTCACTTTTATTACCTTTGTTTGCTTTTCACTCTGCCGGTGTTTAAGCCCCAGGCGACGCTTTTAAAAATTTTAAAATTTTAAGTCACTTTGCCGGTGTTTAGCCCCGGGCACGCTGTTTTTATCAAAATTTGTTTATTATTATTTTCACTGAAGCGCTTTTTGTTATTTTGTTGCCGATGGTTCTCTGTAACCTTATGTGCTCTATACTTTTACTGGTAGGGAATATTGGGAATCAGTCCGATTCACTGCTGCCACCAGAATTTTGTTTGTTCTGATCCTCCTTCTGTGGTGAGCGGATTTTGGGTATCCCACGCGCTGCCACCAAAATTTTGTTTTGCCGTTGTGGGGGTTGTTCCTCAGGAAGCGCGTTTTCTTGTCCTGAAAAGGACGTTGGATCTCTTTATTTGATTGCTCCTGGAACAACACACTTCAGCAAGGGTTCGTTGCCGTGCTTCCTCTGACCCAGAGGGAAGAGCAACGTCCTGATTGTTCGTGGGACGTAACCTAGGGGATAGTGTCCTTATACCCTGCAACCTCAGTACTGGTTCCTGTACCGATTTCTTTGGAGTCGTCCTGGTATATATATATATATATATATATATATATATATATATATATATATATATATATATAAAAGAATCATCCAACTTTGGGTGCCAGCACAAGATTTCAAAAGTAATGAAAGCAGTTTTATTTATTTTGGATTTAGTTTTATTGATTTTATTTGTAAAATAACTGCTCTGTGGCAGGAGGATCTAGATACTGCGGCCCGGAGATCATTTTTTTTTTTTTTTTTTTCCAAACTGTATTTATTTGACCAAAAATGAATAGTTACAATAAGTAATACAGCTAACTTATAATAGATTTGTTACATATTAAGTGTTTACATGTTATTTGTTAACATTTTTCAAACAATTCTTTTTATATGTGCTTAAGATTTACTGGGAATTATATATATTGGTAATTTTGATTTTCCTGGAAAAGGTCAGAAAAAAACCAGGAACTCTGTTTATTTTAACTTAGCCTACTTTAAATTACTTAACATAACTTAATCTAACTTAATCTAATCTTATATACAATTTACAATATTTGATATTGCAATGATAGTGACAATTCGCATTTGACTTAAAAATAATATTTACAATTTTTAGTTATGGATGTGGGATTTCTCGTTGGGATTGAGGATAGTAAGGGATAGGATCAGGTAAGTCCTTGAAGGAGGGGAGAGCCATTTTGTTCTGTGTTAAAGGTAAGGATCTTGGAGAATGGTTGGATGTTGCTGTATTTGAAATGATTGGGTGCCAGTTCGGTGTTGTGGTACACGATCTCGTTTAGATCGTTAACCAGTCTGCCTGCGGCGAAGAGGGTCCTGATTTGGAGACAATTACGGTAGTGAGCTCCCGTATTGGAGGAGGGTGATGGTAGGTCCGTTATTATCGGGTTGGGATTGTTAGGAAGGTTTTCTATGAAATTTATCGACAGTTCTAGGATCCGTCTATCCAGTCGTTCGATGCCTGCGGTGTTGTAAAGGTCGTTGTTACAATGGTATCTATATGAGTTGGTTTTGCGGTGTAAGCCAGTGATAAACCGGAAACATTTTCGTTCAAACACTCGTAATTTCTCCATTTGGGAGGGTGAGATGTGGTACCATAATGGGCAGGCGTATGTAAGAGTAGGTCTGATTATCTGTTTGTAGATGAGCTGTTTGACCTTAAGAGAGAGGCCTTTAGGTTTCCATAACACTCGTCTGCACAGGTTAAGCTGTATTGAGGCTTTTTGAAGAGAATTTTTGATGTGGGTTGAGAATGACCAGTTGTTGGAAAGGGTTACTCCCAAATATTTTAGTGTTTTGGAAGGTTTTATAAGGGTGTTATTAAGATTTAGTTTAATTTTGTTGTGGCAACGTTTAGTGTTGTTTGTGCAGTGAGCGTTTTTGCCCTTAAACACTGTTAGCTGGGTTTTGGTTGGGTTGAGGCGAATTTTCCATTTGTTAAAGTATGCTGAGATGAGCGGGAGGAAGTTGTTAACGCGGTTTCTTGCCGCTTTGACAAATCTACTGCTAGAGTAGATTAAAGTATCATCAGCATAATTTAGCATTACAACACTAGGTGGAGGTTGGGGGATATCGGATGTGTATAGAAGATATAAAAGTGGTCCAAGAATGGATCCTTGGGGAACTCCTGCGGTTATGTTGTGAGTTTGTGAGAGGGAAGAATTTATTCTGACCATAAATTTCCTCCCAGAAAGGTAAGATGCTAGGAGCTTTGTGATATTGGAATTCAGACCAAATAAGCAGTGCAGCTTATAAAGAAGTCCTGAGATCCAGACACAATCAAATGCTTTGGAGATATCGAGAGATATGCATACGGTAGGGCATTGGTTTTCTAGACCAGTTGTGACATCGTGTGTAAGTTTTAGTAACGCATGGCAAGTAGAGTGTCGCTCACGAAAGCCAAACTGAGAATTAGGAATGAGAGCGTTATCACTGGCAAACGAAAGAAGGTTTTGGTAGATCTTACATTCCAATATTTTGCTTAGGGTGTTCAATAAAGATATTGGACGATAGTTGGAGGTGTTATTGGAACTGCCGGACTTTTTAATGGGAATTACTACCGCAATTTTCCAGTTCTCTGGGAAATGTGAAGCATTTATGATGTGGTTAAGAAGGACTAAAATGGGAAGTAGATTTGGCGGGTGAAGTCTTTTAAATAGAAGGTGTGGTATTCCATCTATACCGGTAGATTTTTTGTTGGGTCGTGATTTTATGAACTTGATGAGTTCATCTGTGGTTAAAAATGTGGTGGTGTCTGAAGGATGTGACGCCTTGTTTGTGTCGTTAAATTCTCCGATGAAAGGAGTATAAGATGCGGGTAATCTGTGTGAAATATATTCGTTGACAGTATTTCGAAAATTAGGGACTGAGAGGGAATCATTTTGTTGATGGATCTTTGAGAAGTGGTCAGCGAGGCAATTGGCTATGTCCGTGTCGGATTGGATAAGATTGTTGCTGAGTGGGCTGATAAGGTGATCGATTCGCGGTTTAAACTTCCGACCAGTTAGTCGGTTGATGTTTTTGAAGAGATCACGATTGGGTTTAATATTGTTAAGTGTAGAGGTATAAGTCTGATCCGCGAACTTTTTTAAATGTTCATTTATTAAGGTGGTCAGGAGTTGAATCTGACTTTTAATAAAAGGACAGAATCTTATATGAAGTTTTCGGCGGAGTTGTTTTTTGAGACGCAGCAATTTAATTAGGATGCTGGGTAAAGGTTTTCCTAGATGATTATGAGGGATGGTGGTGGGTGTATTGCTGGTGAGGGCATCCTTGAGTGTCTGCTCAATTTTTAGGGCTGCTCGATCGATATCAGCAGGGATTAGGTTAGAAGATTCGGGGATTTGCAAGTTAGAAAACCTTGCGGCGACGTCTCTATTGACCTTTTTCCAGTTAGTCTTGGAGAAGTTCGGGACAGGACTGTGTGAGTAGAGAAGTTCGAAGGAGGGAACTTTGATCGAAGTGTGAACGGAACCATGATCAGAGGGAAAGAGGAAGGATACTGTGGGGGGGCTCGTTGAGTAGACATCAGCCGACTTGAGAAAGAAGTCAATTGTTGACCGCGTCGAGTTGGTGACACGAGTTGGCTGCAGTGGACTGTCGATATACGTATATGGGTGAGATGAGAGGAGGTGCAAAAGTTGGCAGCCGTATTTGTTATTCTTTATGTCGTTGAATGCTGTATGTCGAGCGTTCCAGTCTCCACCGATTATGAATGGTGCGGGGAGAGACTGTCTGATTATTTGAGATATGTCAGAGTCAGGAAAGTCTGGTTCTCGTGTTGGGTGGATGTAAACGGATGTTACTATGATTACTTTTTTGTTTTCACAAAAAAGTTTAACTGCCGTGTATTCAATATTGAAAACATTGGCGAACCTGATTTCGGTGAATTGAAATTTATTATTTATTAGGATGCCGGTACCTCCATGGGATCCAGTAGTTCTGGGGTTGGAAATAAATGTATAATTGGGGATGGATACTCGGGAGTTGGACTTAAGCCACGTTTCTGAGAGGAGAAGGATGTCTGGGGAGAAGGTTTTAACAAACAACCGTAAGTGTTGCTTACGGATATTGGAGTATATAGACTCTGCGTTGAGGGCGACTATAGTTAGTTCAGACATTGAGGGAAAGAATATGGGAGGTTATAAGTGAAAGAATCTGACCTTTTTTTTCGATATCCGACATATGCTTCAATGTAGGAAGCATAGTTTGTAGACTCTTGATGTAGCCCATGATGTCCAGGTTGAGGCCAATGGAGTTGGGGTTGTTTGACGTCGGCGTGTTTTGATTGTTCTTGATGACATCCGCATATGATGTTCCTGGCCTTGTAGGTTGTGGTAATGTGTTCTGCGATGTGGATTTGGTTGGTGCGGATTTGTTGATTGTTGCTGGTTTTGTTCTTCTTTGGAGAATTCTCAATTTATGCGGACACTGGGAGAAATTGGCTGGATGTGGACCTCCGCAGTTACAGCACGTTACAGCGATTTCCTTAGTGGTAATTGATCCATCGGGGTTTGTGGTTTGGATTTTTTCTGGTTCCATACCTTGTGGATTGACCTTACAGTCTCCTGGTTGATGTTCTTCGGCACATCTGCCGCATCGTATATTTAGGTGGCAAGCCACCGCCAAGTGTCCTGAGCCTTGGCATCTCTTGCAATGAAGGATACTTTGTTTATGAGGCTCCTCGATGCTGATTTTGTGGGTAAACAAGTACTTAATTTGTTTGAGCTTGTTGGTGTCTTCATTTGGAGCGATTTGGATAATCCGTAGGTTCCTTAAGTTATTTTCCCGCATGTACGGAGTTTGAAAATAGTCCAGCCTGTGGATTTTCAGCTCTGGGCAGATCCTGATGATCTCCGACGCTAGCTCTTCGTTGGTCCAAGTTGGGTCAATGTGCCTAATGATGAACGTTGTTGGTTTGAGCTGATGGTGTTGGAACGTAAAAAATTGGTGTTGTAGTTCCGTAAGTTTTCTAACGGTTTTCTCGTGATCAACCAAAGTTGTTGTTGCAATGGAGACAGAGGAGCCTTTAGTGTTTGTGGTGAAGTTGCGGTGTCCTAGGGCATTTTCTACTATTAGAATTATTCCCTTTATACTGGTCACATTTTTTATGTAGATTGGTGGTGGTCTAACATTTTTGTGCTGGGCAGGCAGGGGACTCGCTGCTGGCTTGGTTTGCTTGGTGGCTTCCTTATGGGCTGATGATAGTTGTTTGGGTGGAGATGTTTTTTGGATTATGCTGGGAGAAGGCGTCATCTCCATACTGGCATCGTCGCTGTTTTGGCTGGGTTGCTTTAGAGAGTGAATTTCCTCCCGGAGTTGTTTCACCTCTGTTGTAAGCTGTTGGATGTATTCCACGGCTTCGTGGAATTTTTGTTGGTAGTCAATCTGTTTTCCTGGATTTTCCATTTTTGTCGCCTTCTTTGATGAGTTTTGAAGAGTTTCAATGGCTCTTCTCTTCCGCTCCAATAAATATTCCCGGGTAGCGCTCGGATCGTTGTCTGGCATCTGTGAAGACAGATTTCGACTACGGCATCCAGCGAAAATTACACGTGTTTGCGAGTGTTATATGAGTCGCAATTTATCACACAAGATTCGGTGTGAACGCGATCGATCGTCGACGACTTAACGTCTACAGAATCAATTTTTTTTTTTCTTTCAATTTTATTCGTCAACGAGCACACAATGAATACGTCTGTACGCATGAACGATCGGCGAGTGAATGGCCCGGAGATCACGAAACCATTCCTTTATAAAGGAAAAGGAATCGAAAATTGTATCTCAGAGATACACATTTTCGTGCAACAATCTCGATCTTTTGGATATTTCGAGCGAGATGTTGTGTTTACACAAGATAAGAAATCAATTTCTTGAATTCTTACGAAACCATTACGCAGATGTGTGAATGTATCTGCTTTTGAGTTTTTGTTTGTTTAACTCAAAGGAATTTTTAGGATAGAGATAACAATCTCTGAATTTTGGATTTGGGTGATGCTGTGGAGCAAATATAGAACAATAAACGAATATTGGATTCGTTTATTGTGAATTTTAATTTTAATTTTGATTCTGGATTTAATTATGCCGTGGGGGCAAATGTTATGCGATAAACGAATGTTTGATTCGTTTATTGCGAATTTTGGATAATGTTTGGGTTTTTTCAGGTTTTGATAGGATTTTGGATTAGGAATGGGAGAAAAAAATGGTAGGGCTTTTTGGAGCACTACAATTCAACCTATGGATCAAAATGTTATCAACATAACAAAGGTCCACTACAAAAAAAGTTTATTGGCGTACTTAGTTTCAAGTGACGACATGGACTTAGAAACTAAAATCAAAGCCTTCAATATAGGGGATGCAGTTTATTTGCTAGCTAATGCCTGGGAAAAAGTAGACCCTTACACGATCCAGAAATGTTGGAATGTTTTAATGCCTACCAAGGGTGGTTGGGGTGAGGAGGACGAGCTTCCATTATCTACACTATCTGCAAACATCTTAAGGGAAAGAGAATTGATTTCATCCGTTTCTAGTCTGCTTGTTGAAATTGTTCCCAGCATTACCCTCTCCAATGAAGAAATCATTGATTGGTTTAACGAAACCGTTGAGTCATCTGGTAATTGTGACGATCCAGTAGAAATTGAGAGCGCCGGTGAAGTTGAAGGTGAAGCTGGGTCGGCCCCCACTTTATCAAAAGTTAAATCAGAAGATGCAGTTCGATCCTTAAACATTTGTTTGCCATGGGCCGAAGAGAACAACATTCCAATAGAAGAGATTTTATTGCTATAAAAAATAGGAGAGAGGGCAGTTTTAAAAAACATTAAATCACAAAAAACTCAATCTAAAATATCTAACTTCTGTAAGAAAAAAACTTAATATTCTGTATGTATCACATATTAATTTTTGAATAAATTTCGAACATTTCGTTTTCGTATTTAATAAAAATATGTTCAAAAATAATTGTTTGTTTTGGTTTCACTAAAGTTTTTTCATAACATTGTCGTTATCTATCAAAAAATAAGCTATTTCAACTATAATTTGTATAAAAAAAAAAATACAACCCAGTAAGTGCAACAACCTCGGCTATTGTAACTGCCCCAATTTCTATTAGTTGCGTAAATCTAGTTTGTACTGTATTTACTTTTTAGAGCGTTTAAATCTTTCACATGTTTAGTATGTTTGTTTATGGCTGAGACAAAGGCGATGGGAGAGTTACAAGTAACAGAATTCATAAATGTTCATCCTTTAACTATTTGTACAGTTCACCCGGTCTAAACACAATCTCAATGACCTGTTTGTTTTTTCGACGAATAGAATAGAATTATACGAGGGTGAATCAAAGATAAATGGTAATTTATTTTTAAACATTTATTGAATAATGTTACACACTAACTAGAATATATTATCAACATTTTTCAATATAGTCTTCTGTGTGATCTACCCAATTTTTGCCACCTATTTGGAAGCTTTAATATCCCTTGTCCGTAAAAAGATTTAGGGCGAGTTGTTAGCAAATTGCGCACGTGCTCCTTCTGCGTTACTTTCGATTTTTTTGCCTCTAAGTAATTCCTTCAAGGGTACAAACAGAAAATAGTCACAGGGAGACAAGTTTGGGCCATAAGGATCGCTTCGATAAGCTGGGGTGACCTTGCTGCGTTAGAGCTACCTTTTCCGATGTCTGGTATCCGCACTCCTTAATATTACTATTTATTGTCCTGTAGGAACCCGAAAGTTCATGACCTCACCGACTCGACTCCGCCATTGTTCCCCGTCCCCTGCGCTCTCCTTCCACGTTCGACCATCCGATCCGATCTCCTTGAGGTCCAACCTAACATTGTCCCCCCATCTCCGTCGCGGCCGCCCTGTCGGTCTCTTTCCCGTTGGCTTACCGCCGAGAATTCTATGCACGATCCTATCGTTGCCCATTCGCGCCACGTGTCCGGCCCATCCTAATCTTCGCGACTTGATTACTCTCACTATTGTAGGGTTTGCGGTATAGCTCTTCCAATTCGTTGTTCTGGAGTTTCCTCCATTGTCCTGCCTCCTCGTCATACTTGCCGCCAAAGATACCCCTTAGGACCTCCATGTTCCACAAGCTCTGCCGGTATGCAATCGACTCCGGGAGCCTTGTTGTTTTTCAGTCGATTTATCGCGTCTACAATTTCGTCGAAAGAGGGCTCTGGGATCTGAGGCTCGGCTGTATGTACGTCTGGTGCGTTTATTTGTGATTGATGGGTGTGCACATTGAGCAGGTTTTCAAAGTACTGCTTCCATCTTGTCACGATATTGTTTGTTTCTGTCACCAGACAGCCGTTTGTGTCTCGAATTATTTTGGCTCTCCTTCGGTAGCCATTTCTAATTGTGTTTATGGCGGCGTACATACCTCTGATGTTCTTCTCTCTGGAATTTTTTAGGATTTCTTCGATCCGAGTCTTCTCCCATTCGCGTTTTTTGTGTTTGAAGAGTCTCGTTGTCCCTTTCCGAATTGTCGTGTATCTTTCTGCGTTGACTTCATCATATCTTTCTAAGCGGATCACTCTGAGGCGTTTACGTTGTTCGATCTTTGCCCTGCACTCATCGTCAAATCAAGGTTTGGACTTAATTGTTTTCTTAAATCCTAATACCTTTTGGGCTGTTTGTTTGATTGTGTCTCTGATCGATGCCCATTTAGTGCCCAGATTATTGGTTTCCTCTTCCTCACTACTCCCATACTCTAGGATGCTAAATCTATTCGTTAGTTCATCCTCACTCCTTGGCTTCATTTATTTGTCTTTAATTCTTTTGCTTCAATATCTCCACTGCTGCTTCTACTTTGTGGTACGCAACTGAACACGGGTGTGGGTGTCTTTCCTAATTGCATGAACATATATCACGTTTTTCTTGTGTCACATTTTCGCACGCCTTTTGCAGTGAAGTAATTTATAATTTAAAGCAGAAACTAGGACCTCGAGAACAAGAAATAAAACCAACTTTTTTTGTTTTGTTATTGTTTTTATTTAAACACTAAACCTATGCTAATCACACATTGTCGCAGCCTGGCTTGACTCAACATCGTTATTTAATAAATAATTTAATTCATAGTTTCATTATTAATTCGTTATATTTGTTTTGTTATTAATTGTTATATATGTTAATTATTAATTCGTTATAGTTTCGTTATTACCTGTATGTTTGGCAGCACTGTTTGTTTTCTTTACTGCCAGTTTTGTTTGTTGTTTTGAATTGTCATTATTGTGTAAGTTAGTTTAGTTTTTCGTTCGTTTATGGCAAGATTAGTTTTCGTTCATGAAAATAGTTTTTTTGTTATTTGGTTGAAGTTAGTTCAAAGTAATTTGTTGTCGATTTGTCGTCGATGTCTTGTCGTTTTAACTGTTACTTAACAAAAGAGCCTATAAAAGGAAATTTAGAAAACTTCATAAATGTGTCGTTTCGTTTTTCGTCAAACTAGGATCGTGCCCGGTAAACGCACCGGGATTCAACACACATAATACACAAGAGTTTCAATATTTCAAGCACTATGCATTTGCAGTCACACATAATACACAAGAGTTTCGGTATTTATCACCCGTTAAAATTGTTTTGTTGATTCAACTCGAATTCGCATTACGGCTTCACCAGCTGACAAACTGACCTATGTCCGCTCTACTTTACTCTCGACACACTCACTGTTTCTGATGACCGCCTCGGTCAAGTACTGAAAACCAACCCGCTTTAGTTTTTATTTTCCTCCCCGAACGAAAACTTTTATCTTTCGGCCTGCAGGTCGAAGGACCCCTTTTCCCAGTCGCCGATTCCTTTCATTATCCTTTCAGTGCCGGTTCAACAGGGAAACACAAAAGGATAATCAGCCAGCGATCTTGCAAATGTGCATTTATGATCCTTTTTGTCGGTGCTATAATAAAACGAACGTGTAGTTCGTTTTTATGGTGCCAATTGCTTGGTTGCCTTGGTTTAGTTGAAAAGGAAACGAGGTTGTCTGTGGGAATTGGTTTGAGTAAACCATCCTTTACAGAGTCATAAAATTGCCGCCGTGCATTTTATGATTCTTACCAACTTTACCTGTGAGTTGGTCATCTGGTCCGCAGATTTGGACGTCTTGGATTTATGTTGAATGCAATATGGAAAAATTGAACGTTTAGTGCAATTTGTTTGATATGGGCCCGTTTAATATATGGGGCAATACTGAGGCTTGGGGAGTGCTTTATTCTTTTAGTGGATGCTTTTGCGTGTACCGCAATTAATTGGTGGAGATATTAATGCAGCATTTGAGAATGATCCACTGACCTAGTGCGGTGATGTGGTGGTCTCAGAGTGCATTGCACTATGGAAAGACAGAATTGTGAATGAGAGGAAAATGTAGTTTGCGCTATTCACCTGTAATAAGAGATCATTGATCTCTAGCGGATAGAGTGTCTGGGGAAAGTCGATAGGACGTTGCTGATGCTTGGGAAATAATTAGCGTGAGAAACAGACTCTAAGACGCTAAAATAACCCCAGCGGTTTTGCTATGATGCAACAGCGTCGTTTGTTTCGACTTGTTGTTGCTAACCGACATGGTGTGATTTCCGGTGGAAATCTCATGGGCTAGCAAAATGGAGTTGCCGTATGGCAAAAAGGAGCTGAATTCAATTTTGCATTATCTGCATAGAATAATGAATTCAGCTATGCTTTCTTTTATACGTAAAATAGCTGAACGGTGGGATAGGGGATGATGTGACACGCTGTTAGCGGCCGAAATTAGGTTGGGATTGTGGGCTGGTTCTCCATGTGATATAGAGAACCTGTGGGGAGGAAGTATTGTGCCTAGCACGGGCACTCCGTTCACTTTCCCCTCCATCATAATTAATCGTTCCCTCGAGCACTATACGTTCCGCCGAAGCAAAGAAAACGCCAAACACCGGACAAGTAAAAAAATGTAAAACACGGGATTTCTATTGTTTATTTTTATTTATTTTACGGTAGCACTACGTGTAGGTTACTATGTGGAGTTAATGAAAACACAATCTTCGAAGACAATATAAAATTCGACATGGCTACTACAAACACTGCCGATACGACTTGCTTTTGAATATAATTTAACACAACACTCGCCACAACTCGGGGTATATTATCGTCACCGTGCACACTGGTGTGTGACCTGCGTGGTCAACGGATAGAAGACGACTCAGCCATAATCATCTCGTGCAGAGATGATTCGCTTATTGGGGTGAGCTTATGGTGTCGTGGTAGATATCCTCTCCAATAAGGATATCGTTTTTACCTACCACCAGAGAAACGTAAAGTTTCTCTTGGTGGAATAAGAAACCAGATCTTGTAATGAAGGCCATGGTGGTATGTGTGCGATCATTCAGATGTGTGTGGTTTACACGTGGTCGAGGGCAATGGGTAAACGAAGCAGAAAGGCGGTAAAGACAAAAGGATCGAAAAGATCGTCGTCTATGGAGTGCATCGCGCCTAAATAAATAGATGACGATACAGCGGAGGAATGTGGTAAAAGAAAAGATGAGACGAGAGCATCATAAAAGTCTTAGATAAATGATGCCCTTGTGTAAATATACGAATAGACATTGGGAAAGGTGCTAATGGGTTGGTGGATGAAACAAATCCCTTGCTAGCATTTGTATATGCAGGGAAATCCGGTTGTGGGAAACGGATTCTATATTTGCATTGTTTATGCTTTGAATTCAATTGATGTCAAGAGACGCGGAATGGGTATTTGCTTTGGTTTGCACATTATGCGAGTCAGAGAATTTTATTGCTTAGAGAAAAAGGTCGCCGGCCAATGTGTACGTAAAGAAATTTATCGTGCACATGGCGAAGTTGGAAAATAGACGGCGCAATATTTATGATCCCTGGTGAAGGTTACAAAGTATGTAATTCAAATCATTTGTTAACAGGAATTCGTCTAGGGGAATTTGTCTGGCAACGTAGATGCCGAAATTGGTTTGGAATTCCTGATAAGCCAATAAAGAAATCTTACAGAGGATTGGTATGCAAAGAGAATGCATGAAAGGTAAGTTTCTTTACAGGGACTTAAAGATCATAGATTTGATCTCTTTAATGCGTGAAGCATTTTCAGGTCCCTAATGCGATTGCATTGGCGAAAACTTATGCGTCTTGGGATGAGGTAATGGGGGTGTTGCGGATTCGCCCTTGAAACAACCGGCGAATTCGCAATTAAAAATCTGTGGCACCACTTGAACAAGATATGTGGCATCGCCTTCAACAATGTCAGCAATCAGCTGACATTTGTGAATTTTCTGTTGGTTGTCACTTGACGACCATTTTTACTTTCATATTTCTCTTCCTTTTAATTATTTGATGAATCCAGTTCGTTTTTTTGTAAAAATCTAACCCATCATACCAAATAAATACTATATTTATAATTGAATTGAAGAGCCCCATTTTTTCAATCACCTGGAAGATCCAATTTTGGAATTAAAGGTAATCTTTCATTTTAGCAAATTTCTTAAGAGTTGATTCCAGCAGGTATCATTGTTTCGGATGTTATTCACACGGAACCAGCATCACTACACGGCAAAAGAACGAGTCATTGTTCTTGACGCCAGTTCAGACGATTTGCAGAACGCAAATCAAACAGGGGGTTTTTAGGTAAGTGTATCGTGGGGTTTGGCGGCATCGCCATAAACCCCCACAACGCTATGACGGTTAGAATTACTAAAGGATTCAATAACACAGGCCACTGCCGCGTGTACGAATTAGATTTCTAAACTCAAGTACACCCAACTGATGTGGAATTGCTATGTTATTGCTTGGTATACGGCTGATGCTTTTGCTTATTCGATTTTCTTTCTGTGTTGTTCTTCACTATTTGCTGTGTGTACTGTGGGTGTATCTGCTAGAAATGCCACTGGCTCTCCATAAATTACCGATTCATCTGCATAGAGTTTGCTTTTCGGTGTTATTTCAACTTAGCGTTGTAAATTACAATTTGGACCATACAATATTTTCTCGGGAGCAAGAGTTTTATCTGAAGTTTTTAGTTCCGTTGACCTGACGATGGAGAGATCTCCACGGATCTGGAACAGATTCTTGCCGCTAATACTGCCTTTCGGAACTTCATATTTTATATAACCCTGGGATATCTTTGTTGCTTGATGTCGTGATGGACTGACGGTAATCCATTCGTCTATTCCCTCGGTTTCCTGATGGTGATTTATTCTCACCAAATATTGTTAAATACTTGCAGTGAATAAATCAATTTCTAGAGGGGTTTTATTTTCCACATTTTTAAGGTTAGTAAATGTAATGTTAGATTTTAAAGTGTATTCGATGTGTAGGTTATTTAGCAGTTCTCTATTTTAAATGGAAAATTGTGATTGTTGTGAGAGTACAACTTATTTATTTTTCCTTTCTTTGTTTTCTTTTATATGCTGGCTTTTAGTACATACTGTGACGAACTGGCAAGACTCCAAAAACAAAGTAGCGAAATATTCTGGAAAGTACTGGAAAACTGGAGACTATGAGCAAAAAGAAGCGAGAGGAAAAACGATGCCTCGAGTGACAGAAGTGTCACTTTTGACGGAGGAGCGAAAAGTGAAAGAACGGTTGTCAAGAGCATGAAAAATAAAGATTTAATAGAAAAATGATTTCACGGCTTATTTTGTGTGAATAATTAATCCAGCGAACCCTAAGCTCGCTACAATACGAAGTTCTTCTTATGTAGGTAAGCCAAGGTAGATTAATTTAATTTTTGTACCGCCAATTTGGGAAGAAAACGTATTTTATAGGATGTAACAAATACTTTTTATTTGTGGCCAAATTATCAAAGGAGAAATAATGGCATTGTTTCTTATATATCTTAAGTTCTATACAATTGTTGAATCGACGACCACAGGCTAATCCATTCACGCACGATGAAGCGACCATATCCAGCCGGAGGGGTTGTGCCCATCATAACACTCCTGTGATGGCGTTGTCAACTTGAAGTACGTGTCTAGGGCTCTATTAGTTGTTTCTTTTTTATGTTACATGGAAGGGATTTGGTCGTTATGTTTTGTTATTTCCTCCAAGAAAGAGTTCTGAGTTTGCTCACAGTTAAAATAATGTTAGTTTATACACATCCATACGAGTTCATTCGTTCTCATGGTTCAGGATCGCAACTCAGCAACATTCGTCGCAGGTGTCGATGTTGTGTCCCTGATTATATTTTAGGGGATCGTGTGCATGGATGGTGCATTGATTCTACTGTCTGGCTGTTGAGAATCATCTCTCGTATGGGGTCACATCATGGGTTTTTTTTTTTTTTTTTTTTTGCTTTCGAGTAGGAAGGTGGAAATCTTCAAAAGATACCTCTTGACCGATCCAGAGGCATGTCGGGTTTTTACCGACTAAAACCTCCTCCTACCAGCTCATCATCATCATGGCATCATGGGTGTGTATGTGTGTGTGTGTGATTTGTGTTTTCAATGGGATATGTGCTGGCTCTCGACTCGATCGTTGGGTCAGTTTTCAATTCGAATTGATGAAGTTCATACGTGTATACCAGATCAACGTTTCAGAAATAAAGCATTTCACGTTTAAATCAGTATCAATCAGTAAAGATCTAAACATCACTCTGTCAGCCTGAGATCAATCACGCTCTTTAAGCAACAATTAATAATAAAAACAACAAAAAGCTTTTAATATTGAAAATCTAAGTGCGTAGCGAGGAAGCAACTAAAATTTATTTTTCTTTTTTAATTCTAAGTGCCGATTAAAATTTTCTTTTAAAAACACTCACGTACATTGAACCGTCGGTTCTCATATAAGTACTTAATACGGAAAAAAAAATTATGTTAGCGATTACAGGATTGTGTTTTTTTTCTTGAAATCAATAAAAATATTGTAGCAAAAGAAACAACTATTGTTACAGTGGCAATTGCTACAATCTCAGCAATTTATCCATCTCCTTGAGGATTAGACGCAGGGAATCCCACAATTCGCCTTTGAATCTGTTCGTTGTGCGTTGCTGACGCTGGTGCAGTTAGATATCAGCAATGCAGATTACATTGTGTACGGATTAATTGAGCATCTCCTCCGATCTGGTTTACTCTTGAAATACAATTAAAATAGAATAAAAAGGATGATTTAGGATTGTGCATGGTCGTCAGATGCACCAAGCATTCCATGACTAATCTAGCTACGGACACGCGGGCAGTGATGATGATGAGCATCATTTTATTGTTTGCTCGTGCAATACAAGTGAAGCACAGATGGATAAGTAGAGTACTTGACGCAATTTGAAATGAAAACCGAGATGCAAATTTAATTTGAATGGATTAGATGATTAAAAGTTGCATACCGTCATGTGGCTTAAGTGTTATTTGGCTAGGATATTGTGTTGCATAGGTTTACAGGATTGTCGAGGGATTTAGTTGAGTTAAAAGGGGGTCAATCATGAAGTACAATAATGTATTAATACAAGAGAACAATCATTTGTATTAATACATCAATTATTATTGGATTTTTATTTGTTTATTTAATACGAAGTTATATTACTTATTTTAAGATTGTTTGTGTATTTCTAATAGCTTTACAGCATATGAGATCGAACAATGAATAAAAAAAAGTTTGGAAAAAGGGACATCCATAATTTTTTCGCTGTACGTGTGACATGTTAAATATTAAGCAAACAAATTCAGGCTCGTGCTCGTTGACGAAGTGACATTCCGTACTGAAATAAATCCTTGACGATTTTTTGAGGCCCCGATTCAGTTTCCAGTTACAGCGTGTTAAATATAAAAGACAATACAGAGAAAAGTCAGTATATTTTACAGACGTTTTGTGCACTGTGATGTGGTGTCATCAGCTGCTACCACGAATCGTGATGGTCTATTTTCATACATCTATGCATCAACAAGGAAACTTAAAACTGGTGGTTTAGTGACAAGTAATTCATTTGTTTATTTAATTTATTAGCTATATATCATAGTATCTATTTTCTATAACAACAATTAAAAAGGGTTGTTATATAAACCGACTGCATCGAATGCTGAATGCTCTATTGTCAAAAATTTTTGTATAACTAAATGATACGAGGGTTGCCTTTTATATTTCGGGATTAGAGAACAAAAACAAATATTGATCATCGAAAATCACTTTATTGTTTTTCAAAATATTCCCCATGAAGATCTATACACTTTTGCATGCGTTTGAACCAATTGTCGAAGCACTTTTGCCACTCTGATTGAGGTATCTCCAGCACATGCATTCTGAGTGCAGCAACCGCTTCTTCAGGTGTCGAAAAACGTTGACCTCTCAGTTTGTTTTTTACGTACGGTAATAAAAGGAAGTCATTCGGTGCCAAGTCAGGACTATACGGCGGATGACCCATCAAATCGATGTTTTGGGTGCTCAAAAATGCAGTTGTCGCAGCCGATGTGTGAGAGCTCGCATTGTCGTGGTGAAGAGTGATCCGTCTTCGGCGGTTGGTTTTCCTGATTTCTTGGAAGACAAGTGGCAACCAAATGGTTGTGTATCACTCAGAATTGACTGTTCTGCGTTGTTCTAGTGGTACGGTTGCGACATGTCCAGTTTTTCCGAAAAAACAGGCGACCATTTGCTTGGAAGTGCTTCGTACGCGAACAACTTTTGTTGGATTTGGCTCATCTTGAAACACCCAGACAGTCGATTGCTGTTTACTTTCGGGCTCATACGCGTAAATCCACGATTCATCACCTGTCACGATGTCATAGACGTGTTTCGAAGCACCGCGACCGTATTTTTTGAGCATTTCTTTCGACTAATTTCACGAGCCTTTTTTTGGGCGATTGACAAATTGTGTGTGATCCAACGCGAACAAATTTTTTTGACAGTCAAATGTTTATGCAATATTGAATGTATGCTGGTCCCACTAACGCCTAAGGTTGTCTCAATCTCACGATAGGTCACATGACGATCTTCCAATATCAGTTCGCGCACAGCATCAATGGTTTTCAGAACACAACTGATTTTGGACGACCTTCACGAAATTCATCTTGGAGTGAACTACGACCACGATTGATTTCACCATACCATCGATAAACACTGGTCCTTGATGGAGCTTCATCGCCAAAAATTGAATTAAGTTCATCCATGCACTGTTGCTGAGTTAATCCACGCCGAAAGTTGTAAAAAATAATCGCACGAAAATGTTGACGATTTAATTCCATTTTTGCGCCGAGATGAATCTTTTAAGTTACTGTAAACAACACAAATAGCGGTCGTATGTCAAAACGTTCTGAGTGCGTATAACCTCAAAAATGTCCAACTTTACGACAGAGCTGTCAATTGCCGGATTGCAACACTAGGGTTGCCAAATCCTGAAACATAAGAGGCAACCCTCGTACTTATCCTGTCACAAGGTTTGTGTATAATTAAATGATACTTATACCTTTCACAATATTTGTGTAGAATAAATGATACTTATATTATTCACAAGATTTTATGTAGAATTAAATGATACCTATATTATTCACAAGGTTTTGTGTAAAATTAAATTATACTTATATTATTGACAAGGTTTTGTGTAGCATTAAATAATATTTATATTGTTTAAAGATTTTGTTCAGAATTGAATGATACTTATATTGTTCACAAGGTTTTGTGTAGAATTAAATGATCCTTATAATGTTCACAACGGTTTGTGTAGAATTAAAAGATACTTATATTATTGACAAGGTTTTGTGTAGCATTAAATAATATTTATATTGTAGGGTTCACTGGATTAATTATTTTTAATAAATAAGAGCCGTTAAATTGATTTTGAATTAACATAACACTTTATTAGCCCATAATAACAACCCTTACTTTTACCGTACACTTAACGATTTCTTGACTTATCGCTTCCGTACTTATCGCGTCTTTTATTGCTTACTTCGTACTTATTCCTTATCGCTTGCTTCACTTTCTTACTTATTACTTCTTCCCATGATCTGTGTGCGCCGTATTTACACCGATTCCTCATTCTGATTCGGCGTTTCGTTTCCGCCCGTTCCATAGCCTTGAATGTTCTTCTTTCATAGTCTCCAGTTTTCCAGTCCTTTCTAGAATATTCTAGTACTTTGTTTCGGACTTTCTCGAATATTCTAGTACTGATTGTATATGCGTCACAATATTGTTTAAAAGGCTTTCTTCAGAACTGAATGATACTTATATTCTTTGCAAGGTTTGTATAGAATTAAATGATACTTATATTGTTCCCAAGGTTTATGTAGAATTAAATGATAGTTTATTGTTGACAAAGGTTTGTGTAGACTTAATTGATACTTATAATGTTTATAGGGGTTTGTGTAGAATTAAATGATACTTATATTATTGACAAGGTTTTGTGTAGCATTAAATAATATTTATATTGTTTACAAGTTTTTGTTCAGAACTGAATGATACATATATTATTTGCAAGGTTTGTATAGAATTAAATCATACTTATATTATTTCCAAGGCTTATGTAGAATTAAATGATACTTTATTGTTGACAAGGTTTTGTGTAGAATTAAATGATACTTTATTGTTGACAAAGGTTTGTGTAGAATTAATTGATACTTATAATGTTTATAGGGGTTTGTGTAGAATTAAATGATACTTATACCTTTAACAATGTTTGTGTAGAATAAATAATACTTATATTATTCACAAGATTTTATGTAGAATTAAATGATACCTATATTATTCACAAGGTTTTGTGTAAAATTAAATGATACTTATATTATTGACAAGGTTTTGTGTAGCATTAAATAATATTTATATTGTTTACAAGGTTTTGTTTAGAATTGAATTGCGTAGAATTAAATGATACTTTATTGTTAACAAGGTTTTGTGTAGAATTAAATTATCCTTATAATGTTCACAACGGTTTGTGTAGAATTAAAAGATACTTATATTATTGACAAGGTTTTGTGTAGCATTAAATAATATTTATATTGTAGCGAGCTTAGGGTTCACTGGATTAATTATTTTTAATAAATAAGAGCCGTTAAATTGATTTTGAATTAACATAACACTTTATTAGCCCATAATAACAACCCTTACTTTTACCGTACACTTAACGATTTCTTGACTTATCGCTTCCGTACTTATCGCGTCTTTTATTGCTTACTTCGTACTTATTCCTTATCGCTTGCTTCACTTTCGTACTTATTACTTCTTCCCATGATCTGTGTGCGCCGTATTTACACCGATTCCTCATTCTGATTCGGCGTTTCGTTTCCGCCCGTTCCATAGCCTTGAAAGTTCTTCTTTCATAGTCTCCAGTTTTCCAGTCCTTTCTAGAATATTCTAGTACTTTGTTTCGGACTTTATCGAATATTCTAGTACTGATTGTATATGCGTCACAATATTGTTTAAAAGGCTTTCTTCAGAACTGAATGATACTTATATTCTTTGCAAGGTTTGTATAGAATTAAATGATACTTATATTGTTCCCAAGGTTTATGTAGAATTAAATGATAGTTTATTGTTGACAAAGGTTTGTGTAGACTTAATTGATACTTATAATGTTTATAGGGGTTTGTGTAGAATTAAATGATACTTATATTATTGACAAGGTTTTGTGTAGCATTAAATAATATTTATATTGTTTAAAAGGTTTTGTTCAGAATTGAATGATATTTATATTGTTCACAAGGTTTTGTGTAGAATTAAATGATACTTTATTGTTGACAAGGGTTTGTGTAGAATTAAATGATCCTTATAATGTTCACAACAGTTTGTGTAGAATTAAATGATACTTATATTATTGACAAGGTTTTGTGTAGCATTAAATAATATTTATATTGTTTACAAGTTTTTGTTCAGAACTGAATGATACATATATTATTTGCAAGGTTTGTATAGAATTAAATCATACTTATATTATTTCCAAGGCTTATGTAGAATTAAATGATACTTTATTGTTGACAAGGTTTTGTGTAGAATTAAATGATACTTTATTGTTGACAAAGGTTTGTGTAGAATTAATTGATACTTATAATGTTTATAGGGGTTTGTGTAGAATTAAATGATACTTATACCTTTAACAATGTTTGTGTAGAATAAATAATACTTATATTATTCACAAGATTTTATGTAGAATTAAATGATACCTTTATTATTCACAAGGTTTTGTGTAAAATTAAATGATACTTATATTATTGACAAGGTTTTGTGTAGCATTAAATAATATTTATATTGTTTACAAGGTTTTGTTTAGAATTGAATTGCGTAGAATTAAATGATACTTTATTGTTAACAAGGGTTTGTGTAGAATTAAATGATCCTTATAATGTTCACAACGGTTTGTGTAGAATTAAAAGATACTTATATTATTGACAAGGTTTTGTGTAGCATTAAATAGTATTTATATTGTTTACAAGGTTTTGTTTAGAATTGAATTGCGTAGAATTAAATGATACTTTATTGTTAACAAGGGTTTGTGTAGAATTAAATGATCCGTATAATGTTCACAACGGTTTGTGTAGAATTAAAAGATGCTTATATTATTGACAAGGTTTTGTGTAGCATTAAATAATATTTATATTGTAGCGAGTTTAGGGTTCACTGGATTAATTATTTTTAATAAATAAGAGCCGTTAAATTGATTTGGAATTAACGTAACACTTTATTAGCCCGTAATAACAACCCTTACTTTTACCGTACACTTAACGATTTCTTGACTTATCGCTTCCGTACTTATCGCGTCTTTTATTGCTTACTTCGTACTTATTCCTTGTCGCTTGCTTCACTTTTTTACTTATTACTTCTTCCTATGATCTGTGTGCGCCGTATTTACACCGATTCCCCATTCTGATTCGGCGATTCGTTTCCGCCCGTTCCATAGCCTTGAATGTTCTTCTTTCATAGTCTCCAGTTTTCCAGTCCTTTCTAGAATATTCTAGTACTTTGTTTCGGACTTTCTCGAATATTCTAGTATTGATTGTCATATGCGTCACAATATTGTTTACAAGTGTTTGTTCAGAACTGAATGATACATATGTTATTTGCAAGGTTTGTATAGAATTAAATGATACTTATATTGTTCCCAAGGTTTATGTATAATTAAATGATAGTTTATTGTTGACAAGGTTTTGTGTAGAATTAAATGATACTTTATTGTTGACAAAGGTTTGTGTAGAATCAATTGATACTTATAATGTTTATAAGGGTTTGTGTAGAATTAAATGATACTTATACCTTTCACAATGTTTGTGTAGAATAAATAATACTTATATTATTCACAAGATTTTATGTAGAATAAAATGATACCTATATTATTCACAAGGTTTTGTGTAGAATTAAATGATACTTATATTATTAAAAGGCTTCTCGATAGTATAGTGGTTAGTATACCCGCCTGTCACGCGGGAGACCGGGGTTCGATTCGCCGTCGGGGAGCCTCTAGCGCAAGAGTAATGACCTTGCATGGAAAAAACAAATCATTATGAAAAATTTAACAAGCCTCAGGACTTGCTAAATAGGGGGAAGACCGGTCCCCGGTTGTAGTGCCGATGAGGATGATGATATTATTCACAAGGTTTTGTGTAACATTAAATAATATTTATATTTTTTACACGGTTTTGTTCAGAACTGAATGATACTTATATTCTTTGCAAGGTTTGTATAGAATTAAATGATACTTATATTGTTCCCAAGGTTTATGTAGAATTAAATGATACTTTATTGTTGACAAAGGTTTGTGTAGAATTAAACGATACTTTATTGTTGACAAAGGTTTTGTGTAGAATTAAATGATACTTTATTGTTGACAAAGGTTTGTGTAGAATTAAATGATACTTATATTGTTCACAAGGTATTGCGTAGAACTAAATGATACTTATATTGCTCACAAGGTTTTGTGTAGAACTAAATGATACTTATATTATTCACAAGGCTTGTGTAGAATTAAATGATACTTATGTTGCGGATTCGCAATTAAATGCAGCGGGGATAATCTAGTACGTTCATCGTCTAGTACACTCCCCGAACACTAAAACAAAGAGGAGAAGAATGCTTCAAATGTTGTCAGAACAGAAGAATTAACTGATATTCAACAATACAATACAGATAGTCCACCATCAGACCATACTGAAACTAAATCAACTCAAGAGCAGCCACAGAAGACAATTTCGACAAGGACAGTCACATCAGTGACGACTTCACAACCTGCATCAAATTCACAACAGAGTGTCATTAGGATTGACGAGAGTCAACAACAGTAAATTACACAATTCGTCACCAGTAGTCCATCAAACTCAACAAACGGTGGTAATAGTGGTGCACAACCATCCTCGTCATTAATTAAAAGTCTTTTGGCAAATAAGGTTGCACAACGCCAGCAGAAACAGAAAGAGCTAGCAGCCCAACAGCAACATATACAAAGTTCACCTATAAAGCTGTCAAGTACATCGATTACTGCTTTGGTTAATAATCCATTAATGCAGACAACATCTCTACAAGTTGGTCAAACTACAATTAAACCAATTACTTCCAACGGAGGATCTGAAAAAGGAAGTACCATCATCAGTAGTGAAAATTCGGACAATTCTAGTTGGGATCCCATGCCACCAATGGCACCACTTAGTTCTGGAGCATTAGTATGCTCCAATGTCATTATACAACAGTAAATATTACCAGCCAGCGACGATTCGAGTTCGGCTTCTATTGTTTCTAGTGTTGTTAGTTCATCGCAAATTGAAGGTGAAGCCTCTTTTGCCAGGTTCCAAGACCTTCTCATAACACAGTCGAGTAAAAATATAAGTACATGCATTATTGAAGATGACAGTTCCAATGCCTCTTTAAGTCGTGGATCGAAGGACAGCGGCCGCCAGATGATAATTGCAAATCAAATGCTTGGTGGTTTGTTGGATAAAAAATCACCGGAATCCCCTGTTGCTACAAAACGAAAGCATGACGACGATTTTGATGAATCCGATTCGGAAAAGATGCTTTACGAGTCGGAACCAAAAGTAACAGCATCAAAAAATGCTGCCAACTTCTATGCAGAAATGGCGGCTTCCATCCTCGAAGATGAAGAAATGGACGACGAACTTTCTGCAACAATAGTTCAAACGAAAGTGCCTTTAACATCTTCTCCAATACAACAACAGCAGCAAGGTACCCCTGCCAAGGGGGCGCCTCAACAGATGTTATCCACATCACCTCAGCCACAAAAAGTGATAGTGACTACACCACAGGGACAGCAAATGATAGTGGCCCAAATTCCACGTCCTGTCCAACATCAAATATATTGTGACGCAAATGACAGTCAGTACTGGAATCTTCGAGAAAGTCCGAACCAAAGTACTAGATTATTTTAGGAAGTACTGGAAAACTGGAATAGAAAAGTCGAGATTATGGAACGGACGGAAACGAAACGCCGAATCAGAATGAGGGAACGGTATAAATACGTCGCACACAGACCATGGGGAGGAATCATAAGTAAGGCAGTGAAGCAAGCGATACGTGCGGAAGCGAAAGTCTCGAGTAAGAAGTAGAAAGTAGTAAGTCTCGAGTGAGAAGCAAGCGATAAGTAAGAAGTAAAATACGCGATAAGTACGGAAGCGATAAGTCAAGAAATCGTTGTGTTCGGTAAAAGTAACGGTTGTGATTAACGGACCAATAAAGTGTTATATTAATTCAAAATCGATTTAACGGCTTTTATTTATTCAAAATAATTAATCCAGCGAACCCTAAGCTCGCTACAATTGGTGTCAGAAGTGGGATTAATTATTGGTGAAATAAATAAGTCTGTGGAAGTATATTGTGACGATGGCAGATCGACATTCGGAGAAGAGTTCGCAACCGTTGGACATTTCGGAGATGTTCAGGATTATGATGGCAAAATTGTACGCGCGAGCTGTAAAATTGGATGCGTGGGCTGCAGACGTTAATTCAAAATTGGATGCGGAAGCTGCAAAATTGGATGCGCGAGCTGTAAAATTAGACGCGCGAGCTGCAGAGTTTAATGCAAAATTGGATGCCCAAAGGCAGTGTATGAACGAATTCTGGGACTCGGATGCGGAAGAAGCTGAGGATGAGAAGGAATTGGAGCCACATGAAATGAAGAAACTCAGGAAGAGCAAAGCTATGGCCGACAGCAGTGAGGAAAAGGAGGAAAATGACGATGATGTATTACGTGAAGAACTGAAGGATTTCATTGATGATAACCCGATTGAAGAGGACGGCAGTGATGATGAAGACACTGATGCTTCAGGCCGTTTCCTGAAACGGATTTACAATGATGATGACGAGTTGGACGACCGACTGGAAGACGACGACTGTGACCTTGTTGAAGAGAATCTTGGTTTGAAAGTCGAAGGCAGAAAGCGTTCCAAGCGTCTGCGTCGTACACAGGATGAAGAAAGTGATGGAGAGGGACAGCACGTCGATGAAGGTTCAGCACGTGAGGCTATAGACGAACAGCTATTCGACGACGAAGACGATGTTGAACGCGGCTCTGAACGTAGTTACAGGGAAACTGAGGCGGCAAAACATTTCAATGATGAATTGGAAAGGGGTCACTTTACGGATTTCGACAATGAAATCAGTAAAACGGATATTCCTGAGCGAATGCAATTACGCGAAGTTCCGGTTACGCCTGTTCCAGAGGGACCCAACGAGCTACAAGATGAAGCTGAATGGATTTACAAACAGGCGTTTTGTAAATCAACTGTTTCCGAACAAGAGAGATCAACGGATGTTGGAGGTCGAGACCGCTATTGTAAGCCACCACATACGGGGGGAAAGATCAAGCAAGCCCTATCTTGTAGGCGTAATCAACAGCTAGAAGTGCAGTTCATTGTGGTCTATAGAGAAGAACACGTGAAATCAGAATTAACGTGCGACGATCTATGGAAAGTCTATTACTACGACGCACGCTGGTGTTTACTGTCAGCTCCAAAGAACAAACCGCTCCAGTTATTTGAAAAGATGCGGAACTACCAGTTGGATACGGTTATGAAATCGACAGATGCTCCAATACCAGATGATACGCGTGTAAGTAAAGATGAAGATCTAGACCGCTTACGTGATGTGCAAACTCCAGAAGAGCTTAAGGGTGTGCACATTCATTTTCTCTTATACTATTCGCATGAGATCCCTAAAATGCAAGAGGAATTCCGTCGTCAGGAAAAGGAAAAATGGCGACAGGCTAGAGCTGACGCGAAAAGGAGAGCAGTAGAAAATTTGGAAGAAGGTCAAGAACTTCCACCGCCGAACGCCAAGATGAAAGTGGTGCATCGCGACCGGCTGGCGGCTTTTGTTGGCCCGGGAGACCAGTGAACTTAGTTCGGGGCGAACTAATCTAGGCGGAGGGTAGTGTGACGCATATGACAATCAGTACTGGAATCTTGGAGAAAGTCCGAAACAAAGTACTAGATTATTTTAGGAAGTACTGGAAACCTGAAATAGAAAAGTCGAGATTATGAAGCTCGCTACAATATGTAAACAACCTACCAGTGAACACCAGATTGAGGAACTCATCGCCGCTCAGTTCGCGGCACAGGACCGAATCTCTGGCACCTTCCTCAACCTGCAGGACAAGGGACAACCAAGTCCGACAACAATAGAAAAAACCACACGCGCACTCCGCACCGAATGGGAAGTCATCTCCAGGCGGCACAACGAAATCTTCTACACGGCGGCACCTGAGTACCAACAACACGAGTACTTCGCGGAGGATTTTATCGGCGAGACTGGCCGCCAGTGCAGCTGCCAGTAGTCGCCACCAAACCAGCAGAAAAAGAACCACAACCCCATTTCAGTGAGTTACCACCAAGCAACCGACAAGAATGCCGCCTGCCCAAAGTTCAACCCGCCCCCTGTCCCGATGATCGGCCCAATGCCGAAGCCCCAACAGAAACCGATGCTGCGCACGCGTTGTGGGGCACAACGTCACATGGCCGTTCCTCGTGGGTTGCGAACTTACAACTCCGACTAAGAGGAACTGGTTCCCTTCAAACAAATCATAGAACAAGCAGTGGCCACGGCGCACATAGGATCCGTGTCAGATCCAACGCCAGTGCCTTCCACGAATACGCCATCGACTGTCCCAACAACAGCAGCCGGCCCAATGACCAACCAGCCCCATGTCCCGATACACTGACTACCGCCAGACCCCCTAAGGTAACAGGCTCCATACACATTCTGCGGGGCCTCACACGCTTGCGAGGGTTTCCAATCACTCACACCTGGCCGTCGGAAGTCCTTCGCACACAAAAGAAACTTGTGCCTCAACTGTTTGGGTCACCACCGCCTATTCGACTGCCACTCCAGCAAGGCGTGCCATCGATGCCGGCGGAGATATCACACCTTGTTGTATGTTCCAACACTCGCCATCGACGGGACGACCTCACCGCCGCCGGGGGCCAAAGGATCCGCCCCCGGATCGACCGCAATGAAGGCGCCTACGCACACACAGTCAGCACCCCCTCACAGCATTCCGCGTTGTTCGCAACCGCCCAAGTCATCGTGACGTCGGAGAACCAACAGAGGATTGAAGTCCGTGCTCTGCTGGACCTCTGCACCAGCGGCACATTCATTTCAACGTCGCTCGCCCGAAGGTTGGTTGAAGCCCTTCATCGCGTCCAGTCTATCAGGGTATGTACCACCACCACAATCGGCGAAGGGGGACCTCTCGTTCATGGCGGATCTGGAGCTTGCCGACCCGAACATCGCCTCCGCCGATAAGGTGATTATGATCATTGGGGCAGACATGTACCCTACCCTCATTCTGGAGGGTCTAAGGAAGAACCCACGTTCCGGCCTCGTCGCGCAGGCCACTGAATTGGGATGGGTGTTAACAGGAGCGGAATCCACCACGGCATCCAGCTTAAAGGTGACAAGGCCTGTCACCAGCCATCGCATGGCCATTCCTCGTGGGTGGCGAATTTACAACTCCGAACCAGAGGAACTGGTCGACCTTACTACTGATGATCGCAGCTCTCATCAGAGAACCAAAAGGAGGTCTCGTCGGCATCGGCCCCAGGAGCCACCTACGAGGCCCATGCAACTACCAGCCACCGACCACTTGCGTGGCCCAACTAACAGACATGCCCCTCGCCCGCTGAACCACCGCAAGGGTGAGAGGCAATCGAAGGGCCAGCAGCCTGCCCACCCAAAGGCTTCAAGGCACCACACCATAATAGGTATAGCAGCGCATAATGCCCCGCCGGCGGTGCTCCCTAGCATCCAGGGATGAACCGAATCCCAGCGAGCCAGCACGCCGCTCAGTGCATCCAACGACCCCGGGAGGCACTTGGCCCGCGACTGCTATTCCGCCAGGCCACACGGACAGTGCCAGGGACGACACCGCACCCGACTACATGCTACAGCCTCACACACCAACGGCCGCATCCAGCCGCCCACTTACTTCGGACGGGCGCATACGTGCGCGGTACCTTTCACCACCACCGGTCCCGATGCAGCGAGACCCATCACCAGCCATCACGTGGTCATTGATTGTGGGTTGCGACCTTACAACTCCAACCCAAATCAACTGGCCGGTTCCGCGACCACAAAAGGCAACGGACATCAGCGATGGGAAGGAGGTTCCTGTCGCCATCTACCCTGCGGGCCATCCCAGACCCCCAAGCCTTCAGCGCTTTTCAGGGCGGGTGGCCCCGTCCCAACCGACCACCCACGTGAAAGTGGACAGCAACATCCGACCACCAAAGACTCAACGACCAAGACTAACCACCCCAGCAGACTGTAGGTAGTGTATTGCTAATACGCCTCATGGACATGGGGTTCAGCAACACCGCTACTTAAAATTGAGGAACTCCGGTCAAAAGGGTTGTCTCGATAATCACTTCCCAAACGGAGCGAATATCAGAATAAACAAACACACACTGATTCACGTAAATTGTAATTTATTTGATCGTCACACGCGTTTTACGGTTTTTATAAAGGTTTAAGACAATATCAATTATTTATTTCTGTCAATGGTTTTTTTTGTCCTTTTATTTCCATTAGATCTTAAGTATTATAACTATTCTCACTTCCAGCCGTACTGAAGAAAAGTCCACGTTTGTATACTCTATAGTTCCGAGTGCAAAGAAAAACGGAATGGCTAATTTAAAAATGCACAAACCCGAAAAAAAAGTTATCAGTATAATTTTAACAACTCCGTGGTTGTAGGTTTCGCGATTCAAACCTGACTCCGACTCCTGCGCGAGCGTATGCCCTGGCGTATAATATCTGACTAAAAACCATTCGTCAACACAAGAATGAACTGGTGACGAATAGCCTTAAAAGGGGAGGAGCTACACGATCAACCCGAGGCAGTCAATCGTGGTTGGGTTCGATAACATGGGGTGAATTTTCCATGTATGTGTATCCGCTACAGAAGACCAGCAATGGACGAACATGGGTGGATGCGGGCGTTGTTATCGTATCCCTTCGTAATGATCATTAGCTGAGAAAAAGGTCTCTGCGATCTTATGTCAACAGAAACGCTAATTCCATGATCGGACGGTGGGATATGAACCGTTTGAGTTCGCCGACATTGCCTGGGTCGGCAGCTGTGTACACAATTGATTTGTGTAACGCTCGCCGACGGCAGACCCTTCTGGTGTGAAAACGCACCGAAGATCCGCTCGCACATAGAAGATACCATAAATCAACATTTAATTGATTGACATGCTGTTCTCTAGGTCCGCGGATGGTTGCGGCCGATAATAGAAAGTCTCGATGAAGATAAACAATGCCAACAGACATGGATGCTCGTTGGATTCTGTAAACGAACACAGGTACAACCGTTGCCGGTTGTTTAAAACAACACACAACGGCCAGATACAATCTGATGCATGTTGTTTTAGGGTAATTACTCCCGTTTTGGTGCCATCAGGCAAGAGCATCCACTTAGGTGTCTACATTAAGTAAACGAAAACGGCTTCGTTAGCCATTGTGCGAATCGTGGCTATTCATTGGGTAAGTAAATATTGATGGTCATGACCGATGCTGGTGATCATCCCAAGAAACGGCAACGGATCATAGAATCGGTCATGCTGATAACCCAGTAAATATGCGCGTCTGCAAGGCCAATGTAAATTTGAACATCTCCTCCTTGGAAAAGATAGGTCATAGATCATACTGATGAAAATCGATTGATGCTGGATCGATGTCATGGCAAGATGATAATCTTGCCATAAATTATGCTTTCAGGAATGACCGCTCAAAGAGGGCTTGGAACAGCCCCAAAAAAGTAAGCTGCCTAAGATGTATTTATGTCGGTTATCCGTAGGGATAACCGAATTGATTCCAGCGAATTGGTTGGCGGTTAATGCCTTAGCAAGATTGTATAATCTTGCCAAAATTTCAACTTTAAGGTAAGTTGTATTGCTGGTGATGGTGGGGATCGAGCGACGCGTGGCTCTTCGGGCCCTGAAAAGCCCCACAAGACCACACACTCCCGCCCCCTGGCCTCCGTCCCCTGGAACAAAATGGTTCGCCAATGCTTGGCGAAGGCGGGCGGAATGTTGCGGATTCGCAATTAAATGCAGCGGTGAGCATCTAGTACGTTCATCGTCTAGTACACTCCCCGAACACTATACTCACCACGTCTGTCAACCACCAGCTGACAATGCGTTACCTGCTTAGGGACGCTATCCAGCTGTCACATTGATTCAAATGTGACCAACGGTTTTCTAACCAGTCTGCAACCAACCTTCATCGCGTGCAAACCTTCCGAGTCGTTGTTGCTGATCAACCATAAAATGTCAAATAAACGAACTCAATCTCATATAAAGTAAATTGAATTGTTGTGCGTTTTTGCTGAAAAGTAAAACACTGAATTGTAAAACTGTCACGTTATCTTATAACCTGACCGCGCTTTTCTCTCCCCTTTTGTACCGAACGAGTTCGACAGCCATTGTTCGTTGTGACCATCCCTCGGCGGCCAACGAAACGCGCCCACCTTTACAACACCTATATTATTCACAAGGTTTTGTGTAGAATTAAATGATATTTATAATGTTTACAAGGATTTGTGTAGAATTAAATGATACTTATATTACTCACAAGGTTTTGACCAGAATTGAATGATACTAATATTATTCACAAGGTTCATGTAGAATTAAATGATACTCAAGGTTTTGTTTGGAATTAATTGATGCTTATATTATTCACAAGGTTTTGTGTAGTATTAAATGATAGTTATATTTTTCACAAGAGTTTGTGTAGAAATTAATGATACTTATTATATTCACAAGGTTTTGTGTAGAATTAAATGATACTTATATTATTTACAAGCTTTTGTGTAGAATTAAATTGTATCTATATTATTCACAAGGTTTTGTGTAGCATTAAATAATATTTATATTGTTTACAAGGTTTTGTCCAGACTTAAATGATGCTTTATTGTTCCCAAGGTTTTGTGTAGAATTAAATCATACTTATATGTTTCAAATGAATTTACAAGGTAAACAACACCTCCACCTAGTATCTTATCCAATGTTCCTCTATTGTTGTTTGTGTGTTGGATCGTCCTTTTCTTGAACGAAGTTCCACTAGTGCAAAAATAATGTCTTTAGTTAATTCGCTAATTATATTCGATTCACTATGACTTCATTACACCACACCGTCCTCGTTGTGAAATGTTAAAGTTCCCTTTCTCTTTCCGCAATCAATGTAAAAGGTTTTTTCATCACCTGTACTGGACCTTTGTATTTAATTTTTTTGTTCTCCTGTGTAGTATCGTTAATCGTTCTTTTCTTTGTCCCCGTAAACAATGGCCGTTATTTTGACTTCTTATTATTCTTCTTTCTGTTACCACAGTTCAATATCAATACTTTCGTACTATGCTCTTGATCTGCCGCCAGTATTTCTAGTGGCACAACCAAACGTAATAGAACTAAGTTGTTCATTGTTTTAGGGTTGTGACACTAGCTGAGCACATGAAGTGTTCTTCAAGAAAGTGTTATAATGAACACTTTCTCTTCACCACTAGTTGCAAGCTGCAACAGTAGGATTACTTTCATAAGCGCGAAAATTATGTTGATGGCTCTGATATTATCGTTACCTATTGCACTCAATTTCCGTATTATCCATATTGAAGACACACCTCACAGGGACTCGAAAATTTCGAGAAACCCAGGGAAATGATCACAGTAGAACATCACCACCACCCACCTGTCAAAGATCGAGTACAAGTTAGTTTTAAATCATCTGTATGGATGCAAAAAGAGATTCGAGGTATAATGAAATTGTAATGCATTATTAATGGACCCGTGGCGTCTTCAACAAAAGGGCGCGATTGATAATAATTCACTTTTTCATGCGCCAGTGGACTGATGTGCTGAGGTTTTGTTGAGGTTTCATCATAACGCTGATTCGAATCGTATTTTATTGACTATAGTAAAAAAGTAAATGTCAAATAATAGAGTTATTCTGGCTGTAAACAGGGTGTGGTAAATTAGAAATGAAATAAAATAAAATATATACTAAAAATATTGTAGCGAGCTTAGGGTTCGCTGGATTAATTATTTTTGAATAAATAAGAGCCGTTAAATTGATTTTTGAATTAATATAACACTTTATTAGTCCGTTAATCACAACCGTCACTTTTACCGTACACAACGATTTCTTGACTTATCGCTTCCGTACTTATCGCGTATTTTCCTTCTAACTTCTAACTTGCTTGCTTCGCTTTCTTACTTATCACTCTAACTTATCCTTCCGCTCTGCGTGCGACGTATTTATACCGTTTTTCCTCATTCTGATTTGGTGTATCGTTCCCGCCCGTTCCATAGTCTTGAATGTCGTTGAATCGATTTTGAATTAATATAACACTTTATTAGTCCGTTAATCACAACCGTTACTTTTACCGAACACAACGATTTCTTGACTTATCGCTTCCGTACTTATCGCGTATTTTACTTCTTACTTATCGCTTGCTTCTCACTCGAGACTTACTACTTTCTACTTCTTACTCGAGACTTTCGCTTCCGCACGTATCGCTTGCTTCACTGCCTTACTTATGATTCCTCCCCATGGTCTGTGTGCGACGTATTTATACCGTTCCCTCATTCTGATTCGGCGTTTCGTTTCCGTCCGTTCCATAATCTCGACTTTTCTATTCCAGTTTTCCAGTACTTCCTAAAATAATCTAGTACTTTGGTTCGGACTTTCTCGAAGATTCCAGTACTGACTGTCATTTGCGTCACAATATATTTGATGTTGGACAGGACGTGGAACTTGGGCCACTATCATTTGCTGTTCCTGTGGTGTAGTCACTATCACTTTTTGTGGCTGAGGTGATGTGGATAACATCTGTTGAGGCGCCCCCTTGGCAGGGGTACCTTGCTGCTGTTGTTGTATTGGAGAAGATGTTAAAGGCACTTTCTTTTGAACTATTGTTGTAGAAAGTTCGTCGTCCATTTCTTCATCTTCGAGGATGGAAGCCGCCATTTCTGCATAGAAGTTGGCAGCATTTTTTGATCTCGCTCTGAGAGTTTGATTAACATTGTGTATGATGATTTGCCATATGCAACCACGTCCTCCTTTTACAGGTCTTTGACACAGGAATCTATATTGGGTGAATGCTGTTGCTGTTGTAGTGCTCTCGAAGCCCTACCATCATCTCACAACCCCAATACACATATCCCATCCATTATCCCACAACCCCAATATGACGATTCCCGAATCGTCATCAAATCTACATAGCAGCTGCAATAACGGTTGCCCAATATAACGATTCCTGAATCGTCACCAAGCAAACATAGCAACTGCCCAAAGTGACGATTCTGAAATCGGATCGAGCAACCAGAAGCTACTAACAATAACAAACCCCTGCACCCCAAGCCAAAAACCAAAATCGAACAAACAGCAGCTTCTGAGAATAATATACCCTTGCATCACAAGCCAAAAACCAATATCGAGCAACCGGAGCAGCTGCTCGATTCTGATCGGTCAAATAACGCTCATGTGTTTCGGGTTTCAGGTACTAAAAGAAATAGACGACATTTTTTTCAGGTTCGACTTCGTTCATTCAAAAAATTTAACAAAAGAAAAAAAATTTCAGAGAATTCGTACTTTTGCACGGCACTACGAGCAGTAGCCTCGGAGCAGGAGAATTCATTATAGTTTCGCGGAATGGACAGGTCCAACGTCGCGACGAAGAGAAAGTTTTGTTTGTCAAAATCGAATCGAAAGAGTTTGTTTTTTTTTTTTTTTTAATTAATAGAAAGAGTGGTTTTTTTTTCTAAATTTAATCGAAAGAGTTCGTTTGTCTAAATTGATTAGAAATAGATTTTTTTTCTCGAAACTAATAAATGAATAACCAACGGAAAAAGGTGCTTTTTAATTTCGTACATAAAATAGTCCACGCTCTTCCCTCATCGCAACAAGGAAGCACGGCTGGCGGACCTTAACACTCTGGTGTCCTGTTGCGTGTTGCGTCCTTTCGAGTATTTTTACGCAATAAAGGCCCCCCCCCCCCCCCCCCTGAATGATACGCTAATTCGTGCTCATTATGACTCCCACACTGCAACAGCATTGCACACGCATGCTGGGGCAGCATATCGAAAACCACTTTTCACACACTTTTTTCCACGTATGCCCATCTTATTGTTTCCTATGCTACGACAGCATATCAAACATTCCTTTTCACGCGCATTTTTGCACACGCAAAACCCTTTCCCACGGGTTTTTCTTTGGTTTTCCATGACACCTGCAGATCCTTGAGTAAAGGTTTGAAGAAACAAAAAAATATTCAAGGAACTGATAAATGGAAAGGTGGAGGAAAATTGCAAAAGTAATAAAACGGACGGGAATGGGCAGAGAACCAACTAGTGGTGAGCCAGGAAGTAGTAACAAGCGGTTGTTCGAGTTAGTTGTTGGTTGTTCGTCTGGTGTGTGTCGTATGTAAAGAAAAAAAAAAAAAGGAAGGAAAATACCGTCGTGGGTGCATATAGTAATAAATGAAACAATATTAAAATAAAAACTGTTGGTGTAAATTTTGTGCTAAAACATTTAATACTAATAAGATTAAAAGGAAGACAAAATCGAGGTCTTTGTTGTCGGGCCTACGGTTACTTAAGTCTTTTCGTTAAACCTTAACGTCTTTGCTGGGTCAAACAGAAAAACTTTAATAAAGGAATGTGGCGTCTGGAAGGAACTTTCAACACTTGCTTCAGCTTCTCACGAATTGCACAACGGACAGCGACGATTAAAACAACAGCCACATGAGTACCCCCATCTCTATACTATAGATTATTGTGCAAGAAAGTTGGGAACAGAATTAATGTGCTGCGACTTTTGGCACCTGAGGGGCTTGCGGACTATAGCTTGTGGCATCTTTTGGGGAACTGGCGTGATGCTGCTTGTTGTGCCTTCTCGGAAATTGGTTTGTTGTAGCGATGCGGCGTCTTCCAAAGAATTTAATAGCACTGCACCAGGTAGTCTGTGGGGGTTCTTTTAAGCTTACCCAAAGAACCCCCCATAATTGCATCCCAACTCCCATTGTTTTTCGCCAATGCAATTGCATTGGCACCTGAAAACATTTCCTTTTCCAAAGCCATTTAATGCATACAACGTATTATCTAAAATTCCTAAAAAAAATTCTTGAATTGCATATGCATCACAAATCCCAAACCATTCGGCACCCTTTGCCATCATTAAAATGCTATGTCGGACAGCTTGTTTTTACAGCTGCAACAAACCGACCAGCGATTCATTTGTTCAATCCACAAACAATTACCGCATCTCCAGCATTTCCTAAATACAAATGTTTGCGCACAACAGGCGTTCAACGCAACTTCCACGAACAATGGAGAATGTTGTGGGCCGGGGTGATGACTTCAGGAACAGTGGTGTCCCCTGACGTGCAATGTTTGCTTCCGTGGGAGCGACGTGGAATGACGTCCAGAAGCAGGTGGTCTCTCCGCTGGAATTAACTGTTCTATAATTACCACGGAAGTGGCCACCAACCCGGTATCTAAAATGGTGGGCCAAAGCAATGGCGTCGGCAATACTGCTTAACTCCCTTGGCTTGCAACTGTGGTGGCTCCGCTGGCTGAAAACAATCCCTAATGACATGGAAAAGGGAAACGAATACCTTCAATTGAATGCTGAGAAAACCTCACGAACGAATCCTCCAATTAGTAAAACTTGTTTTCTTTTTGATTGATTAAGATTGGTTTTATTTATACCATTGATTCCTTTGATTGTTGTTGATTTACATTACACGAAGTAACATGAAATGTGTCGGCCTTAAGGTTAACGAAGAAGCGATATTGTCATTCATTCGATGACAGTTTGTTTGTTTTTATCCCTTGACAACCAACATAACTGATTATGTCAGCTAGTTGCTGACATTTGTTATTCTGTCGCCACGGGTAACATTCAGTTGCGAGTTCGCTGGTTGTGTCCAGTGCGAATCCGTAACAACAAACAATCAACAATTTCGTGCTTTGCCACAAACGATTTACCCTGCATATACAAATGCAGACAAGGGATCCGTTTCTTCCACCGACCCAAGATACGATATACAATTTTCATTATATAAAGTATCCCAATCAATTAGCACCTTTTTCTAATGGCTATGCGTCTATTTATGCAAGGGCATCACTCATCCAAGACTTTTATGATGCCCTTGTCCCATCTTTCCTCTTAGCACCATTTCCTCGATGCATCGCCGTCTATTTATTTAGCCCCAATGCACATGATAAACAATGAACTTCAGGATCCCTTTGTCCTTACCGTCTTTTAGCTTTGTTTTTCCATGGTCTTGTTTCATGAGAAAACCAAAGTGATCTTCACGATCACACATACACCCACACACCATGATCTTCATTACGGCATCTGGTTTTCTATTCCACAAGAGAGACTTTACGTTTCTCTTGTGGTAAGTATGTTACGGGTTCATTTCTCAAACTCAACTTATTTCACACACTTACTTTTCTCAAAACTAAAACTTCAACTGAACTTTAAATCTCAACCAACTCCAAAGTGAACTAACTCTTCTCAAACTCAAACTCAAACTCAAACTGACTTTACAATTCAATTTTCTCTCTTCTTATAGAACATTGTGTTCTAATTCACTGTAAATTATAATTTGAACAAAAACAATTTTATCAAAGTATTATTTACTCTACTGTGACTTTTAAATTTTGAATAAACTTTAAACGAAAATCGAAGAGCCATGTTTCAAATGAAAAAAGGGGCATGTTATGAAATGTACTGGAACTGACTTGATATAGAATATTGTGGATGTTTATTTATGATATGTATTAAATGAGAATGTTAGATATGTAAGGAGAATGTTTTAAGGATGTGTTAGATAAATAATGAGACTCAGTACTAAACTCAATAAGGACAGTAGTATTCTGGAATACTACATCCCACCCTTCTTCGAGAAAGAAAATTATCCTTGAAGAGAATAATTTTCTTGTAACTATAGATTAAGATTAATTAAGGACTTGGATTTTCGTTCAATTACAATTGGTTTTCAAAATAATAGGTTTGCAAAAATAATTTACTATCAAAGGTTTATACATTGTTACAGTAATTTCAAAAAGTTTTTAACAATGTTAAATTTGCCTATTTACATTATATATATATATTACTTAACAATCTCTATTTACAATATTTCTACTTGGAACCTTTTCTTTTCTCATCAAAAAAATTTTTTTTTTATATTAAAAAAATATGTTTCCTGTAACTTTCAAAATTTTCGTTTGCATTCGAATATTCAAATTTCAAAGTTCAAATATATATAATTCGTTAAAAATTTCAATATTTCCAACTCTAAAAAATCTAATATATTGTGATGCATATGACAATCAGTACTGGAGTCTTCGAGAAAGTCCGAAACAAAGTACTAGATTATTTTAGAAAGTACTTGAAAACTGGAATAGAAAAGTCGAGACTATGGAACGGACAGAAACGAAACACCGAATCAGAATGAGGGAACGGTATAAATACGTCGCACACAGATCATGGAGTGGAGTAAGAAGAAGAAAGTGAAGCAAGCGATAAGTCTCGACTGAGAAGTAAGCAGTGAAGAAGTAAAAGACGCGATAAGTACGGAAGCGATAAGTTAAGAAATCGTTAAGTGTACGGTAAAAAGTAACGGTTGTTATTAACGGACTAATAAAGTGTCACATCAATTCAAAATCGATTCAACGGCTCTTATTTATTCAAAATAATAAATCCAGCGAACCCTAAGCTCGCTACAATTTTTTTTTTTTTTTTTTTTATTAGACTTCTCTCGGGAAAGGCGAACCTATAGCGTCGAGTGGACGCCCCGAGATGCCATCAAATAACTGTTGCAGTTCTTTTTGAACAGTTGCAGGTTGTAACGCTCCGGGAACACTCGCGTGGGAAGGGAGTTCCACAGCCTCCCCGCTCTGTAACGGAACGAGTTCTGATACAGGGATGTTCGCGCCGTCGGGAGATGAACCACAAACGGGTGCGATCCGTCGGATTGTCTTGGTGTCAGAAGTGGGATTAATTATTGGTGAAATAAATAAGTCTGTGGAAGTGTACTGTGACGATGGCAGATCGACATTCGGAGAAGAGTTCGCAACCGTTGGACATTTCGGAGATGTTCAGGATTATGATGGCAAAATTGGATGCGCGAGCTATCGATATTAACTCAAAATTGGATGCTTTAGCTGCAAAATTGGATGCGGGAGCTACAGACGTTAATGCAAAATTGGACGCGCGAGCTGCAGAGTTTAAGGCAAAATTGGATGCCCAAAGGCAGTGTATGAAAGAATTCTGGGACTCGGAAGCGGAGGAATCTGATGATGAGGAGAAATTGGAGCCACAGGAAATGAAGAAACTCAGGAAGAGCAAAGCTATGGCCGACAGTGGTGAGGAAGAGGAGGAAAATGACGATGATGTGTTACGTGAAGAACTGAAGGATTTCATCGATGATAACCCGATTGAAGAGGACGGCAGTGATGATGAAGACACTGATGCTTCAGGCCGTTCCCTGAAACGGATTTACAATGATGACGAGTTGGTCGACCGACTGGAAGACGACGACTGTGACCTTATTGAAGAGAATCTTGGTTTGAAAGTCGAAGGCAGAAAGCGTCCCAAGCATCTGCGTCGTACACAGGATGAAGAAAGTGATGGAGAGGAACAGCACGTCGATGAAGGTTCAGCACGTGAGGCTATAGACGAACAGCTATTCGACGACGAAGACGATGTTGAACGCCGCTCTGAACGTAGTTACAGGGAAACTGAGGCGGCAAAACATTTCAATGATGAATTGGAAAGGGGTCACTTTACGGATTTCGACAATGAAATCAGTAAAACGGATATTCCTGAGCGAATGCAATTACGCGAAGTTCCGGTTACGCCTGTTCCAGAGGGACCCAACGAGCTACAAGATGAAGCTGAATGGATTTACAAACAGGCGTTTTGTAAATCAACTGTTTCCGAACAAGAGAGATCAACGGATGTTGGAGGTCGAGACTGCTATTGTAAGCCAGCACATACGGGGAGAAAGATCAAGCAAGCCGTAGATTGTAGGCGTAATCAAAAGCTAGATGTGCCGTTCATTGCGCTCTATAGAGAAGAACACGTGAAATCAGAATTAACGTGCGACGATCTATGGAAAGTCTATTACTACGACGCACGCTGGTGGTTACTGTCAGCTCCAAAGAACAAACCGCTCCAGTTATTTGAAAAGATGCGGAACTACCAGTTGGATACGGTTATGAAATCGACAGAGGCTCCAATACCAGATGATATGCGTGTAATTAAGGATGAAGATCTAGATCACTTACGTGATGTGCAAACTCCAGAAGAGCTTAAGGGTGTGCACATGCATTTTCTCTTATACTATTCGCATGAGATCCCTAAAATGCAAGAGGAATTCCGTCGTCAGGAAAAGGAAGAATGGCGGCAGGCCAGGGCTGAGGCGAAAAGGAGAGCAGTAGAGAATTTGGAAGAAAGTCAAGAACTTCCACCGCCGAACGCCAAGATGAAAGTGGTACATCGTGACCGACTGGCGGCTTTTATTGGCCCGGGAGACCAGTGAACTTAGTTCGGGGCGAACTAATCTAGGCGGAGGGTAGTGTGATGCATATGACAATCAGTACTGGAGTCTTCGAGAAAGTCCGAAACAAAGTACTAGATTATTTTAGAAAGTACTTGAAAACTGGAATAGAAAAGTCGAGACTATGGAACGGACAGAAACGAAACACCGAATCAGAATGAGGGAACGGTATAAATACGTCGCACACAGATCATGGAGTGGAGTAAGAAGAAGAAAGTGAAGCAAGCAATAAGTCTCGAGTGAGAAGTAAGCAGTGAAGAAGTAAAAGACGCGATAAGTACGGAAGCGATAAGTTAAGAAATCGTTAAGTGTACGGTAAAAAGTAACGGTTGTTATTAACGGACTAATAAAGTGTCACATTAATTCAAAATCGATTCAACGGCTCTTATTTATTCAAAATAATAAACCCAGCGAACCCTAAGCTCGCTACAATATATATTAACTCAAAAATTTTCTTTCTTTCTTCCCCTTCTTTAATTTTTTTTTCTCTCATTTCCCTCATTTCCTACAATTGTTTGATTTTTTCATATATATTGAATAAAAAAACAAAGGCCATTTGTTAGGTGTGTACCTTTTCTTTAAATTTATGGAAAATCTCCCAAAACCGTTTTGGGCCTATTACTACGATGATTGAATAAAAATGAATATTACCAAAAATCTTCTTAAGAAACGATCTCAAATATCTTAACTGATTGTGTAACTTTTTATTTTTTTGTATTTTGTGTTTGCATAAATGTTTATTGTTGTAAAAAAAAAATTTGTAATGTATTTATATGGTTTTTCTTTTCAATACTTATTTTAGTTGAATTATTATTTTCATTTTTTTATTATTTCGTGTTTGAGTAAGTGTTTGTGGTCCTTATCGTTGTTTAAAATATTTAATGTTTTTGGCTTAATGTCGTCATTTTCCATAGCCTTAACTGCTGTCAGAACGTTTACATTTTCAGTCTTACCCACTGCTGATGGATCATTTAGTTTCTCAGTCTTATTTACTGTTTCGTATAGTTCTTCAGACTTATTAGCTGTTAGAACATCTTGGTTCCCAGTCTTATTTGCTGTTTGAACTATTTCTTCAGTTTTATTTGCTGTAGAAACATTCAATCCTTCAGTCTTTGCTGCTGAAAAGATTTGTTCTTCAGTGTTAGCTGCTGAACTGACTTGGGTTTCGATTTTAATTGCTGCAACTTTTGGATCTTCAGTCTTTAATACTGCTGAGTTTTCAGTCTTTGTTGCTGAAGTGTCTGGGTTGACAATTGGGATAGCCGAAATATTAGGGATTTCTGTTTGTATTTTTTCTGAAAATTCCGAATTTTCAGTCTTTGTTGCTGAATTATTTTCCAGAATTGTAGTCTGAATCGGAGTCATTATATTAGGGTTTGGTTTATCTTCTTTTATATTTATATCTATAGCTTTATCGGAATTAGTCTTATGGTTAGGATAATCATATGCTGGCTCAAGGTAGATTTGGCTAGGAGCTTCATTAAAATTGTCGTTATCTATTGCCAATGATCTAATGCTATAAATAGAAAAATGCTGTCGGTCTTCTAAAAATTTTGGTTGGCGTCAGGCCTCGTTTTCCGACTCTTGTACCCGAGAAAAGTGAACATTTTGCCTATCGTTTTGTCTATTTGTTGTCCTAGAAATTTCACCAAAACGATTATCGGTGTTTGCAGGATTACTTTGGAATGGGTTAGGCGTTGTACCTTGTTGGTAATTTGGTAAAGACGATCCATTCCTAGATAACCTGTATCGACACTCGTTATCTGTGTGATTATTCCGTCCACAGAAATTGCATGAAATGTTGTATTCCCTTTTTATGGGTGCTTTTACATTAAAAAAAAAAAAAAAAAAAAAAAAAAAAAAAAGTAGGTAAATTAAGTAAGTTAAATTTTAAGAAAAAAAAAACAAAAAAAAACTGACAAAGTTTTTCAAATTTTTCTTTGTATTTCAACTAATTATCAGTACTGCCACAAAGTTCTGTCGCCGAAAGGCAAATTATACAAATGTTAAGTAATGTTTAGCTTAGAGCGTCTGCGAAGGACCAGTAAGTTATTATATAAGATAATTAAGCTAGAATTTAAGCATTTTCTGTCTAGCCTTTAATTTAGAAATTAAGAATATAAAAAGAAAAATAAAAAATGTTTTAAAAATTAAAAAAAAAAAAAATCCCTTTTTATGGGTTGTCTATTCGGAAAAGTGTTGGACTGCATGTTCCGATAACATGTGTCCTGTGAATGCCCTGGCTTACCACAGGTTTGGCAGACTATTCGATTAAATCTGTGGGGATTTTCATTATAATGATATGACCTGGAAGAGTTATCCATACGAGCAGCATGCACTACTACATGGGCAATCGACTGTTTCAAACTGTTTCCCCCATGGACTTTAGCTATTATTTTTAGTTGTTCGTTCTTTAGTCCATCCTCAAATATTTGTACGGCCAATTTTGTGTTTTCCTCAATCAAGAAATCCCTCACTACCGCGTCTGCTGTTATTTCGCAAGTGGCAGAGTTCAGAGTCCTCAGAGCATTCGCAACTCTATCTCCATATTCCCGAACGGTTTCTCTGAAGAGTTGTTTCAGAGAAATAAACTCATTGTGTGCCGTCGACCGAGATTCCAGCTTTTCCTTTATATCTTCCCACTTAGCGATTTTTCTATACCTAATAAGATCATATCCAGGACCCTCTAGTCTATTTTTGACTAGCTCTAAAAATGTTTCATATATATCAGGGTCTGCCTTTTTTATGGATCTAAATAAAACATCTCCCCCGGAAATAAATTTGTCTAGGTCGCAGGGTTTCCCGTCAAAGGTAGGGACGATTCTGAAAACATCTGAAATTCCGACAGAGAGAGCCATTTCAGAGGGTTTACTGTGTATCGGTTGAGAGTGGATTTGTTCTTCCCCCTGGTTAGCCGCCTGTCTCGTGTAATAAGGACTCGAAATTGTGAACATTTGAAAGAATGTATGGCGAAAATTTGTTATACTTCTTAATAATATTGGTTATGAAAGGCCTTTATTTTGTTATTCAATATATATGCATGGAAAAGAAAAATTGATGTCCCAAAAGCTGCAAAGAAAGAAAATCTTTGAAGAGAGAGCAAAAAAAAACGGAAATGTCGTCGAAAAACTGAAAAGAAAATTTTCCTATCGAGAAAAAAAATTGTTTTTTTTTTTGTGTAAAAGAAAAATTTCCAAGTCGAGATCTTCCTAAAAAGAAGAGAGAAAAGTCGCTATTTAAAAAAAAAAATTATTACTCAACTAAATGTTGATTGCTGTCGTACTGTTGATAGAAGTCTTATTTGTCTTGAATTTTGCTCACTTTTTTTTTGTTGATTGTTGCGTTTTTTTTTTTTTTTTGTTGTTGTTGATAGCAGTCTTGTATGCTTTTTATTAATTTGTCCTTTTTTTTTCTATTACCGCCAAGCAGACTTCACGTCCTATAAGTTGAGTGTATCCTGGTCTTTTGCCGGTTTTTTTTTGAAACATTTTTTTTTGTTTTGTTTTATTTTTGTTTTAGTTTCTTCTTCTTTATTTTGTTTTTATTTATGGGATCCTTCGGTTGAATCCCACCGCTGCCACCAGCGTTACGGGTCCGGGACGCCGTGCTTCCTCGGCTGAGGGAAGAGCGTGGACCTTATATTTAGATTCAATTAAAACGCTTGGTTTTAATTAATTTTTTCTTTATTTTCTTCTTTTATATTTATTTTATTAAATTAGCTAAACTGCTCGACTGTCTACTATTTCTCAAACTCAACTTATTTCACACACTTACTTTTCTCAAAACTAAAACTTCAACTGAACTTTAAATCTCAACCAACTCCAAACTGAACTAACTCTTCTCAAACTCAAACTCAAACTCAAACTGACTTTACAATTCAATTTTCTCTCTTCTTAAAGAACATTGTGTTCTAATTCACTGTAAATTATAATTTGAACAAAAACAATTTTATCAAAGTATTATTTACTCTACTGTGACTTTTAAATTTTGAATAAACTTTAAACGAAAATCAAAGAGCCATGTTTCAAATGAAAAAAGGGGCATGTTATGAAATGTACTGGAACTGACTTGATATAGAATATTGTGGATGTTTATTTATGATATGTATTAAATGAGAATGTTAGATATGTAAGGAGAATGTTTTAAGGATGTGTTAGATAAATAATGAAACTCAGTATTAAACTTAATAGTTATAAGGACAGTAGTATTCTGGAATACTACAAGTAAACATATCCTTAGCCGAGAGGATATTCACCACACCATTAATTGAGGATTGAATTCAAGTCAGAGTTCTATCCTCGAGGAGTCTTATCCCAACCATCGAAGGAGTCGATCGAGTCACCATCCGCAATACCGTGTTCACCGGTACGATGCGAGACACGAAAGTCGCGAATTAACACCCCCTAGTTAGTTTTGAATCGTGGAAGTCGCAAAAATTAAAGTTGAATTTTATAATGGTACCTGCGTACCTTACCTGGCCCCCTTTGATGTGAATAATAATTATTCAGTGAATGTTCGTACGGCGTTTCAAAGTATTATAAACATTTTTACATAAAGTAGAACGTGTTTTTTTTTTTTTTATTTTTTTATTTTATTAGACTTCTCTCGGGAGAGGCACCGAGTGGGCGCCCCAAGATGCCATCAAATAACTGTTGCAGTTCTTTTTGAACAGTTGCAGGTTGTAACGCTCCGGGAACACTCGCGTGGGAAGGGAGTTCCACACCTTCCCCACTCTGTAACAGAACGAGTTCTGATGCATGGATATTCGCGCCGTCGGGAGATGAACCACACGGGTGCGATCCGTCGGATTGTCTTGTGTGTAAACAATAAACATATAACAGCTGTAAAATAATAACTAAAACAATAAAAACCAATTACAATAAATAAAAATAGTGTTTCATTTTACTTTCTTTCCGGGTGCATGTCTTGTGGCGGAGTTTTACTCCTTGTGTTGGTGACATTTTCGGCTGAAGGATCGATGGCGTCTCATTGTTCCTCATTCGTGCGGGCCGTGGATGAAAACAGTTTTCTTTTGGAACATCGGCCAATCTTTTAATGACGATGGGAGAAGAAGTGAAGCCCGTGCCGTACGTCGGCGCAACCTACTTCTACCCCACAAGTCTCATCTTTAGTAAAATAATATAATTTTGTGTTTCTTTTTTTCTAGAACTACTCGGTTAACTTTGCACTTCTGGCACTAATTGAGTCATAGACACTCTATAGGTTAAATTTGTTGTGTGAAATTGATGGAGAAGAAGTTAAGCTATATATCTACCTGGTACTTCTCTAAGGGGCTGGGTAGTTTCAAAGCAGACAATTAATTTCAGCACACTCTGTGTTTATCTAAACTGTAAAATCTGTTGGCTTAAAGTACCTTGGCAACCTACACAAAGTATTTTACAAATAAAATCTAGTGGAACCCTACAAACTTTTGCAACTACTTTGCACATGCCTTGTGGAGATTAAAAATGAAATTTGCAAACAAAACAGAGTTCATGATGCACATAACGGGAAGAAGTCTAACACAATGGCAGAGAAGACACACTTTTATGTCTACTCATAATTGCAAAGTACTTCCAGCACCAACCTCGGTCTAATGAGAAAGTCTTCTTTTCCTTCATTTTCTCCTTTTTTTACCTTTTTATTCTTGCCGCAGTTGTAATTTTGTCGTAATTAAGAATTCCAAATTACTTACTAGTTTGAACCACAAACATAAAGAACAGACATTCCTCAAACTTATTTACTTCTTACGTGGCCCAGTTGCCTCTTAGTTACAAACACTTTTCCTGTCAGAGTTCAAACCATTTTGATCCTTTCAAGAACTCATCATTCAGAAGGGCTGCGGTGTCAAATATTCTTTCCTCATCACAAAACACCTTAGATCTGCCTCTGTTTTTAGCACCTTCTTCTAGTTGCTCTTCTTCAATTGTTCTTTTAAATTTTCTTCAAAGCATTAAAAGAAAAAAAAAAAAGCAAAAAGGGGAAAAAGTACAACAAAAATAAAAAATTAAGGTAAGCTCCTTGGAAAGAATACACCGGAGGGGACAAAATAAAACCGAAAAGAAATTACGAGAGAAGTATTGCAGCAGCGTCAGCCTCATTAACAGACAATGCAAACCTTTTCGTTCAGCTCCAAAAACAACCCTATTCCCTACCTTCCGGTTAGGGATGCCAGGGAAAACCCCTTGAATCTTCCTGTCAAAGAATGGTATGCTTGAAACGGTGTGCTTGAAAAGATGATGAGGTGAATAAGAATTAAATGAAAAAATTGAGAAGAAGAAGACACAAAGAAAAAAAGGAAGAAGGAGATAAAAGAAAAGAAAAAACTAGAAAGGATTTTCCAGAACCTAACCCACAAGACCCCTTGTCCTCGAGGCATTCATGACATCAACACGCTCATCATCAACTGTCTGCTAGGTGTTATCGTGTCGTGATTTTACAGGACGTCACAACGGAACATTGCTCCTTAATGAATGCTAAACCGCAACGCAGCAGACGCTTTCCTTTTCAAATGCAGTCACCCTGCCGTCATTATTGTAACGAATAGATTTAATTTGAATCCAAGCAAGTAAAAAAAAGGAACTTGTTGATCGGAAGGGAAAATGTGGCACCATTAATGCACATCTACCCCAAGGATATTACCTAAGTTCTTTAAAGGATTTGGCAAAAGTTCTTCGAATGGCTTTGGGTATAAGCTGTGATATCGGCTTTGGTGATTGGACTTCGGATTACTTAATTAACGAAGTGCTGACTGTAGTAATCAAGGTAATAATTAAGAGATTGTTCTCTTTGTATTGAAGAGTTTTTCAGTTGTCTACTTAGCTAAGTCTGGGTTTGTAGATTGATATGCTGGCTTGACTCTTAGTAAAATATTCAATATGCCGTATAGGGTTGGGTGTTGCGTACGGACAGCGCATTTTAATAGTCCAGACATGACGCCCACGATCCTAACCTAAAAGGACTGTATTTTATACTTTTCCAGCGCTAATTGGATTGGAAGTATATCCGCTTTTCTTACTACATCGACAAATACACTATTATCATTTCGAATGCATTTAAAAATACAAGATAAACGAATTATAACAAAATTTAATTATTTCAAAATCTCTTTGGCATTTTCCAAAAAACCATTAAAGTGGTGAATCAGATTTTCCAAAACCGAATGCATAGATTTTATTAAAATGTTTGAGTACTGGAAACGAAGGAATTATCATCATCATCATCATCGGCACTACAACCGGGATCCGGTCTTGGCCCTATTTAACAAATTTCTCCACCGGTTCCGATTTCGAGCTGATGTCATCCAGTTTCGCAGTCCCAGGCTCTGTGCGTCCTGGTCTACGCCATCTCTCCCTCGCAGACAAGGTTTGCCGCGCTGTGTCTTTCCATACATCGTGCCAGAAAGGACTTGTGACGGTTCTATTGAACGCCACCAATCATCTTCCCGGTGACCACGCAAAAACTCCCATCTAGGGCATACACAAAGTATAAAAAACAAGTATTGTGGCAGTTCCATTGAATATACTTACCTTACAGTTATGATAGAGAAATAGTTCCCAAAAACACATAAAAGCGTGCACTCACCTTCCATAGTTGTACCAATAATTTTGGGAATACCTTCAATCAATCATGCTAGCTGACTTAAAATTTCATCAGCAACAAATGTTAATTTCCCTGAAAGCAATTTGATTGCACCATATAGCAACCAACATCGTCGGAACAATATCCATGAGATATGCCTTACGCGCCAGCCGCACACATGCAGGATATGTTTATCTTTCCCTTTTGCATCATGCCTACATCAATCGGTCACGCGGCCGACAAATACATGAAGGCATGTGGCTGATTGCCCAGGTAAGTCGAGTTCCCTAAATGATAAACTTCCATCGAGAAATCGACTACGTGGAGATACCATCAACATGCACACTATCAGCGATAATGCTTTACGCAGTCGCTGATCGTGTAAACATTTCAACCCCTTTGATGAGATACTTGCACCAGCTGCAACCTAGTCGATTCGATCGATTCTATGTCCGCATACTTGTGGACACACACGATGAGCAGCAGAGGTAATCATCGTGTGTGTGTTTCAACCCTTTCTTGTAGCACAAAATGCAAAAGATTATCTTATCATATATGGTCATCAAAGCGATGAATGAATTTTTTGGTAATTCTGTCGCTTCGGTGGCAGTAGTAATCGCGTTATGGATTCCGTGGAGGCAAGTCGGGCCTCCACGTTAAATATACGAAAACGGAGTTGAGTTTTAATAGCGTTGGAGCATTTAATTAAAGTGGTCAAAATTGATATCGAGCTGTTTGATAATCATGTTAATTAATATTGTTACAAATTCAAAACCGACACACTTGTCAACCGTTAGCGTGACCTCATGGCGTCGCACCGAGCCTTAAGCCAACTAATACGACATCAACACACCGATTCTGGAGCCATCTAGAGGAATACTGGAGAATACACGAAACTGGCAGAAACGTCAGAAGCAGACGGAACCAGGACAGAACACGTGGAAGAACTAACAAAAAGGAGAGCCAGAGGAGACGAGGAATTGAGGAATTCAACGGAGCAAACGAGGTTGTCCTTGAACATTGAAGCACTCTTGCGATCCAGTGGTCGAACTCGCGTAAAAGAACGGATAGTTTTAAACTGGACATAGTTTAACGGTCGTGTGCGAAGTAAAAACGTAACAATATCCTATAAACAATAAGTGACCGCGTATCACGTTGTATATTATCTTCAGTTTCAATAAACAATAAGTGTCAACGTTTATTTTAATCATTTAATTAATATCCAATAAACAATAAGTGTCAACGTTTATTTTAATCATTTAATTAATATTCCATAGGCAATAAGAGACCATGTATTAAGTTGTATATTTTCTTCACCAATGAATAATAAGTGCCACGCGTTACATTAACCGTTTGCGTTCTATAATATACACGTATTATTTGAAGGAACCCTTTAAGTAACAATAAAGAGAACGCTTTTAAGTTGGACAGAGCCTTTTACTTCCGGTGTGTTCTCATTTAGAGTCAGAGTTTAGTGTAAATCTTTGCGAACTTTGTTGGCACATGACGAAGACAATTACCACAGACTTTCTGGGCAGGCTCCTGTTCGCTCATTCGAGCTAGGTATCGCACCCACCGGAGTCTACCGAGCTTGATTTTTCTTACAACATTAGTTTAAAGGTAGATAGCGTATAACTCATGGTTCTAGCGCCTCCGGAATCGTGCTGCCTCACATACGGGGTCAACAATTCTCCTTAAGACCTTGTGGCGTTTCTAACAGATACACACACAATATACAAGCAAAAGTGAAGAACACCGAAAGGAAATTTAAATAAGTAAAGCATCAGAGCCGTATATCATAGCGATAGCATAACAATTCCACATCAGTTGAGTGTACTTGGGTTTACAAATCGAATTCGTACACGCCGCAGTAGCCTGATGCTTCAAAGCTTCATTTCTCACCCATTTCATCATATGTTCAAATCACCGTCTTCACTATCTTCGCTTAACGCAACAATTCGACATGATCTGTATACGCACAACACGCAATCTCCCATAGGTAAACAGGACTTTACTACTACGATCACGACTTCCGCATGGAACACCGCCACACTCGCCTGCTCCGACGTTCTCTCGCTCGCTCGTTCCTCGCTTCGTCGTTCGCACACGTTGATCGTAACAAAGTTACTGAGGAGGGAGTAGTGTGGCGTTTCTAATAGATACACACACAATCTACAAACAAATAGTAAAGAACACCGAAAGGAAATTTATATAAGTAAAGCATCAGAGCCGTATACTATAGCGATAGCATAACAATTCCACATCGGTTGAGTGTACCTGAGTTTAAAAATCGAATTTGTGCACGCGGCAGTGGCATGGTGTGTTGAGCATTGGTTCAATTTTTAGTGATTCTAACCGTCATAGCGTCAGTTTGAATCACATTCTCCACTAGCATCGCAAACGCTATAACCTCTTGAACGCGGCTAAGAGTTCAAAGTGACTTTTATTGACCACCCAGGTCTCGGATCCATATATGAGTATTTGTAAGACCATGGTCTTGTATAATAGTAGCTTGGATGTTCTGGAAAAATTTCGGGATTTAAAGAGCCTTGGTAGACCATAGTCGGCTTTTTTGGATTTGATCAGCCGTTCCCGAATTTCTTTTCCCTATTGTTATCGGCTGATATTGACCCAAGGTAGTTAAAGGATTGCACTACTTGAAATTCGTGCTTCACTACCCTGATAGTTTGACCAACGCTAGGTCTTCTCTTCGCAGAAGTTGCCACCATGTACTTAGTTTGTGCCGCCTGATCGATCTGGGTGAAGGAATCCTGTACAGCCGATTCGGTTCTACCGATGATGTCGATGTCATCTGCGTAGGCAAGTATCTGGCTGGACTTGGTGACAATAGTCCCTCTAGTTGTAACGCCAGAGTCACGGATTGCTTTCTCCAACGCCAGGATGAAGAGGAGGCAGGCCAGATGTTTATTGGCTTTGGACAGCAATTCCGCTATTTTTACTTGACTAGTTACGTTAGTTACTATGTTACTATGACGAGGAGGCAGGACAATGGAGGAAACTCCACAACCAAGAATTGGAAGAACTATACCTCAAACCTAAAATAGTGAGAGTAATCAGGTCGCAAAGATTAAGATGGGCCGGACATGTGGCGCGAATGGGCAACGATAGGACCGTGCATAGAATTTTTAATGGTCAACCAACGGGAAAGAGACCGACAGGTCGACCGCGACGGAGATGGGAGGATAGTGTTAGGTTTGACCTTGAGGAGATCGGATCGGATGGCCGAACGTGGAAGGAGAGCGCACAGGACAGGGAGCAATGGTGGAGTCGAGTCGGTAAGGTCATGAACTTCCGGGTTCCTACAGGCCAATAAATATATAGATAGATAGTTACGTTGATCATGGTCAATCTACAAAGTCGTATCAATTTGTTTGGAATGCCGAAGTCTCTCATAGCATTATATACTTCTACCCCGGCTACGCTGTCGTAGGCGGTTTTAAAGTCTATAAATAGATGATATAATGAAATCTTAAATTCCAGACATTTTTCCATCGCCTGCCTAAGGGTGAATATCTGATTAATCTCTGATTTGCCTGGGATGAAGCCACACTGATATTGACCAATGATGACATTAGCGTATGGGGCTATCCGATCTTGTAGGATTGTGGAGAGTATCTTATAGGCGGTACTCAGCAATGTTATACCCCTACAGTTGCTGCACAGTGTGATATCTCCCTTCTTATGAATGGGGCAAATTATACCACGACGCCAATCTTATACTAACGCGCGCACAAAAGGGGATTTTGAAGTACCCTTAAATGTCAGACCACAGTGCGAGCGGATGGAGAGGAAGTGGATAAGGAAAGGAGGTGTCGATGTATATTGGTCTTGAATGTCTGGACATCACAGCGGCCAGGAAACACATGATCAGGCAGAACATTCTACAATCGTGTGGTTCTGCTAAAGAATGACTCTATATGTTTATTTGTGCGCCTGAAGTCCACTTTCAACGTGAACTGATGCGCATTCACAGATTGACGGGTATCGCGGGAAAATGTCTGACGGGGCGGAACACAATCAGCAAATTCAGTTAAGCAACGATCGTGGTAATACCTATAGAAAAGAAATAGGCATGATACGTTGCACCTGTGTTCTAACGACGGAATTGATCGATTTACGGCTGGGTCCCCAATAAGTTTCATTGCTCGTTTTTGCAGCCTGTCGAGCACGTTTGGTGCAGTTTTGGATGCGCCTGACCAAATATGGAAGTTAAACTCCATTTTGGGACGAATATACGCCTTGTAAACAGTGGCCAGGTTGGATGGAGTGAAGTATCTTTTGCGTTTCTTAAGGAGCCCCACACATTTGGCTGCACTTTTCGCAGCTTCAAATATGAGGTCATTCCAGTTATGAGTCGAACTAATTCCAGTGCCGAGGATTCTTGGCATGCAAGTGCCGTTCAGAGACAGTACATTTACTTTGGGGTTCACCTTTGACGACAAGACGCAGCACTGAGATTTTTGGGCATTGAATTCTACTCGGTTAGATAATCCCCACCGATATATCTTGGTTTGAATTCAATGTATCAAGCATAACAGAAAGATAGTCTTTTATCCATTGGATCAGGAAATCGTCCACTCCATATGATTCCAATTTTCACAAAAGGGCAGGATGCCAAACTCTGTTGACGGCTTTTGAAATATCCAATAAGACTGTGGCGTTCGCGCCGAACCCCACCGAGTGATCCTACACCTCAGCATCACCACCAAAAGAAAAAGTAAGTTACCTAAAGACAAGGACCAATACTCAGGTGTAACCTAAGGGGCGCACACCTAACCTGTGCAAAAGTCATATAAACAGGTACGTGCAATGAAACATTGCAATGGTCTTCCGGCACAGTTTTCCGGGCAAGTAATTATAAACCTATTAAAAGAGGAAAACTCAGCCACATATAATAATGCAGGCCACATCATCAATTCAAAAACTAGACATCGATTTCAAGCGGCAACGTAGTTGCAAACGTATGAAATTCCATACCATAAGAAAGCGCGGGACACCCGCACATCGATCTGGTAAAAACAACAGGCAGCGATCTGATATAGCAGAATCGCCAACGAACATATTATGCGGTTGCACAAGCCTGCGCCAAATTCCTAGAATTACCAAGCAGGCGCGCAAACACGAGAGCTACAACGCATGCCCTTAAAAGGACACATCTCCAATATAATACAAACACGAGAGATATAACGCATGCCCATGTAAAGACACATAAAGTCGCACGTATCGGCAATACGGGCGACCTCTGATAGTAATTAAGTATCTATGAAGATATAGTGCCCACCACCGTAAACCAAATATGCAAAGCGCACACAGGCAGTGGTACGAGACGGTGACCAACACCACTGGCAACACGATGTGTCGCCCCGGCGACGTCTTACACGGCACAGGGCAACGGAGCGATCGTCTTTGGTTGTGTGAGACACAAGGGATGGATTCCGTGTGAACTGGCCGTCGGGCAAAGGGCTGTTGATGTTCTGGTGTGTGGCACTATTCAACCGTAAAGGGATAAGTACACACCAGAGAAAAAAAATTTGGTGTGCTGGTTGCGGTCGAGGAAGTGGTATCTATGGATTAATCAATTGGAAGAGTATCGTATTGGTCGTTGGGTGTCTTTTAACATCGCGCAGTTCTCGAACTCAATACATTTAATATTACACATTAAATGCCGTGAAGAATTGGAAGAGTATCGTATTGGTCGTTGGACGTCTTTTAACATCGCGCAGTTCTCGAACTCAATACATTTAATTATACACATTAAATTGGAAGAGTATCGTATTGGTCGTTGGACGTCTTTTAACATCGCGCGGTTCTCGAACTCAATACATTTAATTATACACATTAAATTCAGTGAGTTCTCGAACACAATTCATTTTAATAGTAAACATTTAATTCAGTGAGTTCTCGAACACAATTCATTGTAATAATAAACATTACATCCAGAATTTTTGAATACCAAACATAAATATTGTAAGTACAATACATTTTACATTTAATACAAAAACATAAATATTGTAAGCTAATATAAAACATAAATATAGGAAGTTATAAATACAATACATTTTACATTTAATACAAAAACATAAATATTGTAAGCTAAAATAAAACATAAATATAGGAAGTTATAAATACAATACATTTTACATTTAATACAAAAACATAAATATTGTAAGCTAAAATAAAACATAAATATAGGAAGTTATAAATACAATACATTTTACATTTAATACAAAAACATAAATATTGTAAGCTAATATAAAACATAAATATAGGAAGTTAAAATACAATACATTTTGCATTTAATGCAAAAACATAAATATTGTAAGTACAATACATTTTACATTTAATACAAAAACATAAATATTGTAAGCTAATATAAAACATAAATATCATCATCATCATCATCGGCACTACAACCGGGAACCGGTCTTGGCCTTATTTAACAAGTCTGAGGCTTGTTAAATTTTCCATAATGATTTATTTTTTCTGGGCAAGGTCATTAGTCTTGCGCCATAAATATAGGAAGTTATAAATACAATACATTTTACATTTAATACAAAAACATAAATATTGTAAGTACAATACATTTTACATTTAATAAAAAAACATAAATATTGTAAGCTAAAATAAAACATAAATATAGGAAGTTATAAATACAATACATTTTACATTTAATACAAAAACATAAATATTGTAAGCTAATATAAAGCATAAATATTGTTAGTTAGTAATACAATACATTTTAAGCCAAAACAACAATAAAGATACCGAACCCGAGACGATTGTTTTGTTTGTTAAACCAGTAAGACGGTGGCAAACCTGCTTGTCCGACAATAGCGAGAGTGGGTGTCTTGGTGAACTTGTGTCGGACCGGCACCCTGCCAAGACCACTACAAAACATATCCCATAAGACTACCCTGCTTTCACCGATGTGGTGGATGGAATGGCTCCACTTTTCGGTAAGGTACGCCATCAGATCTCCTGTGAACCTGTTGCTACGAAAGCCATATTGGCGGTCATTGAGGAGGTCATTTGATTCCAGATATTTCGAAAGGTGACGGTTGATAAGAGATTCCATTACCTTGGAGAGAATAGAAATTAGTGCTATGGGTCGATAAGAAGAAAGGGATGATTTGTCACCCTCTTTTGGGAATTGGCTGAATGTTCGCTGTCTTCCATCTATTTGGGAAACGGCCAGTAGAATAAGACAAATGGAAGAGTTTCCGCAGTTGTTTAGCGAGTGAACAGGAACATGTCTTCGAGAGGATTGGGGGAATGCCATCTGAACCAGCGGATTTGTGTGCACTTAGCTTTTTGAGTGCGCGGCCAACAGTACGCGTTCGGAAGCGAATCTGGCTCATGGTGTGCTGCTTATGCTCAAGTTGAGGCGGAACTGATGTGGTATCAGGCAGCGTTGAGTTGGCTGCAAAATGTGCAGCAAGTAGATTCGCCTTCTCTATTGCAGTTGTGATTGGTTTGTCATCGACTATAAGGGATGGAATAGATGAAGAGACCGTGTTTTAAATGTTTTTCACGAATCCCCGGAAATTTCTATTACCTGTGGGAGAATGTAGTATTTTTCGTCTCACTCTCTGCTCATGTAAGAACTTTGCGCGTTGAATATACGCATTGCAGTTATTTCTAGCTCTATTAAATCTTGTATGGTTTTCCTCAGTATTGTTTGATTTATACAACCGGCAGCTCAACTCTTTAGCCTTAATGGCTTCTCTGCACTCGGTATCGAACCATATATTTCTCTTGGGTGTGATATTCTTTACTCTGTGTGGAATACAGCTTCGCAAGCCAAACAGAATCGTCTCTGTCAATGTGTCCGCTATAGAGCCAACATCGTTATTGAGGAAAAATAACGACCAATTTAACCTCTCAAAAAAGTCGTTCAGACCTTTCCAGTTGGCTTTCTCGTAGAACCATACTGTTCTTTTGGGAGCTTTCTCATTAACGTTACTGTTGGTTAGAGCACATTTAGCTGACACGACGCAAGCCACGAATGTTACACAAATCAACGTGAAATTCTCGCTCCATTGAGATGACCCTACACAGAAAACCAATACCGCCCCGGGAAAGGATTCAAGTCGGGACCAGTAATATATAAGCGAAAGCAACCACTACTGGTGTTATGCCCTTGTAGAAGATGACCCATTAGATCCTTGCCGAAATCCAGGTAACATCCCTTCCATGACGAACATTATGCCACTCAGACATCAAAAACTCTCCAAAGATAATAAATCAATCGAGAGTATCGATGCCTGAGGGACGCGAACAGAGGTGCGAAAAAAAGGAAAACAGATTCACGGGATGGAATGAGTAGAGCATATAAAACGCATTACGTGGAACAATACCAAGAATCTCCGAAGAGATACAGACAGAGGTCGGCCACGCGCCTTCGATGTGATAGCGACTGTAGTCCCGACGTGAGCGCCGAGTCCCCGATCAGGCGGATCGTTCGCGTCTGTATGCTCTCTAGTAGGTCGAGGGTACGTTTAGGAGCCGAGCTCCAAACATGAGAGCAATATTCGATCGCGGGTCTAATTTGGGATTTATATAGGAGAGGAAGTTGGGCCGGAGTAAAATATTTCTTGGCTCTAAAAAGATAGCTCAGTTTTCCTGAGGCTGACCTGGCGATACTCGACACATGTCTATACCATGATACGAGGGTTGCCTTTTATATTTCGGGATTAGAGAACAAAAACAAATATTGGTCATCGAAAATCACTTTATTGTTTTTGAAAATGTTCCCCATGAAGATCTATACACTTTTGCATGCGTTTGAACCAATTGTCGAAGCACTTTTGCCACTCTGATTGAGGTATCTCCAACACATGCATTCTGAATGCAGCAACCGCTTCTTCAGGTGTCGAAAACGTCGACCTCTCAGTTTGTTTTTTACGTACGGGAATAAAAAGAAGTCATTCGGTGCCAAGTCAGGACTATACGGTGGATGACCCATCAAATCGATGTTTTGGGTGCTCAAAAATGCAGTTGTCGCAGCCGATGTGTGAGAGCTCGCATTGTCGTGGTGAAGAGTGATCCATCTTCGGCGGGTGGTTTTCCTGATTTCTTGGAAGACAACTGGCAAACAAATGGTTGTGTACCACTCAGAATTGACTGTTCTGCGTTGTTCTAGTGGTACGGTTGCGACATGTCCAGTTTTTCCGAAAAAAACAGGCGACCAATTGCTTGGAAGTGCTTCGTGCGCGAACAACTTTTGTTGGATTTGGCTCATCTTGAAACACCCAGACAGTCGACTGCTGTTTACTTTCGGGCTCATACGCGTAAATCCACGATTCATCACCTGTCACGATGTCATAGACGTGTTTCGAAGCACCGCGACCGCATTTCTTTCGACCAATTGACACAAGCCTTTTTTTGGGCGATTGACAAATTGTGTGGGATCCAACGCGAACAAATTTTTTTGACAGTCAAATGTTTATGCAATATTAAATGTATGCTGGTCCCACTAACGCCTAAGGTTGTCTCAATCTCACGATAGGTCACATGACGATCTTCCAATATCAGTTCGCGCACAGCATCAATGATTTTCGGAACAACAACTGATTTTGGACGACCTTCACGAAATTCATCTTGGAGTGAACTACGACCACGATTGAATTCACCATACCGTCGATAAACACTGGTCCTTGATGGAGCTTCATCGCCAAAAATTGAATTAAGTTCATCCATGCACTGTTGCTGAGTTAATCCACGCCGAAAGTTGTAAAAAATAATCGCACGAAAATGTTGACGATTTAATTCCATTTTTAGGCCGAGATGAATCTTTTAAGTTACTGTAAACAACACAAATAGCGCTCGTATGTCAAAACGTTCTGAGTGCGTATAACCTCAAAAATGTCCAACTTTACGACAGAGCTGTCAATTGCCGGATTGCAACACTAGGGTTGCCAAATCCCGAAACATAAGAGGCAACCCTCGTACTTACTTGTATAACTCTCCACACTCCACACTCAGCGTTTTAGCTTCTGTCACAACCTCGGAACTATCAACTTTTGTTGTGATACAAGAAGAACAGGACAGATCAAGAGAACAGAACGAAAGTACTGATCATGATCAGTGATAACAGATAAAAAAAGGACGATTACATGGCAAAATACCGACATTGTTATATGGGGCACGAAGAGAGTTCGGAAAAAGAATGAGACGTTAATTACGGAACAGAAGAAGAAGTGTTTTTCCTATCACGACACGACACATAGAGAGACATTGTGTTTTCTGTACAAATACAATAGAACTTAAAATTGATAGCTGTGACTACCAGATTAATAATATAATAGCCTTTCTCTCAGGGAGGAAAGAAGAAGGCTTTGCAAAGCACTACAATACATTACTCCAAGTTCAGCAAGCAATGAACATTATTCTAGTTAGGAGCGTTGGAATTTCATTTATTTACGCATGATATTTATTGAGTTGTATTTTATAGTAAACATTTAAAAGGCAAATTCATTTTTCCGTAAATTTGTATTCAATCAAGATAGGATCCGTTGGTATCTATGACATTCCTCCAACGTGATACAAGGTCAAATATTCCTTTTTCGTAGAAGTGCTGACTTTTTTGACAATGCTATCTTCAAAGGCTTTTATGAATTCTGCTTGGTTCCGGAAAACCTTCTGCCACCAAAATGAATCCAGATTGCGGAAAAGATGGTAGTCCATTGGGGAAATGTCAGGAGAGCACGGTGGATGCGGAAGAATTTCAAATCCCAACTGGGACAGTTTTTGCACCGTTACTTGTGAGGTATGGAGTCCACCATTGTCATACAAAAGGATTGGGCCGTGGCTATTGACCAACGCAAGTTGCTTTTCAGCCAATTTGGCATGCAATATTTCGATTTCCCCACAATATGTGATAGCGTTTATCGTCTCTCCTGGTTGAAGAAATGAAAAGTGAATTGGTCCTTTTGATGCCCACCAAATTGTCACCATAACTTTTTTTAGGTGAAGTTCGGGCTTGAGGTGTGTTTTGGTTTTTCACCTCCATCCAACCACTGCCCAGATCTTTTACGGTTATCATACAGAATCCACTTTTCATCACAGGTGACTATCCGGTGCAAAAACGGTTCAGTTTATTTCTTAATCTAAGGGATGGGCGGGCGCCGTTGGGTCCGCATCCACCGTCGCTCTTAAAACATCGTCGTCAACTAACGTTTCCGACTTCCCATGTGGTTCATTTTCATTTATAACAGTGAATTTGTCTAACATGCTTAAGTGTAAACATGTCACTGCACTGTGAGCGTGTTATTCAATGTACTGAAAACCTTTAGAAATAATTACAAACATGTTGTCCATGTTTACCCGGAATTTCTCAATAAAACAACAAATTAGCATTATTCATCACATTTATTTTATCGTTTTCAAAGTAGGCCCCTACCGAGGCAATACACCTATGCCCACGATTATCCTAATCATCCATACAGATTGTATACGCTGTCGTCGGGATCGATTTTAGCTCCTTCTTCGACTTTTCTTTTATGGCTTCAATCGATTCGAACCGTGCATCGTGAGTAGCAATTTAAGTTTGGGAAACAAGAGAAAATCTCAGGGTGTACCGGTACGAAGTAAGCGTTTTTTTTTGTTAAATGGGAAAGTAAAAACATTTTATTCGAAGTATTGGCTATTGCTTCCTACACATTCCGATCACCTTTGCGGATACCACGCCAATAAAACCGGTCGTCTGTTAAGGCAACCATTCGGAGACCTAATTTTCGACTTCTTCGTAGGAATTGAAATGCTGCTCAGCCAATGCGTGTCCCATCGATGAAAACAAATGGTAGTCGGAAGGAGCTAAGTCTGGCGAATACGGCGGGTGGGGTAACACTTCCCAGCCGAGAGCTTTTATTGTTTCTTTGACGGGTTTTGCTGTATGACTCGGAGCATTACCATGCAACAAAATTACCTTTCCGTGTCTTGTGGCCCATTCTGGTTGTTTTTCGATCAATACATGGTTCAAATTGATCATTTTCTGTCGGTAGCGTTGCGCATGAACAGTTTCGCCAGGTTTTAGAAGTACATGATACACCACCCCCTTCCGGTCCCACTTAACACAGAGAATTGTCTTTTTTCCGAACCGATCAGGCTTTGCAGTCGATTTTGACGCTTCTCCTGGATGTACCTATTATTTTTTGCGTTTAGGATTGTTAAAATAAATCCATTTTTCATCACCAGTCACAATTCGATGCAATACTGGCTTCCTTTCGTGTCGTAGAAGCAATTGTTGTGATAGTAGGTCTCGCTCCCAAGTAACGTGACTCCTGGTCCTGAAAAGGATGAGGGATCTCTTAGACCGCTCCTGAGGGGACTCGTTGAGGTCGCCGCCATGCTTCCTCAAACCTTGAGGGAAGAGTAGCAACCGATCGTCGATGGGTGATGTCCTCCGTGAATTGACAGTCACCAGCCTCTGCAGGGGTTGCTCGCCACCAGGGATCTGCAACTTCAAATCTGGAAAGAAATCCTTTCTCTACAAAACTAAAAAAAAAAAACACACTGCTTTTGTATTTTGTATTTTATTACAGTTAAAAATTAATACCCCCCCACACAAGCCAACTCCACCTAATTAACTTTAAGACAGCTGAAGAGCGTAGATTTCATCCATCGTCTTCCTTAGATTCGTGGCGGTTCTCTTGAACGCCACCAACCACCTTCCCATTACCAATGTAAAAACCCCCATCTAGGGCATACAACCTGAATTAGAAACAAGTACCGTGGCAGTTACATTGAACGCCACTACTTACCTTACAGGTACAAAGGTAACAGTTTCCTAAAATACACTAAAAGTGTGTACCTACCTTCCATGCCGTAGCTGTAACATTAGAAACCTGTGAAACATTAAGTAATATGAAATTCCAGCGGCATCAAATGCTATATTCTTAAAGCAATTCGGTTTAACAACCAAGCAACCAATATTGCCCGTGCAATATCTACACGATATTCTTTTGCGCGCCAGCTGCACACTAGCAGGAAAAGTGTATCTTGCCTTGGCACAGCATGCCCACCTCGATCGATCACCCGACTGACCGATATATGAGGGCATCCGGCTGGCGCCCAAGCAGTCAAGTTTATTTATTAGAATTCGACTGCGAGAATATACCAGCGAAGTGTGCGCGATCAGCAATAATGCTTTATGCAGTCGTTGATCGTGTAAACATTTCAACCCCTTTTTTGCCGTTGAGATACTCGCACCTGCTGCGAACTTTAAATGGGATGTATGCTGTGTCTACAAACTTGCGGATACACACGATCAACAGCAAAAGCAATCATCGTGTGTGTATTTCAACCCCTTTTGTGTTGATCAAAACGCAAAAGGGATATCTTACCAAATATGGTCATCGAAGCGATGATGGAATATGTGGTATTCTGTCGCTTCGATGAGCTAATTTAATCGTGATTGGGATTCCGTGAGGGCAGGTCGCGCCCTCACGTTAAAATTTACATCTCTCGTGGGGCGTCCCAAGAGATACAGCGTCGTGTGTTGTGATTTAATCGATTAAAGTGTTTAATCTTCAGTTATTTAAGAAAGTATGATTTCAAGTTTAATTTAATAGTTGTCAATATGGACGGAGAAAAGGTTTTGCTTAATTTTGTATTTTTTTTAACAATCGGATGTTTTACTTTCCAATGATATTATTGAAATGCTGAAATAAAAGACGTTTTTTGAAATGTTTCATTCGTCGGTTACAATTTCTTCAAGTGCTTTAAATTATAGAAACACGACTGCTGCCGTCATGAGAGCGCCGACCCGAAGTACACTGTTCTCACCGATCCTAATTGATGCCTTGGTTCTCCTCATACGAGGGTTGCCTTTTATATTTCGGGATTAGAGAACAAAAACAAATATTGATCATCGAAAATCACTTTATTGTTTTTCAAAATATTCCCCATGAAGATCTATACACTTTTGCATGCGTTTGAACCAATTGTCGAAGCACTTTTGCCACTCTGATTGAGGTATCTCCAACACATGCATTCTGAGTGCAGCAACCGCTTTTTCAGGTGTCGAAAAACGTTGACCTCTCAGTTTGTTTTTTACGTACGGGAATAAAAGGAAGTCATTCGGTGCCAAGTCAGGACTATACGGCGGATGACCCATCAAATCGATGTGTTGGGTGCTCAAAAATGCAGTTGTCGCAGCCGATGTGTGAGAGCTCGCATTGTCGTGGTGAAGAGTGATCCGTCTTCGGCGGTTGGTTTTCCTGATTTCTTGGAAGACAACTGGCAAACAAATGGTTGTGTACCACTCAGAATTGACTGTTCTGCGTTGTTCTAGTAGTACGGTTGCGACATGTCCAGTTTTTCCGAAAAAACAGGCGACCATTTGCTTGGAAGCGCTTCGTGCGCGAACAACTTTTGTTGGATTTGGCTCATCTTGAAGCACGCAGACAGTCGACTGCTGTTTACTTTTGGGCTCATACGCGTAAATCCACGATTCATCACCTGTCACGATGTCATAGACGTCTTTCGAAGCAGCGCGACCGTATTTTTTGAGCATTTCTTTCGACCAATTGACACGAGCCTTTTTTGGGCGTTTGACAAATTGTGTGGGATCCAACGCGAACAAATTTTTTTGACAGTCAAATGTTTATGCAATATTGAATGTATGCTGGTCCCACTAACGCCTAAGGTTGTCTCAATCTCACGATAGGTCACATGACGATCTTTCAATATCAGTTCGCGCACAACATCAATGGTTTTCGGAACAACAACTGATTTTGGACGACCTTCACGAAATTCATCTTGGAGTGAACTACGACCACGATTGAATTCACCATACCATCGATAAACACTGGTCCTTGATGGAGCTTCATCGCCAAAAATTGAATCAAGTTCATCCATGCACTGTTGCTGAGTTAATCCAAGCCGAAAGTTGTAAAAAATAATCGCACGAAAATGTTGACGATTTAATTCCATTTTTGGGCCGAGATGAATCTTTTAAGTTACTGTAAACAACACAAATAGCGCTCGTATGTCAAAACGTTCTGAGTGCGTATAACCTTAAAAATGTCCAACTTTACGACAGAGCTGTCAATTGCCGGATTGCAACACTAGGGTTGCCAAATCCTGAAACATAGGAGGCAACCCTCGTACACACAATGCAACCTACCTTGATTGTTGGTTAATAAAAACCTGTGCATTTAACATTACTCCCGAAACCAGGGTGCAAACTAAAGTTAATCGTTTTCCAAAGATGCTGGATCTCAATATGGAAAAATAATTGATAGAAAAGTACGTGAACTTCAAATGGAATCTGACATTCTGCCACTTGATACACCTGCAAATCAGCTTAAAGCATTAGGATATCGAGGCATTATCATTTCGGGTGACCTATCTTCTGTGTACTCTGATGACGAACCAGCTTATGATCCAGAAGTGTTTAGATTAAAAATCCCACTCCTGGGAATGTGCTATGGAATGCAATTATTGAATAAGGAATTTGGCGGAACATGATATACGGGAGGATGGCCAGCAAAGTATTGAAATCGAACGTCGTGTCCTTTGTTCAACCGTTTAAACCGCTCTCAATTAGTTTTGTTAACCTATAGGATGGAGGTAGAACCGGTGCAGTACGTCTGCACACCCATACACTAACCCCCATAGATTCAATTAATTGCCCAAGCCCCATTATATTTTATATTAACCCCCGAAATCTGCGGAACCCTCGGCTCTTCTACTTGGCCACCCATCATATACTTCTTACGGCTCTTGTGAATCCATTTCGCGAATATTACGGTGGGCAAACTCTTACCCCACCTTCTTTGACTTATATTGCTTGAATTAAGCCAATAAATGGTGTGATATCCCCACTAAACTTCTTAAACTACGTCTTTTTACTTACCCTTCCTTGCTTATCCTACCTGCCCCTCTTCCCGGCTCATCTCTTGCACTCACACAACCCGTACCCACTCACACACTCACACCCAGGCCTATCCCCCCTTCTAACCCCCCACCCTAATGCTATAATTTTTTAAGTTAGTTGGTCAGTTTATTTTTATTTTTTTATACCACTTGCAGTAAGCGAAATGAATGAGGGTCTTGCCCTCACTTCGTTTATTGTGTTACGGACCTATTGTAGAAGGTGCCCCCTTAAAATGATCTCTCCGTAGATCCGCTTGGGATATTATTTTGCATTATAATATGTCAGATAGAAAAGATATACACTCAAACTTGCCGATGTTTCATGAAAAACAAAATCATTTCCATTGTTCTTAAAGAAATGTGTACTTTATTGTTTAAAATATATTTACACCGGTGATACAGAGGCCTTATAATGGCACATCATAGTTATGTGAATATTATTCCTATAGGTACATTTAAGAATTCATCACTGTTATATATTTTTCGGTTGCTCAATTTCCTGTTAAGTTAAAAACACTAATTCAAATGCGCTTTTTGAACTCACAATGAACTTACATGTGAAGTAGAAATTTTAAAATATTTTCCTACTTATTTATTGATTTTCTTTGTCCTTTTGTTATTGAAATTAATTGTTAACAACTTTATGCAAGGTAATAATAGTTCTTTAAATTGATTTGCACTGTGTGTATGTGTATTATGCCTTCTGTTCGCTGCTACTTTACTACTGCATACGTTTCAGAAGCTCTTGCCCTGGATTTTGTTTGTTTTACAAGCTATATTCTATTTTGTAATATTGTGTAGATATAACCAAGTGTGAAATATAATATATTTAGTTATTTAGTTCTTATTTACAAAATTTCTTTCGATTAATCATTTAAATATAGCTCCAGAAGGTTATTTCTTAGAGAGCAATCCAAGTACTTTCATATGAATAAGGGACTACTTATATTTACATATGCTTCCGAATAAAATCAGGTTCAAATAAATTCCTCTTTATAATTCATAGATATTTCATAATTGGTTGCGATCAATCACTTAGTTCCGATTTCATTTGTCGGACGGAATTATAAAAAAATTAATTTAAGTTCTAACATTCTAACATGGTAATTACTTTCATTCACATTGCTGTGTCGGTCACTACACGTGTTGCTGGCCTTATCGGAGATGAGTCTATTTTCAGACGCAACAGAATTAAATAATTACGTAAATAAATAAATGAAAAAACATTAACAGACGAGATCGAAAACAATATTGATGACCATTTTAAATAGAACTTCAGTCACATTAACATTTATAATTCTAACAACAATAATTTTTAATATACGTAGAATTAAATTTTTTATATAATATTATATTTTATTATTGACTTAGTTTTTGATTTTTCTTTTCCTCAGTAGTTATGTAACTTTGATTTTGTTTTTTAAAATTTGTTTAGCTCTTAGGGATATACTAATTTTTCACAATTTTTTTGTTTTTGTTTTTGTTTTTGTTTTTGCTTGATGTTGTGTTTTGTAACATAAATTGAAAATTTTGTTTCGTGTAATTTTATATTTACTTTCTTGCTTTATTGATTTCTTTTTGTCTTCATTTTATTTCTAGTGATGATAATAATGTAAAAATCGTATCTATATTTTTGTGTAGGAGCTATGTATGCTAGATTCAAGCAAACTATCTGCTGTTAACCAAATTCGTTAAGATCCAAGTTACGGCAAATGTAAAGATGACCATAATTTTTAGCGATAAGCTCTTAGTTGTAACCCGATTGGCTGTGCTGGGAGAAGTTACTGGAAAAGAAGAGAAATTTATATCAAATTCCATGTATATATTTATTTAATAAAAGTAAAAGTACATTGTACGAGAATTATTTTGTGTAAAAGTGTATAGAAAACCCTGGTCGTCATTGATATGTGCGGGGGTTCTCAATATCACACGGAGAACCAACCCACAATTCCTACCTAACTTCGACTGCTAACAGCGCGTCACCATAACCCAAACCTGCAATAGCACACATTCGCAAACATGCAAAGAACACACTTCCCAATATGCAACAGCATCCGTTCCCAAATCTGCAATCGCATACATCCCCAAACTTACAAAGAATTTATTCCCCAATCTGCAATAGCATATATTTCCCAATTCCTAATAGAGTGCATTTGTTACACATATAACAGAATATACCCCGAATCCCACAACAGAATACCGTTCAAACCATCTCCCCCATCTACAACAAACAGCACTTATTTTCCCAAAAACCACTTCAGTTAAATTCCTACTTAAACTATTCTTCTCGCTTGTAACCCAGCAACATATAGTTTCTCCGAAAACCATTTCGCCCCCCATCCGACCTAAACCAATTGAAAAAATACCAATTCTCCTTACTGGTAAGTCACCAGCACGATGCGTTGCATTTCCACGAAACAACCATCGCAACGACCAAGACCCATATTCCCTTGTCTAACCGACAACTCATGCCCATACTCGGCTATGCCTCCAAAACCGATTTCTCAGTACACATAGCAACCGAGGAATCCAACCCAGCCTGTACAGCAGGAATTCGCCGAAACAAATTCTCTATGCAGCCTTTTCAAGTTTCTAGTAAGTGGCAGTGAGTTTTACTTAGCGATGACTCCACTGCCATGACACCATGAATAGATCCTTGCCCATTTTCAGTCAATCGAAGTTCATTAACCGCTGGGGACGGTCACGCCGCGTCACCAGTCGAGTCACAACCACCATCGAGCGCTCATCCCTCTGTTATTACCCCGAGTCGGGCTTCAGGAAGTCGATGTGATGCGGGCCGAAAGTAAAGTCGTCAGTCGGTGTGGTAATAATTTGCGTTGCCTTCTCAACTTAATGGTAACTTGAAAGATTCCCGTCAAAAATAATGAAAAGCGTTAGTGGAGAAAGATTTCCGATAAAGTGTTAATAATTAACTAAACTGTTCATTGAAGATTTGTATTGACTCAAACTGAAGAAAGATTTCCACTGAAGTGTTAGTAATTAACTAAACTGTTCATCGAAGATTTGTATTGACTCAAAATGAAGGAAGATTTCCGATAAAGCGTTAATAATTAACTAAGCTGTCGGTTGAAGATTCGTATTGACTCAAACTGAAGAGAGAGTTCCAATAAAGTGTTAATAATTAACTACACCGTTCATCGAAGATTTGTATCGACTCAAAGTGAAGAATGATTTCCAATAAAGTGTTAATAATTAAAGAGACTGTTCATCGAGGATTTGTATTGACTCAAATTGAAGAAAGATTTCCGATAAAGTGTCGGTAATTAAATAAACGGTTCATCGAAGACTTTTATTGGTTCAAATTGACGCTTTTTATTTATCGTCGCCGTCTGTGATGCTATTTGGTGCACCTATTATGGAATTCGTCTCTCGTAGTAAAAGTGTATGAAAGTCCCGTACCCGTGCTGGCACAATTATCCGATAAACCCCCACACATGTATTGAAAACACTTTCCAAACAACACGAGTTTTTGTTAATGAGTCGCTAGTTGAATCTTGGCAAGGACACAGTCATGTCGTATGTTACGACGTCCTTACTAACCGTGTCACTGGTGATAATAATTTTTGAAAAAAATATCAAATCCAAAAAAGAAAGTGGAGTTCCCGTCTTTTATTAAGTTTTTCTTGGAATTAGAGGCAAATTTATATTATGAACATGTGTTATGTACCAAAACCACCCCCCCAAACATTCATACCGGGCGAAGCCCCAATCAATTTCGGATCACATATAGTGAATCCCAGGCAGATTGATTAATGTACCAATCAGCCAAGGAAATATAACCATAGAGTCCAGACATACATATGAGAACAATACTCAATGGCGACACCGTTTCCTTTAATCCATTCTAAGGATACGTTTCCTAAACGGAAAAAGAGCGGTGCATGTAAATAGGATTGATGGACAACAACAGCATTAAGATGTACAAAATATCTTTGGCACCGTTGTCCATTAAAAAGTAATTACCAAAAACACTCGTGGTAAATACCAATCCGAAACATTACTAAAAAACCCAAGTAATGTTTAATGACCTATGGTAATTGTCGATCCTAGGAAAATTACCGAAGGATCAAACAAAAGATCGATGGCTCACAATAGAGATCCGGATACAAAGGATTTTATGTGAGGTCAGCGAGAAAAAAGAAAAGGAAAATAACACGTTGCTTTTAGGTAACGTGGAAAAAAGGTTTCCTTCCGATCAAACGATCGAGATAGAGCGGAGTTGGTTTTTTGCATTCGTCCGGAACGGACATAGGAAGAGAGTTCGCGTACGCCGAGGTGTCGATTTAAATTAGCAATTTGTTTTCAACGTGGTTCTTCGTTTCAATTTATTCTTTTTAAAATAATCCGATACATCTCCCTGAAGGAGTATAAGGAATAACTTAAGTGAAATCATCTTTTGTATAACGCATTTACGTGTCCGGGCATCAGTGTGTCTGTGTAAAATACTTAATAATAAAAATAAAAAAACAAAGAAATATAAATATACGAGTTGTTTAATTAAAGTGTGGTGTGCAAAGTGGATACCAGTGACAGAGAATATCCTGACAATTTAATGGCACCAGCACCAGCGATCTCTAGGACAACCCCGATAGAAGGACAGACCGTAAGTCATTAATACTTTTATTAAATAAATACAACAAAATCCGTCGGCCCGCGACGGAGAATATATACATTTAAAATATATACAAAAATAATAATATAACAATGGCGCAGCCGGTGAGCGCAAGGAAGCCCGAGACTACCGTCTCATAAGAGCTTGAAAAGCCTTGTCGACAAAGCTCCCAAACAAAAAAAAAAAAAAAAAAAAAACAAATTAAAATAGACAACACCTAAACAAAACACTGTCCACAAAAAGGAACCACCATAATAAGAGACACTAATAGAAACATATAAAAAACGAAAGAACACAGTGAAACAAAAAAACGATCAAACTTAAAAATCAATAAATAAAAGATAATAATAAATCACAACGTCAACAATAAGAAGCAGATAAAGCAACAGCAGCAGACCACCAAAGGACATCAGCAGTTACAATAGGAGCAACATTTATAGGATAAGTTACCATTTTCTTTTATATTATTGCTCTTCCCTAATATTTATATTAAAAGAAACTAAATAATAAGTTACATTTCACACATATTAAAATTTCATTTACGTGGTATTTAATTATAATCCCTTTTTAAAGTGAACTAACAATAACCTAATTCATCCACAAAGAATAATACCACAAAAACGATTATCACTCTGTTATAGTTCATATATCTGTCGTATCTATTTTGTCCACATTGGGTGATCGTACATTTTGGGAAGTAGTTTCACTTCAAGATAATAAGATATCAACAAAAAAAATAAAAATCTACAATTGGTTGTAAAATCTGTGTCCACATTTGTCCATATTTCGCGGTCCTTTTAAATGAAAATTGAATTGAATAATTGAGAAGTATTTCCATTCGGACATATATATATGAAACACCCCAAAAAATTAAAATGAGTGCTATACAGGAATAATATATATATTAAGAAAATATTAAACATTGCAAACACCTTTGGAGCAGTGATAGTCCTCGTCCCCCTAGCATTCCCTATTTTCTTTTTCAGCGGCATTACGGATTTAAATTGTCAATCTTCAGACTGTTTTTCTCCCTTTTTCTCTTTATTCCAAACCAAGTTAAACAAAAATGACTGTCGACTATACAAAGGTAGCGAAGCTGTTAAAACAGCTAATTCCCATCTTCTCAGGGGAACGTAATACACATTTAGGTGCCGAACTCCATACATTTTTAGATTGTTGTAGGAGGGCCCTAAATTGTCTCCGCGTGGAAGAGCACAAAGTGTTTTTAGAAATCTTCCCAACTAGATTACGAGGGGAAGCATCTGCACTGTTCGCGTCCACTCCGTTGTCATCCTTGCAGGAAGCCGAAGATTTGCTAAGGAGAGTTTATCTGCCAGTAGAAAGTTACCAAGATTTGGTCAACAAATTGTTAGCTACTCGGCAGAATCCTGCAGAATCGGTCATATTGTTCCAGCTACGGCTGAAGAAAACACTATCGGAGTGTAAGAAAGCGGCGGAACAGAAATATAGTACCGAGCACGCTGAGGGTGTAAAAGTACAACTGAACGACTTCGCTAGGAATGTATATAAACAAGGGTTGGTAAATCCATACCATCGACAATTTTTATTGTTGATGGGTGAGGTACCTCTTGACATTCTGATGCAAAGGACGTTGGAGTTGGAACAAATTCAACAGCCTCAGCTGCCATCTAACTTTCCGCAGGATTCGGTAAATCCTCCTTTCCCCATTACATCGGCACCACTCCCACAAACAATACCGAACACTCCAAATGTAGAAGGGTTACCACACATTCAACCTATCACGCAGGAAACTCCGCAACAGCAAAAACCAATACCACAGGCCGGGCGAGCAATAGCACAAAATGCCTCCATCATCAAAGTAACTTGCAGTTACTGCCACCAAAGGGGGCATACCTACGAGGATTGTGTGAAAAGGAAAAACACACCCTTTTGCGCACACTGTCAGCAAGTAAATCACGATATCCGTGATTGCTGGCGATTAAGGGAGGGAAAAAGGATTTTGCATATAAGGCAGATTTGCGACTTCTGTGGTCAACACGGCCACAATCTAGGATCCTGTCAACGAAAATTGACAAGGAAAGCGCGAGTTCAATGCCAGGCTCCAACAAACTCCCCTCCTTCACGACCAACAAGAAAGAGTAAGTCAAAACCCTTGGTGGTAAAAAAGAGTTATCACATTAGGACTCCATGCTCGACAATAACCAGCGTCCCAACTGTCCAGCTACCTATAGATATAGGTGTTAAGAATAACACTACTCTAGTAGTGGACACCGGCGCCGAGATAAGTCTGATCAGCAAAAGTAGCCTCAAGGATTCAGCCGTTAAGATTAATCGCCGAGAAGCTTGCACCTTACAAATGCCGTTTGGAAGTGTCCGAACCTTGGGAAGTTGCAAGGTGAACTTTCAACTGAATGGTAAGCCTAAACTCCCATGCAAATTTCAAGTAGTGAGCAGTATGCCCGATCTACCAGAAGACGGACTACTTGGAAATGACTTCCTGTCGAGAAATTGCAATGTGGAAGGCCCCAAACAGTGCATCACATTTCCTCGAACGGAAATGAACCCAACGGTATTTAGTGTGCCGATAAAATTCTCAACTGTTGAGAAAAAGGTACCTGAAAACAAATACCATAAAGGGAAACAGGAGCAAGCCCAAGATAAAGTCAAAACCTTCAGGTTAAATAGTAAACATATAAAGAGGAACCCTAAGGAGCCAGGCGGTAATAACAAATATATTAACCAAATAACTGACACTGCGTCAGCAAATTCAATAAACTCGCTCCCCCGCTCGCAAAATAAACAAAACAAAAAGTTATGGCAAAAGCCCGAAACACCCGAAAAAATAACAAACCCCAAAGAGATTGCAACCTTACTCAGGGTTTATCACAATTCCCCTTCCGGTGGACATCAGAGCATCACCAAATCGTATAATAAAATACGACAAAGATACTGGTGGCCATCCATGCTCTCCGATATTAGAAAATATAAGAAGCAGTGTGAGGAATGCCGTTCGTTGAAGGCAACCACATGCTCCGGAAGTGAAACGAAACCGCAATCGTTTCATGTGGGAAACATGGTGTTAATGAGGTGTAAAAACCACAAAGGCAAACACACATCTATTTGGAAGGGACCCTTCCCAGTCATAGCTATAAAAGGCCCAGTAAATACGCTTATCAAAATGGGCCGAAGATCCGTGGTGGTTCACAACAATAGGCTAAAACCATATTTTTAAAATCCCATCCTCAACAATCCCAACTTCCTGTCCCCTATAAAGTCTACACAATTATCATTCCCAAGAGGGATTGCAAATTCAAAATCTTAGTCCAAAGCAAAAATAATAAGTACGCAAAATTAAAATGAATAACAATATGGACAAAAATAAATGACAGAAGTAAGGGTCAAAGATTCATCAATATTATACATAAATACATATACATTAAAATAAATAATACACAATATCCTATTAAGTAATTACAATATAAAAAACCGTTTAATACTAATAAAACAAGCAACAATACACTAAATGTAACCACATTTCAAAAATCATTCACACCATTTAAATAAATACTCAAAGATATAGAGATAAATACAAAATATTATATAATATATATATATATATCAACTAATATTGTTAGAGCTAATAAGCAAATAATTTCTTTTATTACCACTAATGTTAAAATTAAATTCATACTGTATTGAGTGAACATTATGCCACATACAATTATTATACTAAATAATGTACAAATAATTTTTACTATTATAGATACTATTTAAATTAGTAAGCAAAACTATTACTTTTAAAATTAAACAAATTTGTAAATGAATAAACTACTAATAAATAATAAAATAATACACTTTAGTATATAGATACATATATAAGAAAAACATGGGTTTCAGTATTATGATTCCCTGTTAACAAATAAATACAAAAAATACTTTACTATAATCGCTTCATAAATCTAGCATTACCTTACGAAAATAATAAAAATTGAAATCAAAAAAAAAAAAAAAAAAAAAAAAAAACATTTCATTGGTACTCGTAAATATATATTAGGAAATTATTTTGGGTTATTATTAATAAAACATTCACCAGCATGAAAATATTACACATTTTTTACTATTATTAAAATTAAATAATAAAATATATAAACTAAGTAGAAAATAAACAAACGTATAAATATAAACGCTTATATAAAAACATGTTAGTTTACAAGAACACTGATATTATACACATAAACAACCATAAAATACATACTGTATACTTAAATCTAAAAATGAAACAAAGGAATTATATAAAAACAAATATATGCGATAACAACCAATAAGTAAAACATTATAAACTATAGTCCCAACACATGTAACCCAAACAAATATAAAATAAATTAAAGGGACAAAAATAAATTCATTTGCTTTGTAGCCCGTCACGAACACAAACCCCACGCTTCACACATATCCTATAGACATCCAAGACGTATTATTCCTCTTCAAAGAATAATACTAATTTTATAAAGGGGGGAGGTATGTTATGTACCAAAACCACCCCCCCAAACATTCATACCGGGCGAAGCCCCAATCAATTTCGGATCACATATAGTGAATCCCAGGCAGATTGATTAATGTACCAATCAGCCAAGGAAATATAACCATAGAGTCCAGACATACATATGAGAACAATACTCAATGGCGACACCGTTTCCTTTAATCCATTCTAAGGATACGTTTCCTAAACGGAAAAAGAGCGGTGCATGTAAATAGGATTGATGGACAACAACAGCATTAAGATGTACAAAATATCTTTGGCACCGTTGTCCATTAAAAAGTAATTACCAAAAACACTCGTGGTAAATACCAATCCGAAACATTACTAAAAAACCCAAGTAATGTTTAATGACCTATGGTAATTGTCGATCCTAGGAAAATTACCGAAGGATCAAACAAAAGATCGATGGCTCACAATAGAGATCCGGATACAAAGGATTTTATGTGAGGTCAGCGAGAAAAAAGAAAAGGAAAATAACACGTTGCTTTTAGGTAACGTGGAAAAAAGGTTTCCTTCCGATCAAACGATCGAGATAGAGCGGAGTTGGTTTTTTGCATTCGTCCGGAACGGACATAGGAAGAGAGTTCGCGTACGCCGAGGTGTCGATTTAAATTAGCAATTTGTTTTCAACGTGGTTCTTCGTTTCAATTTATTCTTTTTAAAATAATCCGATACATCTCCCTGAAGGAGTATAAGGAATAACTTAAGTGAAATCATCTTTTGTATAACGCATTTACGTGTCCGGGCATCAGTGTGTCTGTGTAAAATACTTAATAATAAAAATAAAAAAACAAAGAAATATAAATATACGAGTTGTTTAATTAAAGTGTGGTGTGCAAAGTGGATACCAGTGACAGAGAATATCCTGACAATTTAATGGCACCAGCACCAGCGATCTCTAGGACAACCCCGATAGAAGGACAGACCGTAAGTCATTAATACTTTTATTAAATAAATACAACAAAATCCGTCGGCCCGCGACGGAGAATATATACATTTAAAATATATACAAAAATAATAATATAACACATGTCGCTAATTCACCAAGTCACTCACGACCCAGTACGCTAGCTGGTGGTGACTTAAAGGGGAGAAGGGACTACACATCTCCTTTAGGGAATGTTCTTAGGCTTTATCTATCTTTTGTCTTTTTATTGAATTTTGCTTATTAGTTTAGTAACTTTTTCTCCAGTTACTTCTTTCCTTTTCATTTCGGTAGGTACAAAGTGCCCCGAAACTAGTCTGTTTGTTCCACTTATATATCGTAATCCTTTACTCTATTTGCCTGTTCGTTTCCTACTCTAGACAAAGAACATCAATCTCTTCCCCTGCATGGTACAGTCACAAGCTTCGCTCCCTGTGTAATAAAAAGAATAAGTCATGGGCCATCTTATCTCGGCATTGAACTTTTCAACACACTTTATCGTAACTATCTTACCAAAACTCAGACCAATCTCAAATATGACCCAAAAACCTTCTTCCAGTTCGTCAATGATTAACGTAGACCCGACGGTTACCCCATATCGCTTATCTTGAAATCTCATACCTCATCTGATCCTGTTACTATTGCTAACCTCTTCGCTACTCACTTCGATCTGTCATTTACCAATGACTCCTTTGTTCCTGGCCCGTCATACTTTAACTACCTACCTAACTTTTCCCTCGGGCCCTTCTCCACAATTCCTTTGATCCGACCTTAATTGAATTCAATCTACTAGAACTCAAAGTCGAGTTTACACTGGGCCCTGATGAAATCCCTGCAATCCCCATCAAGAAATGTTCATCCATTCTCTCTGCTCCCCCCTCACTGATCTTCAACCTCTTACTTTCTCAAGACGTGCTGGCTGGCTAGGATTCAGTTGATCCCTGGATGCTGGGGAGCGCCACCCGCCAAGCGGGGCATTGCGTGCTTCTATTCCTCTTGTGGTGGCTGTGTTTTGGCACGGTGGGTGATTCCGCTCATTGGCCGGAGTTTGGACATCCGATGTCCCTGGTATGGTGTGGTGCCTTGAAGCCTTTGCACGCTCAGGCTCCCGGCTCTTCGATTGCCCGTTGTCCTTGCGATAGTTCAGCGGGCGAGGGGCATGTCCGACAGTTGGGGGGGGGGGGGGGGGGGGGGGGCTGTAGATGATGAACCGGGGGTGGGGCCGTGTGCACGGAGAGGCGTAATCTCTGGTTGGGGTCCGGGTGGTCGTTCATGGCCCGACAGGAATTCTGGGCAGCTCAACAAACACAAGCGCCTCGATCCTAGTTTTTAGGAAGGCGTCGAGCTACTGGTATGTGGGGGTTCCATGGTGGTCCCCTGCGCCATCTGCCAGTCACGTCCCGTGCGTGGATCCAGGCGCTGGGTGGCCAGGTAGACGAGTATGTCGCCCTAGGTGCGTACAGGGTGGCCGAATGCATCCAGGGTCTCGACAGCTCCATTGCTGGCGTCGCGGTGTTTCCGTAGGCACACAGCAGACTTCTTGTGGATCCTCGAATGGTCTCTATTCCGAATATCTGCCAGAGAATATTGGCAGCTGCACTGGAGGTAGTTTGCGTGGGTGGGCGCGAGGTGTATTGATGACAGCAGCGGCCTTTGATGGTACCGAAATGTCTGATGCGAGGGCGTGATGCGCAACGACGAACGGATGTCTTCCCATTTGAGTCCGAGATTCTGCTGGGGAGTCTCCACTGCGCCCAACATTGGTGGCCCTATAGCGTTTGCGATGATAGTGAAGAACGTGTGATTAGAACTGACGCTATGACAGTTAGAATCACCAAAAATTGAACCAATGCTTAACACATCAAGCTACTGGCGTGTACGCGTGTACGAATTCGATTTATAAACTCAAGTACACTCAACTGATGTGGAATTGTTACGTTATCGCTCTGGTATACGGCTCTGATGCATTTTCTTATTCGATTTTCGTTCGGTGTTCTTCACTATTTGCTTGTGTATTGTGTGTGTATCTGTTTGAAATGTCACAGCCCCTCTTCTTTAGATTGAGGAACGCGCGCGGCATTTAGTCCTGTGCCGCGAATTGAGCGGCGATGAGTTGCTCAATCTGGCACATCGTGGCCACTTGAAGGTCGGGTGTTTTGTGAAAGTGCCCTGAGTCTTCGTTGACGACGCAGAGGGAGTGACGTCTGAACTGCGATGTGAGTTCAGGACTATCTGGGCGAAGGAGAAAGGTGCGTCGTCAACGCCGTTGGTAGTTAGCGCTTGCGCCACGAACACTCGCACTTTCGCTTTTCCGCGGGTTCCACTTATCGTGCACTGTGCAGCGATAAAAATCCGACTCGAAGGATCACCAAATGTTTGTGAAATATCTCCGATCAAATTATAGTGAATTTACTGTTTCAGACTTTCTTTGTTGGTCGATTAAAACTTATCTAATAGATTAGTGTGACATTATTTTATTTGTGTGAAATTATATAAATTGCTGATTATAGATAACTCGGCGGTGTGCACGTGTTGGCGGTCGAATGCAGACTGGTTAAGAGACCGTTAGGCTCGTTCAAATCCGGTGACGCTTAGGTGGCGTCCCCCTTTTCAATGACGCGCGGTCAGCTGGCGGCTGACAGTCATCATATGACAAGCAGGAGTCAACGTGCTACATTCCTCCAGTACATTCATTTGAGAATCCGCAACACAAGTTCTAAAATCTTATTCTTGAAGGTTTAATATTTTTCAATTTTTGGAAATTGTAATTTTTTAAGCCAAGGTTCATATTACATATGATGCTGATTGTCTAGCAAATGTGCTTAAGGAAAATACATAAAAAGTATTCCAATTGTCTCTTCTTGCATAATAGCAGTATAAAACCAAGTAAATCGAAATGTGAAGTTTTATGATGCGAGAAATGATTAATAAATTATCTGTTCAAGATAAAATTAGCTTCCACAAGAAGAATCTGGGTAATTTACAATCACATTTTGGACAACTCCTTGAAATCTCTGCCATTACGTTTTTAATATTAACGACCATATTTTGTTTTTCTTCGTTACCTTTATTAAACACAAATGTCAGTTTATTACTTTTTACTACACTCAGCTTTTTTTACACTCAGCAAAAAGTATATTGGCTGTGTATAAAAGGTTCAGACTGAATTCAAGTACCGAAGGTACTTTTTCTAGCAAATTGATTTCTGTCGCCACGAGTCTTTAAATCTCATAAGAGTATTATGAATTCGTGATAATTAGTATTATCAAATAATATTTTATTCAATTTTCAAAGCCGAAATATCTTGGGAGCCATTTCATATATTCATTTTAAAACATTCAACAAGTTACTGAAAGTTTTTTAATTTGCTGTGAGGTTGTTATCAAAGTAGTAGGTCCCTAAAGTCACATATTGTAAGTAGTAGTGAGGGGTTCCGACAGCAAATAAGAACAAAAGAGATTTGCCCTTGTGTTCTATATTCTATAGAGCTTTCATGGGAAATCTTTCTTTTACTTACAGAATGGAGTACAGATCCTCAAATAAGTCACGCCAATAAATTTATGACAATTCCTTGAATACACCATTTTACGAGATTAACGCTTTAGTACATAACATAACTCAGACGTAAAATCTTTGAACTTAAAATTTGGTTTTAATAACATTCCTGAAGGGCGGCTTAACAACGAGGTTTAACAAAGGAGAACATAAATACAAGTCATATCCAGATCCATTTAAGTTCTCTACGTGCAAGTTGACAATTCACCTCCATCCACGCTTTGTTACTTGGTATTCTGCATTATTTAGATCTTGTTTTACACATGTAAACACTTAACGCTCCTGTCATCAACATCTACACTTCTCCTTTTTCTCTATGGTATATCTCTGTAATTTACCTCCTTCAGTCTTACCAAGTCGTCTTCCTTTCAAGTTCAAGTAAGGTTCTCATAATTAACAGACATTAAATTTTAAGGTTGGTTTTATTATTTAATCAAGTCGCTTGAAACGATTTTTTGTTGTTGATCCTTTTTATTCATGATTTTTTTATATCTCAATTAGTTTGAACCTGTTGTCTACTATGTTCTGCGGGAAACGTTCTCGACCAAGTACCATGCACGTGGGTACTACAAAATGAGTTTTACCAAACTTTTTACGGTTTTTTATTGTTCTACGTTACTATCTGCTGCTGGTATTCGTTCTCTCACCGCAGAGTGTTCAAATTAAATGGCATCCCGTTTAACATCCTGCCAACACTAATACTCCTACACACCCCAACACATATTGTCAGAATGATTAATGAGTGTTAATTTAATCGGGCGACTTTAGAATTTTTAGCACAATTTTGCTAATCCATCTTGTCTGACACCTTTGAAGAACATTTTTCACGCTCACTCCGCCATACACCCGATACACAAAATGCCCAACATGCTGCTTAACTGTAGGGCATGAACGTTTTTCGCTCCCTTTCATGGCCTCTTGCAAAAATTCCTTTAGCGAAGGGATGAGGGAAAAACCCAACTGTAATCGACAAATCGAATTCAGGGTTTAAGGCTTCACAACATGAGGGCGACCTTCATTCTTCGAATGAAATCAAGCTGGAATTAGATTGTTGAAAAATGCTTCAACAATTCAACCTCAGGTGCATAATTAATCTACAGGGGATCGTTCTCGCACCCCAAAGACAGAACTGTAATTATTTTCAAAGTGAATGGTTTTTTGAGATTTGGTGAAGTATCTGATGAAATTTGTTTCCTTTATTGGGAGTTGTGGACTTCTTAAGAAATCATTTCAAGAACAACTTATTGAAAAAATTGAAAACCAAATTGAAAATCAATTCTCGAAACATCTTCGAAATAAAGCATTATTGTGATTTATCAGCAAAAAAAATCCTTTCTTTTTTATTAAGAACGTCAAATAATTGATTTGGACTCTTGAAATAATTTGGATAATTTCAAGGCGACCTTTAATAAATTATATTAATCACCCATGCTTTTGTTGGAATATATAATCGAACAAGTGATACGAAACAAATTTTTTAATGTCCAGATGGCGTTTCTCGTTTTGTGCTGAACGAGTTTTCTTTGTTTTTTAAGTGTGGGAATTTAGTACCCTTGTTTTAAATTCCTTTGATTTACTTAAAGGGTTATATCTATCACAAATTCCTTTCCATTTTTTAGCTTAAATTACGTATAGATATCCCAAAAAATCATATCCAAAAGGAATTTGATGTGGGCGGTTTTTTTTCTATTTTTTTAAAGTTGATTTCCGCAACATATTTTGTTGGCGATACGAATTCCCAGGGAAGACAAGGCAAAACAGCGAAAGAGAAGGGCAGCTCTCAGGAAACGGACGAACGAGAGGACAGTTGCGCGCATATATAAGGCGAGCACATCGGCAGAGCAGTAGGAGTGCTAAACAAGTAGCGAAGTCAAACTTCGGAAACAGGCCACACAAAATTTCATCCAAAATGGATTTACATTCGCTGATAAGGTTAAGGGGATCCAAACAAAGAATATGAAAACCCCACCACCTCTCCCCCAAAAATATATTCAAGTCCCTAAGCGATCCGATATACAGGCCAACACAACGCTACAAATTCAAGCGGCGACACAAAAGTCTCCAAAGGGGCAACCCTCAATGCTCGAGAAACTACTTAGTCTCCCCCGTGTGATTAAGGATATTCGACCCCGATATGAACAACTAATAACTGAGGCTGAGAGGGATGCACTCCTTTTCACGGCATATGTATGACATATGCTTGAAAATGGATCCAAAAATTAAAGTTATCCTTATAAATGTCAACTTCCTCGTTTCGCTATCAAAGTGTGTGGTTGTCTCTGACTTCATAAAGGATAACCGGGCGGCCGTGGTTCTTGTAACTGAAACTCGGTTGCATCCATCTCACCGTCCCGCTTTCCCAAACTTTTCGATGATTCGAAGAGATCGAACCCTCACTGGAACGAAAATCGAATAAGAAAATACATCAGAGCCGTATACCTTAGCGATAAACATAACAATTCACATCAGTGGAGTATAGTCGAGTTTAAAAATCAAATTCTAAACACGGTCAGTAGCCTGGTGGGTAACGCTTAGGTTCAATTTTTTTCGTGATTCAAAACTGTCATGGCGTCAGTTCGAATCACACGATCTTCTTCACTATTATTTCAAACGCTATAGTACTACGATTAGACCACAGGACAGGATGAAATATCTTGTGGTCATCTATACCCGAAAAATGAATTTCTCCAAACATGTGACCCACATTCTTCAATACCTCGGTCGGTCTAAGCAACTGCACAACATTTTGAAGTGGAGCAACAAAGTTGACACCAAGGTTAAGCTTCTCTGCTATAAGCAGATACTCCGATCTGGAATACCGTACGCCTTTCCCATATGGTCCTGCATATCTTTGGCCCAAATGGAAACACTTCGAGTTTTGAAAGAAAACTCCTCAGAAGATGCACCAACCACTCTAGAAGGCCCGATGGTCGCCATTACTCCAACTCTCACTTATATGAAGGTGACTCCATTACCCCTATCGACGAGTACTTGCTACAATTAGAATACAAGTACCTCGAAAGCATTCAGAATAGTGAGAACCTATGTGTAGGGGAGTCTTGCGTTCTTGACCCTTCTCTCTCTCGATATCTTCTGATCAGACCGGAACAATTTCTTCTTCAGTACAAAGATGAAGAAAGTACCCTTCCCAACAACATTCCCCTCTATAATAGAGGATTCCTGGACCCATCCTATAGGGTATACTGCTAACACAAGACACACACACACACACACACACACACAGTCCAAGACAGCACAAACATACACACACATCGACCAAAGTGCAGATCATCAGACGCGAAAGACGTGATTTGCGTTTACTACCGCACTCAAGACCTACCGGTCTTTCACGATTTCTTTCCCACCATCCCCCCACTCAAGTAGTTAGAGAAACCCCTGAACTAACCCTGTCCACACTATCATTTGATACCTCACCCCCTTTTCCTTTTTCAGATATCTCGAGATCGAGCCCAACATCCTCACGGATGTGGGTGATTCTGGTTATCGCAAGATGACCAGAAGCCACAGACAAGATGAAGGACACATTTGTCCTTGTCTCGCTAAGGTCGCCCTCTCGCCACCCATTTTCTTTTAGAGCAGTAGTTGTCGTCACAGGAACTCCTCGCCGCACGGTCCTAATGGGGCCACTTAATAGAGAGACAGGAAAAATCAGTTGAATTATACGGAACAGTTATTGTAAATTGTGCTGCGTCGAATTAAATAGAGATTAGAATAAATTGTAGTGATTTGTTTTGGGCAAGACAATAACGCCCTCTGCCCAGAGCAGAGTCCGGCTCTGGAAGTACAATCCGCTAGTTGAATAAATCGTTTGGCCGACCAGCGCCGGAAAATACAGTCCGCCAAGGAAACCGAGCCGTCGCCGGAGAGGGCCCCGTCCGCAGTTTTCAGTAACAACTTTAAAGCTATTGAGCTCGCTGCTAATGATACTTTGAGTTCTGAACAATGTTGTTTCCAGGTATACTTGTTGTTAAATGTTATTCCTAGGATTTTGAGGTTGGAGACATTTTGGATTGTTTTGTTGTTTATGTTGAGGTGTATTTGGGGACAAAGTTGTCGTCGGCACACATGAAATAATTTACATTTATCTACTGACAGTCTGGCACCTGAAGAATTTGACCATTCTAAGATATCTTTCACTGTTTCGGTTAAAATGTTTTTGCAGAAAGTTAGATCACTGGATTTACTTAAGATCATCGGCGTAAATGCAATGATCTAGATGTTTCTGTTTGTGTATTATTGTACTTATGTCGTCAAAGGCGATCATAAATAGTACAACTGACAATGGGGATCCTTGAGGGATTCCGTTGTGTAATGGAAATGTATTGGAGTAAACGTGGTTGGCTTTATATTGCAATTTTCTACTGCTTAGAAATGATTTAACGTACCTGTATATATTGTTGCCAATTCTCCATTTTAACAATTTATTAAGTACGGTGGGAGCGCCTATTCTGTCGAATGCTTTCTCAAAATCAAGAGAGAGTATTGTGACGTGATTTTTGGCGGATAGAGCTGTGGGGTAGGAAGTAAGTGCACCGGCGTACGGCGCTGATTAGCTTCCTCCTCCATCATAATTTCTAAAAGTTCCACAAATGTTCCGCCAAGCACTAGGAAAACTGTTCACCCGGAAGAAACGAATGTTGGGGGATTACCTTTCTTTTAGAAAACGTTTTATTGGGCAGCAGCACAGGAAACACGCTTTAACAATGAAATGTGTCTAGTTTTGAATTTAATTTACTTTTAAATTTTGAAAATCAAACAGTTAATGAAATTTATAAATTGTTTATTGTTTGTCTTTTACATTTTTGTATGATTTATTCGTTTTCACAAAAACTATTGAACACTTTCGTATGAACTTAAGGATATTGTTTTATCAAAGAGACTATTGCATATCGATTTTTTTTTTGCCGCACTATATGTTTTCGATAATAAACAATTTGGGATCAATAAATTTACGTTATTTCATAGATTCACGGATAAATTTACATGGAAAAAAATAAACTAAAACTTCCTAGAGTTGAAAAATAAAACACACACGACTCCCGGCGGTGCGAACTCCGACGCACCCCTCGATGGTAAAAGGGTGGCCCATCGTATTTACGCGTACCGAGCGCAGAGGTAGCGTAGTGGAGACCCGACCGACTTGGTCTGGTGATGGAATGAGACTCAAACGATATCCTCTCCAATAAGGATATCGTTTTTTACCTACCACCAGGGAAACGTAAAGTCTCTCTTGGTGGTATAGGAAACCAGATCTTGTAATACAGTTCATGGTGGTATGTGTGGGATCGTTGAGATCAATGCTATTCACACGTGCAGTGGAACAGCGAAACAGGCAGGCGGCAAGGACAAAAGAAAAGGCGACCAAATGGTTCGCTCTTTGATGAGGGTCATGTTTATACGATGCCTCGTCGCTATTTTCGACGTTAGGAGAAAAAGGTGCTAAAAGCAAATTGGATGTTTATGGCATCTCTGGCTGCAATAGAAACCGGGTTCATATTTGCATTAGGAAATGCTGGAGAATTTGGTTTCAGCGTCTATTGCGCTAATTATATGCAGCTGCTTGGGTTGTTTGTTGGTAAGACAAACAAAAAAAGGTTGCCAGGCAATGTGTATGAAAAGGTATATGACGCGGCTGGGAAAATAGACGGCGCGATATTTATGGTCCCTGTCATGACGGTTACATTGATTGCAATCCGAATTATTTTGTTTACAGGAATTTGTCTGGTGCCGAATTGGTTCAGAATACCAAATAAGAAAACAAAGAAATCTTATGAAAAATTGTATGCGAAGGGATGCATGAAGGTAAGTTTTCTCTATAGGGATTTTAGGGTTATAATAATTGGGTCTGTTTGATGCGTGAAGCATCTAAGATGCTAATGCGAATTGCATTAGCGAAAGCTGGTGCAGACGCGGGTTATGGTTATGGGGGTTTTTTCAGGAAGGCGAGCCGTGGGATCTGGCGGAATCGACACAGAGCCTTTGAGGTGTAGTGGTCAATGTGGAGTAAGGCGCCTGTGCAACCTCTGTTGGATTTGAAAGCTACTTGGTTGATGGATGTCAATTTCTTTGTTTCCATAAACCAGAGTAGACGTCTGGCTACGATTTTTTCTAATACCTTTGCGGGGCAAGGAATTAAGCATATGGGGCGGTAGCCATCCACCGTATCTTTATCTTTGTTCGGTTTGGGAATAGGTATTAAGACCGCGGTTTTCCATATTTGCGGAATGTGTGATGTTTCAAGTATTTTATTGTATAACTTTATAATTCTTTGTTTTGCATAATGCGAAAGGTTTTTTAACATTGGGTAAGATATTCGATCTCTCCCTGGAGTTTTTCCCTTAGTTATACTAAGTGCTGACTCGAATTCGATAAGTGATGGGTTGTTCAATGCGTAGAGCTGCAGAGTTAGGAGTTTGCAAAAATAGTGGATTGTTAACGCATCCAATTTTTAATATTGAATTCGGGGTGAAAATTATTGTCGCCTGAGAATTGCGACCAGGTTTTGGCGAAGAGTTGGCTTATTTCCACTGTGTCTGAGATTGTAGTATTTTCGGAATTAAGGGATGAGATAATTGTCGGATTGTGATTACCACTTAAGCTGCGTATTTTATGCCATATTGTGGTTGTGGAGGATGTTGGATTGATTGAGGAAGTGAAATGAAGAAAGCTTTTTGCTTTGCTTTCTTTCATCTTCCTACGAAATTGTGTATTCGCTTTTTTGTATGCAACAAAATTAACCTGCGTTGGTCTTTTTTTAAATTCAGAGAGGGCTGACATTTTGCTTTTTCTGAGAAGCGTTAGGTCGGAGTTCCACCAAGGTACATGTTGCCTGGTTTCTGATTTGGTTGTGATATTTGTTTGGGGCATTGAGAGATTGGCAGCGGATCTAATTGCTTTACTGATTAGCCCAGCTTCGTGATTCGTGTCAGGTGTGGGGGAATTGCTTGAAAGAAATTCGTCAACTTTTCTTTCAAAAAGTGCCCAGTTGGCGGAATCGGTTTTGTATTTTGGTGATCTGTTGTGAGGGGTTATCGGTTGCTGATTATTTATTATGCTTAAAACGGGGAAATGGTCACTATTGTAGAGGTCGTTTAGAACTTGCCATGAAGTTTTCGGAACCCATTCTGAGGAGCAACAAGTGATGTCTATATGAGTGAGGGTATTGTGGGTAGAAAGGTGAGTAGGCGAACCGTCATTCAGTAGGATCAGATTGGAGGTGAGGAGGAGGTTATCAATTACTTCCCCTTTTTTGTTTGTGGAAGGTGAACCCCAGGGTGTGCTCCAAGCATTTATGTCGCCTCCAAGTATTCTGGGCTCATTTGTTTGGTTGAGTATAGCCTGAAGATCATGTTTATTTAATGGCTGATTTGGGGGGAGATATAAGGCAATGTAGGTATAATTTAAAGGGTGTTGTATTTCTACAACGATTCCTCCTCGATAGTATAGTGGTTAGTACACCCGCCTGTCACCCGGGAGACCGGGGTTCGATTCCCCGTCGGGGAGCCCCTGGCGCAAGACTAATGACCTTGCCCAGACAAAATAAATCATTATGGAAAATTTAACAAGCCTCAGGACTTGCTAAATAAGGCCAAGACCGGTTCCCGGTTGTAGTGCCGATGATGATGATGTATTTCTACAACGAGAGTTTGGATATTTGTAATGATGGGGAGGATTTTGTGGGAAGTACCTTTCTTGATTAGTAATCCTACTCCTTGCTTGTGTGATGTGTTTGCAGGTGAATTGTAGAAGTAGCCTACATAGGATTTAGGGATGAATGGTGTGGTGTTGACTGGACAATGCGTTTCTTGCAGTGATATTATATGTGGGTTATGGTCCTTAATTAGAATGTTTAGTTCGTCAAAGTTATTGGTATAACCGTTCATGTTCCATTGTAGAATGGTGAATGGTTTTTGTTTTGGAGTGAGTTTTGGGGGTTCAGCCGTGCTAGTGTGCTTAGATCCTGATTTTGCAGAGGGATGGGGTTGTATATGCTTAAATGTATTAAGGTGTTGGAAGGTATGGTGGGGGGGATGTATGTTGTTAGGATCAAGACTCCGCTGTTCCGGATGTTGGGCACTTGAACTCTGGATTGAGTTCAAGTGCCCAACCTCAGGAACATCAGAGTCAGGGGCTGGGTTGTTAGTTTTATAGTTACATTGTAATATCATCATTTACTAAGGTGTGTACATTTTTATTAATATTTATATTAGTGAGAGACGGTTTACTTTTTACCTTTGATTTGGGTGAAGGGGTGCGTTGCGAATGGCTATTCGCAGAGCAACTTGTCGTGGTTTGTGGAATGGTTTCAGTTTGGTTGTTTGTTGGCAAACTTGTTTGTAGTTGTGCGGGTTCGAATGTGGTTAGTTGAGTTGATGGCGTTAATTGAATTGATGGTGTTCGTTGGATTAGTGGTGTTATAGACGAAATTGGTTTGGTTGGGTTATGTGTTATTGACTTTTTTGGCTTGTGGGGCAATGCAATTTGAATACTGTTGATTGTAGCAGATGAGGAGGAGCTGGTTGGAAGGGATTCCTTGGGTGTAGTTATTTGTTTGTTTTGTTCCGTTGAGGGTCCTTGTAATTGGCTCGATTTTAGTGTATCAGCAAAGCTTCCTGAAAGTTGATCAGGTTTGTGGATATTTTTTTCCTTATAAATTCGTTTGGCTTCGCCCATTGAACATTTGTTTGTGGTTTTTATTGTTAAAACTTCTTTCGCTTGGATATACAAGGGACAGGTTTTATCCGCGGCCGAGTGAGGGAGCGAGCAGGTTGCGCACATAGTGCGACTGCAATTTACGGGCTATGAGGTGGCAGATTACACTTTTCGCACATTGTGGTATTGGTGCAGCGTTTTGTGGTATGGCCGAGTCGTTGGCAGTTGCGGCATCTCATGGGGTTGGGGATATATTGGTTGACCTTAGCTTTATAAAAACCGATGTCAACCGACTTCGGTGGTTGGAATAGGTTAAAAGTAAATAACATAAGTCCGGAGGGTCTTCGCACTTTACAGTCATCTACTTTGGTAAATTTGTACACATCTGTGACTTTTTGTTGACCCATTTCGGCTATTATTTCCGCTTCCGAGATGTTTATGAGGCAAGGGGCGTAAGCTATGTCTTTGCATTCATTTAATTTTTCGTGCAATTTTACAGAAACGGGACACACGTTGCCAAAGTTTGTTATTTTAAGAAAACGGTCTGCGATTTTTTGAGAATTAGCTTTTACTAATAATTGTCCGTCTCATAGAACCGTGATTTGTTCATACTCTTTGCTAACATCGTCTATCACTTTTTTAATTAAAAATGGGCTTAGAGATGAAATAGGCTTACCATTATCCTTAGATGATATAATTAGAAATTTTGGATATTTTGTATTGTTCATTGTTGGTAAGCTAGGAAAACATTCGTCTGTTTTCATAAGTGTTCTTTTCATTTTGTTTGGTCGAATATCACTATTTGTATCTTCCGTAAGATGGCTAAACCGGTTACTATTCACATTTGGCCCGCAGGCCATTTCGTTGCAATTGTTTTACACTACTCTTTTGTTTTATAAACACAGCTCACTGCACAAGGGTCTGGTCTGTTTTTTTGTTTTTTTTTGTTTTTGTTTTTTTTTTTCACTGCACTATTACACAAAGGAGATGTAATATAATTTTGTAACGTAGGACTGATGTTACACGTACTGAACAGAAGTCGCGACGATCTAAACTCGACGACGGTTGGAAAGGGGAAAAAGTGGCCGAAATTTATTCCTGATAATGTTGTGTTATCCTGTCACAGTTGTTATTGGTATGGTTGCTACTGCCACCATCGGAGTTACTACCGCAGTTGGACTATTGTATAATTTGCCTTTCGGCGACAGAACTTTGTTTGTGGCTGTACTTAAAACTATTTGCTTGAAGCCTGCCAGCTTTAATGCAATAAACGAAAGGCTATGCACTCTTCGCGTACGAGGCAAGTTTAAGAACATAAGCCTCCTAAACGCTCACGGACCTACACAGGAGTCCTCTGACGTCGAAAAGGAAGAATTCTATGAGAACGTAGATCGGGCCTTCAATGTCTGCCCAAGATAAAATGTGAAAATCGTTTTTGATGATTTGAATGCGAAAATAGGTCGGCAGTCGGTTTTTAGGCACTACGCAATTTCCCATAGTTTGCATGAGAACACTAATGACAATGGACTACGAGTTATCGAACTGGCAGCATCAAAGAACTAGGTCGCTCCGAGTACCAGGTTTCCTCGTAAAGATATCTACAAAGCCACTTGGATATCACCTCATGGAGCCACTCGCAACAAAATTGACCACGTGTTGATCGTTCGCCGCCACTCCTCGAGTCTGATAACGGTACGAACGTATCGAAGTGCCAAAGTCGACTCGGATCACTATCTTGTTGGTACAGTTTGCCGAGCGCGGATTGCCTTACGGAGACGTACTGCATCCGCGGATCAGGTTCGAATCAACACGGCTGCTTTACGCAATGAGAACACCAGTAACACCGTTGGTCATGGGCTAGGACTCGCCCTCGAAGAACTCGACGGAAGGAGAGTAAGTCCTAGCGCAAGAATGCCGGGCGTGGGAGAGAAATGGACACACCTTAAGAATACTGTCATTAGCACTGCCAACTCCATCTAAGGCAGTAGTCGTAGAGATCGGAGCAACTGGTTTGATGATGAGTGCAAATAATCCGCAGTAGGATGCGATACACAGCACGCTGCACTTACTGCAAGGATAAAGAGGCTAATTTGATCACCGATTCTGAAGGCATTCTGGAGCGATGGGAAGTGCACTTCAATGAATTGCTAAATGGTCAGCTCTCAGAAGAATTGGAGGCTCCGCCAATGCAAGATCAAGACCAAATGCTGCCGCCACCAAGCACTGATGAAACATTAAAAGCCATTAGACAGCTCAAATCAAATAAAGTCCCTGGAGCTGATGGCATACCAGCTGAGCTGATCAAACAAGGAGGGACAGCGTTACATCACGCAATGATGAGTGAAAACTAGCAACTGAACGTAAGAATGCTGTATACCGGGCAATGCAGCAGTCTCATAGGACGTGGGTACACGAAAAGAAATACGAAGAGCTCAGAAGATCCGAAAAAAGACTCCATATACAAGAGAAAAGTGCCCGGGAAAAAACCTTGTGTGTGAAATAGAGAAAAGTAGAAAGCGAGGTTCGCACCAGGCAATCTATCAGGGTAGCGGAGCACGAATTTGAAGTAGTGCAATACTTTAACTACCTTGGGTGAATAGTATCAGCCGATAACAACATGTATGAAGAAAAACGCGAACGGCTGATCAAATCCAACAAAGCCTACTATGATCTATCAAGGCACTTTAAATCCCGAAATTTATCCAGAACATCCAAGTTTCTACTGCACAAGGCCATGGTCATACCAGTACCGAGACCTGGGTGCTCAATAAAAGGCACTCTGAAGTCTTAGCCGCCTTCGAGAGGAAGGTCTTAAGGAAAATTGTTGGCTCTGTATGTGAAGGAGGACGATTCCGCAGACGCTACAACCATGAGTTGTACGCGATCTACCTTGAAGCTAACGTTGTAAAAGTAAAATCAAGCTCGGTAGACTCCGGTGGGCGTGACACCTAGCTCGAATGAGTGAGCCCGGTAATCCTTGTGGCAGGATGTATGGAAGGAGAGAGCGTGGCAGATCTTGTCTGCGATGGAGAGATGGCGTAAACCAGGACGCCCAGAGCCTGGGAGTGCCAAACTGGATGACATCGGTTCGAAATCGGGACCGGTGGAGAGACTCGCTAAATAAGGCCAAGACCGGATCCCGGTTGTAGTGCCGATGTTGATGATGATGTGATACGATAGAACAAAGAAACCAGGTAATGCGACCCAAGACGAAGTTGCGCTACACAAGGCTCCAAAGAAAATCAGCTGAACAGCTGTCCAAAGGAAACCGTAAGTTACTACCAGAATAAGAATACATTATTGCAAGTTTAGCGACCAAAGAATATTATTCTAGTTACGTGCATTCGAATTTCCTTTGTTTTGCGCACCGTAGTTTTAATAATGAACTTTTCACTGGAATTGAAATAGGGAACTTGAATTGAGTTTGCTTTACACCTAATATCAGTAAGAGAAAAGCGCAATATTGAGTCCACTTCCCAATACAACACAAGCAAAACATTTTGGTTTGAACACTCCACCTAGGTCGTCAGCTGCACTGGTTCCGGCAGTCAATATTTTACGGTCCGCTTACCAACACAACACATCAAAGTACACACAACAAAAACCCTGGCGGGGTTTTGTGGGAATAGCCCTACAGATATACTGAAACTAATGGTTTTCCCAATAGCGACGATATGTTTTTAAAATGCCATGACAGTCATATTTAACATGGGAGAAATGTCATTTGTCTTTAGATTTAGCGTGTTGAGTATACTATTCTACTACCATTCTAGAGAATGGGAGCAGTGAGGAATTGGAACCCAATAGTGTGGACACTAAATGGACATCGATCAGACACACAATCAAACAAATAGCCCAAAAGGTATTAGGATTTTGACAACACAATTAAGTCCAAACCTTGGTTTGACGATGAGTGCAGGGCGAAAATTTAAGAACGTAAACGCCTCATAGTGATCCACATAGAAAGATATTATGAAGTCAAAGCAGAAAGATACGCAACGATTCGGAAAGAGACAATGAGACTCTTCAAACGCAAAAAATGCGAATGGGAGAAGACTCGGATCGAAAAAAACCTAGAAAATTCCAGAGCAAAGAACATCAGGGGTATGTATGCCGGCATAAATACAATTAGAAATGGCTATAGAGGGAGAGCGAAAATAATTCGAAACGCAAACAGCTGTCTGGTCAAAGAAACAAACAATATCGTGACAAGATGGAAGCAGTACTTTGAAAACCTGCTCAATGTGTGCACCCATCAACCACAAATAAACGCACCAGATGTACAGATCCCAGAGCCCTCTTTCAACGAAGTTGTAGACGCAATAAACCGATTGAAAAACAACAAAGCTCCAGGAGTCGATTGCATACTGGCAGAGCTTGGGAAGCATGGAGGAGAGGCAACCGCTCAAGAGATCTTTGGCGGCATGTTTCGTCTTTTTAGATGGTAGGTTGACACAATGTTCCGCCGAACACTGTTCGCAACGGAGAAAATAAGAACAACCTAAACACGGAGCCAATCGGCCACAAATGAAACACTGAGAGAAATAGTTTTTGGTTTTGATACTTATGATTTTATTTCGGCTGTTTAGAAATGGTTACAAATTTATGTGCTGTTATCTCGAGTCACTTCAATTAAAAGGTAATTACAAAAAAACATTTCAGCACTGATTATATTCTGGAAAAACAATTAATCTAGGTTTACAAATAAATGTTCGTCCTACGCACTCGTTCAAAACCACAGGTTTACAAATAAAAGTTCGTTCTACGCGCTCGTTCAAAACTTCGAGTTTACAAATAATTGCTCGCGTCTTGCGCTCCTTTTCCTTCGGATTCTCTCTGACTGGACGACTATTCGATATATCTCTCGTCTCGTTGACCATCAAAATTACACTCTGTCTGCCCAAAAAGATATCCCGATTCAGAACTGGTATCTGTATCCGTACAGGAGAAATTTCCCTATTCAATCTGCCAACAGAATTCCCAAAATCTCTGTTAACAGCATGCTATGTTATCCCAGGGATAATTTCCTATTTTCCTGAAAGGAGAAACTCGGTCATCATCATACATCATTATCACCCTCGGTGGTGGTGATAGAATTTCATTTCGACGGCCGTCGATAGAGTGCCGCCTCTATTTGCATAGCACATCTGGCGCGCAGGCCGACGGATATCGTGAATGGACGTACGGTCCATGGGTTTTGTTTAAGTTCTTTCAGTTAAAACTAACAATCCATTAGGTCTTTCTAATGGGTGTGAAATACAAAAAAGGAACCGTGGGATCGGAATAGTTGCTTTGTAAGTTTTAAACCTCGTACATTTTCCGAATTATCTGGTTGAGATCAGATCAGTACCTGGCTGACTTTCAAACAGACAATTTGTCTCACAGTTTTGCTTGTGCTATTTATCTTAATCAATCGTTATTTTCACAATAATTTTCACAATTTAATTATCATTATCTTGTTTTCTTTGCCTCGTTTTCCGCATACAAAAATTTAAACAAGTGTTATAACCGTTAAGTTATGTCCCCTGGGCCACGTGTGTTAAATAAAATTAAGCGCAAACAGTTGCGTTACGACCCCGTTATTGGAGGTCAATCTCCTCCCGATAAACTTTCAAAAGTGAACAATATAGTTCTAGAAAAATCTAAAATGTGTTCAAACACTAACTTTTTTCAACCACTTCAAAGTGTGATGGAAGACTCTCCTGAAATGGATCCGACCAATGACGAACAGTGCGCAGAACTTCCTAAAGAAACCGTTCCGCCAATTGTGGTATTAAAAACAACTAGTGCTAAAGTGCGTGGTATTTTGAGTAACATTAAGATAGACAAATACTTAATCAAAAACATTTCGCTTGGGCAAAAAATATGTGCCCCAACAATGGACATATACAACAAAATCAGCACCGAACTCTTACGGTTAAAATGTGAGTTTTTCACCCACTCGCCTAAGGAAAATCGTCCATTAAAGTTAGTGTTATCCGGACTAGACTTAATTAGCAACGATGTAGTGAAAAATGAACTAATTGCACTCGGGATAAAGTGCCTAGATGTTAAAACCATCACATTAAATCCGTCAACAAAAGCCCTGTACAAACACTACTTGTACATCGTCTATATTCAACGCGGTACTGTTAAATTAAACGAACTAAAACGGAACTACTCAACCTTGTTCAAAACCATTGTTCGCTGGGACTTTAAAAAACATAATCCAGGTAAGGTCACACAATGTCACAAGTGCCAGCTCTACGGTCACGGCTCGATGCATTGTCATATAAATAGCTTCTGTGCAATATGTTCATCATCATCATCATCGGCACTACAACCGGGGACCGGTTTTGGCCTTATTTAGCAAGTCCTAAGGCTTGTTAAATTTTCCATAATGATTTATATTTTCTGGGCAAGGCCATTAGTCTTGCGCCAGAGGCTCCCCGACGGGGAATCGAACCCCGGTCTCCCGGGTGACAGGCGGGTATACTAACCACTATACTATCGAGGAGCAATATGTTCGGGAAACCATAAAACATCCGACTGCAAAACGAATGAGGTCATCAAGTGTGCAAATTGTAGTGGGCCACATAAATCCACCGATCCAGAATGCATAAGCCGAAAGCAGTACATAGACATTCGCCGCAAATTATCCCCACGCGGACGTGGTACAGGAAATACAACCTTCCTACAGCCTCCGAGTGACAAACAGCAGCCAGTGCCCGACCGATTATCCATTGATAATTTTCCTCCACTACCCCGATCTGTGCGTCAACCTTCACTTCCTTCATCCACCTGGGCTTCTGGCCTACATCAAACCCAGCAACCTTCCAAGAGTGATACGACACACACGAAGAAAAATCCGTCAGAAACTTTAACTAATGATAACCTGTTCTCATTTAGCGAGATAAACTCTCTTCTTAATGAAGTTGTAACCAAGCTTAGTGCTTGTCAGGCTAAAACTGACCAATTTAACGCCATTACTTCATTAGCTATTAAGTACATATACTCGGAAAAACATGTTAAGAAACTCTCTTAACATCATAACTTGGAATGCGAGAAGCATCAAAAACAAAAAGCATGAATTTTTTAGTTTCTTGATAAATTTTAATATTGCCATTGCACTTGTTTCAGAAACCTGGCTCAAACAACGCATTTCTTTCTCACATCAAAATTACATTTGTCATCTCCTAGACAGGGTACATGCTAGTGGTGGAGGTGTCGCCATTGTTGTGAAAAAATGTATAGAACATTCCTTGCGTCCTTCATTGCACCTTAAGTTAATTGAGGAAATTAGTATAGATGTAACATTAAGTGACAACTCCAAGGTGAGTCTTTTTTCGGTCTATTTCCCTGGAGGAAATAGAAACATTGAGAAATCTACTTACTTTAAGCGGGATCTGCAAAAATTGTATAGAGTCAACACTCGAAACAAGGTAATTATTGGTGGTGATCTAAACTGCAGACATCAGTCGTGGAATTGTCTTAGGGCAAACAGCTGGGGTAAGATTTTACTAGATGTTGCTGAATCCAGCCCAAGTTTTTCCATACTTTATCCACTTCTCCCCACCTATATCCCAGCGAGTGCTAACAAGAGCCCCTCAACTCTTGATCTATATATCACTAATATTCCAAATTACTGCACAGTACCATTAACTCTAAATGCGTTAAGTTCAGACCACCTTCCGATCAGCCTCACAGTGAATCATATAGCAGTTGTAAATCGTACCAGTTTATACCACAACTATTCCGCCGCCAACTGGAATTGCTATAAATCATATATAAACACGAACTTGGTTCTAGGTGATACCAGCCTAAATTCTATAACCTGCAGCGAGCACATTGATATCCTACGCAACAATTTTGTTTCTGTTATCAATAGAGTGGCCGATCTTGCGATACCTAAATGTTCCACTGCTCCAGTTGATAAGGCACCGCTTCCTGAAAATATCTTACATCTGATTAGGCTACGAAACTCTGAAAGAAGAAAATGGCTGCGTTATAGAATCGATTATTTTCTAGTTAATGTTAAAGTCATAAATAATATCATTAAAAATGAAATCTCAACATATAGGAACAAGTGTTGGAATAAACACCTTTCCTCTCTTGACAAAGCAAGCAAACCGTTCTGGAAAATATCAAAAATTATGAAAAAGAGAGGGTCAAGTATTCCTCCGTTTAAAGTTCACGACAAGTTGTTTATTTCTTCAGTGGAGAAATCGAACCTACTTGCTAACACGTTTAGTAAGAACCACTCCATATCTATGCATCTAAGCGACGCGTATACTGAAGCTGAAGTTCCTAACACTATCCATGTACTTTCTCAAACACCAGATGAAAGTACTTACGCAACTAATATCAGCAAAGTTATATAATTGATAAAAAAATCGAAATCAAAAAAGGCTGCGGGTCTCGATAATATTAACAACAAATTAATCAAAGCACTTCCACCTGCTGCAAGTAACTATTTAACGTTCATTTTCAACGCTTGTCCTAAGAATTGTTATTTTCGGGACTGTTGGAAAACAGCCAAAGTAATACCTATCCCGAAACCCGGCAAACCGAAGAACAGCCCCGAAAGCTACAGACCTATTAGTCTACTTAGCTGTCTAAGTAAGCTCTTAGAAAAAATCATTAAGGAAAGGATTGATCGTTTTGTGGAAGACAATAACATCTTACCAAACTTTCAGTTTGGTTTCCGTAGTGGTCACAGCACAATCCACCAAGTCTTGCGCATTAAAAACCACATAGCTGGTCAATTCATCGACAAGGAGTCAACGGGACTGGTTCTTCTAGACATCGAAAAAGCCTTTGATACGGTATGGCACGATGCCTTGTTTTATAAGCTACTGAAGCTTAAGCTGCCAATGCCGCTTATCAAAATTATCCAGAGCTTTCTTCGTTCGAGAAAATATGTTGTGAGTATAGGAACCGACATATCCTCTACTCACCAAATCCACTATGCTGTACCCCAAGGCTCGGTCCTTGGTCCCATATTATTCACATTGTTTGTCGCAGATTTACCATGTCTAGGTGAAAACATTCAGGTAGTTATGTTTGCCGATGATACGGCCATTTTCTCTTCGGGTGCCTTATTCACTAATGTCTACAACTCTTTGCAAGCAGCTCTTGACAAGCTAGCAGTATATTACAGGAAATGGAAAATAAAAATAAATGGTAATAAAACACAAGCTGTCTGGTTTTCGAGATGTAGGAAACACTGCTACCTACCAAATGGCACTAAACTCAATATGTGTGCAGTTGATATTGATTGGTCCGAAGACTGCAGATATCTAGGTATTATTCTAGATAAAAAACTTATCTTTCAAAAACACATCACTACCACAATTGACAAAATAAACAAAGTCGTAAGAGTTATGTATCCATTAGTGTGTAGAAATTCAAAGCTTAGCCCCGAAAATAAAATTATAATATTGTAGCGAGCTTAGGGTTCGCTGGATTAATTATTTTGAATAAATAAGAGCCGTTGAATCGATTTTGAATTAATGTGACACTTTATTAGTCCGTTAATAACAACCGTTACTTTTTACCGTATACAACGACGATTTCTTCACTTATCGCTTCCACACTTATTACTTCTTAATCATTACTTATCGCTTGCTTGACCTTCTACTTCTTACTCATCAGCAATCGCTTGTTTCACTTCCTACTTCATACTCATTACTTATTACTTCCGCACTTATCGCTTGCTTCACTAGCTTCTTTGTTTTGGACTTTCCCGAATATTCCAGTACTGACTGTCATATGCGTCACACTACCCTCTGCCTAGATTAGTTCGTCCCGAACTAAGTTCACTGGTCTTCTGGGTTAACAAAAGTCGCCAGTCGGTCACGATGTACCACTTTCATTTTGGCGTTCGGCCTTCGCTGAATCCTAAAGACAACGTCGTTAATTCTTGTGAGAATCTTATATGGTCCTTCCCAATGTTGCTGTAACTTCGGAGACCTTCCCTTTTGCCGATGAGGGTTATAAAGCCATACGCTATCGCCTGCATTAAATCCGGATGCGTTGGCTCGAACGTCGTACCTTGTTTTCATCCTGTCACTGGATACCTTGATTTGCTTTCGAACCAAATGATGAATCTCATCGAGGCGATTTCTCCATTCGGCTACGTAGTCTTCGGTCTTATCTATGGCGCCTGGAGGTATTCCGAATCGCAGATCGGCTGGTAATCGTATCTCACGTCCAAATATAATTCTTGCTGGAGAATGACCCGTCGTATCGTGATTAGCCGATCTATAGCTCATGAGAAAGGTTTGTACATATTTGTCCCAATCTCGTTGGTGATCACTAACGACCTTCGATAAATACTCTTTCATTGTTCGGTTGAACCTTTCGACCATTCCGTCTGACTGCGGATGTAAGGGCGTGGTCCTGGTTTTCCTTACGCCCAGTGCCGCACAGATGCCTTGAAATATCTGTGGTTCGAAGTTTCGGCCCTGATCGGAATGAAGCTCACAGGGGACTCCATATCTGCTGATCCAATTATTGATAAGCTGCTCAATGATAGTCGTTGCTTCTTGGTTTGGAATTGGAAGGACTTCCACCCGCTTGCGGAAGTAATCCATGATAACCAACATGTATTTGTTGTTGTCGTTTGTTTTTGGGAATAGTCCTGAGATATCAATCGCAATTCGCTCGAAAGGGGCACCCACGTTGAACTGCTTCATAGCGCTCCTTGGTCTTGCTGTTGGTTCTTTGGTCCCAGTGCAAGTTGTGCACTTCCTACACCAAGACTCGACGTCATCTCTCATGTGAAGCCAGTAGAATCGAGATCGTAATTTTGAAAGTGTTTTATTAACTCCCAGATGTCCACCGGAGGCCCCGTCGTGCATTTCTGTTAGAACCTCTTTCACTTTTGATGGTGGGACTAGAATCTGCATTCGATGGGATTTTCCGTCCGCGGCTTCCCATTTACGCTTAAGAATACCATCTTCCACCAGCAAGGAATTCCATTGTGCCCAATATGCTTTAAATGTTTCACTCTTGTCGGAAATATCGTTCCAAGTTGGCCGCTCGTTCTTTTCTTTGTGTTCCAGGATTAGTGACATATCTTCATCCTGAAGTTGAGCTGCGCGTATAGCCTCATTCGTCCACCCATCTAGTACTTCTACTTGTACATTTCGCAGGTCGTACGCCTCTTCTTTCTCTTCCGCTTTATGACAATGTTTAAAATCTGGCTTACATCGTCTTCTTGATAGAGCATCAGCGTTATTATGCACCTTCCCTTGCTGAATTGAGCTTATCATTGATACGGGTGCACATTCTGCGGTTAAATCTCCTTTTCTTATTGCGACCGGCTCTTCGGACGCATTTAGTACTCTGACAGGTACAATGTGCTTCTTCACCTCAGATTGTTCCGTTGATAGTCTTGTAGGTAGTTGTTGTGCTAGGCACCAAGCACGAGTGCGGATTCAGCCAACACCCACTAATAGTTCTCCAAAAAATTGAAAAAAACCGCACAAAGTTCTTCGTAAGAGGAAAATAAAAACACACTGGTTGTTGGGTGGCCTGGTAAAACTTTATTTTGCTCGATTTATTGTTTAATTAGATATCACAAGTAGGGTTTCCCTCGCAGGGGTAGAGTTCTATTGGATGACACAACGTTATTCACGACACATTTCAACAATGCTTGATAAAACTTTATTTTGCTCGATTTATTGTTTAATTAGATATCACAAGTAGGGTTTCCCTCGCAGGGGTAGAGTTCTATTGGATGACACAACGTTATTCACGACACATTTCAACAATGCTTGATAAAACTTTACTTTGATTAATTTATTAACGCAAACATCATTCACAAATAACAACCGACGGAAATAATATTCAGCTGATCTGCCCAGACTAGGGGTTGAATTCGGACTCTCTAAACGCCACGTCCGCGGTACGTGTCCGTTTCGCGGTAGTTACTATCTGACTGACTGGGGCTCTCCAAAGAAAAGGGGAAAGCCTCGAAGAAACTGAAAAAGGCGAGGAGTTACACGATTAACTCGAGGTAGTTAATCGTGATTGGACCGAGTGAAATAGGCATACATTATGCTTGTGTGCGTATGCCTCGCATACGATCGTTCGGCGACCGTGGATGGAGGCCAACATCGCTAATGCATTTTTCATGAATGTAAACACTAGCATCTGGGGTGCGAAAGACCCAAACCGAAGATTTGGTCATCCTAATGGAAGGCCATAAATCATCATTTCGGTTGCCGATGATTAAACATTGCAACGAACATAGGGTGCAGCCATTGCCAGATGTTGAAAGTAAACATTTTCTGGCTGCATCTTGTTCGTTGCCCGATTGCGGTCCCTGAACGTGGGGACCGATAATTGGAAACCAGCGATTGCTGGCAATTAGGGAAGTGTTTGGTCTGCGTCAGCCGAAACCTTGTCGGCGGTAGCAAACCAATGGGAGCAAATAGCCGCATGCAATAAGTGCCAAGGGCAAACAAGTAAAACGAGTCAACAAGGAACTCCTTGTTGATGTTGTTTCCATAGCATAAGGCTATGGAAACAAGCTGCCCTGGCAGAATGCATGCCTAAAGATAGGATTTCAAATGCCACGGCAATGTGATGATTTTGCCGTGGACTTATGCTTTTTTTTTAGGAAATAATGTATGCCCGGGGGTGGATTTACGATGCCACGGCAAGGTGATAAGCTTTGCCGTGGATTTAATGTTTTTTTTTTTAGGAATTGATGCCTGCCCGAGGGTGAGTTTTCGATGCCACGGCAAGGTGATAAGCTTTGCCGTGGACTTAATGTCTTTTAGGAATTAATGCCTGCCCGAGGGTGGGTTTTTGATGCCACGGCAAGCTGATAAGCTTTGCCGTGGACTTAATGTCTTTCAGGGGTGGTGTTGGAGAAAAAGGGGTTTGGAAGGAAAACCCCCCACAGAAAAGGTAAGCTGCCTGACGGATATTCGAAACAGATATCCGATTGGGTAACCGTATTAATTCCAGCGATTTGGCTGGGGGTAAATGCCGTAGCAAGGTTACGCAACCTTGCTGAAGTTCGACCAAGAGGTAAGTCGTTCGCCTGGAATAGTGGGGATCGAGCGATGCATGGCTCTTCGGGCCCTGAAAAGCCCCACAGTCTCCTCTTATGACAAGCGCATGAACAACAATTCTCACTCGATGTTTCATTCATTCGTCGACGTTTCCTACAGTCAACAGAGATGTGGCCGACTCCGCCGCATGTCCAGCACTTCATAACAGGTCTCGGGGTTCTCCGTTGTACATGCCCGATTCTTTGGCAGGAACGTTCCTGGACGGACATTTCTCGGACTCTATATGTACTCCTGGTAGCCAGTTTAGCAGATTCATATGCCAATGCGAACGCCAGTATTTCATTAGTCGTCTTCTTTCCTGCCAAACAAACGGCTTGTTGCAAGTCCCGATCTTGGAGTCCATTTATGAATGCATCCATTACTACCTCGTTCAGAAATTCCTTAGTCATATTTGAATAAGACAAGTTTGCCAATCGCTCAATGTCTGCTTGCAACTGTTGAAGATTTTCTCCAGGTTTCTGCGTTTTGCTCCTCAGTTGCATGCGGTAGACCTGCTGCATGTGGTTGTCTCCATACCTAGCTTCAAGGCCGTCTCTTACCGCTTGGAAGTCTGTTTGCTTCTCTGCTGGTATGGTTTGTAGCAATTCTGCAGCCGCCCCGCGGAGTGACAAGATTAGTGATGTTGCCTTTTGCTCATCCGACCACTTATTACAATTGGCCGCGGCGTCAAACTGACGTATAAATACGGAGAAGGGTCCCGTTCCATCGAAAGTTGGCGGTTGCACCCTTGTATCTTTGTAGTAATGTTGATTGCCTGGCGATGTCTTATTTCTCTCAACACACTCAAGTCTCTTTTCGATTCGTGTTATTTCATCGGTGACTTTCTTGAATTCAGCTTCGTTTTTTAGATCTAGATTTTCTACTTCGTTTCGAATTTCGTCTTTAAAGTGTTGAAAATTACATTTCATCCACTGCGTTTGGGCATCCAACTTTGCATTAACATCTGCAGCTTGCGCGTCCAATTTTGAATTTTGGGCGTCGAGTTTTGAATTTACGGTGTCGAATTTTGCATTAACATCTGTAGCTTGTGCGTCCAATTTTATCATCATCATCCTGAGCATCTACGAAATGCCCAACTGTGGCGAACTCTTCTCCGTTACATTGGCACCATCTTGACTCGGTGTTTCTTCTTCATCCGGACAGTCTGGCGCAATCGCAAAATCATATGTGTCAACATCAATACCTTCTTCCTCCATTGCTGCTTGTAGACGCTGTCGAAGAATTTGCTTCTGTCCTCTGCTATCCAGATTCCGGTCCTCTAGTTCCTTCTTCAATTCAGGAACGCGAAGATCCTCCAAATGTCGATCTGACATAGTCACAACACACTTTCACAGACTTATTCACTTAAACAATAATTAATCCCACTTCTGACACCAATTGTGGCGAGCTTAGGGTTCGCTGGATTAATTATTTTGAATAAATAAGAGCCGTTGAATCGATTTTGAATTAATGTGACACTTTATTAGTCCGTTAATAACAACCGTTACTTTTTACCGTACACAACGACGATTTCTTCACTTATCGCTTCCACACTTATTACTTCTTAATCATTACTTATCGCTTGCTTGACCTTCTACTTCTTACTCATCAGCAATCGCTTGTTTCACTTTCTACTTCATACTCATTACTTATTACTTCCGCACTTATCGCTTGCTTCACTAGCTACTTTGTTTTGGACTTTCCCGAATATTCCAGTACTGACTGTCATATGCGTCACAATATTTAAAACCATTTTTCAAGCTATACTCCTGTACGGGGCCCCTGTATGGTGTAATTGTGCTCGCACACACAAAATAAAATTGCAAAGGTGTCAAAATAAAATATTGAAAATGTTGCTGAATTTGCCATGGCATTATTCGACACATGAACTACATGAAAACGCTAACGTTAAACCGGTAGAGTTCCTTATTGACAAAATTAATCGAAACTTCTTCGCCAATTGTTCTTTTTCTGACAATGTTCTCGTTTCCCGTCTTACGTTATCCTAAATCACTACATATGTACTCTGTCTATGAAAATTATATCGAGGTCATTACTATATAAAATAACCGGAAGCTGGTGCAATATTAGTCTTAAGATTCAAATAAGGGTTTTTTCTTGTAGTTTTCCCTTAATTTATTATTTGTTATTCATTAAAATTGTGCTATTGTCGTTATATAGATTTAAGATTATAGTTGTAAAGGAATTGCTATCCTAAATCTCTTAAGTACTAGTTGTAAAATATACCATAAATGTAATTATGAACCGAATAAAAATTGAATTGAATTGAATCTGGTTGAGATAATTGCGGTTGCCTACAATTTGGTAGCGGATAGGCGATATGCTTTATTGCATGAAGTTGCCCTTTCTTTTGTTTGCCGATAGATTTGGTGGTCTTTGTGGCAGACCACCCACACGTGCATCCGTTGGTCGGCTAATTTGCTGACGATAGCAAATCCTTGTAACATCGTGTAGATGTTCAGGATTTCCGATTGTGCAGTGCTGGAGTGCGGCGCATTTCAGTCTTTGGGGATAGGATGAATGAATGTTTTCCTTTGTTTCAGGTATGCCATATTCGAATTGTTGAGCTTGACATTGAAAGCTCTGGGACGTTCAGTTCCTTGCTTTTTCGTGTCGGGTTCAACGTTGGCCAAATGTTTCAAGGCCCTAGCGGACTTAGTGTCACGCGTCTGTAGGCGCGTGTAACGTTTTCAGGGTAGGTATGTTCCTTGAAGGGTAGGAACCCTACCTGGGTCGAATTGTGCGTTCGTAGAACGCTACAGATCTACCAACTTATCAAAACAATACGGGATAAGGAAGTCACTCCGGAATAATGGAAAACCTCCATAGTCGTCCCCATTTTCATAAAAAGTGACAGATCTGACTGCGAGAATTACAGAGGAATATCATTGTTCCCAACCACATACAAAATACTAACAAATGTCATACTGGCGAGAATCATACTGCACGCAGAAGAAATACTGGAAGACTACCAATGCGAATTCCGTAGGAACCGGGCAACAAGCGACCAAATGTTCACAATAACACAACTGCTGGAGAAGAGACGGTTCACCAACTGATCGTTGACTTCAAAAAAGCCTACGACTCAGTCGCAAGGCAAAGACTCTACCATATTGTAGTTGAGCTGGGAATCCCGAAAAATGATGCCGTCCTCATTCAAATTTGCATGTACGAAAACAAAGGGACGGACTAAGACAGGGATATGGCCTATCACCGTGTCTTTTTAGCTTTGTGCTCGAGTATGTAATCAGAAAGGTACAAGACGACAACAGGGTGGGATCATCCCTGAACGGGGTCACACAACGATCGTCAGTAAACTGGTGAAATCCAAACTGCTATCACGTAACATGCTGCATGTCTATAGAACCATAATCATGCCGATTGCTTTATACGGATGCGAAGCATGGGCTCTCAGAAAACGGGAAGAAAACAAATTCCGCGTATTCAAGAATAAAGTTTTAAGGGGTATATTTGGCGGTGGGGTTTGGTGACGAGGAGGCAGGAAAATGTAGGAAACTCCACAACCACGGATTGGAAGAGCTATACCGCAAACCTACAATAGTGAGAGTAATCAAGTCGCGAAGATTAAGGTGGGCCGGACATGTAGCGCGAATGGGTAACGATATGACCGTGCGTAGAATTCTTGACGATAGACCAACGGGAAAGAGACCGGTAGGTCGGCCGCGACGGATATGGGAGGACAATGTTAGGTTGGACCTTGAAGAGATCGGATCGGCTGGTCAAGCGTGGAAGGAGAGCGCACCGGACAAGGAACGATGGCGGAGTCGAGTCGGTGAGGTCATGAACTTCCGGGTTCCTACAGACCAACAAATAATAATAATAATAATAATTTCACAAATCATCATTTCAAAATGCACACTTTAACAATGTTTAAATATCATTATTAAGTAATCATCAATAAAATTTTATAAAACCTATCTTCGGAATAGTAAATCACCATTTCAGTTTATTATGTAGTGTGGATTATGTCATGGTGGGATCATTGGATGGCGCAAGGCTAATAACCTTGCCCGTAAAAATAAATTATTATGGAAAATATAACAAGCCTCGAGACTTGCTAAATAAGGCCAAGACCGGATCACGGTTGTGGTGCCGATCATGATGATAATGATAATGGGATCATTGGACCTAACTTTTTAAAAAATGAAAGTAGTTATGCAGTAACAGTGAATAGTGAGCGTTATTGATCGATTTTAATAGATTTTTTTGGGACCAAATTGATGAAAGTGATTTGGTGGACACTTTTTTCAACAAAATGGTACAACGTCATATTTTGTCAATGGCACTATGGACTTATTGTCCTTATTGTCTCCAGAAATATAACTATTAATTGGCTTTCAATAATTTGTGATATAGGGGTTTGGGTTTCTTTGTGGGGATGTTTGAAGTTGTTGACATATACCGGGAATTCTAGGTAGAGAAAAAAAAACTGGGCAACGAATCAAGAAATTATTTACTATCAACCGAAGGTAGTATTTGTTAAACAACTTCAATAGCTACTTGGAAAAAGAGGGAATACTTCATAAACTCAGCGCCCAGCGAGCCGAGAAACGACACATTTTCTCAAGTCAACGTCCGGATTCGTCATGGGGCCGAGATAGTCAACACGGTTAATTCAGAAATAAAAGCACAACAAGGGGATAATCCCTCTTGATGTTTTGACACAAGAAAAACCATCTTTTTCAGATGTATTGGAAGTAAGGTGACTGTTTGGCGGATGTTGTCTATTGGGTCGCAAGTGTTCCGCCGAACACTGCTGCTATAAGGAACTCCACAGAATGAAACAGCACAACTACAGCACCGAGAATTGCACATTCGGATCCTTTTATTGTCTTAATTTTTGGTTGTTCAAAACATGTACTACTTGCTAAAACGCGTAACAAGTGTTCGCTAGTTTTCTCGAAAATAAGCGACGAGGAATTATTGGACACTAGGATTGTACTTAATGATTCTTGCACGCACGTAACTACAGTAAAGCACAACTCGAATGTCCAGAGCGAGGATTTTGGTTCGGCGTGCGTTGAAAAACCGAATATATAATTTTAATGTTGCCGTCGGTGGCAGTTCGGAAAAATACTTTGTTCCTCACTTCCTCCTAACTTCGTACCCTATATGTCGACTACTCCTCGGTGGGTTTCTCTCCGACTCTCCATATGGCTGTTCGATGAAGACTAATCTCTAATTCGACTACTGAATTTGTATCCCCCATCGTAAGGGAAATTGTCCCAACGTATCTGTGACACAGAATTTCCTATCGTGTTCGCTAACATAATTTCCCAAAGTATCTGTGGGGAGGAAGTAAGTTGTGCGGGCGTACTGCACTGGTTCACTTCCTGTCCCGTCATCACTGTCACGAAGATTCATAGATCTCATCGGAAACAGCAAAACTCCGTCACGAACCGATCACGCAAAGTCAAGAAACACCGGACAAGTCATCAGTAATAAATGAACGAACGCTGCCTCGTTCATTCGCAACCACGGGTAAAGGTGAGAAATAAACACAAACACCGGACACCAACTTGTGCAAAACTGCACGACAAACCGTCCACAAGGAGGAAAAGTTAAACGCACTGCTTTACTTTGTTTATTAATTAACTGTTTATTAGGAAGTGGGTTTTTTTTATAGATTTTGGACACAAATCTTATTTCTACACACGAACTGCGGCACAAACGTTTTAACCCACCTTTATCCTCTCCGATAAGGATATCGTTTTTATCTAACACCAGAGACACGTAAAGTCTCTCTTGGTGGTATAGGAAACCAGATCTTGTGATAAAGGTCATGGTAGTATGTGTGGTGATCGTGCGGATCGATGCTATTCGCACGTGCAGTGGAACGACGAAACAGGCAGGCGGCAAAGACAATAGGGAAAAAGAGAAGGCGACCAAATGGTTCGCTCTTTAATGAGGGTCATGTTTATGCAAGGTGTTAATGGAATACGATACTTTATACCATAGAAATTGTATATCGTATCTTGGGTTAATTGCCGATACGCATCCCTTGCTTGCATTTAGGTATGCCAAGCAATTAGTGGTGGCGACGAAAGAAATGCATCATTGTTTGTCTATTGAATCGCTAGTGTTGCAGCTGTAAAAACAAGCTGACGACATAGTATTTTAACTCAGACAAAGGGTATCGAATGTTTGCTATTTATGGTGCATATGCACATTAAGGATCAACTTTAGGAATTTCAGATAATGCTTGAAAGCATTACATGTCCTTGGAAAATGAAGTGTTTTCTGGGGCAAATGCAAATGCATTGGCGGGAAACAATGGGAGTTATGGGATTCCTAAAAAGGTCAAGAAGAATTCTTACGGAAAATTGTATGCAAAGGGATGCAATGAAAAGGTAAGTTTTCTTTATAGGGATTTTAGGGTTATAATAATTGGATCTGTTTGATGCGTGAAGCATTTAAGATAGTAATGCGAATTGCATTAGCGAAATCTGGTGCAGACCGGGTTGTGGTTATGGGGGTTTTTTCAGGAAGGCGAGCCGTGGGATCTGGCGGAACCGCCACATATCTGTTAGCTGCATTACCCATTGTCTCTGTAAAAAGGAGAAATCTTCCTGATGATCATTATCATCATCATTACCATTAATTGCTGGTGGTGGGTATCTCGTCCCTTTGTGTGTTGATCGGATGCCGCCGCTTATTCTCCGACCATTCCGTAGTTTGTTTATCCAACACATCCGGCATGAGGAAAAGGATTGCCTGCATTTCGGATGCGTACACGGATTATGGGATGTAAGGCTTTGTTTGCCTTTTCCATCATAAACATCTATCAGGGATAGTGTTATGCGTTTATGATTGTTCGCCTGCTAATCAGCGGCGCAAGGAATTGTTTGTTTGCGCAAGTGTGCCCGGTTTAGGTGCTAATTGCATTTAGCTACCACGTATGCATCCGTTGTTCGGTCTATTTACCGAAAATGGTATTTCTTTGGAAACATCGCGTTGATGTTTAGGATGGGAGATTGATGACCTGTATGCGATGCTTGCTGCATTTGACGCATTGCTTAGATGTGATGCTTTAGCTACCCTTTTGAATTGGGGTAGAATACCATGTATGAATGCGTTGAACTCGATATTGGAAGCTTTTGAACGTTAAGTTCCTTGGTTTTCGATATCGGGTTCAACGTTGTTGCAATTTCATATAACCTTTGTTACAGGTATGGTAATGACCAGTGGGCCACGTATCTGTGGGCACGTGTGCTGCGAAAGGTTTGTAGAGTTCCTTGACGGAAAGGATAACTCACCTGTAAGGAGTTGTATGGTTCGTAGAACCGCTGCAACTGTACTCAGGAAAGGTCCTGAACAAGGCAAGTTCCAGGTAAAGTCTGTTACACCCACAAGCAGCCACCACCGAATACTTTTCCTAGGGGTCACCCCCATAGCAAATGAAATTCACTTTAAGTACCTGTAAAAATGTATAAAATCTAAAATGCATAAGACTACAGAATCGGGATACAATTGTCCAGTTGCCGCCTTTTGTTTTGTGTTTTGCGCGTTATCCTTAGCTCTCTAGTAAGTCTATCCAATCTGGATGAATTATTTTTACTTTTTTGTGTTAATTTCTTTGATTAAATAGCACTAATTACATCTGAAACTGCAATTTCCTTTAAATAATTGGACGGTTTTGCATATTAGTGATATTATAGTGTAAGCAACTACAAAAAAAAATGTATTCTTGTAATAATTTCACTATTTTTTGTTGTAATTATTGAAGAGGTTCTTTAAAGATTTAAGTCCTGGAGATGCAGGCTCATCGACCCTCTTCTTTAGGTCCACCTAGTTTCTAGTGTTTCTGTGGTTTCAACTTATTTAACAAACAGTTTTTTACAACATTATAGCATGGAACAGTTTATAATTTTCTGAATTTAAAGCCAAACTCTGTAATTTAATTTTAAGGCTTTAAGACAGATCTAAATCTTCAAACTCGTTCGGGAGCGTCAAGTGGCCCCACACAAAAATGCGCGAGCTTCAATTGCTTTGTTAATTATTAATCTGAGTTATATGACTTCTTCAGTGGTACGTGGTCGTCAATTGAATCTATGCGGATCTGTTCATATATCTTATCTGCTGTTCAAATACTAATCTTAATCGTAAAACCGCTCCGGTGGTACATAGTTGTCAATTGAACTTATGCAAAACTGCGCGAACACCTAACTGCCAGACTAATTGTTGTTCGAACTTATAGAAAGCTGATAATTTGAATAGGGAAATGTCAAAGTACGTGGTAGATTTGCGTTTCTAAACAAGCACGTTTTCCAGTAGATTCCTTTTTATTGAACTGTCATTCAAACCACACTTATCGCGTTCCGCCATTGTGACTCACTCGCGTTAGAACTGCTGTTTCGTTGTTTATTACGTTTCCATGTTTTGTTTTTGCTTTTCTCGGTAAAGCGGAAATATCAATAAAAGGAACAAAAACTTTACAACTACTAAAAGTTTTTCCGAGTTTTTACAAAGTTAAATAGGTCATTCGCCGCGCAGAGTTCCTGCCATTGCCGCAGCTGTCGCCATCGGTGGAGTCAACTAGGTCCTTTCGACAGTCACCGCAGTGAGGTTCCTGCAATTTACATAGGATGCCAAAATGTGTCCTCAACCACCCAGTGCTATTTAAGTGATCAGAAAATGTAGTGTAGGTGACCGTGTGCGTAGATAAACGTCTGTTTGTGTCGCCTAGATAAAAAGGCAATTTACGCGTACTGTTTTTATGTACGATGTCCTTTTTAGATTGAATAGGAAAATTACTCTTTCAGTTGTCGGAGACCATTAATAGGAAAACATATTCGAGGTGGATGGTGATGCAAACATAGAACACAGCAATCTCGTTAACACACATATTTAATTCGAAAGGATTCGAGGAAACTATGAGGAGGAAGCAAATTTGACGGGGTCAAAGATGACTTTTCAAAGTAATAATAACAACAGCGTAAAACTTAATTAAGGAGAGAGGTGACTTTCCAAATATTATCACATCCTTGTCGTCAATAGGTTCCTATCGGGACAGAGAACTTTGTCTGTTAATACTAATACTTATTAATCTTGATATGACTTTCGCATCCTTTGTGATTAAGATTATAACTGTTGGTCACAATGTCCTTATCACCATTGATGTTCTGTTCACAGCTTTGTGTAACGGTTTGTTTGAAATGAATCCAAATCATGTGCTTCCAACTAAATCTCTGTGGATGCCCTTTGTAACGTTATGGTTCGGTCGTAAATTTCAATTTGGTTGATAGAAAAATCATGGGTATCCTTTTTACCCTTTAGAACTTTTGTTCTTAAAGGATCCTGCGTCAATATGCTGGATAAATTTGAAAAGGGTGGCGCGCCCTGAAAAGGGCAGTTTTTGAGTGTCGACAAGGTAGCGCAAATTATTGCTTATTCAGTTTATGGCAGGTGTGTGTGTAAAGGGTGGAGCATTACCAGGCATGTGTGTCATTGTTTATATCTCAATTTGAGATCGTGACTTGCATAGTTAAACGCGTTATTGATTGTGGCAGAATGTCTTCTAGGGCTGCGGTGCTTACATCTAATCGCTATTACAGTATAATCGATTCCGTACTTGAAAGGATCAAGCAAACCTGCCATGTAATAATGGAATGGGAAGGACTTATATCAATATTTAATTGCGAAAACAAGATGGCTTGATAACTGTTTGTCGATTTATGGGTTATTTAATTATGCTTTTTTAAGGTTGCGCCTGTAACACATTGTTTTAGTACATTTTACAACCTGACTCACACAGAATGGCAGATACTTGTTTAGGTTAGTGTTCTTAAGGGAAATGTTGTGTAGACACTCTCCATTTGAGAAAGTTTTACGTGCGTGTTGGTTTCGAAACTAAACAGAAACCGTATTATTAGTCTATTGGGATAAAAGGCAAACAATGTTCTCAATAAAATTAAGCTTGGATTGGCTTATGAAAAAATGTGATAAAAGTAAGCAAAGTATGAAAGCCCAGAATGACGAGTATACTACAATATCTATCATATGTGTGGGTCCTTTCAATTTTGTGTTGTTTATTGTCAGTTTAGTTTAGTTTAGTTTAGTGAGGGCAGAACCCTCATATATTCAGCTTAGTACAAGCGATAAAACTTAACAACTATCTTAAAACTATATATAAAATAATAAACTATGTTTAAAAAGAAAAAAAAAATAGGGCGGGGGGGGGGGGGGGGGGGGGGTATGTTTGGTGAGTTGGGTACGGGGTTTATCCATCAATTATTACTCATTCATTCACTTCGTTTAGTACAGGATGTAAGAGTGTAGACCGGGAGTGGGCGTGGTCAGGAGGGGAAAGAGAGGAGATGAAGTTTGAGAATAGTAGAGGTAAAGTTGAAATCGAAGGAGGTAGGGTAGGAGTTTGCCCGCCGCAGCATTCGCGAAATGGGTCCATTAGAGCCGTAAGAAGTGTGGTGAGTGGACTGATAGAAGCGATGAGGGTTTCGAAAGTTACGGGGGCTAGTGTGAAGTGGAATGATGTAGAGCAAGCTTGGGCAGTTCATTGTGCCTGAAAGGAGACGGTGGACGAAAAGGATATCGGCATGAGTTCTGCGCTTCTCAAGTGTGTTGAAATTGATCAGATGGAGCCGGCTTGTGTATGGGGTGAAAATCATTTCCAGAATTTTTTTACATCTACAAGAAAGCTATATGTCCCGGAAACAAATTAAGTTCACTTAATCACTACCTCTCCCATTTATACATTTAGAAATGTTTAACGTACGCAAAAACACGCATAGACAAGGGGATTTTGACATAGTCTTAAATATCAAAATATAATGTGCGCGGAAGAACAGGGCGAGAATAAGAAAAGGTACATTTATAGTGTTTGGCAAGGCAATGAAGAACGTGATTCAAAGCCACGCTATGAAAATATTAGAATCAAAGCACCGATCACAGCCGCGTGTGTTCAAAGATATCTCAACTCACTAACGAAGCTGTGATTACTACGTTGATGTTCCAGAAAACGGCGCTGACGATTTTTTTTTTCGATTCGTTTTTGGTGCTCACTCAATTAGTGTGGCACAAATAGATGAAGTGTTAAGGTAGTATATCTTGTTAAAGTCGGAATTCAGAAAGTTGAGCATGCTTTGCTATTTGATACTGATGTTCAAAAGGTTTGGCCGAGAAAGTTTGAACAAAAAAGAAAAAATTGATGCAGTGAATTTGATCAAAGCTTGTTTCGTTACAGATTGCAATAATTGTGGTCTCTTCCGGCACAAGTATTTTCAGAATGCTGTAATTTGGAACTATCCAAAAACCATTCCAGTTATCTAGTAGTATCGTGTGGAGTGGAGTTTTCTGTGGGGGACCCGCTGGGTCTGCGCTCTTGGGTCCGCCGGGGAAAATTTGTCGAGGTAAGGTGGGCGGGCCTTCTGGAGGGTGTGGGTGGCTGTGGGAATGACGTACTTAGAGCGATCCGGGGGGCTGCTAATGGCGGTGATGAGTTCCGTGTAGGCGGGGCAGAGTGTTAATTAATCGTCGCAAATTGGTACGCAGGTGGCTCAGACTGCTAACCTGAATTTTCAATAATTGCTTCAGCGATTTTCACTAAATAGCCCAAACTCTAGTTGGGATGGGCTATTAATGCCGAGCGGGCATCTCAGGAAATGAGGCCTAATTAAATAGTCTGAGATTGATTGATTGATTGAAGGCGGAACCCCATTTTGTATTTAGCTTAATGAAAGCTTAAAATTAACTTAACATAAAACCTTACAGACTATCTTAAAATCTAGAGTTATGGTTAAGACCTTAATCAATTATTCAATCGAAAAAAAGGAGAAGAAAACCAGGAAGTTGAAGATTACTGGGCGATAGGGGAGGTAGGAGGACAGGGAAGAGCGAGTGTATGTGCGGGTGGGAATCGCGGCCTTTGCGCGACAGTGGGGGGGATGTGTACGGACTGATACAAGGGCGGGGGTTAACGAGACGGGGGGGGGGGGGGGGGGGGGTTGTTGGTTTGTTTTTGCAAAGATGTAGGGGAGAACTAGTTTGAGGGAGAGAGAGGAGAGGATTGCAGGGTAGAGGGGTTATTGAAGGGAGGGGCGGATTTAGGACGGGTTTATTCTGAGACGACGTTTAAGAGCGGGAGTGGAGGTGTTGAAATCGATGGAGGTGGAGAAAGAGTTAGCCTGTCGTAGCATACGCGAGATGGGTTCGTTAGCGCTGTAAAAAGTGCGATGAGCGGGCACGTAAAACAGTCGTGGGTTACGCACGTTACGGGGGTTTGTATGCAATGTTAAATTGGAGGGCAACCTTGGGCAATTGATTGAGCCAGACAGAAGGCGATGGACAAAGATGATGTCGGCATGGATTCTGCGCTCTTCAAGTGTGTTTAGATTGATTAGACGGAGCCGGCTTATGTATGGTGGTAGAATCAGCGGATTTTCCCAGTTTAGTCGCGGAGGACAAAGCGCAAGAAACGACGATGTACACCCTCAATCCTGCGAATGTGAGTCACTTGATACGGAGACCAGACCTGACTAGCGTATTCGAGTAGTGGCCGGACAAAAGTTGTGTAGAGTGAGCGGGTGACATAGGGGTTAAGGAATTCCTTCGACCAGCGTTTGACAAACCCAAGGGCTGCGTTGGCCTTGAGGATTATGTGATCAATATGTGCCCCAAATTTGAGCTCCATGTCGCATAGGACGCCCAGATCGCGAATCAATTCAACCGATGTTATCAGTTGGTCCAGTAAGAGGTAGGAGCGTGGGTGAGTGGGGGAAATCTTCCGAGAGAAGGTGATTGTGTGACATTTGGCGATATTCATTTCTAAGCAGTTATTTTGGCACCAGGTCGAGAAGCTGTCAAGATCCGATTGAAGAAGTGAGGAGTCCAAGGGAGAGCGGATTGTCTTGAAAATTTTGGAATCATCCGCATAAAGCGGGATGAAGGATTTATTAATGCAAGAGCCTATGTCGTTTATGGTTAGGATAAATAGGAGAGGGCCGAGATGGCTGCCCTGGGGGTGCTTTCGTGTTTTTTCAATGTTTGCTTCAATGTTCCTGGTCCCGCTATTGAGCGTAAATGGGTCAGGAAAAGGGACGTGGTAGGAGCGTGGGTGAGTGGGGGAACTCTTCCGAGAGAAGGTGATTGTGTGACATTTGGCGATATTCATTTCTAAGCAGTTATTTTGGCACCAGGTCGAGAAGCTGTCAAGATCCGATTGAAGAAGTGAGGAGTCCAAGGGAGAGCGGATTGTCTTGAAAATTTTGGAATCATCCGCATAAAGCGGGATGAAGGATTTATTAATGCAAGAGCCTATGTCGTTTATGGTTAGGATAAATAGAAGAGGGCCGAGATGGCTGCCCTGGGGGTGCTTTCGTGTTTTTTCAATGTTTGCTTCAATGTTCCTGGTCCCCGCTATTGAGCGTAAATGGGTCAGGAAAAGGGACGGTCTAATTCCCAAAAAAATTCGTTTCGCTCGCCAGGCGTTGTAGTCTGATGCTTCTGGGCTCGCCCAGGGCGTTGAGTAGTGTCTCCTACATGTTGCTGTAGGGACGTCGGTCAGCTGACCTAATAATATGCGCAACATGCGTCCGTTGAGTGCAGTCGAGCACTCGCATCAACTCAACTGCATGGAGTTCCTCGTCGTGCATATCGGCGGCCCAGAAGATACGTTCTGCTATGGCGAACCATAGATGGGTGAGTTTGGTTTTCGACGCTGGAAGCGTCATGGTACTCGAGGGACTCAGGATGTCCTTGCGGCTGTCGTAAGGTGCCGGTTCGTGTGGTGGGCATAGTGATGCCGAAGTCTGGAGAGGAGCCGGGGTTGGGAGGATTGGAGAAAGTCGAGAGTGTGTCTGAGGAAGTAGAAACGTGACGTAAAGTGGACGCGAAGAGTTGAAAGGAGGCCCAATGAGGTCAAAAGGAGTTGGAGAGGGTCGAGTGGAGTCGCGATGTAAGTGTGCTTTCGTGTTATTTCAATGTTTGCTTATGTGTTATACACGTGTGCGTGTTTATTTTCCGTCGCTATAATTAAAGACTAGAAACGGAATTGATGACAACAACAAAAAATATGAAAGATTATATTCTTTTTGAAGTGATGACTTTGATCTGTTTTAGTTTAATAAGATACTTATTAATTGATTTTGTTGTAATCTACTTTAAAGTATCTGCTTAAGTTCTATTTCTATTTTAAATACAATTTGGCACATTCACTTGAAAGATCCATCGTTTTCTTTATGAAAAATTATCAATTATATAATTTAACGCAGTTCACATAAAAAAAGAAAACAAATGCGCTTAAATTAGAGCACAACTCGACAGAGCTTATGTGACTTGCGCTATATTATGTAAAAATTATGTTTTAATATAATTATTAAAAAAAAGTAAAAAAAAAATAAAAAAAAATATATATATATATATATATATATATATATATTGAGACGCATATGACAATCAGTACTAGAATATTCGAGAAAGTCCGAAACTAAGTACTAGAATATTCTAGAAAGTACTGGAAAACTGGAGACTATGAACAGTAGAACATTCAAGGCTATGGAACGGGCGGAAACGATACGCCGAATCAGAATGAGGAAACGGTATAAATACGTCGCACGCATATTAAGAAGAAAGAAGTAAGAAGTAAGCAGTAAAAGACGCGATAATTACGGAAGGAATAAGTCAAGAAATCGTTAAGTGTACGGTAAAAGTAACGGTTGTTATTGACGGACTAATAAAGTGTAATGTAACACTTCAAAATCGATTTAACGGCTCTTATTTATTAAAATTAATTAATCCAGCGAACCCTAAGCTCGCTACAATATTGAAATTCAACTATTTCGTCGCCTATTTATTAAACAAAGTATATAAAAAACCTTGGTGCGTTTATTTCTAATCATGTAACTTTTGAACGATTCGACAGTATCACGGACCACTACCTGTACGCAATCACCCTAAGCAGAGACTGACACCGAGAGAGTTTTTCAACTAGCTTTGCTTTAATAAACCGGGATGCATTTGATCTGTGGTTCTACTTGAATAATCTGACAAAATTCTAAAAAATTTATTGTGTGTTCGGTTTGAGGGGGCAAAAACCACAGACGTCAATAAAATTTTTATGCACTTGACAACTAATCTGGCTTTTTTTTTTCTGTTAATGAAAACCGCATATTACGCACGAGTACTCTTCGAGTTTTCTTATTTATGGCGCAATTTACGCAACGGCTGGTGCTCAATCTTCGTCTACGGTATTGACATCTAACCGAGGTACTTAAAATGATCTCGTTAAAACACCCTGCCAGCTTCACAAGAAAAAAAAAAACGACCCTCAACCGCAAATTTAACAGCTGAAATTTTCAATTGCAAAAAACACACACATAGATAAAACCTCTTATATAAATGTACACATTTGTGCTATAAAAGAAAAATTTCAATAATAATTAATGCCCCACTTCGTACGCTGAATTTAAACGCACATCTTAGTCGAGGAAATTTGCTTTAAGGATAATAATTGGGCGCGGCATTCACGAAAAATTAAAAGATCCCCTTACAACCAGGGAACTTGACAGTACTGTCCAAATGGAAAAAAAGAGCAAAAAATACGTACGTGTACCGTGACCCACATCATAGAGTAAGTGTTGTCATTGCAAAATCATCATCGCCATCACGAAGGCCTTTGTAAACGTGTACCTTGTTTTAATGTAACAACATTATCATCGCAAGCAAGGATATTTCCTTTCCAAGTGTTTGCTGGTGAAACCTGTCAGGGTAGCTGTAATGTATACTTGGCTACATCCCTGGCATGTCAGTATCGTATGCGACTGGGTGGGAATTTGGTTTGGATAGCGGTACTTTCGGAAAATACAATATATGAGTAGGGATATGGATAGAACTACTCATCCTGATGTAGCTAATTTCTTGAATGTTATGACTTAATGAAAGAGGACTTTTCAACACAACCAGATATCCCTGCATGAGAGGAGTAGATCATCTTTGTTCACCAAATTAACTAAAGACCGTTTAAATTATGAGAACGATGTCCTTTTCACACAGTTAAACAATCGTGATACATAGCGGTATTTAGAAAGGAGTGCCTTAACGATACAAAGTGATATATGCGGCCAGGTTTATTTTGTCCCCAACTGTAGAGGTATTGCAATGAATTTGCATGATAACACCTTACGAATTAAGGCGTGTTTCAGAGGATATCCTCTCCTTGTTGTTGTCCTGTTCGTGGTCATTCCTTCCCTTTTTCTGACTTGTTCTTTTTATAATTAATTATCTGTACAAGGAATAGGCGAGGGGGTGTGTACTGTTCGTGCCAGTCCTTGGTAAGTAATTCATTTGCGGCCAAATAGGATATGATTAATGAATTCCACGCGAGTGTTGCTGTATTTTGTGAGGTATTAAGCCGGTGATATAACTAATGAACCAGTAATTAACGTGCGCAGAAAATGTACGAAGTTGCGTTCAAAACTTCATAAATAGGTGTGCCGCGGAAGTTGTTAATTAGAAAAACTACGTGAATAGATCTGTCTACTTACCCAGGTATATGATATCCATCAGAGTTTATCATTGGGCGAATGTAATGGATAATGCGATGTATATGTAAATGGATATATACTCGTTAGCAGTTAATTAATGTGTAATTGCAGTCACGAATGGGATTGAATATATTACCAGAGAGACGTGTCCAAAATCCGCACACACCAAATGTAACTGTCCACGTCTAATTTATAGATAGAACTAGCAGATCTCTTCCCATGATAAAGGACTCAATGTTTATGTTATAATATTGCTTCCCCCCCAAATAAATATCTATATACATAAGAACAGAAACAAAAATTGACCTAATTCTTTGGCCACCAAAAGAGGGCGTTCGCTTGTTAAATCAAAACAATAGTCAAGTGCTTTTATTCAGTGTTCTGTTAGAGTCACTTAAATGTGAAGAAGCTGCAAACATCTAAACAAGAACTTCAATTTCTAAACATAACACTACAAGCGGATGGGCACGAACCTCGTCAAAACGCCCATTCACTTATTTTCTCATATAGACAACTGCCTGTCGTTGTAATCATATAAATTTATTAATGTCATCAAATGAGAAGATGTCCCCAAAGTAGAGTATAATCCATAAGATGGAATTCAACTCGAGGGGCTTAACAAATATTCGACTATTCTTTACCACGTTTGGGTGGTTGGGTGGGTGGGTGGTGTTAGTTACGTGAGCTAAATCCTTAAAACATTTCATCCTCGAATCTCATCATGTTACACACCTCACTCAATAGGCGGCAATGAAAATAAATTGTAATCGCTTTTCGTTTATCGCACCTCATTTGCCTATCCACCGTTTGGGTGTTTGTATGTATAAGTTTGTCTGCAATCGCCTCTAACATCTTGTATTTGGAGTATTAGTCGATTTTCTTGATCATTTTGGGGGAGAATTTATTTTATTGATTTCTACCTCCGCTCGTTCCCATCCGCAAATGGAACCAACGAATTGTTACCTAAAATAAAAGGAAAAGATTAGATATGTATATCTAGATATATAAAGGAGCCATTGTCTTCTCAAATTGACAGCTAACAGGAAGAGGAACGTGTATAACGGCGTAGAGGTGTCAACCTAAAAATTCGATCTTCGGATTAGCGCCCAGGAAGAAAGTATTGCTGTACCACTTGATAATGGCGTATTCTTTGGCACTTGGTTTTTATTGAAAACAACAAAAAAGGACATCGAATCAAGTTTAAGGTGTCTCCCATAAAACAAGAACTACAGAAACTGTAGGAGGAGCATTCATTTACTTGAGTTCCTTACACGCGTTTAGGGAGTAAAACGTTCACCGAACCAAAACCGAGGAAGTGTACCTGGGAACGTGTGCTGATGTTGTGAAACACACAGTGTTTGGTATGCACTACGAAGGCTGTTCGCAATTTCTCATGAACAAAATAAAAGCAAAGAAAAAATCAATAAATAAATAAAGGATACGTAAAAGTTTAAGGATCCAGCACAAGGTATCGAATGAGGGACCTTCCTACAAACTCCAAATATAATTTCTCCTTTGGGATTAAATAAATCTTGCAAGGTAGCGTTATGCCAATTTCTACAAGTTACTTGCGGTGTTCCTCTGTTCCCCATCCCATTGGAAGGTAAACGACGATAATGTGTTAATGTGCCTGGGTCAATCGTTTGATGAGAAGCTGCACGAGGGAGGCATAGAAATTCTGATTTCAGCTGAGGAGGTTGAAGCCTTTTCTGGCGTTTATTGTATTCAATCGGAATTGGTTACGGAAGCAAGGTGCTCGGTGTTTAAATGACCCCTTTTTAAAGGAAGGACGTGCCCTTACACAAAGATCTTTATTAGGTTTTATAAGCGATTACACTTTTATTGCTGTATTGTGTACTGAATATTACTCTTGGAGAGCAGTTGAATTACTCCTAACGAGTGTGTCCAATAGAATAAGAATTCCGGTCAATTTTAATAGCTGTTAATTGCCTAACAAAACGGGAAGAAACCAAATTTCGCGTATTCGAGAATCAAGTTTTAACCGGTATCTTTGGAGGTAAATATGACGAGGAGGCAGGACAATGGGGGAACCTCCACAACCATGAATTGGGAGAGCTATACCGCAAACCTACAACCGCGAAGATTAAGATGGGCCGGATATGTGGCGCGAATGGCCAACGATAGGACTGTGCGTAGAATTCTTGACGGTAGACCACCGGGAAAAAGACCGACAGAACGGCCGAGACGGGGATGGGAGGACAATGTTAGGTTTGACCTTGAGGAGATCGGGTCGGCTGGTCAAGCGTGGAAGGAGAGTGCACAGGACAGGGAACGATGGTCGGTGAGGTTGTGAGGGTATAAGTTGGGTGCCAGGACAGGGGCACGGTTTCATTTTTCCCCAACGATGATCCTCAGAAGATTGCTCACAAGAATATCCAATTAAAAGGGACTGGTTGTTTCTTGTCTAACTTAGTTTATTTTATTTGTCGATATAATGTTTATGATTCTTTATTTACACTTTAATTTAATAATAATTTTTTTTGTTGACAACATGGTCGGATCATCCCTGAACGGGGTCACACAAGTGCTCGCATATGCGGATGACATCGCCGTTCTGGGCGATAATCTAGAGACTGTTAGTAAAAACTGTGAAATCATCATGCAAGCGGCAGAAGAGGTGGGCCTAGAAATAAATGAAGACAAAACAAAATACATGATTACGACGAGAGCAGGTGGATCGCAGATAACACATATAAACGTCAGAGGTAAGATATTTGAAAAAGTTAAAGAATTTAAATATCTGGGAACGATACTGACGGCCAGTAACGAAATGTCGAAGGAAATTAACAAAAGACTGCATTCCGGCAACGCGAGTTGGCACGCAGTCAGTAAACTGCTGAAATCCAGACTGCTATCACGTAACATAAAGCTCCGTGTCTATAGAACCATAATTATGCCGATTGTTCTATATGGATGCGAAACATGGGCTCTCACAAAACGGGAAGAAAACAAATTCCGCGTATTCGAGAATACAGTTTTGAGGGGCATCGTTGGAGGTAAATATGACCAGGAGGCAGGACAATGGAGGAGACTCCATAACCACGAATTGGAAGAGCTATATCGCAAACCTACAATAGTGAGAGTAATCAAGTCGCGAAGATTAAGATGGGCCGGACACGTGGCGCGAATGGGCAACGATAGGACCGTGCATAGAATTCTTGACGGTAGACCAACGGGAAAGAGACCGGTAGGACGGCCGCGACGGAGATGGGAGGACAATGTTAAGTTTGACCTTGAGGAGATCGGATCGGCTGGTCAAGCGTGGAAGGAGAGTGCCCAGGACAGGGAACGATGGCGAAGCCGAGTCGGTGAGGTCATGAACTTCCGGGTTCCTACAGGCCAATAAATAATAATAATAATAATAATAAATTTGTTGATATGATGTTTGTGAGTTCTATATTTACAATTTAATTTAATAAGATGTACATTGACCATCATATCTTGTCGGCCTCCTGTTACAAATGGTTCTGCTAGCAAAATTCGTATTCAGTTTTAATTGTAAAACTTTCAATTGAAAGTTGGTTACTGAATACTATTGCGTTTGGAATGATAGTGAAGAACGTGTGATTCGAACTGACGCTGTGACAGTTAGAATCACCAAAAATTGAACCAATGCGTAACACATCAGGCTACTGGCCGTGCTTAGAATTAGATTTTTGAACTCAAGTATATTCCACTGATGTGGAATTGTTATGTTATCGCTATAGTATACGGCTCTGATGCATTTTCTTATTCGATTTTTGTTCGGTGTTCTTTTCTATTTGTTTGTGTATTGTGTGTGTATCTGTTAGAGACGCTACACTACTCCCTCCTCAGTAACTTTGTTACGATCAGCTTCGTGTGCGAAAGACGGAGCGAACGAGAGAACGTCGGAGCAGGCGAGTGTGCCTTGGTGCTCTATACAGAAGTCATGATCGTGTGTGAAGTTCTGTTTACTATGGGAAAGAGTGTGCTGTGTGTACAGATCACGCCGGGGTCACCAATTTGGCGACTTTTGGGTCTATCCGTTGTAAGTGTCCCGCCGAACGCTGTCCACATACTAAGAAGAATACAGTGGAGCAGAAAGCAGCACACAAGTAAAACACGGAGTCTAATAGTTTTTGATCTTTATTATTATTATTTTTTTTAGTTCGAATTCCAGTTCTTATTGCTACTTGAGATCAATTAATAACGCTGGATCACCCGTGGCGATTCTATGAGGAACTTTTACAATGTTTTCTTTTATGCACTACGAGCTAACTTTCGCTGAGCGTTTTCACGATCTTGATGGCACGGTACCGCTCAAGGAACTTTGGTACATTAAACTTGGTCACCGCTACTCATCACTTAAACGAAATACCTGTTACTTTGACACTCGACGTTACTATACAAAAGAACACAAATTGCGATGGTGCTGACTCAAACACCTTTCAGGACTAGGTCTCACACCAACGTACACGAAAACTAATAATCCTCTTCTCTCGGTTTTCCAAGACGACCTCTCTAGACTGCAGCTCCAAGTAACTCTTCTTCACGACTCCTTATGATTGATTAAATTCCAATTCCCCCTCGGCAAGGGAAATCTTACCAGCGCATCTCTGCACAGAACTTCCCATCATATCTGCTAAGAGAATTTTTCATAGTATATGTTAACAGCATAAAGTGCATCTGAAAAAGAGAATTTCCCATAGTATCTGAAAAGGAGTAATCTTTCCTCATGATCATCAACATCATTAGCTGTTGGTTATCGGAATCTTGTTCCTTTGTCTTAAGATCGGGTGCCGCCGCTTATTCTCCGATCTTTCCTTTAGGATTTGTTTATACCGCACATCTGGCCAGAGAAGCAAAGGTTCTCATGCTATTCAGATTGGTACAAAGGACTATGGGATGTAATGCTTTGTTTGTACTTCCACTCATAAACATCTATGGCGGGTAGTGTTAAGAGTTTATGACTGCATGTATTGCTAATCGGTAGCGCAACGATATGTCTTGTTTGCACATATGTGGCTTTAGCGTTAGGGTCATGCCACGGATTTACATGTTAATTTCCATTAGCTACCAGAATAGGTATCCGTTGTTCGGTTTATTTACCGACAATGGTATTTCATGGGAAACATCGCATTGATGCTTAGGATGGGTGAGTGATTTACATGTGGCGCTTTTCTGCATGGCGCATTTGCTTAGATGGGATGCTTTCCTGCCTTTTGGAATTGGGTTGAATACAACGTACGGATGCGTTGAACTCGATATTGGGAGCTTTTGAACGTTTAGTTCCTTGCTTTCTGATATCGGGTTCAACGTTGTTGCATGTCCTATAACCTTTTGTTTCAGGTATGGTTACTAACTATTGGGACACGTGTCTGTTGGCACGTGTGCTGCAAAATGTGAGTAAAGTTCCTTGGCGGAAAGGATACCTCAACCTGTAGTGAGTTGTATGATTCGTAGAACCACTACAATACCACTAAATCAATTCTCACTAATTTATTTGCAAGAACACACTTTTCTAATTAAGTTAGTAGTTTTAAATTAAATTCCACTCAGGAAAATTATTTCACACCACTACTTCTTGACAACGAGACGACTCTTTACACGATGGTAGTTGAACAAAAACTCTACGCAGCGGCGTGACCAACCTCGGCGATGTATCAATAACGACTGATCCCAATTAGGGATGACGTTTTGATTTTGCAATACGCACGGCTATCAGCCAATCATCATTTCGCTCTTCTCATGAATCTTCTCAGTTGCATATCTCAGTGAGGTGAATAATACTCGCATATCATTCGACCGACGCTGTGCATGCGAAGGATGGAAAGAACAAAATGGAGAACGCAATAACTTCGGGGTTGGCTTAGCTTGTGTGCTGGTATCAATGCAGCCTCCGAGGATGACCTTCTGCCCTAGTGCGATTACTGTGGTGATGTCAGAGTGCATTGAGCCCGGGGAAGATAGAAATGGAAAGGAGAGGAAAATGTTTTGTGGCTATTCACCTGTAAGAAGAGATCATTGATCCCAAGTGAATAGATGGTTTGGGAAAAGTGAATAGGACGCCGAATTGGCTAGGGAAATCTGATCATGGGAACTAAATAGAATACTTTGATAATTTCCCCAGCGAATGAATGATCATGCAACCGCGTCGTTTGATCAGACTATGCCGTTATTAACCGACATGATGCGATTTCTGGTGGAAATCTCATGGGTTAGCGAAATGGAATTGCGGTATGGCAAAAAGGTAGCTGAATTCAATTATGCATTACTTGCATAGAATAATGAATTCAGCTATGCGTCCGTTTTTGCAAGATGTTTTATAGGTGAATAATTAAGTAGGAGAAATTGAGGTTGGTTTGACACGCTGCGGGCGGTCTAAATTAGGCGGAAATAGTGGGTTGGTTCTCCATGTAGTATAGAGAACCCCCACAAGGTCATGAACTTCCGGGTTTCTACAGGCCAATAAATAGTAGTTAATTGCCTAAATCGTATAAGTTGTGGTGACAGAATATAAGAAAATATACGAGATAAAAGCGTTTAAAGTTTTGAATAAAGGCAGGAGCCGGCCGGAAGGGTGAGGATTGAAAATGATCCATCTCATTCAAATTTCTTCGAATCGACTTAAAATTTCGGCAGAACATTTCTGCGACATTGAAATTTCATAAAACACGATCTTTTAATTAATGATGTCTATACTACAAGGATGATTCAAATATAAACGGTAATTTTACTTTTTGCTTAATATCAAGTTGCGAGCTAGATAATGTTGTGCGTGGCTTTTGTTTGGTTTATGAAGAGTCAGGGAACCGGCTTGACTAGCGCTCGCGCTTGACTTTGTAGCCACTACAGCCATGGGGGGGCAAGAGGTACATACGTCTGTTGCGCAACGGATTATTATAAAATTTTTAACAAATGAAGGCGTTAAACCCTCGGACATCTTTTCTCGACTGAAGGCACAGTTTGGTGATGATAGACAGTCTCAGAATCGTGTGTATACAAGGGTAAAAGAATTTAAAAGTAGGCGAGAACATATCGAAAACGGAAGTTATGATCGACGCCCAAGGACAAGTCGTATAGATGGCAACATCCGTGCCGGTCGAGAGCTTATTGAAAGTGATCGCCGCTTAACTGTTGGAGAAATCTCACCAGAAGTGGGTATCAGCTATGGTAGTTATCACTGATGATTTTAGGTTCAAATAAATTACTGGTCGATGGGTTCCGAGGTTATTTACCGCAATTCTAAGATCGGTCAGGTCGGAGATCAGTGAAAGACTTCTGGATCGATTTCGACAAGAAGGGGAGGATTTTTTGATGCGTTTTGTCACACATGATGAGACGTGAGTACATCATTGTACTCCCGTAACGAAAATGGCAAGTAACGAGTGGCAAAAGAAGGACGGAGGATTGCCCAGTGAAGACCAAACCCGTCGCCTAACCGGAAAAATTCTTACAACGATTTTATTCGACTCAAAGGGAGTTTTAATGATTGAATTTCTTCACGAACAACGAAGAGTGAATGCAGCTTACTTACAGCCAGATATTACAAGAGACAAGGTATACGAGGTATAGACGAGGATAAATTGGAAGAAATGGGCTGGTAAACCCCCGAACGCCCCCCCTATACTCCAGACTTGTCTACCTGTGACTATTTTTTGTTCGCACCCTCGAAGGAATCAATCAGGTCGAAGCAATTGTAATAGAAGAAGTGGAGAATTCGTAACAGTTTACATTGTAATAGTCAGAGAATTGGTCGGTGCCGAGCATAACGTAGCTGTCACTTTGACAATAAAAACGTGTGTGCGTAGCTGTGTCATTGGAAGCATGCCCAGTGATTATGTTGTGGGGAGGAAGTATTGTGCCAGGCATGGGCACTCCGTTCATCTTCCTCCTCCATCATAATGTTCCACCAAATGTTAATCACCGAGTAACTGCTCACTGATTAAGGAGTAAAACTCCGCGACGAGACACGCACCAAGAAAGGAAGTAGAACTATAGCGTTTGGAATGATAATGAATAACGTGTGATTCGAACTGACGCTATGACAGTTAGAATCACCGAAAATTGAACCACTGCGTAACACATCTGGCTACTGGCCGTGCTAAGAATTTGAATTTTAAACTCAAGTATATTCCACTGACGTGAAGTGTTATTTTTTCGCTATGGTATACGGCTCTGATGCATTCTCTTATCCGATTTTCGTTCAGTGTTCTTCACTATTTGCTTGTGTATTGTGTGTGTATCTGTTAGAGACGCTACAAAACCACTTCTATACTGTTTAATCCGTTTTATTTTCTTTAAGAATGGTGGTTGATTCTTTTAATAATAAACCACTGAGCAGAGGCTGGATATAATTAATGTTTTTTATTATTCGGTTAAATTTAGACACACACGATCTTCCTTTAATTTTTTCTTAAACGTTTACTTATAGATTAACTTTCCTTTTCATTATAGTTCACCTAAACTACGACTACGATAAATCTAGGCTCAACTCAATGGTGACGAATAAAATTTACGTACAGCAATACCGAGCAATTCGGATTTATTTCGCCCACTACTCCGAATATATATATCGCCTCTCCGCCGCGCAACGGAGAGCGGAAGCCGAACCGACTTGCTCGGTTGGATGGTGGCAAACGATTTAGCGATAATCATCTCGTGCAGATCTGATTCGCTACGAGGGAAATTTTTAGGGGCATTTTCCCTGAGAGAGAAAGTGTTTACCTCCACTAGGGAAAAGTTTTACCTAGCACCAGAGAAAAGTAAAATCTCTCATGTGGGAACAAGAAAATCAGATCTCGTAATGGAAATTATGGTGGTGTGTGTGAGTTCGATCGTTGAGATCAGATTGTTTACATAACGCTTGCAGGTCAAAAGCGAAACAAAACCTAGACAAGAGATACAGACAAAGAAAGAAGCGACCTAATGCACCGTCCGGTAATGAGGATCAGCTGAGTAAATATCAGGCACTCATTAGATGCTGAAAGAGATTGAAATAATAGAGGTCGTATATCGTATCTCTGCCGACTGGAAGAATCGGATTCTTTTGTTTGCATATGTTTATGCTATTGAATCCAATCCGACGGCTAAGCGCGACGTCGGTGATTGTTTGAAGATTCAAACAAAGAAATATTTCAGCGAGAAGTACTTGCAACTGTATCGATAGTTGCAAGTCATTGCGAAGCATTTCAGATGATTACACAATGACGGTTTGTAAATACCATCTGTGTCAATTGAACAAGGCATCTATGGCGACGCTGGGATCGAACTCTAGTGTGAATATCTACACTAATTAGAAATTCGGCCCCTGGTCGCTAATGCAAAGATGCATTGATATATGTATGAATGCCCTTGAAGGAAAAATTCTTTACAGGAATTTCCCGATAATGTGTTGTATGCATTAATGTCCTTGGAAAAGGAAATGTTTTTAGGTGCCAATGCGATTGCATTGGCGGGAAACAATGTAAGTTGGGTTATAATAATGGCGGGTTCTTCGGGCAAGTAACAGTGGGGTTTGGCGGAAACGCCACATGTATTTATAGATCTATTATTTGGTCTTAACAAACCGGATTACCAATCAATTTATAGATTCATTATTTGACCTTAATAAAACAGATTATCAGTCATCAATTTGTTGACGAATTATTTAATTAAAACGTTCTTTTCTAGTTGCTCATTTTTTGGACACCTAACAATTCTTCCAACCAACAGAAATCTTTACAATAAACCTATACGATTATTAAAAAAAATTATATAATTTAAAATTTCATACTTAAAACGGTTTATGGGCAGACTACATTAATAATACATACGAAACTTTCTTAAGTGGACTAAATAAAGTAGCTCTAGCTAGTTTATGACCACAGACCCACAAAAACAAGACATAAAATGAAAGAAACCAACAAGGAGACTAAAGAATAGTTTCTCTCTAGATCTGCCTATCGTATACTACCAGTTAACGAGTGTCTTGCTTCTCCACCTGTTGTCCTTAACATTTGCCAAGTATCCATTACCGTTGGTAGAGGGAAGTGCTCCTTCAAAATCTGAAATAGAGAATCGGAATGTCTTCACTCTAAGAATTTGCTTTTCTCGACCGGAGACCTTCACCTAAGCTCGAGCGATGGGGGAAGTGCAGTTCAATGAATTGCTAAATGGTCAGCTTACAGAAGAATTGGAGGCTCGCCAATGCAAGATAAACACCAAATGCTGTCGCCACCAAGCATTGAGGAAACAGTAAAAGCCATAAGGCAGCTCAAATCAAATAAAGCCCCGGAGCTGATGGCATACCAGTTGAGCTGATCAAATAAGGAGGGACAGCGTTACATCACGCAATTCATGAGATCGTTGTGCACGTATGGGAGCAAGAGGAGATGCCCGAAGATTGGCGTCGTAGAATAATTAGCCTCATACATAAGAAGGGAGATATCACACTGTGCAGCAACTATAGGAGTATAACATTGCTGAGTACCGCCTATAGGTAAGATACTCTCCACTATTCTACAAGATCGGATAGCCCCATACGCTAAAGTCACTGTAGGGGTTCTTTAATATATTCCCAAAGAACCGTCCATCCTCCTAAATGAACCACCTTCCAAACCCACCATATCTACCTGCAATTTTGGGCAGCGTAAGCTACCCTTCATTCTCTTTCACCTGAAAGTTAAACCTCATTAAGGCATGCATCACATTGAATTTTTCCGTTTATGAACCGTACCATATCTCCATCGGCTCGGCTTGTCAGCAATTATAAAAGATAAATACTAGCTGGCCAGCGTAATTGTTGACATAGCCGTAGCCGATGGTTTCTTGCTACGGTTCATATCCATTTATTGTCCCAGTCCCAAGGTTCGCAACACTTGCGATCAATTTCCTTTGTCGGTTACCTACCGATCATGGGATTTGGGCACTAGTATGATTGACGTTAGACAATCATATCCCAGATAATGCCGAACGATGCTCCGGCCTGTAAAACAAACAAAAGCTACCATAGCCTAGGCCATAGGCGAACAAACCATCGGTTTGCTTATCGCCACGAAAAATCTATAGCCTACAATGGCATTACCCATGAACGCCTAAGTAAACACGATGTGCAGATCATCGTGACCCTTGAAATAGCGTTTTTGTGTATCTTGAAGCAAAAACCTATTTCGTTCTCAGGCGCAGGTCATCTAAGATTTATAACCCTCGAAATAGCGTTTCTGTTTATTTAATACACAACCTATTTCTTCCTTCGGCGATTTTTCGCCATCGCTTATCTCAACGAGGCCTGCAGCCCTCAATATCAATTCATTACACCAGTCTATCTTTATTTAGGACACAGGAACCTATTTCTCCCTTCGGCGACTTCGCTATCGCGTATCTCATCATGCCTGCTATTCATTACATGTGAACTCCCACTTTGAGTCAGATTGTAGCTGCCAGGAGCATCGGAGGTGTTAAGACGTCGGAGCGTTAAACATTGATAATTATAAATTTGTGCCGGGAAAGTCTTCGTATAACTATTTGTATTTGCGCGAATACCGCGGTGTAAGAAATTATCTAACGTCTACATATACAATAAAATTCGTGTGAAACGGTTCATTAAAGGCCGTCTTTAAAAACCATTAATTGTGACTTAATTAAATCTTATTTTTTATTAATAAAACAAACATTAAATCAACGAATTAACACCAGTGTTTCTTGTACTCATCAAATTCTTCATCGTCGAGCGGTTCCAGTGTTTACCTGGTTGTTCTTTTGTTTTCCGCGCTGGTGGTTTTTTTTATGAAACTCGCATCCTTGCTGATGCCAACATAAATAAACCCACATCACCATTGGTCAATATCAATGTGGCTTCATCGCAGGCAAATCAGCGATTGATCAGATATTCACCCTTAGGCAGGCGATGGAAAAATATCAGGAATTCAAGATTCCATTATATCATCTATTCATAGACTTTAAGGCTGCCTATGACAGCATAGCCAGAGTAGAACTATATAATGCCATGAGAGAGTTCGGCATTCCAAACAAATTGATACGACTTTGTAGGTTGACCATGACCAACATAACTAGTCAAGTAATAATAGCGAGATTGCTGTCCAAATCAATAAACATCTCTTATGGACTCCGACAAGGGGACGGTCTGACCTGCCTCCTCTTCAACCTGGCGTTGGAGAAAGCATTTCGTGACTCTGGCGTTACAACTAGCGGGACTATTGTCACCAAGTCCAGCCAGATACTTGCCTATGCAGAAGACATCGACATCATCGGTAGATCCGATTGGGCTGTACAGGACTCTTTCACTCAGATCGAGTAGGAGGCACAAAAACCGGGACATTAATGAGGGAAAAACTGAGCACATGGTGCTTAGTTTTTCTTTCTGCGAAGAGAAGACCTAACGTTGGTCAAACTGTCAGGGTAGTGGAGCACGAATTTGAAGTAGTGCAATCCTTTAACTACCATAGTATCAGTCGATAACAAAATGGTAGAAGAAATACGCGAACGGCTGATCAAATCTAACAAAGCCTACTATGGTCTATCAATGCTCTTTAAATCCCGAAATTGATCCAGAACATCCAAGCTGCTACTGTACAAGACCATGGTCTTACAAATATTCATATATGGATCCGAGACCCGGGTGATCAATAAAAGGCACTCTGAACTCTTAACCGCGTTCGAGAGGAAAGTCCTAAGGAGCATTGTTGGCCCCGTATGTGAGGGGGGGCTATTCTGGAGACGCTACAACCATGAGTTGTACGCGATCTACGTTGAAGCTAATGTTGTAAGAAAAATCAAGCAGGGTTGATTCAGTTGGGCGGGACACCTAGCTCGAATGAGCAAGCCTGCACGGACAGTCTTTTGTGGTCCAGATCCCGGTTGTAGTGATGATGATGATGATGATGATGATGATGATGATGATGATGATGATGATGATAATGATGATGATGATGATACACCCTCCCCAAGAGAAAAGCATTGAACAAAAAAAAGAAAAATCCGAATATGCGGGCAGACATGAGTTAGCAATTTTCAAGCATGACAAGTCTCGGCCCTATGTTGCTAGATCGAGTAAAACCGATTTGGAAAATAGTAGATGGGAAGTTTTGCCTCACTCGCTGTATTCACCAGACCTCGCCTCTTCTGGCTACCAATTGTTACGATCACCGCAGGATGTGTTCATTGCAATAAACTTCACTGCAGTTGTATGAATCAAAAATTGGGTTGATTCGTTCTAGGCCTCAAAAAATAATTAATTTTTTTTATTTTTGGAAAAGCATCGCTACCTTTCCTGAACGATGGGGACAAATCATAGTTTACGATAGACAATATATAAAATATTGTTTTGCTTTATCATATTATTAAAATAAACGCATTTTTCAGCAAAAATGTTTTAAGTTATATATGGCGCGCCATCTTTTATGCCGGTATGTGAACTTTGAATAACTTAGAGAACTCAGATTCAAGAAGGCCTACTATGGTCTATCAAGGCTGTTTAAATCCCAAAATTTATCCAGAACATCCAAGCTGTTACTGTACACGACCATGGTCTTACCAGTACTCATGTATGGATCGGACACCTGGGTGCTCAATAAAAGGCACCCTGAACTCTTAGCCGTGTTGGAAAGGAAGGTCCTAAGGAGAATTGTTGGCCCCGTATGTAAGGACGGACGGTTCCGGAGACGGTACAACCATGAGTTGTACACAATCTACCTTTAAAGCTAATGTTGTAGGAAAAATCAAGCTCGATAGACTTGTGGTAGTGTTTAGCTATGCACCAAGCACGGGTGCGGATTCAGCTAACACCCACTGATAGTTCTCCAAAAATTGTTCACAACGGAGACCGAACACACGAAAAGCTAAATAAAACTCAAGTCAGTAATTTCAATATTAATGTTTCACTGATTTATTATGGTTTTAAATTACACGCACTGTTTGCTCCACCGCCTTAATAGTTATTAATGTTTTTAAAGTACTATACGTTGCGCATGCTTCACTACGACTTGTTCTTTTATGGTCAATACAAAGGACGGATACAAATTTCGAAAGCCGTTTCCCGAAATTGCTTAAAACTGGTGAAAACTTAACTCGCGACACGTGCTCCGCATACTTGTGAGCACACACCTCGCTGGTAATAATTCGGCTCGGTATGTAGAAAATAAATTACACGAACGCTCGACTGTGCGTGTGAATAATTTGAGGGTTGAAATCTGACTGGCCTGACTCCATAAAAATTGGTCCAGCTTTCGGCGATTGTGATGGATTTCCACCGCATACCATCGCAGGAGAAACATCCCTTCCGACATGCATGACCAATGGGAGCCGATCAGCATCCCATTGGAAAGTCCATGCACAATATCTTTTCTATGGGAACAAATGTCTTCCCATTGGAAGGAAGGACAAACGAACGCGCATCGAAAAGAATAGTTGGGAGATGTGAAGCTGGATAAACATAAACATTGGAGGGTATATTGAATACCGAAACGTAATCCAATGCTTAGGTGCTAAAATGCGGCTTGTTTGAACAAGCCAATAAAATACATTAGGAATGTCTAAGCAATGGTGATCCGTGATAATTGGATGCAGCTGCATGGGCATAGATTTGCATGATATGCTCTTGGGGATCAATAATTGCTTTGAGAAAAACAAACACAGAAGAATTTTCGTGAGTATGATTGCAATGAATTGCGATAAGGGAACTACGGAAGATTTCCCAATGGTTGGCAATGGACATGGGTGCCTACCAGAGGAAACAAAAAGTTTTAAAGGTTACAGCGATGTGGATGATGCTGTGGCAAGATGAGCAGGAAGCTTAATGCTGCCTAATTGAAGGTAAGTGCCATGGGGTAAAATAGAAAGAGGAAGACTTAAGAGGGTTAAGCGATGGGTGCTTCTTCGGCGCCTTGAAGAAACCCCACAGACTCCGGTAGGCGGGACGCCTAGCTCGAATGAGCGAAGAGGAGCCTGCCCGAAAAGTCCTTTGGGGTAGGATGTATGGAAGGAGCGAGCGCGGCTGGCCTCGTCTACGATGGGGGGATGGCGTAGACCAAGACGCCCAGAGCCTGGGAGTACCAAATTGGATGACATCGGCTCGAAATCGGGACCGGTGGAGACGTTTGTTAAATAAGGCCAGGGCTGGATCCCGGTTGTAGTGCCGATGATGATGATGAAGATTTACCACATAAAATAAACACACTCATTTATACAATGTACAATTACATATAATTAAACTTACAGTTCACAAAACATTAAATTACATTTAACATTACAACACAAAACAGAAAACTTAAATTGAAAACAAAATATGAATAGCTGGCGAATAAACCCAGGAGTTTTTTCCCCGGCGATGAGATCTTCGAATAGTTTCGAATTTGATGGCGGAGATTTTTCGTTGTGACAACGGTAAAATTGGGAACAAATAAAGAACAGAAAACAATAAGAACCGTGTGGTGACAGTTGGAGTCGTGGAGTACAGTGTGGGGCTAATGGTTCGGTGCGACAGAACAGTTTGAAAAGGGAAAACACTTCAGTGTGGTTCGGAATATACGTCTAAAGGAGGAGAAGGAAAAAGCGAGGAGCATCGAAAGCTACCCAACGTACCTAAATTGTACGGATTAAAGAGTTCACAAAATAAAAATAGCGTTAAATAAATTTGGTAAATTCAAGTTAACTTCAAATTCTTTAAATTAAACGACAAAGTGACAGAGAATCCAACGGAATGCCTAACAAGTGTGGATATTTCAGTATTCAAGCAAATATATTGAATTCCATTTTTATGAGCTAACTTCAAATTCTTTTAAGTGAAACAGAAAAGTAGCAGAGAATCTGTGGGGGTTTTGTGTCTGTTATGTGCCAACAAGGGCACAGGTTCACAAAGATCCCACTAGAGAGTTAATGTTCTTACCCGAGAAACTGGTATTGACACTGACACAGGAAGGAAACAATTGAAACACACTGTTGTGTTGTAAATTGATTCATTATTGTTCTAATATTTGTTTCACAAAAATGTTATTGTACTTGAAAAGATATGGTTTGATTTAATAGGAAGAACACTAATTTTGATAGGCTTGTTTCTTTATTGGTCTAATGTTTGTTTCATAAAAATGTTATTGAACTTGAAATGTATCGTTTAAGTCTTACACCGATGTGCTCTATTTGTTAAACTGGATAGATTCACGACACCGCTTATGGGTTTATCGAAAAAGGTTTTGTTTCGCAAACTCGTACATTCGGGCCGACTCGAAAATATATTTTAAAAGTTCGTTATTTATCCCTTCAATTAGGAGACATCCGTCTGTTCTAAGGCTATCGCGTCGACTACTCTCGATAACCGCTCGATCTCGACTCACCACCCTTTTCAAAGAGGAAAAGAATTAAATCACATCCCCCGCTCAGCAACCAATAGGAGAAGACCTCCGACAACTGGTCCCAGCGAGGGTGTGTACACACACCATGATCACTCCGGCTGCTCATGCTGTGTGTCCCTCAGCATGCGAAACGGGGATGAACAAACTCAACCTAGGATAACATTAAACGAAGTGGCTGCAACTGGGCAAGCCATCGTGTATACGGGACGTTGTATGTTTATGCGATCGGCAACTGCGTACAGCATCTATGCCGATCGTGCACACGTCGCTGGCGGCTTAAAGGAGTCGAACTCTCGCTGGTATTAGTACATTAAGGAGAATTCGATTTCCTTCGGCAGCCAGTCGCAAGCCATCATATATTTGTCGGTCGGACGACCTACCGAAGCGCACATAGGTAAAAAGAAAAAAGGGAATATCTCCTGCATGTGTGCGGCGGAATTCGTTAGGAGATATGAGCACCGATGTGGTTCGAGTTGTATGTCGTTTGCTTGGTGCTGCAACCGATTTGCTTTTCAGAAACATGATGCGACGCATGCTACCATGCCCCCGGGGGAAATGTTTGTTTGGTGCTAATGCAATTGCATTAGCGATAAACTGTACATTTAGGTGCTTTAGAAGAAAGTCTTTAAGTAATTAAATAGAAAGGTGAGTTATGGCGTTCAATGGAACTGTCATAATAATTGATTTACCACATAAAATAAACACACTCATTTATACAATGTACAATTACACATAATTAAACTTAGATACAATACACAAAACATTAAATTACATTTAACATTACAATACAAAACAGAAAGCTTAAATTGCAAACAAAATATGAATAGCTGGTGAATAAGCCAAGGATTTTTTCCACGGCGACGACATCTTCGAATAGTTTCGAATTTGATGGCGGAGATTTTTCGTTTTAACAACGATAAAACTGGGAACAAAGAATGAACAGAAAACAAAAATAACCGTGTGGTGACAGTTGGAGTCGTGGAATACAGTGTGGTGATAATGATTCGGTGCGGCAGAATAGTTTGAAAAGGGAAAGCAGTTCAGTGTGGTTCAGAATATACGTCGAAAGGAGGAGATGGAAATAGTGAGGAGCGTCGAAAGCTACCCAACGTATTTCCAGGGTTTTAGGTGCTCTAGGAGTAAGTTTTTGGATCATTAATAGAAAGGTAAGTAGTGGCGTTCAATGAAACTGCCACAGTACTTGGTTTTCAAGGCTTTCGGTTGCTCCAGGAAAAGGTTTTCGGGGTAAGCGAAAAAAGGTAAGCAGTGGCGTTAGGTGGAAATGCCACAAATCCAACGGCGTCCCCAACAAGTGTGGATATTTCAGTAGTCAAGCAAATATATTGCATTTCATTTTTAAGGGCTAACTTCAAATTCTCTAAGTCAAACAGCAAAGTAGCAGAGAATCCAACGGCATCCACAGCAAGTGTGGATGTTTGACAAAGTTGCAGGGAATCTAACGGCATCGCCAATAACTAAATGAACTTGGGATGTACTGGGTTACGGATTTGTCTCACGGGCTCGGACCACAGCCATATAACTTTGGCGTTACACCAACAACCACTGGGAAGGTGCCAAAACCCTGGTAGCAGCACCGCCGGAGGGGATTCAGAACCAGAACGAATCTGATTTCGAACCAGAGGAACATCTGCGGGATTGTGCGGACGAGGGGTTGCAGTTCAGTCAGCAACCCAACCCTTGGCCAGGTCCAGAGTAATCCAGCTTCAACCGGAACAAAAACCGTTAGTACACACACCTTACATGTATATACTATTATACTGTGGTACGAAATAAATATAACAAAGTGCATCTATTATATTAACAAGGAAATTGTAATGTCATGTGTTTTTCACACCTTCGGGCGACCCCTTAAGCCAGCGAGAATTTATTTAAGATCGTAATACTGACCTCGAGGTAAAAATCCGGTAGCATTTTAAAAGATATCTTTCGCTGATTGTCATCTGTCGATTAGTAATGAGGCAGTTTGATTTCTGTTAACCAATTTTCTTCTGTTCTGTTACAATATCAGATACCATAATAAAAACTTTCAGTGACTTATAAGTTCACTTCGATGAAATCCAAATATGTGGTGTGGTGATTGACTCCAAAGCCATGATTCAAATCAAACGTTAACTTTATTCAAGCGTGAGTTTGAGCAGGCTCTTAATTACCGAGTTTCAATAAAATTTCCACTAAATAGGCGCTCTAATGATTGGCATTGACGAAAATTTAATTCACCCAACATTTTCGGAACGCCAACGGTGACTGTTTCTGATCAATAAATTCATAGAATTCCCTGCGGAAGTTTGACGTTACCAGCTTCTCTGGGGCACTTAATTCGAATGGCACCAACCGGAGTAGTATCGTAAAATTAATTAAAATCCAAAACATCGTAAAAACGAACATTTTAATTGTGAGATCATTTACCTTGAAAATGTTCTCAAATCAACGGTAACACTCGCTGACATTTCTGGCTCTTTACTGTCGGATAAGGTCCTTCTGTTTGCCTTGCTTCGTTCTTGTCCTGTGCCCGTTCTTATTTTGGATCCCTTATAGCTTTCTTGTGCTTCAATGGCTCTGCAAACTCAAATTAGAGTTCTTAATTTCATTTTCAGCAAGCATAAGTTCGATATGCGAAAGGAGCTAAATTGATTCAACTCGGCGAGTATAAGATATCGAAGAGGAAGAGTCGAACAATTTTATATGAAAGCAGAGAAGACTTGAAGAAAGGAAATCTGGCGCTCGAACACTTCAACACTCAGGCACTAACTTATCTATTAATAATTGTGACAAAGTATTCTTAGAATCTTCTATGCGATGGGAAATCCTTTCAATTACATAGCTAATAAGCACTAAGTAAACTGCTCCTTAAGTACCATATTCCTTTATCACATTTAGTGAGTGTATTCCTTGTACCGGAAGTGGAAGTGCTTCTAATGCAATTTCTCCGTCTTCTTGGCCAGTGCATCCTTGCGGGCGATGCGGTCGCCGTCGCAATAATTCGTACCGGGATCATTCCAGCAATGAATACGAACAGCATGGGATGCTGCCCTTAGTTACATATTCTGAAAAACACAGCAGCTTTTGCATGTCGATGTTTTATTACACTACTTTCCTATTCAATATCCAGTATTCTGAATATTTCCTTAAACGAATTTTGCAGTTAGCGTCCGAAACACAACCACTAAGGACTACTAAGCATCAATTACGGCTACAAAATTCTTTTCACCATTGAATCTTGGATGGTTTGGCGAAACTTGTAGAAACATCTTTTCTGACATCCTTGCAGGAGACAAGAGTGTATAGTCAGTCCTGTTAGCTAGTCAGGATCTGAAAGACAGTTTAGGAAAAGATGGAAATACAAAATACAATTTAATTTGATTGCGCCAATTCAATTGAAGTGAAATGTACTAAAAAGCCGTGAAGTTGTTGCGGCATTCCCCTTCAGCCCGCCTTTGGTCAGGAACGCGAATCACGTACTCATTCGTCCGTAGGAGAAATCATTTCTCTCTGTGAAATTGCTTTGTATGCGGGGCTGCGGCAGCGATGGTCGGGGTTTATTTTTTGCCGCCAAATATTCTCCGGAATGAAATTTATTCGATTTTTAAGTATTCCCTTTGGAAAAGGGTCGACAGACAACTACCAGGCCATCAATGTGACTGGTATGTTTGCATGCTCAATTGTGTGTGCAGTGTTCGTTGTGTCATCCGGGCCTTGTCCCCCCTAATAGTGTACAGTGTTACCAGAAGTCCTTTTTACAAATTACATTTGACTGGTTGGATACTGTTGGTGTGGCTGCACAACTGTCCTTTTTCCTTTTCGAAGGTTGCATAAGTAATTTTTGATTTTGGTGTTTTTGTTTTTGTTCCTGACCTACAGTGTAGGGAACAAGTATCGGAGTCTTGATTCCATTAATACGCGTATATATCGGTCTTTTTACTGGAAGTTCACGAAATTGGCCTTATTTGATAAGGGTGTGCTCTTAGAAGGGTTTTTAGTTTACTAGTTGTGAGGCGGTGCCATGGTTACCAGAACCAGCATCGAATTATGTCATATTTATATGGCGATACTAATCTATCGTTTTTCAAATTTGCAGCACAGTCAAGTTTTTATTTAATGGAAATGAGATGAAGTTAAAGGATTTCTGTTGGATATATGATATGCTGAAGCTACATCAAGTAACTTTAATTCGTCAACTTGTTATAATTTCAAGGAATCGGGCCTCTGAATTGAACTGAACTGAATTAAGGCTTTGGTCATTAATCAATTTTGAAAAGTACCATTTGACCAAAAATGAGACTAAACATATGACCATCTTTAACAATTTATACACGACATTCATTTTTGGAAGTGTCTTCTGCGTCTGCATTCGGCCTGATCTAACTGGCCAAAAGGAAGTATCATTCGAACACAAAAACGTAGGTGCAAGTTTCTTTATGAGGCGTTTGATAGAAATAATGCACCCAGAGTATTATGAGCAAAACAGTTTATTGTAAATAATAAAGCATAAGGTGGAAATATAAAAGAGCTTGATGAGTACGCGAGCGAAGTTTACCGTGCGACTGCTTGGAAGCGACTGACTGGAGACCAGCGAGTATGGCTATACGTATGTAGTATAGTTATATGTAGTTGACTATAGGGGGCGTTGCTGTATGTTGTAGAGTTTCACGCATACGTATGTACATTGTACATTCCATACAAAGGTTTACAAATTCGATATTCTTAACAGCGTTCGCTTAGATTTCTTAGTTTCTAAATATTGATCGTTTATTGATTCTCTTCGAACACCTCGCAAACACCGTAAACTTGATGTAAAGCGGTTTTCAAAATAAACATAACAATTTTATATTTTGATACGAACACACCAACACACCCTAAAACTTTTTCCGCGATCTGTCAATGTGAAAATGTCAGTCTGTAGCTTGTCTTCACGTTGGACGCCAATCATTGATCTCCTTCACGTTGGGCGTATGGCGTTATTAAATGTGGGGTGTATAAAAGGGGTGCCTTGTGGCATTAAATAGATTCGCAGCGTCACTTGTGGCATGTAAATGATGGTGCCGTTTGTGGCATATAATGTTTTGCAGCGCCAGTATGATCTAAAGATATATAGTGTTGTGGCATTAAAAGGCTGGTGCGCCTGCATGATATATAATGATGGTGTATAAGAATTTCGCAGCGCCAAATTGTTGTAGAATCTTTTGTAATGGGATAGGGTTGCTGAGATCCAGCCCTCAGTGCCAGTCCGTTGTATAAGTCATTCGTATAGTTAGTCCGCCAGATAATTCATTGTTGTAATGGGGAGTCCGCAATGCCAGTCTATTATTTGTGTGGCAAGTCTGCTGAATGAGAGTGCTATGTGGCGGAAAATCTGTAGTGCCAGTTGTGGTATTACTTGATCCAGATTCAATAGCTGTTATCTGTGACCACGGGTAATGGTGCCACTCCTCGCAATAGAAAAACCGCTTCTCCATGCAATTGCGGTAAGTGCCGCTTGGTAGTTGGCAAGTATAGTTTCCGGTCGGGGAAAACTGTACTACGCCGGACCAGTTGCAACACCTCCGTTGTAGCTATAACCAATTGGTATTATGCACCAATCTTACCCCCAATTCCAGCCATAGAGATATCCAAATTGTGGTCACCAAACACATACAAGTCCTCGTTCCACATGAAACACATGTATAACTTTTATAAACCAAAACTTTAATTTTAATTCAACAACAAAAATGGGAGTCCTTTGTGGACTAATTAAGAATAAAAACAATTTAAAAGGCACTATACATTAACATAATAAACATTCCTTCATGGAATTTTTACTTAAAAATTAAACACAAAAATTAAATCACGTCCTTCATGGATGGAGGTTCACGTCTCCTCCTTTTTCTTTATTATTTTACAGACTCTCAAGACACACACACTCTCTCTCTCTCTCCAGCCATCTCACTACTTCTTCGAAAAGAAACTCGATCCAACAGTCCTTTCCACAAAACCCCAACTTAAGGACGCAGGTTCGTGCATCTGCTCGTATTCAATTAAACATTGTGGAACGCATTCATTTATGTTTCCTATAAAATCAACTATTAATACTTTATCTAGATTTATTCATTCTTGCTTCCAATTTAATTAATGTATGTACAATTATTTATTTAATGTATGTAGAATAGTATTTCCATTTAAATTTCACTCCTCCTCGGTGGGGCACTGGGGGTAGGGGAGGCTACCACGTAACACAACAAAACAGAAGTGTTGATGTCCAGTCGTAAAAAAGTAGAACAAATTAGTCTACGTGTCGGCGGACACATCTTTAAAGATCTAGAAGTTATACTGGATCACCGCATGAGTTTTAAGCACAAAATGCGCTATGCGGCAATGAAGACAGGGACAACATACACAGCACTGGAGAGAGTGATACCAAAGAGAGCAACTGCTTACAGCTCATACACTAAGCCTATTGAATCCGTTCAAGGAAGATACCTGAGAATATACACGGTCTTGAGAAGCGGCATGGGTAATTGCAGCTCGATTGGCCATGGAAATAGAAGCGATTAGTTGCAAAGACGAGCAAGTTGCGCCAACTGATCGCAAGAGATTTCAAGAACGAAGCCCTAGCCAATGATAACAGAAATGGAACGCAGCAGTCACAGGAAGATGGATGCACGAAATGATACCAACCATCAAACAGTGAATAAATAAACCACACGGTGAGATAGCTTTTTTCACATGTCTCAATACCTGACAGGACATAAGGGCTTTGGACATGAAGGAGGCATTTGTTCTTGTCTCTTTTAAGTCGGCCTCCCGCCACCCTTTTTTTTTTTTTTGTTGATTCCAAGAGAAGCGTAGCATGCTCGCTGAGCAAATGAAGGGTACTGTATAAGCAACTAGTATAAGACCGTCAATTCCAGGCAACGGATTGGAACTCATTAGATCGTGGTTGGACAACAACAGAAATGGACTGCTCTAACTTTAGATATGTCATACATCGACCCTGCCCAAGAAAATGTCGAGAGGCGGTACACAGGGGAACAAACGGGAAGGGATTGCAAAGCGGATGGGTTTAGTCTGTAGGCATTGGTGATTTATCGAAAAGGGAGTGAATCGGGCATGTAAGTGGATTTTTGAAGGTTATCACCTCCAAGCCGCAAAGCAAAAAAAGGTCCACTACTTTCATTTACTAAAACCAAGGTCCTGCATGGATTAACACACGGCGTCAGGCATTTGAACAATTCGAACAACTAGATGAAACAGTAATGCCAGGAGTTCAACAATTTGGTCGGCATCAACCAATAATGGTGGAGTTAAATAAAGGCATTCAACTAAGAAGAGAAAAAGTGAGATATGTGCTACTTTGGTCATTGTCACGATACAACCAATGTTACCGTGTATGGGTTTAAATATGTGTGTCGGCAAGGAAACGGGTTCATCGATATCCCCACCTACTTGTTCCACCGAGAGCTAAAGGCACCAAGTTCACTCGCAGGCTTTAGAAAAGTAAAAAAAGTCAAGCACTGGTATGTTGTTTGAATTAACGTTTATTTATTTATTGTGGTGTAGCTTTACAAAATCCATTCAAGTTCGTGAACCTTAAGTAATTATTAATTCAAAACTAAAATGTCACAATCTCACGTGTGAACTCCTCGCACTCGGGACAAATTTTAATTCAGTTAAGTTCGTAAATTTTAAGTAATTATTAATTCAAAACTAGAATGTCACAACATCACGAAATCGTTAGCGCAGTCAACCAAACACCTAGCCGTTTAAATGTTGCATACACACGTCGCGCGTAGGGATTCGGAACCAGGTGACATGGGAACAGCATCACGCTATCTTAAATACGCGTCCATCAATTTGCGACGACAATTCGTTGAGCTCGACGACCCGACTACTCAGGGATGCGCACTGGAGGGTATGAACGGCCGTCTGTCCTTTGGGGTGGTTATTACTCGACTGATTAGCTGAGGTGAACTGTTCGGCGGACAATTAGCGACTGACTGACGGAAGAGCAATACACGCTCGGTGGTGGTTGTGACTCAAGTGACTGGTTAAAGGCAAGAAAAAGTTCATTGCGCCGTGGCAGTTGAGTCATAGCTAAAATAATCTCACTGCCACTTGCTCGGAACTTGGAAGAGATTGCTATGTTTCCATAGGGAATTCAGCTCCAGCGAATCCTCGCCATATAAGCTGAGTTGGATTCGTTGGTTGTGTATACCGGAAAATTGGTTTCGGCAGCCTAGTCAAGTGTGATCAAGGGTCTTCATCGTTGTGATTCTTTCGTGGCAAATCAGCTGTCGTTTGGTTGCAAGCGAGAAGTGTAGTTTAAGGAGGAAATGAACCGAAATGGTTTCCGGGGGAAATTGGAATTGCTTGGGTGCGAGTAAGGAATATCATTTAGATAAGATATTAACCGAAGCAATTTCGGGGAAACATATGCGGCTCGGTATAGTAAGTGGTGATGGTTAATGTTCCGTTGTAGCTTTGAATATGCGTTTTATTACAGCATATAAATTTCGGGAAAATTAAGATTCAGATTAAGTCGCAAGGAAGGAATATAACTTAGGTAAAGAATTGACCGAAGCAATTTTGGGAAAATGTATGTGAGGTGATGTAATTGAGGGAGATGATTAATATTCCGTTGTAAATTGGAATACGCATTTATTTCAGCTTGGGAAATGGGTTCCTGGTAAATTGGGGGATGTATGCAATTGCGGATTGGGGACGGATGCTGTTGCATATTGGGATGGATGTGCTTGCAGGTTTTGCATGGTTGCGAATGTGTGTATTGCAGGTTTTGAATGGGGAGTTGGGTTGAGGTGACGCGCTGTTGGCGGTCAAGATTGGTTGGCATTGTGGGTTGGTTCTCCATGTGGTGTATAGAACCCCCACAAGCTCCTTTCCCGTTCTCTTGGATATTGTTTTCGTGACTACGTCAGTAGAAAAGGAGCGGTGTAGTGTTTACATATCACAGCTCTAGCCAACTTTCATTTCTTTTTAGATTGATTTACACTTTGCACACACTTCCCTTAAACTTTTTATTAGCAAGTCCTGACGTTCGGTTATATAAGTTTCGTCGTCAGAGTTTGCTTGACGGGAAAAAGAGCAAAATCAAGGTACTCAGAATACTATTGTGGGGCTTTTCAGGGCCCGAAGAGCCAGGCATCGCTCGATCCCCACTATTCCAGGCGAACGACTTACCTCTCGGTCGAACTTCAGCAAGGTTGCGTAACCTTGCTACGGCATTTACCCCCAGCCAAATCGCTGGAATTAATACGGTTACCCAATCGGATAACTGTTTTGAATTTCTGTTAGGCAGCTTACCTATTCTGTAGGGGTTTTCCTTCCAAACCCCTTTTTCTCCGGCACCACCCCTGAAAACATTAAATCCACGGCAAAGCTTATCACCTTGCCGTGGCATCGAAAACTCACCCTCGGCCAGACATTATTTCCTAAAAAACATTAAGCCCACGGCAAAGCTTATCACCTTACCGTGACATCGAAAATTCACCCCCGAGACGTACATCATTCCCTAAGAAACATTAAGCCCACGGCAAAGCTTATCACCTTACCGTGGCATCGAAAATTCATCCCCGAGGCGTACATCATTTCCTAAAAAAAAGCATAAGTCCATGGCAAAATCATCACATTGCCATGGCATCTGAAATCCTATCTTTAGGCATACATTCTGCCAGGGCAGCTTGTTTCCATAGCCTTACGCTATGGAAACAACATCAACAAAGAGTTCCTTGTTGACTCGTTTATTTGTTTGCCCATGGCACTTCTCGCATGCGGCTATTTGGTCCCATTGATTTGCTACCGCCGACAAGGTTTCTGCTGACGCAAACCAAACATGTCCCTGATTACCAGCAATCGCTGGCTTCCAATTATCGATCCCCACGTTCAGAGACCGCACTCAAGCAACGATCAAGATGCAGCCAGAAAATGTTTACTTTCAACATCTGGCAATGGCTGCACCCTATGTTCGTTGCAATGTTTAATCATCGGCAACCGAAATGATGATTTATGGCCTTCCATTAGGATGACCAAATCTTCGTTTCGGGTTTTCACACCCCACATGCTAGTATTTACATTCTTAGAAAATGCACTAGCGATGTGCCTCCATCCACGGTCGCCGAACGATCGTGTGCATGGCATACCCACACATGCGTAATGTATGACTACCCCGCCCGGTCCAATCACGATTAACTACTTCAAGTTAATCGTGTAACTCCGCCTCCTTGCCAGTTTCTTTCGGGGTTCTTTCCCTTTAATGACTTCCAATGGGATTAGTCAGAGTTACATCGTCACCGAAGTCGTACAAGTTCCGAAAGTACAGATCGATTGTCTTTTAAATTAAATTATATCGGAGTTATAACACCCAAAGGGTCGTGTGGGTAATCTACACGGAGTGTGTATCGAGGGACGAGTGACGTCAAGCGTCATATTGTGTGTGTTTTGTTTCCCCACTATGGGATATTCAGTTTTTTTTGTTCCACGTAACTTATCTGTGAATCCGTGAAGTAATATAAATTCAATAGTCGTCCACACCGTGTGCATTTATTAAGAACTTAAAAGATATCCGTGAAATGTGTCATTAGTTGTTGACAAAATATTTTTCATGTACATTTACTAGAACGTAACCATATCCGTAGAAGGTGTCATTAGTTGTATCGAAAAGATTTTCTTTACTTGTGACCAGTTACTGACATAGATTAGAAAGTAAATAAAAACAGTAATAATATCAAAGTAAAATTGTTTTATATAAAGTAGTCGCACTAGCAATAAAAACACCAAACTATATCAAAATAAGAATTGTGTTGTAAAGTGGCCCTGTCAGTATTAGAAACATAGTGGAGTAATCAATAAATAAAGAAACATTATTTGAACATTAATCCGGTGATTTGTATTTATTTTTCCCCTTTCGGAGAACGCTGTGCGGCTTTTAGAGAACTATCAGTGGAAGGTTAAGTGAACCCGCGTCGTACATGACTGCTACTAGACCTTTACCCCACATTGGTGACCTTCCAACGAACAAACACGCAACCTTCCTTCGGGTACCAAAATTGCGGACGAAGACAATAGAAGACCGAGCTAGTGACAAGAGTGACATTCAGCAACCAATTGCCGGAAAACATCAATGGGCAAAAACTTCGCCCCAACGCCAGCCCAATAACAGCACCTGGCATACCAACATCATCGGACCAGGAACTGTCTAATTGACGAAGACACAACATCACCAGACACCATCCACGTCGACAACAACTGACAGGCACGTAAGAGATGTAATTTTTTTTTCTGTTTTTATTAAAATATTTTGCGTTTAAATACTAATAACTCTAAGTTCCTTGTAAACTGATCCCTAACAAAATCAATTCGTTATTTTACCTTTCGGTGAGCTCCTTCAGAGCCAAATATAAATATAAATTATGTAATCAATTCTTGGCAGCATTTAAAAATTAAAAGAAAGTTTAGGTTTCACATTCAAAGATATACACATTGTATTTAATTAAACAAAGTGGGTAAACGAAATAAATATTAAGTTTAACAAATTTTACTACTTTCGTAACAACAAAAATAACAAATTTAGAATAAACTAAATTAAATACGCAAAAGTGAACTAAATTTGAAACAATCGAATATGATGATTAGAATATAAGAACGTCCTACTGGTTTAAGGTGTTGCCACTACAAATATTTCGCCAAGATATATAAATCATACACTTAAATAATAAATTTGTTTCCTGCTTTCTTTTTAATTGTAATTTTTCTCACATAAACCAGTTACATTACCTACGCAGGAAGCGTCAACATAAAAATTGAAATAAATTATCGGATTCTATGAAATTAAGCAATTAGTGTGATTCGCTAAGAACAAAACAAATATTCTATACCTTAAAAATTTTACTAATTTAGGAGTTACTTTAATTGGAAAAAGCGATACTGCATCTATTGACGAACACGCTCCTCAAGCGAGTATCTTTTCTCTCGTACGTCTGTTCTTTTTTGCACAGAGACTAGCCCTTCTAAATTAGATTGTCGAATTGTTTAAAGAATCATATAAAGGGAAGAACACACACTAACCCATTAATAAAAACGCCTTATGCCAAGCGTGCATACTTTTTATTGCTCCTTATAATAAATATTGTAAACCCCTTCAGGGTACTGAATAACGTACAATTCGGTTTCGACAGTACACACAACTTCACGTCAACACTCCTCAACTCTTTTACACACACACATGTCCGCGTAATAAATTTCTTTTTCCGCCTTCAATAATTCAGACTGAACATTAATTATTTTCAAATTAAGCTGTATAACAATACAGTTCTATTATTTTATTGGCGATTTTCACTCGCCCAATTGGAACTCTCAGCGACTCCTTTAGGTGCCACTTGATTCAGTCCAAGCCCTCCGCCTTCCTCTGCGACAACATCTCCGACCTCCAATCCCCCACTCGACTTTGTACGGTTCTTTGTTGGCTCCGAACCACCCAATCGCCTTCTTTTCATCGCTCTTCGACAGCACACACACTGCGACTTCTTTTGACTCACCGGCCTCCCTTCACCTTCTTCGCGTCCTCTTACGCCTTTAATCCCCGTTTCGCGTCATACAACCCATAATGGTCAACACGCGAAACACCATGGCCAGAAAGGCTCAGGAACAACCCGAGCCTCTTGAATTCCACGACGCCTCCAGCGTCGATTTCCCCACTGAGCAAGTCGGTGATGACCTAGACTTGCCCGTACCATCTACCCCGTTAGCACCCCCGGTTGCCCCCAGCGTCGTGAACCGACCCCAATCTTCTAACGCTCTCCCAACCTCTTCCAACGCCCCCGGTATCGGCCCTTTGCCAAATTCCGGCATTTTAATGCCCACAGCTGGTGCCGGTACCCCACAACAACACCAAAGACCTTCAGGGCCCCAAGAATTCCACGATGCTTCCAGCCTCGGGAATGGGACTCGCAATCCTAATATAGGACTTCCCCCCTTCGATGAGGAGGACCCAGACCTTTGGTTTGCAGTGGCAGACCGCATCTTCCAGGCCTCAGCCTTGCACGACGAACAACTTCGTGCAGTCGAGCTGTTGAAAGTGCTTGACCGCACTCAACGACCGCATGTTGCACACATAATAAGGTCGGCCAGCCGTAACCCGTATAGCAACATGCGTGAGGCTCTGCTCGACGTTTTGGACGAGCCTGGAAGTGTGCGGCAACAACGTTTGGCCGCTGTAACCAACTTATCTGGGATGAGACCATCTCTTTTCCTGACCCATTTACGCTCTATAGCGGGGACCAGGATTGGGGACGACCTGATAAAGCCTCACTTTTTGAGGTGTCTTCCCCAGCATGCCCGTTCGGCTCTTATAGCCCAACCCAATCAGAGTTTGGGCTATTTATCCAAAATTGCGGACGCAATTATGGAAAGCTCAGATCAGTATTCTGAGCCTCCTGCGTACCAAGTAGCGGCGGTTTCTCAACACGCCGCCCAGCCTGCACGGCACCCTCGTCTGCCTTTCTCAGCCCCTCAATTGGTCCCAACCCTCGATCCTCCTCAAAACCAATTGCCTCTTAGAAGGCCCGCCTCAACCAATTTCCCTCAGGGGAATCTAGAGGCAGGCCCCAACGCAATTAACCAGAGAGGTCCGCCACCACAATTAACCCCCGCTGACCTTCGGGCGCTCCAAACCTCACTCCTCCGCGAGATAACTCAATTGCGTGCGGAGGTGAGGAACAATCCTCGAAGCGCCCAGAATCGAGCCATGCCGAGCCGTCCTATTAATCGGCAAAATTACTCCCAAAATGCCCCTCAGAGGGCCTATATCCCTCAAAATGCCCCACAGAGGGCCAATCCCGCCCAAAATGGCCCTCACCGGGCCAATTCCCAGCGAGCTCCGGCTCGACCTCCCCGTAACGGCAATGCCAATAAGCAGAATATACCCGATAATGCCGTTACTCTGCCTTGGTGCGCCAATCACCAACGATATGGTGATCGCGCATTCAATTGCAAAGCGCCTTGTGGTTGGACGCAACCTTCCACCATCCAGAGGCGCTCTTTAAACTAATTTTGCCGACCGACACCCTCGCGCAATCGGCCGGCACCCCTACGATAAGTCGCTTAACCATCCGGGATTCGAAACTGAATATCGCTTTTACTGTCGACACCGGCGCCGATATTTCAGTCCTCCCGCGATCGTTTGCTCCGCGTAACCGCGTGCCAGCCGCACTTAAATTGTCAGCTGCAAATAATACGCCGATACTTACGTACGGACGTAAAAAGCTGACACTTCAATTGGGTCTTTGTCGTCCGATCACTTGGCGTTTCGTCATTGCGGACGTAAATGAACCCCTGATAGGTTCCGACCTATTAGGTGCACATAATCTGTTGGTCGATTCGACCCATAACAGACTTGTGGCTCCAACCGCACCCCCCTTGCCCATGACGGCATCACCAGCGGCAACTTCAGGGGCCACAGAGTGCATAGACCCATTCCAGGTTATGGTACAGGAATTTGTGAGTACAACAATTCCTCTGCCTAACCAGCGCCGACATAAAGCCACGGTGTTTCATCATATAGAAACACGTGGTCCCCCTGTGAGCCAGCGTCCACGTCGACTGGCTCCGGAAAAATTACGTGCGGCGCGCGCGGAGTTCGAGCATATGATCGAACTAGGTATCTGCCAACCGTCGGACAGTCCCTGGGCAAGCCCACTCCACTTAGTGAAGAAACGTTCTGGTGAGTGGCGCCCATGTGGCGATTACAGGCTGTTGAACGCAGCAACTGTCCCGGACAGATACCCAATTGCACACCTCTACGATTTTTCGTACAAGTTACGAGGGTGCAATGTCTTCACTACCCTGGATCTCACCAGGGCATACCACCAAATTCCGGTGGCACCAGAAGACATCCCCAAGACCGCAGTCATTACACCTTTCGGACTCTTCGAGTTCAAAGTGATGACTTTCGGTCTCAGGAATGCCGCACAGACATTCCAGCGGTATATCGACACGGCTTTACGAGGTCTTAATTGCTGCCATGCATACCTTGATGACATTCTCATCGCCTCCAAAGACCTCGCCGAACATAAACGCAACTTACGTCAGGTCCTAGAGCGCCTCCGCGAATTCGGTCTAGTCATCAACCCAGAAAAGTGTCAATACGCCAAAGAGCAAATCACCTATCTGGGTTATGTCGTTGACAACCAGGGCATTCGCCCACTACCGGACCGTGTGGAGGCCCTCATGAAGTATCCCAGGCCTACTAACGTGAGTGAGCTGCGTCGATTTCTGGGCATGCTTAATTTCTACCGCCCAACCCTGAAGAATGCTGCCCAGATTCAAGCTCCGCTCAATGAATTTTTAAAAGGAGCTAAGCGCAATGATAAGCGCCCCATTAATTGGACAGAAGTCTCAGATCGAGCATTCCAACTGTCCAAAGAACAATTGGCAAATGCCACCTTACTCCGATACCCTCTCGAGGGAGCGGCACTTTCTATCCAATGCGACGCATCGGATACCGCAATCGGAGCCGTCCTTGAACAGGACATTGAAGGCCGCCCGGAACCACTTGGTTTCTTTTCAAGGAAACTGAGTCCCACTGAGCGACGTTACAGCGCCTACGACCGTGAATTGCTCGCGATCTACAGCGCTGTTAAGTACTTCCGTCATATGATAGAAGGACGCTCACTCTCCATCTTAACAGACCATAAACCATTGGTCTATGCGTTCCGGAAGAAGTCGGGAAATGCCTCCCCCCGACAAGAGCGTCAATTAGACCTCATTGGGCAATATTCTACGGAGATCAGGCATATCTCCGGTAAACAGAACGTCACGGCGGACGCCCTTTCTCGAATCGATACGATTCATTTGCGTACCGCCTTGAATAACACTGACCTTGCCCTAGCTCAAGAGGAGGACGAACAGCTCAAGTCCCTCCTAACTGCCGACACGGCACTAGAGCTCAAGAAAATTACCCTTCGCGACCCTTTGGGCGAAATCTGGTGTGATGTCTCCACTGGAACCGCTAGACCTTACATTCCCGAGAAACTTCGTAAGGGCGTGTTCCAGGTTTACCACAACCCAGCCCACCCCAGCGGCCGAGCAACAGCCGCTGCTGTCCGTCGCAAATTCATTTGGCCCCGGATGAACAAAGATCTCACCGGTTGGGCCCGTGCTTGTCTCCAGTGCCAGCGCTGCAAAGTAGCGCGACATAATGTACTGGAGCCAGCGCAATTCAAGCTTCCCACGGCACGCTTCGCCCATGTCCACATAGACATAGTGGGACCGCTTACTCCATCAAGAGGATTTTCTTATATCCTCACTATGATGGATCGCTGCACGCGATGGCCAGAAGCGACACCCCTCCGGGCAGTTACTGCCGAATCAGTCGCCAAGGCCTTTTACTCAACTTGGGTCACACGCTTCGGTGTACCAACCACCATTACTTCGGACCGAGGTCCACAATTCGAGGCGACAATCTTTAGGCAGCTAACAGATCTTCTCGGCTGCCAAAGAAGTCGTACCACCGCCTACCACCCGCAATCAAATGGGATGATAGAGCGCTGGCATAGATCTCTTAAAGCCTCACTCATGTGTCATAATGACACACAATGGTTTGACGCCCTTCCAACCGTCCTCCTCGGCCTGAGGACAAGTATTAAGGAGGACCTAGGTGCTTCGGCAGCAGAGCTTACCTATGGTACCAACCTCCTTCTTCCAGGAGAACTTTTCCTGAATGGCGAAACACCGCGTGACCAACTTCGTGAATTGGGACATCTCCGTGACCTGCTACGTAAGGTTAGGGCAACCCCTGTAACCAGGCACGGCTCCAAAAAACTTTTCGTCCACCCTGAACTGCACAGCTGCACGCACGTCTTTGTCAGGGTGGATAAGGTCAAAAAACCCCTCGACCCACCTTATGATGGCCCATTCAAAGTCTTCCGCCGCATCAGTGACCGCGTCTTCGAGATCGACATTAGAGGCAAGCGATCCACGGTCAGCGTCGAAAGGCTTAAGCCCTGTTTTCTGGAAGCTTCCGCTCCAGAATCACCTCCATCTACTGACACCACTCCTACGCCACCAGCACAACCTCCCCGTACTCGCGCTCAGGCGCGCGCCTATAACCAACTAACCACCCCCTAACCTGCCTTACCTATTTCGTGACTACGTCACTGGGGAGGGAGTGATGTGGGGCTTTTCAGGGCCCGAAGAGCCAGGCATCGCTCGATCCCCACTATTCCAGGCGAACGACTTACCTCTCGGTCGAACTTCAGCAAGGTTGCGTAACCTTGCTACGGCATTTACCCCCAGCCAAATCGCTGGAATTAATACGGTTACCCAATCGGATAACTGTTTTGAATTTCTGTTAGGCAGCTTACCTATTCTGTAGGGGTTTTCCTTCCAAACCCCTTTTTCTCCGGCACCACCCCTGAAAACATTAAATCCACGGCAAAGCTTATCACCTTGCCGTGGCATCGAAAACTCACCCTCGGCCAGACATTATTTCCTAAAAAACATTAAGCCCACGGCAAAGCTTATCACCTTACCGTGACATCGAAAATTCACCCCCGAGACGTACATCATTCCCTAAGAAACATTAAGCCCACGGCAAAGCTTATCACCTTACCGTGGCATCGAAAATTCATCCCCGAGGCGTACATCATTTCCTAAAAAAAAGCATAAGTCCATGGCAAAATCATCACATTGCCATGGCATCTGAAATCCTATCTTTAGGCATACATTCTGCCAGGGCAGCTTGTTTCCATAGCCTTACGCTATGGAAACAACATCAACAAAGAGTTCCTTGTTGACTCGTTTATTTGTTTGCCCATGGCACTTCTCGCATGCGGCTATTTGGTCCCATTGATTTGCTACCGCCGACAAGGTTTCTGCTGACGCAAACCAAACATGTCCCTGATTACCAGCAATCGCTGGCTTCCAATTATCGATCCCCACGTTCAGAGACCGCACTCAAGCAACGATCAAGATGCAGCCAGAAAATGTTTACTTTCAACATCTGGCAATGGCTGCACCCTATGTTCGTTGCAATGTTTAATCATCGGCAACCGAAATGATGATTTATGGCCTTCCATTAGGATGACCAAATCTTCGTTTCGGGTTTTCACACCCCACATGCTAGTATTTACATTCTTAGAAAATGCACTAGCGATGTGCCTCCATCCACGGTCGCCGAACGATCGTGTGCATGGCATACCCACACATGCGTAATGTATGACTACCCCGCCCGGTCCAATCACGATTAACTACTTCAAGTTAATCGTGTAACTCCGCCTCCTTGCCAGTTTCTTTCGGGGTTCTTTCCCTTTAATGACTTCCAATGGGATTAGTCAGAGTTACATCGTCACCGAAGTCGTACAAGTTCCGAAAGTACAGATCGATTGTCTTTTAAATTAAATTATATCGGAGTTATAACACCCAAAGGGTCGTGTGGGTAATCTACACGGAGTGTGTATCGAGGGACGAGTGACGTCAAGCGTCATATTGTGTGTGTTTTGTTTCCCCACTATGGGATATTCAGTTTTTTTTGTTCCACGTAACTTATCTGTGAATCCGTGAAGTAATATAAATTCAATAGTCGTCCACACCGTGTGCATTTATTAAGAACTTAAAAGATATCCGTGAAATGTGTCATTAGTTGTTGACAAAATATTTTTCATGTACATTTACTAGAACGTAACCATATCCGTAGAAGGTGTCATTAGTTGTATCGAAAAGATTTTCTTTACTTGTGACCAGTTACTGACATAGATTAGAAAGTAAATAAAAACAGTAATAATATCAAAGTAAAATTGTTTTATATAAAGTAGTCGCACTAGCAATAAAAACACCAAACTATATCAAAATAAGAATTGTGTTGTAAAGTGGCCCTGTCAGTATTAGAAACATAGTGGAGTAATCAATAAATAAAGAAACATTATTTGAACATTAATCCGGTGATTTGTATTTATTTTTCCCCTTTCGGAGAACGCTGTGCGGCTTTTAGAGAACTATCAGTGGAAGGTTAAGTGAACCCGCGTCGTACATGACTGCTACTAAACCTTACACCACACTATCTTCCTAGGAGTAAGTTATGAAAAAATCTAGCTTAAAAAATTGAGTGAAAGAAAAAAATTATTGTTGAAAAAGTCTGGAACATATATACATAAAAAAAAACCTTATACGTTAATTCATTCGATTAAAATAAATGTATATATCTATTGGAACGGTATCTATGATTTCTGGCGCATCTCAAGGTTGAAAATTAATCTCCCAAAAATGAAAGTATCCATTTTCCAAAATCACCGACAAAAATTTGGTGCAAACACAACGGAAGATGTAACTTCTAACCTAACAAAGCAAATGCCGTTCCTGTCACCAGTCATAACAATCTACCAAAGAAATGCAGCATCAATATTTACATGAGTTTTTTTTTACATACAGCCTCATTGATTTTTGTCAATGCAGTAGCCAATCGTGTTATTATATTTATCAAATTATTCACAAATGCAGCAGTTTTTGTACAGAATCTTGGTTACAGTACTGAAATATTTTGCCATCAGTTCAACACAATAAAGCTGTTGTAGCAGGATATGAAATGAACGGGCGACTCCTCGTATGAAAGATATTATTTATTAAAAGGGAATTTAATAATGATTAGTATAAAAACAATTCAAGTGTTATGTTATGTTGTAGCAAAAGGCGCACTCGGTCTGGTATAACTGTCAGAAGTAGAGCGAGCGCATTAAGGCCTGAATTCAATTGCCTTTTACTCATAACGCCCGGTCCGGCTCTACAATCGCATAGAGCACACAGCTTAGGGCGGGTCCACAACAAAAACCAAGCAATTTGATTTTGTTTTACCAGTTGAAAGTATGCTATTTCAGGGGTTGTCAGTCCAGTATTTATTTCTAAAAATTAATATTGTGTTATTGTCTAACCTAACAAAGCAAATGTCGTTCCTGTCACCAGTCACAACAATCTACCAAATAAATGCAGCATCAATATTAACATGCTTTTTTTTTAAATACAGCCTCATTAATTTTTGTTAATGCAGTAGCCAATCGTGTTATTGTATTTATCAAATTATTCAAAAATGCAGCCGTTTTTGTACAGAATCTTGGTAACAGTACTGAAATACTTTGTCATCAGTTCAACACAATAAATCCAACCAATTTGATTTTGTTTTACGATTTGGAAGTATGTCATTTCAGGGGTTGTCAGTTCAGTATTTAATTCTGAAAACTAATATTGTGTTATTGTCTTTAACAAGTTATTCTAAAATGTAGTAGTTTTTGTACAGAATTTTGTTTGAAGTACTGAAATATTTTCCGATCTGTTTAACATAATAAAACCAATCAATTTGGTTTCGTTTTACCAGTTAGAAACACATCGTTTCAGCGCGTGTCATTTCAGTTTTTGACGCTTAAGATTAATATTTTCCTCGACATCAAACTCCCTTGTATGTACGATTTAAAATCATTGAAACTATAACCGGGTAACTTTTCACATAATCTATGAAAAAAGCTACAAAGGAAACGAAGATGTAAGGGCAAATGGCGTTGACAATGTCGCCGTAAAAAAATCTCTCCCTTCGCAAGAATGAACGCCTTGACTGAATATTGCCCTTCCTTAAAAGCCATTCCCTTGCATCCATGGCTTTTCGCTAGTTGTGTACTTGTACGAGAATAATTGCAGGAATTGCTTTGACAGGATCTTTTTAACATTTTTATGGCCTGGGCTCTGTTTGCACCATATCCAAGGGGAATTTGCTGTCTTTCACCATTGTACTAAAGTTCATTCGAATTCCTTTTTTGATTCGTTTTGGAAAATATATCAACATTTTATCATGTATTCAATAAAGTACTCGAGGAAATCAGTGAAGCTTTTGAACCATACCAACTTGTGCGACACGTATCGTAGTTTTTCAGATCTCGTTTTTCTTGCTCCCCTTCTTCCTTCGTCCTTGACTATATGTGTGATAATCAGAGAAGTTCTTAGACCCTGCGACCGGGTAATACATTCAGTTCCGTGATTTCATGGCTTCACATTTGTTGGGTTAAAAACATAGTCGACGAGAGTAGTTTGGGTTAATAATACTCTAGTATGTGTATCGGCCATATTGGAGGGCGATGTTTCTCAATCTTCCCTGCTCAACATGGCGTACAGAGGGAAACAGAAAAAAGTAGTCAATTTTGAGAGGATGTTAAAGGAAACTCACTGATGCAGTAGTCCATAGGAAACGCAACTATTCATATGTAAATATGTGAATTTGTTTTCAGTGATTTACGCATACACACATATAGACGAGAAGGAAAAAAATAAAATGGGTAGAACTGCATGTTTCCTCGATAAAATAAATTATCTGACATGGAAACGAGAATTCAACTTGAAAGTACTTCCCACCATATCGGAGACTAGTTACTAGGTCATGCTGACTATAATTCCACTCAATTTGATACGAAATCTTTACTCTGTTGACTTTGTTGTTCAAGTCGAGTTATGTGATTGTCTGTGATTGTGGATGATAGAACTTTGCCTGTTAACCCTGTCACAACGATCAAATATCCCTTTGACGATTTGTTTGATTTCGTTAGATTGAATTAGTCAACTCGCTCCAGGGACCTATGGTGCCGACATTATGTTAGAGTTCAAGAGAATAATTAATTGTGTAACTCAGAACATACGTCGCTTAATTAGATGGTCGATCCAAATGGACTATCCCCAATTGGTTCCAAGAACACAAGTGCTTTTTACATAGAAGTGCTGGCTCAGTAATCAGCTGTCAGATGCAGCTCACAGGGATGTAGTAAAGATAATATATCCTTTTCAAGCAACGTTTATAATTGAGACAGAAAACCTTGTGTCTTTTTAATCAAGTCACGCCCAGAGATTAATTATAAAGTTCACTCATCAATTCAACTACTTAATAAACTATTGCGTGTAAGTTGTCGTCCTTGTTCGTAGTCAATATGAAATTTCATGCTGGACACAAGATTTGCATGTTTTCTTGTATTAATTGTCTATGTCCTTGCTGTATCAAGTTTATGTGGTTGGCAGGGTTTTCGGTTACTATCCCAGTACCAGCGACTACATCAGACATCTCGTAAATATTTTCAATTAGATCCATCGACCATAAAAAGGTCGAAATTTTGATTATACTTCGAGTTCTTGTTTGCAAAAGTGGTCAACGTCAAAGACACCCAGCATTTTATTACAACCTCGACCAACCAGCAAAGTTTTATGTCTGTGTATCCTTAACATCCAATACGTTGTCGTTGTGATACTTCATAAATAATTACTTGACGAAATTAGCATTAAAAGCCTTTCTTGGTCATAATTCGAATTCGATCCCAGGCAGTTTCGAGATAAAAGTGAAATGAGAGACACATGGTAATAAAGCTATTAATCTAACTTCAGAGCAACGTGAGTAGAATAATTCAAAGTTTGTGGGATCAATATGTAACAGTGTATATACTAATCAAGTAGGAAGAGTAAGAAAAAAGTTTTTTAATGTAATTACCGTGCAGGGATTATTTTTGTGAAATTTGTTGATAAAAACAAATTTGTTTTTTTGTTCATAACGTATCTTTAAATTTTAGAAGAGATTTGAGACTTCATCTTTGAGTTATTATTTAGTATTCAAACTTCCAATACAAAATTGTTATGATAATTCTATTCAGATATAATGTAATTAGTGGTAGAAGATACTCATCGACATGGTACGTTGACGTTGGTTGGAAAATAATGAAAATATTATAGTAATTGAGAAATAATTGATGTAGGACAATTATGTGTCCAAGTTCCACATCGGGTGCTAATTGTAACTAATATGAGATTTCGAAACTCGATTTGTAATAATTTCGCTCTGACGAGTGCTACTTGTGGCAATAGATTTTGACGGAGGTGTGGAAGCGCCAGTGTCCGTGTTAGTTTTATGAAATCGAGTGATAGAGTCCGGTGTGAGTTCTGTACTCTTCATCAATATCGGCACTACAACCGGGAACCGGTCCTGGCCTTATTTAGCAAGTCCTGTGGCTTGTTAAATTTTCCATAATGATTTGTTTTTTCCGGGCAAGGTCATTCGTTCTGTACTCTTAAGTGAGATTAAAATATAAACATATGTATCACCCTTGGTTGGCAAGAAACAAATTTAGGTTTTATATGGAGGAAGAAAATATTTTTTTTATGGAAAACATAAGATAAATTATATAGCAGCACATCTCGAAGATAGACGGCACATGGATTCCTGTTTTAAAATAGTTTTTTCCTACTTCGCTACCGTAATACGCCGTAGGTGCCTTGTATAAACACAGGATACCGAATGGTATTTATCGGAGAGTGCGTGGAATCCAAAGTAAACAGACGAATCTGGTCACAGGTGCGTCCAAATGCATCCGCCTATTTTTTTTCTTTTTTTTACATACCACCTCGATCAAAAAGTTCCTGGTTTTTATCCATAAAAAGCAAAATACGAGATTATTCAAGAAAATTGATACCCTCGCCCTCGAAATACGGCAGTTTTTTTGTGTTCGGTGTATCCACAAAGTCTACTCTTTTCCGTTGATTTTTCCATTACTTCTTTTCGGTCTCCGTAGTATAACAAAGTAACACCCATTGAAACAAGCGACGGAAGAAAAAAAGGAACCACGGCACCCCCGCCGAATCAAACCCCGGGGCAACACAGTGAGTACTCTTGTGGCGGTGCCGCCAAACCCCACGGTTTACTTACCTAAAACCCCCACAACTTCCATTCCATGTCCTAACTTCACTAATGCAATCGCATTAGTACCTGAAAATGCTTCACGCATCATATAGATCAAATCTATGATCTTAAAGTCCCTGTCAAAGAAAACTTACCTTTTATGCAATCTCTTCGCATATAATTTCCCGTAAGATTCCTTTCTTTACCTTATCAGGCAGAACCCCCATTATTACAACCCAATCTACATCAGTTTCCGCCAATGCCAAGTTTCCTGTAATGAAACTCATCGGTTCGTATATCATACGACCGCATATCAGAGAATCTTACCATGAGTTGGCTAATCCCAGCCTCAATATGTGTACAAAAAACTATTTACACACACATCGGCTGGCGACCCCTTTAGCCAGCGATAATAGTCCAACGCAGATGCATGTAATTAGCACCATCCACATTGAGACTAATGCTTTAGCAATGCACTAAGTGCAAAAAAAGGAACGCTGTCCTTTGGCAGGCATCGGGCGATACGACAGACTGTAGTCGTATCACCAGCATCTTCGTATAGATAAAAAATCTACAATTTCTTTCTTGCCCCAAACGAATAATTCCGCATATTCAAATGCGAACAAGGGATTCGTTCCAGCAACCAACTCAAGATACGATATACAATTTTCATTGTATAAAGTATCGCACCACTTAGCACCTTTTTACCAACGTCCATCATAGCATCGTTGCATAGGGTAAACATGACCCTCATTACGGAGCGAACCATTTGGTCGCCTCTTTCTTTGCTCTTGCCGTCTCCTTGCTTCGTTGTTCGACTGCCTTCGAACCCGTGTAAATAAGATCGATCTGTTCGATCGCGCACACACACCGCTGCACTGAAAGAGTGCATTTCTGTGGCTGCCGCACCCTTTAGAGAAAAGTTTTTCTCTCTCTTCCCTTTTCTTAACCCTAACCTAGGATGGCACTCATGTCAGAGTTCTATCCTCGGGGAGTCTAATTTCATCCGCCGACCGTCACTGGTCATGCCGACTTCCGCTTCCGTTCCGAGCATAGGGAAGCGTATTCGAGTGTGTGTTTATAAGTTCTGTCGTTATCATGTGAGTTATTGTCCCCGCGAGTACGAGTTGTATACATTTCATAATGGTGGCGTCATTTACTTTGGACTGCCGACCGATAACAACATTATATATCTTAATAATGCCTTAAGAGCGTTTTCATCCCAATCTATTGAAAATTATTAAATGCCAAATAACTATCTGTGAACCTTAATTAACAACCAAATTAAAAATAAAAACCCTTTCACTAATAACAGTAACCAGTGTTTCCTTTTTTCGTTCCTGTTTCTGTGGACGGTTTGTTGCAGTTTTTGAGCGTTGTCCTCGGAATTTTTGTGTTTTCTCTTGTTGTGACAACGGGCCAATTTGTATTTTATGATGGTGGAAGGAGTGAACCAAGTATCCATGCTGCTACATACTTCTTCCCCACTCTTTCACCATAATTAGTTATATTTATTTGTGTGCAAGTAAAATTTTGTAATAGTCTCAATATCGCTACTCGTACTGCACGAGTTGGGCTGAGCGACCTTTACTTCATTGTCCAGTTATATAGCACAATACCAGCTTTTTTATTTTAAATTAGTAACTAGTCCGATGGTTCCCCCCCCCCCCCCCGCTTGGTAGAAACCTTGACGTGGTGCGGGGGCTTAAACTACAAGGAATCATCACCGAATGTCGGTGCTAAAAATACAGGGACCATGGTACAATTGCGTATTTATAAACGTACACGCCCCAACAGAATCTACGGACGCAGAAACGAAGGACACGTTATACCAGACCCTAGTGGAAGTATTCGATGGGATCTCATCATTCGATGTTAAAATCCTCTTTGCGGACCGCAATGCGAAAATTGGAAAGGAAAACATCTTCCAACCAACAATAGGTAAAGAAAGTCTACACGACATTTCAAATGATAATGGAATTCGAATTATCACGTTCGCAGCGTCAAAAGATCTGTTAGTGAAAAGCACGATGTTCAAGCACAAGCAAATCCATAAAGCCAAATGGATATCATCCGACGGCGTAACGCGTAACCAAATAGACCACTTCCTCAAAAGACACCACTCGAACATCCTTGACGTAAAATCATATAGAGGAGCAGATTGTGACTCCGATCATCTTCTAGTGATGGGCAAACTCAGGAGTCGCCTCCCAGCAATCCCACATGTGCAGTCACGGAAGACGAGCAAAAGGTTTGAGATTGATAAACTAAAAGACCTACGCAAAAGGGCTGAATATCAAGACGAACTAACGAATAGATTTAGCATCCTAGAGAATGGGAGTAGTGAGGCAGAGGGAATCAATAATCTGGTCACTAAATGGGCATTGATCAGAGACACAATCAAACAAACAGCCCAAAAGGTATTAGGACTTAAGAAAACAATAAAGTCCAAGCCTTGGTTTTACGATGAGTGCAAGGCAAAGATCGAACAACGTAAACGCCTCAGAGTGATCCACTTAGAAGGATATGATGAAGTCAACTCAGAAAGATATGCGACGATTCGGAAAGAGACAACGAGACTTTTCAAATGCAAAAAACGCGAATGGGAGAAAACTCGGATCGAAAAAATCCTAGAATATGCCAAAGCAAAGAACATCAGAGGTATGTATGTCGGAATAAAATCAATTAGAATTGGCTACCGAGGGAGAGCCAAAATAATCCGAGACATAAACGGCTGTCGGGTGACAGAAACTAAAAATATCGTGAAAAGATGGAAGCAGCACTTTGAAAACCTGCTCAATATGCATCCCCATCAACCACAAATAAACGCACCAGACGTACATACAGCCGAGCCTCAGATCCCAGAGCCCTCTTTCAACGAAGTTGTAGACGCAATAAATCGTTGGAAAAATACCAAGGCTCCCGGACTCGATTGCATACCGGCAGAGCTTGTGAAGCATGTAGGAGAGGCAACCGCTCGAAAGATCCACCAACTGATTAAAACAATATGGGATAAGGAAGTTATTCCGGAAGAATGGAAAACCTCAATAGTCATCCCCATTTTCAAAAAAGGTGACAGATCTGACTGCGAAAACTACAGGGGAATATCATTGCTCCCAACCACATACAAAATACTAACAAATGTCATAGTGGTGAGAATCACACCGTACACAGAAGAAATACTGGGAGACTAACAATATGGATTCCGTAGGAACCGGACAACAAGCGACCAAATGTTCACAATAAGTCAACTACTGGAAAATAAGTGGGAATACGGAGAGACGGTTCACCAACTGTTCATTGACTTCAAAAAACTCTACAACCCGGTCGCAAGGCAAATACTCTACTCTTTCGGAATCCTGAAAAAATGTGCCGCCCTCATCCAAATCTGCATGAACGAAAACAAAGGGCGAGTGAGAATAGAAAACCACCTCTCAGAACAATTTGAAATCCGAGACGGCCTAAAACAGGGCGATGGCCTCTCACCAAGTCTCTTTAACATTGTCCTTGAGTATGTCATCAGAAAAGTACAAGACGACAACATGGCCGGATCATCCCTGAACGGGGTCACACAAGTGCTCGCATATGCGGATGACAACGCCGTTTCGGGCGATAATCTAGAAACTGTAAGTAAAAACTGTGAAATCATCATGCAAGCGGCAGAAGAGGTGGGCCGAGACATAAATGTAGACAATACATGATTACGGCGGGAGCAGGTGGAACTCAGAGAACACACATAAATATCAGAGACAAGATATTTGAAAATGCCAAAGAATTTAAATGTCTGGGAACAATACTGACGGCCAATAACGAAATGTCGAAGGAAATTAACAAAAGACTACACTCCGGCAACGCTAGTTGGCATGCAGTCAGTAAACTGCTGAAATCCAAACTGCTATCGCGTAATATAAAGCTCCGTGTCTATAGAACCATAATCATGCCGATTGTTCTATACGGATGCGAAACATGGGCTCTCACAAAACGGGAGGAGAACAAATTCCGCTTATTCGAGAATAAAGTTTTAAGGGGTATGTTTGGCGGTAAATATGACGAGGAGTCAGGACAATGGAGGAAACTCCACAACCACGAATTGGAAGAGCTATACCGCAAACCTACAATAGTGAGAGTGATCAAGTCGCGAAGATTAAGATGGGCCGGACACGTAGCGCGAATGGGCGATGATAGGACCGTGCATAGAATTCTTGACGGTAAGCCAACGGGAAAGAGACCGATAGGACGGTCGCGATGGAGATGGGAGGACAATGTTAAGTTTGACCTCGAGGAGATCGTATCGTATAGTCGAATGTGGAAGGAGAGCACACAGGACAGTGAACAATGGCGGAGTCGAGTCGGTGAGGTGGTGAACTGTCAGGTTCCTACAGGAATAAATAGAATAGAATTGTGTGTCCAACAAGCGTGGAGCACACCTTCCACTAACACTGGGTTATTGTTGTGTTGTGGGCTGGCGTCAGGAACAATGCGGTCTCCTGACGTGATGAATGTCGATGGAGAATATCCAAAATTGTGTGTCCAACAAGCGTGGAGCACACCTTCCACTAACAGATGGATCCCTGGTGCGATAAACTGATTTCTCAGTTTGTTAACGGATCGTATGTTCCAAACCGTGCTTGTCCATCAGCACACGGTATTTGTTCTACAATAGGCTAAAAACCAAATGTGTGAAATGGGAAAAAGAATACCTTCAATTGTCTGCCGCAATCATAGAAAGAATCTTCCAAATTGAAATAATGCCTCGATGGTCGCTTTATTGATTTTAGGATTTACTTTTATTTCCCACGAGTACATCGATTTTTATGGATTAGTTTGACTATACATCCGATTGCTTAGGTTAGTTAACGAAGAAAAAATATAAAAAGAAATAATGGTTGTCAAATGACAACCAACAGAATTCATAAATGTCAGCTGATTGCTGACATTGTTAAAGGTGATGCCACATATTGTTCGAGTGGTGCCACAGATTTAATTATTGCGAATTCGCCGGTTGTTTCAAATGCAAATCCGCAACAAGAATAGTACGATGGTTTCGTGTTTCCAAAGGAAATTGTAATTGGGATTTTTTTAATTTCGCCTTTTGCGAAATCTTGAAGGATTTCACTACATTTTTTTTAAACTTCTTATATTTTGTTTCCCCTATTGCTCGTGGAGTGATGGAGTTCGGGACGGTAAAACGGTTTCCATTCACCGCGTTGTCGGCCTGCTTATTTTGAAATATGGCTCAACCGATCTAATCCATCAAAGTTCGGAGAAAGAAAGAGTCTGTAAATACCATTTCCGGAATTAAAGAAGACTTAGCATCATTGTGAAAGATTCTCTAGAAGTTAAGAGTGCGCTTCAGAACACATTTCTGAATCAGCAGTCAAATAGATCTCTAGTCAAATTACACCACCTGGATCCCTAGTCAATTAAAACATTGTGGGGGTTCTCTATATTACATGGAGAACCAACCCACAATTTCAACCACATTTTCCGCCTTATTTCGACCGCTAACAGCTCGTCACATCAACCCCTATCCCACCATTCATGCTATTCACCTGGAATATCACATTTCCCAAATGGACGCATAACTGAATTCATTCTCCTATGCAGATAATGCATAATTGAACCCAACCCAGCGACCTTTTTGCCATACGGCAACTCCATTTTTGCTAGCCCATTAGATTTCCATTGGAAATCACATCATGTCGGTTAGCAACAACAAGCAGAATCAGACGACGCTGTTGCATAATCATGCAATCGCTGGGGAATTTATCAAAATATTTAATTAGTTCTCACGATAAATTACCCTAGCTAATTTGGCGTCACTTCGGCTTTTCCGCAGATCATCCATTCGCTTGGGATCAATGATCTCTTTTCGCAGGTGAATAGCACCGGCCACTTTTCCTCTACTTCACAATTCTGTCTTTCCATAGTTCAATTCACTCTGAGATCACCACAATCACCGCACTAGGTAAGTGGATCATTCTCAGACGCTGCATTAATACACACACACTAAGCCAGATCAACCCTCAGTTATTGTGGTTTCCTTTTGATTTCTTCATATTTTCTACGCCCATCGACGTCGAACGAGTACGCGAGTACTTGTCCACCTCGATGAGCGTGGGGACTTGAAGGATGCACATCACTGGTATCAAAAGCAGACACTCCATCAAGAATAAACTGACACAGCTGGAAGAGCATAAAGTATTGGTTAAGACATTTTTGACTTTACCATAAATCCAGGGCTGCATCTACCCTCAAAGATATTAATTATATCAACGAGGAGAGTCGTGATTGTAAGAAATAAAAAAAAGTTAAAGTTTTATATTGGTAAGAGATTTTCTAAAGACAAACATCTCTTTTTCCCAATTTACCAAAAACGATATACCATTTATCAATATTTAATGTGTGATCTAAAGTACTTGTGAGGATCCAGAAAGTTCATAAATGAGAATACAACAGGACCAATGGTTGTTCAATATCGGTTGGATAAATTGATAATAATGAAGAGAACAAATAAATTCTGTGTTAAAATATCTTACATCGAAAAGTGCCTCGCACTTTCAACTTCAGCAAATATAACCATAAAACCAGTTCATCAACTACCTTAAAAAGTTCATCCTGAGTAACACTTACCTTATATACTGCTTGTGGCTTTAGGGGGCAATTATAATAAATATCGAAAATCAACAGGTGCAAACCGATCAATGGGGTTCTACAAGTATAGGTTAAGTAATATTTATACACCTGACAGAGTTATTTGCCATACTTGACATACATGTCAAGTCTCTTTTATACAGGCTCAAAACTTTCGTAATTAATTGAAAACTTCCCAACACTAGCGCGGTATGTTAAATCCTCAAAACGTATGGTCTTCATAATGCTCCATTACACAACATACGAATGTTTTGCTCTTGCATTCACACACAGGCTTTGTCCTACCGACCATAAACCCAACAGGAGAGTACACAGAATGTTTTAGAAGTGGTGCAGTGAAAGTTTACCATATGCTTCTGTATGCCATATGCATATCGGTACCGGTGGAAACTTGTGCCTTATCAGGGCTTCTAGCGCTTGCACAATGTACCCGCTATTCGTATAGTATAGGGTAACTGGTCTTCTAAAGTAATGTGCCAAAACTTCGTCCTTTTCAGATTGTATATCCTCTATGGTCTTCCAGGATACCACAGTTTTGTCACCGACATTCATTCGAGGGCCTGCAATAATCTTTTCGTCGCTCGCGGAAGGTTGCAAACCCCACTTTGTCATGGAACTATATAGGCAAAGGACGACCCATGACGTTCGTAGTTAATGTAGCTATTAAGAGTAAAACATGAATTTTATTGACAGATCACATATGTAGTATTGTGTATATACACTATAGATGGGCTAATAGAAGAAATGATGTTTGGCGTGCTTCCAGGTCTTCTCTAAGAAAATTTTTATGATTTCGGGGGCAGAATGTCGTAAAACTATCATAAAACATGAAATCTGATTTTGTGGGGCATGACTCCTTTTTTCACTTAGAGGGGATTTATATATTAGGAAATAGTGTATCACGTTCTGGGCGAAGTGGAAAGATTGAGTGTTTGTTCGATAAATAATACTTAAATATTATAGAAGTTCCAAGAACATCTCGAATTTGAACAAATAGAGAAGTAACTTCTATTCCATGTAAAGGAAATTGTATGATATGGGTTTGTGGGGTATATTAGTTGTTGCGCCAACACGGGTGCGGGTTCACTAACATTCCACTGAATTCCGCCAAAAAAAAACGTTCACAAAATGAGGAAAGAAACGCTGGGATATTGTTTTGGAATTTGCTTTTTATTGTTTTCCTTTAATCGAATCGGTTACGTTATTATACATACTGGTGTCGCGTTTGTACACTAGGAGAGTTCAATAAAAGCCGCATTCTGTTTAATCATCGATAAAACTCGATTTGTTACAATATAGTTAATATGTACGTAGGGAAAAAGGTCACGATACACAAACACTGAAAAACTCGATTCTGAAGGAATTTGCGTTGGTCTACATACGCGATTAAACGACAAAAACATGTAAATTATCGAACGGCTTCATTTGATTCAATCTGAATAACTACTTGTTTTGTTATCTAATTGCCCAGCATCTTTTAAAAACCACAAAGTACTACACCACACTAACTTCTTCAAAGGAAAACACTCGACTCGGATTAAACTGGTTTCGCACCGTACCCGGCGGAGGTACGGTGGATGGCGAGCGACCCGACCGCCACGGAGATTGAAGTACGACTCCAACGATATCCTCTCCAATAAGGATATCGTTTTTTACCTACCACCAGGGAAACGTAAAGTCTCTTTTGGTGGTATAGGAAACCAGATCTTGTAATAAAGGTCATGGTGGTATGTGTGGGATCGTTGAGATCAATGCTATTCACACATGCAGTGGAACAACGAAACAGGCAGGCGGCAAGAACAAAAGAAAAGGCGACCAAATGGTTCGCTCTTTAATGAGGGTCATGTTTATACGATGCCTCGTCGCTATTTTCGACGTTAGGAGAAAAAGGTGCTAAAAGCAAATTGGATGTTTATGGCATCTCAGGCTGCAGTAGAAACCGGGTTCATATTTGCATTAGGAAATGCTGGAGAATTTGGTTTCGGCGTCTATTGCGCTAATTATATGCAGCTGCTTGGGTTGTTTGTTGGTAAGACAAACAAAAAAGGTTGCCAGGCAATGTGTATGAAAAGGTATATGACGCGGCTGGGAAAATAGACGGCGCGATATTTATGGTCCCTGTCATGACGGTTACATTGATTGCAATCCGAATTATTTTGTTTACAGGAATTTGTCTGGTACCGAATTGGTTCAGAATACCAAATAAGAAAACAAAGAAATCTTATGAAAAATTGTATGCGAAGGGATGCATGAAGGTAAGTTTTCTTTATAGGGATTTTATGATTACAGATGGTGATCTATATAATGCATGAAGCATTTACAGGTACTAATACCGTTGCATTAGCGAACTTAAGGACGTTGGGTAGTAATTATGGGGGTTTTTAGGTAAGTGGACCGTAGGGTTTGGCGGAAACGCTACAGGTTTGCGTATGACTATCAGTACCTGTACTAATACCGTTGCATTAGCGAACTTAAGGACGTTGGGTAGTAATTATGGGGGTTTTTAGGTAAGTGGACCGTAGGGTTTGGCGGAAACGGTACAGTACTCCCCCCCCCCCAGTGATGTAGTCACGAAAAATAGGTAGGGGCGAAGGAATGCTCGAATGAATGGTGCTATGCTGGACGGAGGGCTGGACACTTGACGAACAAGTTGGCCCTGCGCACTTCGGAAGGCGCTGTGATTAAATCGGGGGAACTGTCATGGTGACTAGTTCCAGGTATGTATGAGCCTTTGTCGATAAGGTGGACACAGTTGTTACCGCTTGATGCCATCAAGGGCAAAGGTGTGCGGCGTAGTCAAAAGACCTGTTATGGGTCACTTGGGCCAACAGGTTTATCGTCCGAATAGGTCGGAACCTATCGGAAATCTGCTCGCGTCCGCAGTCACGAAGTAGCATGTGCGGGAAGATGCAGATACAGGCACTGAGAGTATTGATCTGGTGTTGGCGGTATCTGCCAACAGGTTATACCTATCTAATAGGTATAATTTCATTAGGAGCTCGCCGCCGTCGTGGCAATGGTGCCAGGAGATGGGACCTATTGGTAACTCACTGACATCGTGCTACGACGTGTCAGTGGATAAATTTAAGGAAACCAAGTCCAGAGTCGGTGCCTTTCGTCCATACGTTTGTATGACGAATTGTTTGCCGCTGGGACTGGTAAAAGAGGGCGGGCACTCCAGTTGCGCGGCTTACCGATCGAGGGAGGTGCGATACATCTGCTCCGGTGTCGACCCCGGAGCTTGATAAACGGCAGCCGCGACCTCGACCAAGCGGCGCTTTGTTGGGAGGGCCGGCCAGTCGCGCTCGGTTAAGTTGGGCGGCTTAGGTTATGGGGCTCCTGGGGTATGGTTGGTTGTGTCTAACCACAAGGCGGCCTAGCGTAACTGCTGCACTCTCCGAAGTATTATGCACCTAGGTATTTGAGGCGGCGTAGAGGGGCGTGTACAGCCTTTAGTTGCCGCTAAAGGGGAGCCATGGTGGCTAAAGATTGGGGAACCAGGTATATTGTCTCAGTCCGGTGGTATCGGTTTGATTTGTGGACCGGTGTTGCTGAAACATTTGGGAGACGTAGGAGATTTAAGGACGAATGTCCTGAAGTTTAAATAAAGGAGCTAAGCCAGGTGTCCTGCTAGGTGCTGCTACGCGTAGTAGCTGTGTTACGAGGGAAGCTGGCTTGCTGAAATAGGGTGGAAGGTCAAGGACGGTTGCATGAAGGCTATGGTTGGCGAGCATGAGCGCCAATATGCAGAAAAGAAAAGAAAAGGTTGAGATGTTTCACGCGAGACAAAACCGGGCGTCCTATAGATTATATGCTACGCGCAGTAGCTGTTGTTACATAAGGGGCCGGTTTGCCGAGAATGGGTGTTGAGCAGTGGCGTGCGTGTGCGCCAATATTTAGTAAAAGGGGTCTTAAAAGGGTGGATAGAGGCGAGTTTTGCCAGTATTTAAAGAAGGCCAAAGGTCATCACTTTGAACTCGAAGAGTCCGAAGGGTGTGATGAGGAGCCGGTTAAAGGAATAAATTGAGCCGATGTGGGGTCAAGTGAGGTTGGGTGGGGTCCAGTGTTTAAGGGGCATTGTGTCCCGATGTAAGAGACGAGCTGTTAAGAGAGGAGTCGGTTGTGGAGGAATGAATGGAGTCGAGAGAGTTGAATGTGAGCGACGTGTAGTCGAAAAAGAAATTAAATGTAGTCGGAAGAGGTTGAAAAGGAGTCGTGTGGAGTCGTAGGGGAGTGTTGTCGAAGGGGGTCTACCGAGAACGGAGTTGAAAAGGGGTTTAGTGGAGTCAACTGAAATCGAAAAACATTAAAGTGGAGGAGTCGCGTGTAGTTGAGAAGTCGAGAGAAGTAGTAAGCGGAGTCGAAAGGGTTGTGCGCTGCTTAATACCCCGAAGGGGCTTATAATAATTATTATATTTTGATTTTCTGTACTTTGGAAGTTGGTCATTTCGACTTTAATTTAGGTAGTTTTCCTTTTTAATTTTAACATGATTCCAGGATCTGACGCAATAAATCCCGTTTTTGAATTGTAAATAACCATACACGATACTTAATACATTATGAAATGGATGACGCATGGTTGGTTTTAATTGCTTGTTCGTTTTTAATTTATTCTGATTGGTACACACTCATAAGGAATTATTAAGATGTTAAGCCAATTTCAAACCATGCGAATTTGTTTTACATTATAAACTACCAAAGACATAATATATCGGTTCTTTTCTTCTTTTTTTTTAATTTATATGTTCCGTGATTGTTTTGTTTTGTTTTTTTTTTTTTTGTATTAAGAGTGTGTACTATAGATTGTTGTCGTTACAATTCGTAATTTATTAAAAGGAAACATGTTTGCTGGAGACCCAAAACAATCAACAAAACTGTACATGTATATATTTCGTTTTTCCCATGGTAGTAAGTAAATATGAGCTTTTGTTTTCTTCTCGCGTCATATTTTTACTTTCGTTGCTATATTTGTATGTATCTTCGGAATATCTTAATTTTCACTTACATTGTGATGGATAGTTAGACTAAAGTCAATAGTTTATTGCTTTTTTTACATTTGTTAATAAGTAAAATAAGTACATTTGTTAATGCTCTTAATGTATGTATATTGCTCTGTACCCAGAAGGGGTTAACAATAGGCAGAAGAGAAAAAAAGAAAAACAAATGTCTATTTAAGGAAAAGAAAATCGTAAACGTAATATCAGTTTTCTCAAAGCTTAAGTTAAAGATAAATATGCACAAAATAATTTTAAAAAGAATGAAAAACTGGTTACTGTCTAAAATAATGTTAACTAATCAGAAACAAAGCATGTTTGATAGCTGGTTTAATTGAGATAGCAAAATAAAACTTTTAATTATATGATTCGTTCGAAGAAAAAAAAAAAAGGAAATATTTTTACTTTACATTTAATCGACCTTGTTAATACAAAGGATAATTTATTTTTTTTAGCATGGATGAATTGATTTACAATGCGCACTTGTTTACTAACTGCTCATTTAGGTACTAAAACAATTGTACTTATATAGAAACAAAAAACATATTGTCAAATTGTATGGTGAAAACAAAAAGATAAAAAAGAATTTCGACACGAAGTTTTAAAATTTCAATCTGTCGTAAGTTATCACAAGTACTGCCACAAACAAGGTTCCGTCGATGAAAGGCAAATTGTACACTAGTTAAATTTTGTTTCTGTGTTTCGTTGCTTTCTTTTCTTCTGTTGTTTAGTAGCTGCAATTACATCAATAAGGACAGGATTTCTTGATGTGAGGTGCACCTTTATTGATTATGAGCGTGCATTTCCTATGCAGGTATTGTTGGAAGAGTTAAGCGTGGCTTAGTTGATGAGGGATCACTTATTGATGTGCAGAAATTGCTTAAGGGAAAACTATATGTTGCAATTGTTGAAGTTACTTCAAACCAACGATTGATGCGACCGTCGGCGTTGCCATTGTGTACGATGTTGCACTGTTATTTTTGGTCAGAATAAAACAAAGAAAAACGTAAGGATACTTAGCTGACAAACTCCTGGACGTTGCTGTTGAGGTGACTGATTTTATTGTTCCGGTGATGTCGTATCGCCTGGTGTTGTTGGCTGCGTCTCGTCTGTTGATGTTGGTAGCAAAGCGGTGTTGGGGTAGTGGGTACCCCTCTAACTGTCTTTATTATCACCGATTGTCACTGTCACTATTGTCTTTCGGCAATTGCCGCCCCAATTGCTCACTGGATGTAACTTATTGTTCCGAAGGCGCAATTGTTCAAACTCGGAGTCACCAATGTGGTTAATATGTACGTAGGGAAAAAGGTCACGATATACAAACACTGAAAAACTCGATTCTGAAGGAATTTGCGTTGGTCTACATGCGCGATTAAACGACAAAAACATGTAAATTATCGAACGGCTTCATTTGATTCAATCTGAATAACTACTTGTTTTGTTATCTAATTGCCCAGCATCTTTTAAAAACCACAAAGTACTACACCACACTAACTTCTTCAAAGGAAAACACTCGACTCGGATTAAACTGGTTTCGCACCGTACCCGGCGGAGGTACGGTGGATGGCGAGCGACCCGACCGCCACGGAGATTGAAGTACGACTCCAAAGATATCCTCTCCAATAAGGATATCGTTTTTTACCTACCACCAGGGAAACGTAAAGTCTCTCTTGGTGGTATAGGAAACCAGATCTTGCAATAAAGGTCATGGTGGTATGTGTGGGATCGTTGAGATCAATGCTATTCACACATGCACTGGAACAACGAAACAGGCAGGCGGCAAGGACAAAAGAAAATGCGACCAAATGGTTCGCTCTTTAATGAGGGTCATGTTTATACGATGCCTCGTCGCTATTTTCGACGTTGGGAGAAAAAGGTGCTAAAAGCAAATTGGATGTTTATGGCATCTCAGGCTGCAGTAGAAACCGGGTTCATATTTGCATTAGGAAATGCGGGAGAATTTGGTTTCGGCGTCTATTGCGCTAATTATATGCAGCTGCTTGGGTTGTTTGTTGGTAAGACAAACAAAAAAGGTTGCCAGGCAATGTGTATGAAAAGGTATATGACGCGGCTGGGAAAATAGACGGCGCGATATTTATGGTCCCTGTCATGACGGTTACATTGATTGCAATCCGAATTATTTTGTTTACAGGAATTTGTCTGGTACCGAATTGGTTCAGAATACCAAATAAGAAAACAAAGAAATCTTATGAAAAATTGTATGCGAAGGGATGCATGAAGGTAAGTTTTCTTTATAGGGATTTTATGATTACAGATGTTGATCTATATAATGCATGAAGCATTTACAGGTACTAATACCGTTGCATTAGCGAACTTAAGGACGTTGGGTAGTAATTATGGGGGTTTTTAGGTAAGTGGACCGTAGGGTTTGGCGGAAACGCTACAGGTTTGCGTATGACTATCAGCTATGCGTCGATTGCTTTGAAAGCCACCACATATCCAGTGACATCACAAAGCTAATTATAATCCCTGTATGAAGGCACTATACTACTGTGGATGGTGTGTGTTTTTATTTGATAGATTGGTGTGAATGTTGTTAACTTTATGATATTTGCTTTTTTAGGTTAGAATCTAAGGTTTTTCTTATGTCTTTAAGGAATATTTTTCTGTTTTGTTTTAATTATCAATTTTCACCAGCCGTTTTGCCTTTACTTATGGACGGAACCCTTTTGCTAACTTTTTTATTAAATACTTCTCTCAGGAGAGGCGAACCTGTAAAGCCAAAACGGAGGCTTGAGATGTCAAAACCTATTCGAACACTTTTCCCATTCAGCCAATCCATAAGAAAGAGAACAAGTTTTTTTTTTTTTGCATAATTACCGGCCAATTGCTAGTGTTATTCAAGGCGATGGAAAAGTATAATTTAAGTACAGTAAAAATAAGAAGAAAAAAAAGGAGAAATATTTGGAATACAACCGACTCCTAAATGATCACCAAAACAAACTTTGCAACAGGCGATCCAAGAGAAACATTTTGAGTTTCGTGACTAATATTTTGAGGACTACAATCGGTTATGCAAGAGCTTGTTAGGATATATTCCTAGGCTTTTGACCTCCTCTGACACAGAGTCTTTCTAAGGGAGTTGCGATCTTATGGATATTCAAACAACTTAGCAATTGGATAGAAAATTTCCTCGAAAATCGGTCACTTCGGGCCGTTGTAGATAGAGGCTTTCAGACCGCTTTTCCATTAATTCCGCACTACCCCAAAGTTCTAAACGAATATCAATTCTATTTTTACTACGATTTGCTAGTATTAATAATCAATAATCAATAATTAATAAAATATTCAGTTTTGTCGACGATATTGCGTTGATTTCTTCATTTTCGAACGAGCAACGACTAGCAGATGTACGGAACCAAAGCATTTTGGGAGTCACTTTCAAGAATTAATAGATAGATATATTTATTAGGTATTATATATATTAAAACTGGTTTCGTTACCAAATATTTTATACAACAGAGCTTCCATCTTTATTTTCTGTTTAAATTATAAAACAGCAAAAATAAATAACTAAATAAATAAATGATTACAAAAATAGTTTGAAGGAAAAGTATCAGCAAAAGTTTAGCACTCCTTCTCTCCTGTTTTTGTCATGCAGCCTATCTATCTTCACCACCCCTTTTCCACTATGATGCGACTCTGATATTTAAAAAATTATTATAATTTGTTTCGAATGTGAATGTTTCAAAAAATGTGATTGGGTGCAACTTCTCTCACGGAAGGTGAACCTACAGTGTTGGCTGAGATGCTGTTGGCACTGTCTCTGATTGGTGTAATTTGTAGCTCTCTGGAAACACTCGGGTTGAAAGGATTTCCAGGTTATGCAACACAACCGTCTCCTCTCCCCCCCCGACTCTACCCCGCCCACCGTCTATACCCTCATAACCCCTACACATTCCAACACATATCCCGTTCACTGTCGCTGTCTCACAAATGCCACATTTGCCACCCCTGCATACACTCGCTTTTCTTCAGACTCCTACATCCCATACCCCGAAGTCCTTTTCTTCTTCCTTGTTTTTTCATCTTTTTTTTTATGTTTTTTTTAAAATTATATATATATATATATATATAAATATGTGTCCTTCATCTTGTCTCTGGCTTCTGGTCATCTTGCGATAACCAGAATCATCCACATCCGTGAAGATGTTGGGCTCGGTCTCGAGATATCTGAAAAGAAAGGGGAAGGAGGTATCTAAGGATAGTGTGGACAGGGTTAGTTCGATTGTTCTTTAACTACTTGGATGGGGGGATGGCGGGAAAGAAATCGTACAAGACCGGTAGGTCTTGAGCGCGGTAGTAAACGCAAATCACGTCTTTCGAGTCTGATAATCTGCGCTTTGGTCGGTGTGTATGTGTGTGTGTTTGTGCTGTCTTGTACTTGCGTGCGTGTTTGTAGTGTGTCAGCAGTAGACCCTATGGGATGGGTCCAGGAATCCTCTGTTATAAAGGAATGTTGTTGGGAAGGGTGCTCTCTTCAGTTTTGTACTAAAGAAGAAATTGTGGTGGTCTGATCCGAAGAGATCGAAAGAGAGAAGGGTCAAGAACGCAAGAATCCCGTACAAGTGGGTTTTCGCTGTTCTGAATGCTTTCGAGGTACTTATATGCTAATTGTAGCAAGTAATTGTCGATATGGATAATCGAGGCACCTTCGTATAAGTGAAAGTTTGGGTAATGGCGACCGTCAGGCCTTCTAAAGTGGCTGATGCATCTTCTGAGGAATTTTCTTTCAAAAATTCGAAGTCTTTCCATTTGGGCCGAAGATATGCAGGACCATATGGGAAAGGTGTATGATATTCCAGATCGGATTAGCTGCTTATAGTAGAGAAACTTAACTTTGGTGTTAACTTTGTTGCTCCACTTCAAGATGTTGTGCAGTTGCTTAGACCGACCAAGGCCCCTTTGAAGAATGTGGGTCACATGTTTGATGAATTTCATTTTTGGGGTATAGATGACCCCAAGATATTTCATCCTGTCCTGTGGTCTAATCGTAGTACCTCCTATTTGTATTCGGATATTCTGAGAATATCGAGAAGTATGTTGGGAGTGTTTACTACTCAGAATTATAGCTACTGCTTTAGATGGGTTAAGTCGAATTTTCCATCGACTATAATACTGATACAGTTCGTCCAGATGACGGTTGAGTCGTTTTGTTGCGAGTTTTGAGCTTTAGATGTACACTGGAATGTCATCCGCATAGCAAATCTGGTTTACTCTACCATCCACAGGGCGAGGAATATCTGAGGTGTACATATTAAATAAGATGGGGTCTAGAATGGAGCCCTGTGGTACGCCTGCAGCGGCGTTGAAAGTTCGGGAAAGCTTTCCATTCACTCGAACTTGGAAGGTTCTGTTTAAAACGAACTGGTAGATGATACTACACAGCGTTTTACTGAGGCCAGTATTCAGTAATTTAAAAACGAGACCTTCGATCCAGCTTGTGTCAAAAGCCTTTTCAATGTCTAAGCTCACCGCAATGGTGGGTTCTTTATTAAAGAGACGCACGCAAACGTGGTTTTGAAATATGTTGAGAGCCATGGTGGTTCTGTGCGCTCTTCTAAATCCAAATTGGAAGTCAGGTATTAGGTTCCTGACACTGATAGATTTATTTAGCTTCTCGTATATGAACTGTTCATATATTTTGCTGATACAAATGGGGAGCGAAATAGAACGAAAGTTTGAGGGGTGATAATTTGGTTTCCCAGCTTTTGCTATTGGGTAGACAACAGCATGCTTCCAAGCTTGGGGAAAGTACCCCATGCTGTGGGCATAGTTGAGCAGAATGGAGAGCTTTATAAAGAATAACGCGGAAAGCCTTCGCAACGAGTGGTAGGACATATTGTCGATACCTGGTGACTTCTTGGGGTTTCGAGATTTAACTAGGTTCTGTAGGATATTTGGTGTGACGAAGCCGTGAGTATTATCACGTGTGTCGTCGAAGTATGCACTGTTAGCTGAGTTAAAGACAACTATTGGCTGGTTAAAGTTGTCTAATGTATTGTGAACCTCTGAATTAATAATTGCATTCGTTTCCGGGTCACCATCCTCGAGAGTGAGCTTGTGATTATTTTCAAAGGTCTCTCCGATAATGTTTGCTTTATTGGCGTCATTATTGACAACAAGACCGTTGTGCATGATTGGTCCAGTGATACGAGAAATGCCACATATCTTTTTAACATTTTTATAAACGTTCTAGTCCATCTGAATACCCTTCAGTTTGTCTTTCAATTGTCGGGTACAATAGTTTTGGATTGTTTGTTTTATCATTCTACCAATATTGTGAATGATGGATCGCAATAATGGCTCCCTTTGCGTAAAGCGGTGACGATATCTCATTCTGCAGAGCTTTTTGCGCTCGCGGATGAGACGACGAGTGAAGTCGTCATGGGGAATCTGATAAGTCTTTTCAAGTTTGTACTTCGGGCCATGAGTCTCCGAAGTTTCAACTAGAATCTCGTGAAGTCGAGTTGCAGCGTTATTTATCTCAACCGTCGTTAGGTTCCTGTCAATGGGGAGAGAGAGTTGGTGTAGTTTTTCGTTCGATGTAATATTGAAGTTGCCCCAATTTGTCCGCCCATACTCGGGTATGTATCTGACATGAGCCCGGGATACTCGATAGCCGCGGATGAACATGGTCACAGCGTTGTGGTCAGATACACCCGCCGATTTAGTTTATAAGGTATTATATTTATATTAACTAAGCTTGGATTAAGCCAAATAATAATAATACAACAAATGTTTGCGTGCATCTACAGCATACAAAGCCTAAAATCAAACTTAGTATCAGCAGTCGATGAGTTATTTAGAATAAGGCTTAATCCAATGCAGTTCGATTTTAATGTTTCACTGAATTTTGTTAATCGCAGATTTAAGTGTCTTTAATTTTTGCGACATGACAAAACGCGACGGTTGTTACACGCTAAGACCTCCTTAAATATCCACCTCCTATGACGTGAATGTCAACTCACTATGACAGCGATGCGTCAATGTAATAATAAACGTAATATTAGTCACTCATTACAGGGTTTTGCAAAGCAGTGAAGAACGTGAATCGAATCCACGCTATAGAAAGTTAGAAGCGCGGATGCATCAGAATACGACCTTGTGTATGTGAGGATGTCCCAAGTTCATATACATAATTTGTGATTGCGTGTTAATGGTCTAGGATAGAGTGTTGACAACTTTGTCGATTCTTTTTTAGTGCTGTAGTCGGGAAGGTTAATGTGTTGTTAAGCTGGAATAGGGAACTACTTGAAGCAACACACCGTTCGTGGTTGAATAATTATTACCACTCCAACACCATAGTTCGTCAGGTCGTGTAATAATTATACACTTTTTTACAACTTTTACTTAATATAAATTACAGTGCTTTCTACCCTTCTTAAACTTTTCAATAGCGATTAATCCTCCTCTTTCCCTCGACGTGCCTGAGGAAAAAATGTCCTTATCTTTCTTAGAGTGCGCATGCTTCTCACACACACGACTATGGTCATTGCAACCTCGTATGACAGGTGTTTCCCACCGTTTGACTTTTTAGGAACTATTTTCCGCTTTGTGATTTACAAACCATTATACTATTTTTGTTGTTACATCACTTTGTTTAATTGATTCTTCGGTTTTTGTCAAAATCGCCAAGAAATATATCTGGACCGATTCAGCTTGATTTTTTACCGACTAAAACCACCTTCCGGCAGCACATTTTACCATTGTTTCACGCGGAACTTTCTATCAAGATATTTCCCCGCGGGGCTGGATAGGATCTATCTGTTGCACGGTCCGTGACGACGAATCTATTGCCCTATCCCACATCGTATGTCATTTGCAGCGGGTCATACCTATCTCTTATAAGTCTCTTCAATGTCCCTCGTTCCGAATTTCATGCACTCTCTCCGTGGAAGAATGAATGTGTTCTAGGTATTGTGTTCCAAATTTTACAAACCACTATATCTTATTCTTAATGTTATTTTAACGCTATTTTCATTGATTTCCGTCATCGAAAATCAAGTCGGCGCTGCCCTAAAGAGGATCGGAAAATTTGTACTTGACTCCTCTTCTAGTTCGGTTTTATAACATGGAATTTTGAAGTGTGCCAACATCTAGCGATACTAGGCCCAGCCAATTACAATCAGCAAATGGGTCGTCAAAGACTAGACGACCATTCGTTGTTAGATAGTGTAGGGGTGTACAATATTGTCCAGTAGCCACGAAGTATGCGTAGGGTATGAGTCACAGAGATGGTGGGTCGGTCTCTTATTCTGGACGGAATGCCTGTTGGTTTACTGAACTTATGTACAATGCATACACTGTGTTTTACATTGCGGTAGCGTGTGTATAACCTGTCGTCATACTTCTCTTTACCGTCTTGCGATCACATTGTGTGAAACGACTGAGCAGACGAAGCGGGTGGGGTAAGCAAGTGACGTAAAACCCTAATTACTCTGGGACAGAGCTTTGCTCTGTATTAAGATCACCCTGAAAATGTGTTGATACATTCTAACAGAACCGACGAAGCTGGGAGGCTAGTGAAGATGTTCGGTATTAGCCGCAATTTCACTACGCGTACCGCGAGTGCCGCATACCTGAGGTGGTTTTGCGAACAATCTGGATCTGGTTTCGACATCCGAGCCGACCATTTATAAGATGGAACTTGCTGCGCCACTGAGAAATTCAGATCACTGCTTGGTATTGGTCGCGCAGCCATCTCATTTTAACCGAATAACCGATCTAACCAGATTCTCCATTTATGGAGGTATAGTGCTGCTAACTGGGAAGATTTGCGAGATTTATTTTCATCCTGTCCGTGTTTGGAGTTGCGCTTTGCAGATGGGGTGGGGGGGTCTATCAATTCAAATTTTAGCCATTAAAACTGCGCATGTATGTGCACTCGTGTATTATCCTGGAGAAAGAGGACTTTTTTTTAATGAGGACGATTTTCTTTTATTTTCTCATTTAGCTGACCTAATAATGACGCATAATACTGTCCAGTTGTCGTCTGTCCCTTTTTCAAATAGTCAATAAAGATAATGGCACATACATCCCAAAACACAGTAGCCATAACCTTCCCAGCTGATTTCACCGTATTTGCCTTCTTTGGAGCCCGTTCGCCTTTAGCAATCCACTATATTGGCTGTTGTTTCATTTTGGGAGTGTAGTGATGTATTCATGTTTCATCTATAGTTATTAATCTGTGTTTTCTGTTTTCAAGGTTTTCTCTCTCGCTCGTTTTCTCTTTCGGTCTTTTTCTCTCTCGATCTTATTCGCTTTGATCCATTTACTTTGTACCTCTTTTAAACTTTGTTTTTCCTTTCCGCGTTTTTTGTTAAGCTTTGGAAGTCCTTTAAATTCACAGCCTTTCCCCTATTTACTTCTTTTCATAAACCTAAGGTCAAAGAACTCCCAACTTTAATTTCAATTTTTTAGCTCGCCCAACAGGATAATGGCATGCTATGTACAAAAAGAGGCATTTAGCTTTTATCTTATAGATTCACTAATAGGAGCACAATGAACTTAGGTACAAAGTGCTACTTAATACTCCACATATAACGTGGTATATTTTTTGAATACGAAAAGAGTTTGTGGGAAACTAGAAAGTCTATAGGAACTAAGTATCTGCTTTGTTCATGACCACAAACAACAGTCGTCCTCCCTACAAAGACCGAGGTGAGTGTCCATTGGCAGATGGAAGCAGCTTTGACGAACCGGCAACTGAATGGAAAAGGTGCAATGTTATCTATTAGAAGGACATAACCAGAGACAGGAATTAACATTTTACAAGTACTGACCTATTTAATACTACGTTAAGAAACAACAACAGGGGAACTACACAAGTGATGGAGATTTGTGAAATTGTTGCAATACAGATGACACATCACACGAATTTCATTCAGGCGGCTAATTAAAAGGATAGAACAGCTGCTGTTTTAGTGGGTATGGCCAACATTATCCTCTTTCTGTTTTATCCCTTTTGCCTTATCGTGCTTTTGTTTTTAAAGTCTTTTTTGCTTATTGGTCTAAGAGGATTTGCTAGAAGGATCACACCACTTTGAGATAGTGAAACTGTTTGTATATTAAACATTCACAGTTTAATGTCGTGTAAGCTCTTGAAAGGTTGTTATAGTTACGCGAGACATCTAATAGTTTACAGACGGATATATTTTTATATTAGAAAAACGTATAGCTTGGGAGTGGAGGTTAAATTAATCTGTTACATGAAATTCATTTAACAAAGCTTCATTTGCTTTTAAAAGATTACTTATACCGATAAATTAGGTTTTAGGGAGCCAGTGCCCAGTGCAAAAACGGCGGCCCCCTTCCTCTAAATCAGAATATTCAAGTTTTTTATATTGATTTAATGTAGGTGCAAATTCTTAGACCTCAAGTAATGTCCTTTTGTCCTGCAGTAAGATACTTTCGTGTGTAATACATTTTATACACAAGGTAAATTTATGAATCTTTCTGTTGACATTAATTTGATTATGTTTAGGAATCTCTGGGTGAATTGTTTGTACGTTAATTAACCGAGCATTTTTAATTTTCTATTAAATTTTTGATTTCATAATTAGACAGAGAATGCTTTAACTTCAGCTTGTATCCCTTAAAACTTAATTTGCTGGTTCAGCACGGACACTCTAAGCAATAAATCATAAATTATTACCTTTCAACTTGGGCCTTACATGTTTTAGAAAATTATCATTCAGAAAAAAACTCTGAAGCTTTGCACTACCAGATTTTGCAAAACTTTAACACATAGCACTCAGAGTTGGAAAACAAAGGAATAAATTGAAAAGTAGGTAGTAAGATTAAAAAGTGAAATTTAAAAAATGGAAGTAGAATAAAACGGCGTTGAGAAATATAAGTAGAATAAACGTAACTGAAATTTGAGTTTGATTAACAGGTCGGCTCAGTATATTATCAACTAGCTAACCAGCTGTGTGTGTTTGCCGACTATATTCGTAATGGAGAAATGGCAGGATTTTATGGTTGACGGCTATATCCACCATGCGTAAAATTTGGTTACCATTTGATGTTTAAACTATTGTAGTAACTTTATTTTCATCCACTTTAAATACGAGGGTTGCCTCTTATGTTACGGGATTTTTCAACCCTAGCGTTGCAATCCGGCAATTGACAGCTCTGTCGTAAAGTTGGACATTTTTGAGGTTATACGCACTCAGAACGTTTTGACATACGAGCGCTATTTGTGTTGTTTACAGTAACTTAAACGATTCATCTCGGCCCAAAAATGGAATTAAATCGTCAACATTTTCGTGCGATTATTTTTTACAACTTTCGGCGTGGATTAACTCAGCAACAGTGCATGGATGAACTTAATTCAATTTTTGGCGATGAAGCTCCATCAAGGACCAGTGTTTATCGATGGTATGGTGAATTCAATCGTGGTCGTAGTTCACTCCAAGATGAATTTCGTGAAGGTCGTCCAAAATCAGTTGTTGTTCCGAAAACCATTGATGCTGTGCGCGAACTGATATTGGAAGATCGTCATGTGACCTATCGTGAGATTGAGACAACCTTAGGCGTTAGTGGGACCAGCATACATTCAATATTGCATAAACATTTGACTGTCAAAAAAATTTGTTCGTGCTGGATCCCACACAATTTGTCAATCGCCTAAAAAAAGGCTCGTGTCAATTGGTCGAAAGAAATGTTAAAAAAAATACGGTCGCGGTGCTTCGAAACACGTCTATGACATCGTGACAGGTGATGAATCGTGGATTTACGCGTATGAGCCCGAAAGTAAACAGCAGTCGACTGTCTGGGTGTTTCAAGATGAGCCAAATCCAACAAAAGTTGTTCGCGCACGAAGCACTTCCAAGCAAATGGTCGCCTGTTTTTTCGGAAAAACTGGACATGTCGCAACCGTACCACTAGAACAACGCAGAACAGTCAATTCTGAGTGGTACACAACCATTTGTTTGTCAGTTGTCTTCCAAGAAATCAGGAAAACCAACCGCCGAAGACGGATCACTCTTCACCACGACAATGCGAGCTCTAACACATCGGCTGCGACAACTGCATTTTTGAGCACCCAAAACATCGATTTGATGGGTCATCCGCCGTATAGTCCTGACTTGGCACCGAATGACTTCTTTTTATTCCCGTACGTAAAAAACAAACTGAGAGGTCAACGTTTTTCGACACCTGAAGAAGCGGTCGCTGCATTCAGAATGCATGTGTTGGAGATACCTCAATCAGAGTGGCAAAAGTGCTTCGACAATTGGTTCAAACGCATGCAAAAGTGTATAGATCTTCATGGGGAATATTTTGAAAAACAATAAAGTGATTTTAGATGATCAATATTTGTTTTTGTTCTCTAATCCCGAAATATAAAAGGCAACCCTCGTACCACACAATTTAAATTAAACACATAGTTTTCCTTACGTGACTGTATTATTATTTTTATTTTGGTTAGTTCAGAATAGTACATCTTTTTGCTTAGGTTACAAACTTGTTCACTTCACTTAAAAAGTAGTCTTAATTAAAAGTTAAATGCTCATCTCTTTCGGCATTACATTACTTAATTCACATTAATCAATCTCTTTGTTTTTGTTACTTGTATGTTCACTTTAAATATCTACGCATTCTTATTTTTAAGTTAACTGTTCACTTCAACTCTTTTTACCACACCTCCTCACTTCACTGCCGCGATCGAATCTCTCCAACCAACTCTAAAAACCAAACTTACGTCCGTTCTGGGCTTGACCCGAAACACAACTCTAGTGTCCTTTTTTGGACTTGATCCCAAAACCAGCCTCGTCTTCAACAATGGCCCGAACAACACCTCTCACCCCACTATCGTTGTTTATTTTCCATTGTACTTTTTCCTTGGTGTGAAACCTGGTTTCTTTCACGAGAACAAAGGAACTTTCCTTTTTGCCTGGTCCCCCTTTTTTTTTGTGTGTAACTCAAAGAAAAATCAATAGCGCGTTTATTTCGCCTATTGTTTTTCTTTTGCCTAATGAATTTTTCCCGTCGGAAACTCATGAAGGAGGATCAATGGTGCCGAAGCGCATGTTTATTTTGCTTTATTGCCTTTTCGTTTGTTCTAACTTAATTTGGTTAGAACGAAAACTGGACATTTGCCTATTAGGAGTTTTTGTTGGGTGAATCTCTGGTTCGATTATTATATTTCCAAGTTTTTTTGTGAGCCAATTGAACGTTTAGTTCAATTTGCTTGGAGTTTATGTGATTAGCGCAAATTGAACGTTTAGTTCGATTTGCTTGCTATCTATTTATGTGGAACTATTTGTTGTATAGGCTAATGTTTTTGTTTAGGTAGTGTCAATTACTTTAAGTGGATGTTTTTGGCGTGTATCGCCGCTAGTGGTGGAGACTGGCTCCAAAGGGATAAGTTTTATGGGATGGGTGGTTGTGGCCGTAGCACTATAATTTGGGCGATAACTAAAAAATATTTGTAAATTGCATTATCTTGAGAAGTCAAAAGAAATAAAACAAGCAAATGAGAGGTATAACTACTGCTACTATGAGGTAGATTCATGTATCCAATCGCAACGAAGGATAAGAAAACGGTATCCAACAACTAACATAATAGTGAATCCATTTATCGATACTGCAAGGTATTGTAAGAAGTAAACACTCCGTAAGATTTTTTAAAAGGGGAAAACCTTAGTGCATCGTTCTATTTGCAAACTTTTTTCTGTGGACAGATTTTTACTGTCTGGTGTGTAACTTAAAATGTTCGCTTTCGTCGCTAAATTCATATCTATCACACGTGCCATTTTATTTCATAATGACGACTCCCTTATTTTAAAGAACCACAAAAAATCTACTGAATTTATTCTGTCAGAGTAAACACACGTTAACACTCACACTGCCTACAAAACAGCATTTGCGAGTGTTTACTTTATAAAGAAAAATGATTTTGCCCTCAGAAGCATACTCTGAATATGCTCCAGATGTTAGAATATGTCAAAAGTAGTTCGCGCGTTTTTAAAGGGGTAATTGGATCATCAAAGGTAAATATGGTTCGGGCTAGCTAAAAAAATTCGAAGATGAAGAATTAGGAGCTTTTAATCGGTGAAAAAAAAAAAAACTCGCAGGTTCATTAAGCGTGACACCACCAGCAATATCCAAACATCTACAATCAGTAGGATTTATCCAAGAGCAAATGAATTGGGTACAATATGACTTCAAATCGATGGACGTCGAAAAGCGATTTCGCATAGCTGAACTGGTGCTTGAACGTCGTAAAAAGAAATCGTTTTGGATTGAATTGTTACTGACGACGAAAAATGGTTGATGAAAAATTACAGATGTGAAGCCGGGCCTCCTGGTTGGCCAGAACAAAAGCCGAATATCCATGGCACCAACCCATGGAGCTCTACAAAGCCTTGCCATTCCCCCCCCACATACATATTACCCCTACCTCATATACAAACAATATCCTGTCGAACAAAGCATCCATATCCCCGAATCAACATCGAATCCAATGTCAAATAAATAGAAACAAACGTTCAACCGTCGCACATTGGATTCAATTTCAAGAAATTCCTTTAAATTTAAACATCACATATAATCTTCATATGCATTATATGTTCAGTTCATTTGGTTCGCATGCATGCAATTCCCAAAAATCCTTTCAAATCCAAACATCACCACACATATCTTCAACGTTTTTTTTTTTACAATAATGCGCGCACAAAAGAGGATTTGGAAGTACCCTTAAATGCATTGTATGTACGACCAAGCACGTGTTAAATGAACCAAATGTCCATTTGGTTCCCATACAAACAATTGCTACAATCCTTATAAAGAAAAATGAACAATCCTTATCTCTGTTGGCATCATAGCCAGATGCTTATGTTTTAAAAATATATTCAAATTCTCATGCTTTTCCCCAGTTTCTGACACGTAAATCTCAATGAAGATTTGTATAAGAGGCCGATGGATTTTAGATTCCAGTCTCGATTGGGGCCCGAGGAGCAAAGACGACAATAAACTAAATAAAATTATAAATTCACAATTATAAATAAGATTAACAAATTACACTGAATTTTAAATACTTGTGATTGTATTTTTTTATTGGGCCCGGCATTTTCCCAGGCTTTCCGATTTCCTATTCAAAAATCTCTAGTCACTCGTCCCGGACGCCCCAGAAGCACGGTGGCGACCGAAACGAGCCCCCCCCCCCCCCCACCGCGGGGGGCGGTCTTGAGAAATACGTCCTACCACATTCTTGCCTGGTTTTTTCAATGAAGTTTCACAAGGTAATGGATTTAATAGTGATATTATTTGATAACCTAACGATTGTTCCTCACGTTCTATAATATTTTTATTTATTATTCATAATAATAAAATACAATTTGATATTTTCAATAGATTTATTTAAGTACGATTGAACATACAACTTCAGATCACGACACTTTTAGTTTTTTTTTTGTTTTAAAATGATGACCACCTTTGCTGATGGATTGATCCCGTACTCTATTAGATTATTTAATTTTAAACACTGATAATTGCCGCTTAGTTTTTGATTCCTTCAGATTATTATTTAATTACACGAGGGTCCTACTGAACGGTTTTATTCGGACTATCGGTTATTGTTTAACAACAACGACCGTCTTTCCCGACGACTTATAAGAGATTTTCCTCAAAATGACCTTCTGGGATTATGAACTGAGTATTCGTGGGGTTCATTTGTGCGGTTCGTTTCTGTTTTTTTTTTCTACGCCAGCTTTTTGTCATTAATATTAAAAAATAGCTCATATATCATAATTAACGAGGTGTCGCTCATTCCTATACCACATAGGCCGGGATTTTTCATGAAAACAAAGTCCCGGGATTTTTAATGAAAATAATCGGTTTTTTTGCCAAAGCCACATTTATTCCTCAACATAATTACCTTCGAGAGCAATGCACTTGGTATAGCGATTTTCCAACATTTCGATGCCCTTTATGTATTACGAAACATGCAAGCCTTCGAAATACACCTCGGTTTCCACGATGAGTTCCTCAATCTATCTGAATCGCTTTCCCTAGAGCCCCTGCTTGAGACTTGGGAACAGATAATAGTCGCTGAGGGCCACGTCTGATGAATACAGTGGGTCGTAACTGCGAACTTTTTTGTTGACCGTACAGGGCTGTTTTTTTTTCTTTTTTCCGTCGTTCAGTTTGTCCACTAATGCTGCTTAATTCTCCCCTGTGACTATTCTTCCCTTCTGCAGGTAGTCGATGAAGATTATGTCATGCGCATCCCGAAAAACGGCGGTCATAAACCTCTCGGGCGGGCGTTGGTCTTTTGGCCGCTTTGGTCGGCTCTCGTGGCTTTCCAACCACTCTGCCACGATTCTCACGCTGGCTATTTTAATGAAATGCTTCTGTATACTCTACGTAAACAGAAGAAATTATTTTTGGCCTGCATGGCAGCATTCCCTGTGCATTATTCAATGCCTAGAATAAACATTCACCCAAATCTTGTAGCCTTTGCCGTCGCGGCAAAGTGCTGTTAACTTAACGTCAATCAAAAATCTATCCTCTATCGTACGATGGCAATACACCCAGCCGTACACCGATCATTATATTTGACCCGTTGCATGTTTCTTTTTCCTTTCCTTCGCCCAACGCATGTGTCGTTTGTCTTTCTTTCCAAGAAAAATACATTCAACGTTCCTGGGCGACGTCCAGGAGAACCTGCCAATGAGATGCAAACCGTTTTTCATTGGTCGTTGGGGCGAATGAAAAATTGCTTTCCCCGCCGATGACATGGGTGAAAACTGATCTCAAGCGCTGAGGCTGGGTCAACGTCGTCCAAACGGGGAGTCAGATTTCAGCCCCCAAAGGCAGCACGAGAGTCGAGTTTCACCATCCATGGGAGTCGGGCATTCTGGGGCTTAATACAAAAGAGTGGCGACGGTCGGTTTCTTTCGGTCGTTTAATCGTGATCAGTGTTAGTCGTGTCCAGCTTAATCGAACCAGTGTCGTGAGAGTACAGTTTTTGATCGAGTTTTATCACTAACCGGTCGTTCTGCAATCATCAAGTTAAGAACAATATCTTATAATAAATGTTTCGATTAATGTGTTAATAACAACCAAGTTAAGAGCAATATCTTTGGACATAAATATATCGATCATGGTGTTAATAAAAATTAAGTTAAGAACAATATCTTATAATAAATGTTTCGATTAATATGTTAATAACAATCAAGTTAAGAGCAATATCTTATATTAAATGTATCGATTAAAGTGTTAATAAAAATCAAGCTAAGAACAATATCTTATAATAAATGCTTCTATTAATGTGTTCATAACAATCAAGTTAAGAACAACGTCTTTGGACTTAAATCTATCGATTAATGTGTAATTAAATAATAGAAGTTTGAACTATAAAAGATTTACAAATGATTTCTGGAGTTTATTTGTTTCGGTTGTGTGTCTGCTCGGTATTTCGAAACTTTGGGTTTTGCTGAACCATTTTCGGGAGCAGACTGTGGAAGTTTAGTGAACCCCGCGCCCTTGCCGGCGCCCCGACTACACTTACCCACAATCTTCCACATTGGAAAGTTTATGTTATTAAAGTTTATTAAAAGTCCACAATTTAAATTTTACTTAAATATTTTAATCCTAACCACGAAATATCACTGGTGACAAAAGCTCATACCCAAATTGGAAAGATACTCTCCAGTGTGAGGTTGTTAATCGAAATATATATAAATGCAGTTTACGGTTCATAAGGAACACCCCAGATAATATACTCGTTATAAATCTGTCGCTTCGAATAAAAGTCATGAAGATAAATCCATACCCACTATGAACCACAACCCATAAATTGTCATTGAAATATTTTATCAAAAAATTATCGTATTTCTATTCAGTGCCAAATTTGTAGCCGCACTTCATACCCAAAGTGTTTTTCCTTAACCATAAGCCACCCGGATTTCCCTTGCAAGCTGGCGAACGACTTTATTGGCTTTACCCAAGTGCTTGTATGCGAAAGCCAATCATTATTCACTTGAGGCCAGACAGGCACACAAATAAAGAGGAATCCGATTAAAAAATGTAAATTAGCTTGTTCTACTTGGCCGGTACTACAAATCCATGTAAAGCTTGCTCCTCCTTCAACTATCCTATGTATCTACTCGTAGATATCCCATGCATACAAACTCAATGTAATATATCCTAGGAAGAGGGTAAAAACTTACCTCGTTCTGGCACCGGTTCTTTCCTGGAACTCCACAGTGGCGCCTCAGTACTTTCGGCATAGATTTGTCCGACTTCCGCTGTACAGCGCAACGTCAATTGTCCATTGTGGTAATGAGAAGGTAGCAGCTGCAAAGGAAAACCAATAGATTTACTGCAAAGTAGGCGGATGCGACCATGAATCATCTTACTTGTATTGTCAGATCCCTTGACGACCAGTATAATCCATCTGCCTGATGTAGTATCGTATCTTCGCTGCCGACCTAAAAATTAAAGACGAATAACAATCTTTCATTATTTCGCTTTTCTATAGAAAACAGAGAGAAATTTAATTAAGTCGGCAGCATTGCCAATGGTCGTGTGTTCACAATGCTTTAAGACGATCTAAAACGGCCCTAAACGGTCTGAAAGGGTTCGACACGATCCAAGACGGTCCAAGGCGAACAATACATTTCTAACTTCTCTCCGCCATTATGGTCCCGTAATTTTTACTGTCGACCGCAAAATCGTGAAAATGTCCTAAGTTTACCATTTTATTTGTAGTTTTATCATCTTCGAACCGAACGTTTGAGTTATAGTGTTTTAACGTCAGGATTCGTTAGTTTTAAGGATCTGTGGTGCATTTTGTTGTGTGTGCCCTGAAGCTAGTTGCTTCTGTAAACTTTTCTCGGTTGCATTGTATACCAATAGATGGAGAAAAGGATAATCTCAATGTGAAGGGATTGTATGCTATAAAACAACAATCAACGGTTGCACATGTGAAGATACAGTGCTTGTATGTACAATAAGTCTCTAATGTACCCAAGAAGTTTATTTCTGTTGGTGTTTATTGTCTTTCCACATGTAAACGATAGCTTGAGGGAGTTCCAATATTTTCCATCCAAAAGTATTCTCCTTTCGGTAAACTTCTAAACGCGTATCCATCTTCACCGTCTTATTATTGTAGACGGCGGTGCGTAAACTTGTACTTTATGATCCATGATTACCGTTTATTTTTGTTGGATCCAGAGGGGCATCGTATGCTTTGCATTAATAAAAGGTAAATATAAATTTGTGAGACTTGAAAAGGAATAAATTTACTGGTGTTCATCTACCGACAATAACGGTGACAGGTACGAGATTGTTATTCTCTTGCAACATAAACTTCATAGATATTTAATGAAGGGTTTTGTAGAATGAGCACAGTAAAAGTTCCATCTGTGATATGAGTAGTGTTAACGAAAAAAAAAAAATGGAAACACATATATTGGAAAAAGAGGTCCTGATTGTGACTGTAGGTCATAAAACTAGGACGCTGACTAGAGATATTTGCGGCGAATGATGTTACTTCTTTTGGGCATAAGACTAGCTGCTGTACATAAAATATAATACATAAAAAAACTCCCTTTAAAGCCTCGCAATACATAGAAGGCACCAACTTTTTGAAAGGACATTACTTAAAAATGTTGTTAACTTTTTTTTTTTGGTATTTCTATGCAATATTTATGGCAGATAGTCTGGCGAAAGATGCTGCGAATAAATTCTGACATAAATGTTCATTTATGATTATACGAGTATTCTACCAATCACAGAGCACAGTCTATCACAACTAAGTCCAATTAATCCTTTTAAAAGTTTTGATACGGTTAGATAGCTGTTGCCAAAAACGTTAAACGCTGCTTGTATTACGTTTCGAGAATATGCGTTTTGTGGAGACATTTAGAATACATTACGTGCTTATTACACATACCCTTACGTTATCGCAAGACGTCTGTTATGGCGAACAGCATTTTATAGTGAAGTTCCCTTATATGAGGGCAGGTCAATAAGTCCTTAGAGAATCTAAGAGATGGCGCTCGTAGCATCGGTATTGGTCTGTTTTTAGTAAGCATCATACTTCATAAGGGATCAAATACAATATATAAATACCTTGTAAGTATCTGATAAATTGGGTATGAAAAAAATATCTGCGAGATGGGTGCTGCATTCAGCTGCATTCAGCTGAGTACAAACACGAATGGGGTATGGGAGCGAACATACAGGGCAAAGTCACTGATTGCTTTCAACCCGGCGAGGGGCAGGATGATCCTTGACCCTGTCCAATCCACGTTGATATGTGGGAGTTCTCTATTCCATATGGAGAACCAACCCACAATTCCATACCTTATCTTAACCGCTTTCAGCGCGTCATTTCTACCCATTCCCCTTATGAGCTATTCCACATGTAAAACATGTTAAACGGACGCATAGCTAAACTCATTATCCTATGCAGATAATGCATAATTGAGTTTAGCTACCTTTTTGCCATACGGCAACCCCATTTCGCTAACCCATGAGATTTCCACAGGAAATCGCATCATGTCGGTTAGCAACGGCATTGTCCGATCAAACCACGCGGTTGCTTAATCTTGCGACCGCTGAGGAAATTATCAAAGCATTTAAGTTAGTTCCCATGATCAGATTTCCCTAGCCAAGTCAGCGTCCTTTTCACTTTCTCCAGGCACTTCATTCGCTGGGGATCAATGCTTTCTTTTCGCAGGTGTATAGCACCAGCTTAATTTCCCCCCCCTTCACAGTTCTGTCTTCCTACAGATCAATGTACTCTGAGATCACCGTATTCACCGAATTGGGCCAATGGGTTATCCTCAAAGTACATTGATTCAGGCACACACAACCAAACCCACCCCGAGATCATCATACATCCCATGTTTGTCGATTATCAATTAACCGTTTATCCACCACACATCGACGGACGTGGCAATGAGACAGCAGAAGTATGTTCTCTGTTGGTTGTCAAGTGCAAAAATTAAATTACCCAACTTCATCCCTTTTACAGTCAGTCATTTTACAACCATCAACCAGATCGGTTGTGATTCAACAACTGCTGCGTGTGCAGACTAGTGCACACGCTACGATTCGCATAAGCAAAAGGAAAGACGTGTCTGTCGGCAATTTGAGTACTAACAATCATTCCCATTAAAGAGTAAAGCCAGTTCTATTTTAAATTGGATCCATTCCAATTCCATTCGGTCAGCAAGTTGTTATTGTTCGATTTTTATAATGCACACAGTTTTAACTCGCGGAAATGCCACCGTGGCTTACTCTCTTGATGTGTTGGTGTGCGTTACATTCTGCTGTTTCATCTCAAGCGTGTTCTTGGATTATCGCACGCACGTACGGATTAACCTCACCAAAAATTACAAGTGTATAATTAGCAATAAACATAGAATCAACGAAATAAATAAAAGAATGATTATTATCTAAATTACACCAGTGCATTTCATGTATTTTCTTTTCTGTGCACCATTATTCATGGCCTTCTCTGGATATTTTTGTGAAGTGGGTTTTCAAAGAAACATTAATGGTGCTTCAATTCTTTTGGTGACAATTTTTATCGAAATGGGGATTCAAGTGAACCGCGTGCCCGTGTTCGGCACACCTTACTTGGAACCCCACAGACATGCAGTCTCACCCCTGGATAGCTACTTGGCACTCACCAAGTAGTGAACCAATGCATGCAGCGGCGCAAGGCTAATGTAGCGATCCTAAATCGCTACTCCTATCTAAATCCCCAATAACATCAAAAATCCTAATCCCATAACAAAAAATCCAAATTTCATATCGAATCAATGAGCGATAAATTAAACAAAAGTTAATTATCGCACATTGATTCAAATTCCACATAACACATCCAAATCCCATATTGAGTCACATGTACACCGAATTTAACCAAAAGTTAATTCATCATACATTGACCCAATTCCTAAAAATCCTAACATCATGAAATGCTTAATTCAAAACGCATTTCATGATTCCCTTCCCAGAATCTATCCAACAAAAACCTTTAAAAAATTCTCGGAACAAAATTCCAATCGAAGCACGCCAAGCCTTGCGTACGCTTCTTGGAATTTTGACATTAAAATAGTTGACAAAAGTCAACTCCAAAACCTATAAAAGGGGAGTGCATTTCAATTTCATGATCAGTCATACACAATCATCACAACCACTTCACATTGAAGACAATCACGACAATTTGTGAGAATCAAAAAGACGAAAGTCCTTTTGCCAGAATCAATTTGCCAGTTTCTGTAAACAGTATACATTTAAATTAAATATTGTTTTTGCAGTGAGCTTTAAAAAAGTTTGGTGTTTAACAAAAAAAAAAAAAAAAAACTTGTGAGTGTGAACGAGAAACAGGACGTTTGGTTTGGACATTTTCAATTTAATTTAATTTATATTTCTTCTTTTATATTTTATTATTTGTTTTATTCTTAATTTAATTTATATTTTCAAAATTTATTTTTTTACTATTTTTTGTTTGTTTTAGGTTGATTGTTTCCCTTCTTGGCTTTTGTTGTTCCTCTTTACTTTTCCTTGCGCCCCACGCGTTTCTTATTTCTTTTTCGTGTCCGATGTTTGCGTACCCGCAATAAATGGACACCTGTTCTTCTCGTGGTGTGGGCCATCAGCCCGATCAGGGCATGATGGCTCTCATAAAGAGATTAAGGGAGGACCTCGAGGCTCTCAAGGCAGAGAACGCTGTCTTGAGAGATAAATTGTCGCGACTGGAAGCAGCACCACCCGCATCCCCGTCCAGTGCCAGTTCGGAGGCTTCTGATTCGGAATCGGAGCGCGAGCCCGAGTTGGAGAGTCTCGCTGAGAGTTCCGACGAAACAATGGATGACGGTGACTCGCGCACCCCCACCCCAAACTCGTCTAGAGCCCCTAAGCGGAAAACACCGCCTCCCATAATAAACTGCGAAGGAGGACCTTCCAATAAGCGTGCGGCCACCGGCTCCCCGCCAACGCCACAGCCCAAACTGTTGTCGAACCCCGCGATAACACCAACTCATGTCAGGGTCGTACCTCCGCAGCAGCCTTGCCCACCACGACCAACTCCATTAGTTAACCCAAAACCAAAGGCTGCTGGTGTTCCCAACACTGTTCAGCCAGAGGTCGGGGACCGCCCACCTGTTTCTAAGAAGAAACAGCAACCCGGGGTCTTTGCACGAGACCTCAATTTAAAAAATTTCGTCGGTGACATGAACCGGCTAGGGATTTCTAACTTTAAGGCAAAGACCCTAAGCCCATCCCTAAACAAAATCATAGCCTACGATAAGGAAACCTATCGCACGGTTAACGACAATATCAAGGCCAAGGGGGTGAATTATTACACCTTTACTCCGGCCGACGAAAAGTCGAGGACAATCCTTTTAAAACGAGTCACTGCCTCTTGGGAAAAGGACGACATCGTAACTGCTCTTGAGGCAACATTTCCTAACGTCAAATTCATTGACGTCAAAAAATTCTCTCCCCCACAGCGGTTTGTGAACATCAGACCGCAAAGATACACCAAGCTGAACATATGGCAGCTTCTCCTTGCCCCAGGAACCGACATAGATTCCATAATACGGACAAAGTCGCTTCCAACTTTGCATCAGCAAGTTGTCTTCGAGGTATTTCATAACAGAGAAATACCTCAATGCAGACGTTGCCAACGTTTCGGACATGTCTCCCGAAACTGCAACATGAGTCGCCGTTGCGTTCGTTGCGGAGAATCCCACGATATTGGCAAGTGCGAACTTCCGCTAGCGAAATACGATCCGGCAAAAAATGTGCAGGATGAAAAAACACTGCCAACTTGCTGCAACTGCGGCAACAAAGGGCATCCGGCCAGTTATAGAAATTGTCCTAAATATAAGGAAATTAAACTAAGATCCAAGGAGACTCGAGCTAAGCAAACAGCCAAGTCAGACTTCGGAAAACAGGCCACACAAAACCTCATCCAAAATGGATTCACATTTGCCGACATGCTTAGGGGTCAGCAGGCAAGGAATACAAAAACCCTTTCAACTCCCACCCCCCAAAAACATATTCAAGTCACTAAGCGAGCCCCGGCAAAGGCCAACACGACGCCTCAAATTCAAGCGGTGGTGCAAAAGCCTCCGAGGGGGCAGGCCAATCTTCAATGCTCGAGAAACTACTTAGTTTCTCCCGCTTAATTGAGGATATCCGACCCCGATATGAGAAACTATCAACCGAGGCAGAGAGGGAGGCCCTCCTTTTCACTGCATATGCAAGACATACCCTCCACAATGGATTCCAAAATTAAAGTTATCCTCTTAAATGTCAACTCCCTTGTTTGGCATTCCAAGCGTATGATAGTTTCTGACTTCATAAAGGAAAGCCGGGCGGACGTGGTACTTGTAACTGAAACTAGGTTGCATCCATGTCACCGTCCCGTATTCCCAAACTTCTCCATGATTCGAAGAGATCGAACCCTCACTGGCGGTCCCACCATCAACGGAGGTGGAACTTGTATACTGGTTAATAGCGGACTCCGCCATCAACCTATTGACCTCCCACACCTAGACTCCATAGAGGTATCTGGAGTTGAACTGCATCTGGCTAGTAATGCTAGAGTGAATATATACTCCGTATACCACTCGCATAAAACCAATAATGGCCCCATTAACCCCGAAGATATCGGCAAACTAATAAGGACCTCGGGGCATACACCCTTCATCATAGGCGGCGATTTTAACTCCAGACATCCCCACTGGAACAACTCTGTCTCTTGCCCAAATGGCACAAAACTGTACCAATGGTACACCGCAAATATGTATGCCCTCAACTGCGAAATAGTCGCACCTACTGTTGGTACTCGAGGTAACTCAATTCTGGACATATTTATTGTGTCCAAAGACTTACTTCCACAAATCACTCCTCCTCAAGTTTCAGCGGCTGTATCTGACCACAATGCTGTGACCACATTCATTCGCGGCTATCGAGCATCCCGGGCTCATATCAGATACATACCCGATTATGGGCGGACAAATTGGGACAACTTCAATATTACATTGAACGATAAACTCCACCACTTCTCTCTTCCCACTGACAGGAACCTAACGACGGTTGAGATAAACAACGCTGCAAAACGACTTCACGAGATTCTAGTTGAAACTTCGGAGACTCATGTCCCAAAGTATAAACTTGAAAAGACCTATCAGATTCCCCATGACGACACCACTCTTCATCTCATCCGGGAGCGTAAAAAGCTCTGCAGAATGAGATATCGTCACCGCTTTACGCAAAGGGAGCCATTATTGCGATCCATTATTCACAATATTGGTACACTGATAAAACAGAGAATCCAAAACAATCGTACCCGACAATTGGAAGACAAGCTGAAGGGTATTCAGATGGACCAGAACGTTTATAAAAATGTTAAAAAGATATGTGGCACTTCCCGCATCACTGGGCCAATTATGCACAATAGTGTTGTTGTCAATAACGACGCCAATAAAGCAAATATCATCGGAGAGACCTTCGAAAACAATCACAAACTCACTCTCCAAGATGGCGACCCGGAAACTAATGCAATCGTTAGTTCAGAGGTCCACAGTAAGTTGGACGACTTCAACGAGCCAATTGTTGTCTTTAACCCAACTAACAGTGCATACTTCGATGACACACGTGATAATGGTCACGGTTTCATCACACCAAATACCCTACAGAGTCTGGTCAAATCTCGACACCCTAAGAAGTCACCTGGTATCGACAACATGTCATACCACTCGCTGCGAAGGCTTTCTGCCTTATTCTTTATATAGCTCTCCATTCTCTTCAACCATGCTTACAACATGGGGTACTTTCCCCAAGCTTGGAGGCACGCTATTATTTGCCCAATAGCAAAAGTTGGGAAACCAACGTATCACCCCTCAAGCTTTCGCCCTATCTCGCTTCTCACTTGCATCAGCAAAATATATGAAAAATTCATATACGAAAAGCTAAATAACTTTGTCAGTGCCAGGCACCTAATACCTGATTTCCAATTCGGATTTCGAAGAGCGCACAGCACCACTATGGCTCTTAACTTATTTCAAAACCACGTCTGCGTGCGGCTCTTTAATAAGGAACCCACCGTTGCGGTAAGCCTAGACATTGAAAAAGCTTTTGATACGACTTGGATCGAAGGTCTCGCTTTTAAACTTCTGAATACTGGCCTCAGTAGAACGCTGTGTAGTATCATCTACCAGTTTGTTCTAAACAGAACCTTCCAAGCTAGAATGAATGGAAAGCTTTCCCGAACTTTTCACGCCGCTGCAGGCGTACCACAGGGCTCCATTCTAGGCCCCATCTTATTGAATATTTACACCTCCGATATTCCCCGCCCCGCGGACGGGAGAGTAAACCAAATATGCTATGCGGATGACGTCCTGGTGTACACGTCAACCAAAGGCCCTAACCTCGCAACAAATCGACTCAACCGTCACTTGGACGAACTGTATCAGTATTACAGTCGATGGAAAATCCGACTTAATCCATCTAAAGCCGTAGCCATAATTCTGAGTAGTAAACACTCCCAACCTACTTCTCGATATTCACAGAATATTCGAATAAAAATGGGAGATACTACGATTAGACCACAGAACAAGATGAAATATCTTGGGGTCACTTATACCCCAAAAATGAATTTCATCAAACATGTGACCCACATTCTCCAAAGGGGCCTTGGTCGGTCTAAGCAACTGCACAACATCCTGAAGTGGAGGAACAAAGTTGACACCAAAGTTAAGCTTCTGTGCTATAAGCAGCTAATCCGATCTGGAATATCGTACGCCTTTCCCATATGGTCCTGCATATCTTCGGCTCAAATGGAAAGACTTCGGGTTTTCGAAAGGAAACTCCTCAGAAGATGCACCAATCATTCTAGAAGGCCTGACGGTCGTCATTACCCCAACTCTCACCTATACGAAGGCGCCTCCATTACCCCTATCGACGAGTACTTGCTTCAATTAGCATATAAGTACCTCGAAAACATTCAGAACAGCGAGAACCTACTTGTACGGGACTCTTGCGTTCTTGACCCTTCTCTCTCTCGATCTCTTCGGATCAAACCCCCACAATTTCTTCTTCAGTATAAAACTGAAGAAAGCACCCTTCCCAACAACATTCCCCTCTATAATAGAGGATTTCTGGACCCATCCCATAGGGTCTACAATTAACAAACCAACACACGAACGCACAGTACAAGACGGCACAAATACAAACATACACACCGACCAAAGCGCAGATTATCAGACGCCAAAGACGTGATCTGCGTTTACTACCGCACCCAAGACCCACCGGTCTTGTAAGATTTCTTTCCCACCATCCCGCTATAAAAGTAGTTAGAGAACACTTGGACTAACACTGTCCACACTATCCTTGGATACCCCCCCCTTTTTTCTTCTCTTTTCAGATGCCGCGAGACCGAGCCCAATATCCTCACGGATGTGGGTGATTCTGGTTATCGCAAGATGACCAGAAGTCAGAGACAAGATGAAGGACACATATGTCCTGTCTCGCCAAATTCGGCCTTCTCGCCACATTTTTTTTTTTTTTTTTTTTTTTTTTTTTTATTTCATGATCAGTACCAGTACAGAGGCCGAACCGCTGGCCGTATGTCCGGATTTTAACACCAATAAAACTAGCATGTTTTTAATTTAACAAAACCCTTTCGGTCTTTTATTTTTTCACCGTCGACACTCCGGGCTCTTCTCCCACCGTTTGGGAAAGCACGGCTTGGAGTATAACACTAACAACCGTGCCCGTAAAATCGAATTATTATGGCAAATTTAACAAGTCTGGGATATGGACCGGATACACGACGACGACCACGGAAACGAAAATGCTCTAAGAATTTTCTCATGGAACGTCCGCTCACTATATAGAGCTCGAGCTGCACAGCAGCTAGCCAATGCCCTGTCCGAATATAAGGCTGAGATAATAGCATTACAGGAAATAAGATGGCGGGGAGTGGTGTTATTTAAAGAAATGAGTATGACATTTATTACAGCTGTCATGCAAAACACCATGTGCTCGGGGTAGGCTTTCTAGTCAGCCAAAAAGTGAAGCCTGCCATCATCGGCTTTATTGCAATAAACGAACGGCTGTGCACTCTTCGCGTGCGATGCAATTTTAAGAAAATAAGTCTCATAAACGTTCACGGACCTACAGAGGAGTCCCCTGACGAATACTACGAGAACGTCGAACGGGCCCTCAATACCTGCCCAAGGTACGATGTGAAAATCGTTCTTGCTAATTTGAATGCGAAAATAGTTCGGGAGCCGGTTTTCAGGCACTACGCAGGTTCCCATAGTTTTCATGAGAACACTAATGACAATAGACTACGAGTCATCGAACTGGCAGCACCAAAGAAATTGGCCGTTGCGAGTAGCAGGTTTCCGCGTAAAGATATCCACGAAGCTACCTGGGAACACGTGTTGATAGATCGCCACCACTCCTCGAGCCTGATGAGGGTGCGAACATACCGAGGTCACAACGTCGACTCGGATCACTATCTTGTTGGTACAGTTTTCCTAGCGCGGATTGCCTTACGGAGACGTATTGCGGAACAGGTTCGAATAAAGACGGCTGCCTTACGCAATGAGAATACCAGTAACACCTTTGGTCATGCACTAAGACTCGCCCTCGAAGAGCTCGACGGAGGTGGAGTAAGTCCTGGGGCCAGAATGCCGGCCGTAGGAGAGGAATAGACATGTGGGGGTTCTTTAAGCATCCCCCAAGAACCACCCATTTCTCTTACCCCAACCTCCAATTTCGCACCTGCAATTAAAAGGTGCAAACCACCTGTTACCTGAAATATAAACCCACGGCAAGATCATCATCATGTCACCCAAACCATTTCGGTTCAGCTATCACGAACCATTTAGGAACTGATCGGTTCCTTTGGTCGGCAACCATGTTAAGCAAACACACAGCAATCCTCCCGTGTTTACTTGTTCCAACAATCCGTTGGTCCAAAAGACAAGCCAGACAACTGGCTTGCTTGTACAGCTGCAGCCAATTATCCCCGATCGGTTGCATAAGCGATAAACTGCATCGAACCGGACGTGATCATAGTTTGTTTTCCCTAAAAAATCTAGCAATGGCCACGTCCCATGTTTTATTCGCTGACACAAAGCATACCGCAACTCGCGCCTAGCTGCAAGGAGCCGAATTCTTGCCAGTGTAAATATTCACACTGGAATTAGACCCTTGACTCTCTATGGATGCAATACACAATCGACGTGGATATATACACAACCGTCATTGTGTAATCATCCCAAACGCATCCTAACCGCCAGCACCATATTTAAACAGCTGCAAACACTTCTTCCAAAGATGCTCCTTCATGTGAATTTTCATTCCCACGGTTCGTACACCCACTCGAGTCACGAGCAAACAAAGTGATCCGCGCGTAAGTGGCCACACCCTCGTTAGGGTCTGTGTACCGGAGATCCATTCCTATTGCTCGGTCCTAAAAGGAAAATTTCATTGTCTTGTTCACCAGTTGAGCCAGATAGTAAGCTTTGAACCCACCGACGTACCGGGGACGTTGTGGAGTCAAAATTCATCTTCCGTGGAGTTCGCTTCCCGTTCCGGTAAATTATCGGCTTGAGTTCGGTAAATCATAAGTACTGGAAAAATCCCTTTTTTGTCATTTCTTGTTCTAACGATCGCGCGGCGAATTGAATGGTTAATGGATAAATGAACAGTGTCGCGATTAGTCCAATTCGATTTTACAAAGTGCTTTGACTTTCTTTTAATAATAATATGTGCCTTTAATTGCAATTAACATTTGTAACTTCAAACAGAAAAGAAATTTGTAACAATAAAAAAACAGAGCTCAACACCAACACAGAGTGTTTTATTCTTTACTTCTTCTTGGCGAAAAGCTGCTGTTAGCAGTAGGACGACTGTGCGCACCTCGAAGGAATATCGGACGTGTCGATAGTGGAGTATCATCAATAAAGGAACTCAAGCCGTGTTTCACTTCTACCATCTTCTCTGGCGCAGTTAGTGTTCTTGTCTTTTCAACAGTGGAGTTTTTATTGAACCCGTATTCTTGTTGATGCCAAATAAAAGCTCCCACAGACACGCCTTAAGAATACTTTAATTAGTACTGCCAACTCCATCTTAGGCAGTAGTCCTAGAGATCGGAGCGACTGGTTTGATGATGAGTGCAAACTAGCGACTGAACGTAAGAATGCTGCATACCGGGCAATGCAGCAGTCTCATAGAGGGTGCGCGGGTGCGCAAGGAGAAATACAAAGAGCTCAGAAGATCTGAAAAAACTCTTTACAGACAAAAGAAAAGTGCCTGAAAAAAAAACCTTGTCTGTGAAATAGAGAAAAGTAGAGAGCGAGGTCCGCGCCGGGTGTGATGCTTAACACACCAAGCTGCGCTTACCCACAAGGATCGAAGGGTGAATATCAAAAGTAATCGGGTGGGATAGAATTATGGTTCTACGAGTGTAGACTGAAAAGTTTCCGACCTAACAAAGATACAAGACTTTTTTTTTTACATTTATTTTTATTTTTCTTCATTGTCTCCTTGTAACTAACTTTACATACTTTTCCCAGCGACGCTCCCATCTCTCTAACCCGTCCAAATAGTACTCGGCGTTTTTCTCTGCAAAATAACCGTTCACGAAACTGATTGCCTTCTCATTTGACGAAAATCTCTGTCCTCCGAGCGCAATTTTTAGATTAGGGAACAAGAAGAAGTTACTTGGGGCTAGATCTGGCAAGTAAGGCGGATGGCCAAGCAGTTCAAACCCTAATTCGTGAATTTTATCCATGGCAACCGTTGAGGTGTGAGAGTTGTCTTGGTGAAACAGGGTTTTCTTTTTCTGAAAATGTGGACGTTTTCCCGCAATTTCTGCTTTCAGAGTTGGTCAAGTAATGATCCGTAGTATGCTCCTGTAATGGTTTTTCCTTTTTGAAGATAATCGATTAAGATAACTCCATGACTATCCCAGAAAACAGTCGCCATCACTTTCCTGGCCGAAAAAAGAGTTTTTGCTTTCTTTGGAGCCGATTCCCCCTTTGCAGTCCACTGTTTTGACTGTATTTTTATTTCGAGCGTATAATGGTGTATGCAAGTTTCATCGACAGTACTTATTTGGCACCAAAACTCGGATTTAATGCACCTAAACTGCGCCAAAAGAGGGTTGGAAGTGTTTATTCGAACACGTTTTTGGTCTAAAGTGAGCAAACGCGCGGACAGCTTTCTCATGCCTAAATCGTGATGTAATATGTGACAAACACGGTCTTTGGACATTTTCATAGCCTCTGCTATCTCTCTCCGTGGTCGTACAGCACCGCACCATTTGGTGAACTTTAGCAATGTTATCGTCAGTTGTTGTCCTTTTTGGACGACCCGAACGTTCATCATCTCCAAAGCTCCCACGGCCACGTTCAAATTCAACTGTCCAAAATTTCATGGCTGAAATTTTGTTGAGTAACTGTTAAAAGATGCACAACTACATTCAATAGCCTTTATTGACGAGTGCTGCTATCTTCACGTTGAGGTCGGAAACTTTTCAGTCCACCCATGTATATGCCGTTTTTGAATCATGGAAGGTAATTACTCCAATTGAGTCATTTACGAAAAATTCGAAATAATTTCCATTGAAACATGATGGTGGGGGTAGATTAAGTGAATATCTAGGACTTTGAGAACTAAGGTTAAGAGACTAATTGATGTATGAATAGTATGTAGGCACAATTCCATTTCTTGATCAGCAGTATACACGTCAATTAACAATGACATAGGTATGGGCGATCGGCGAAAGGCTAATAACCTTGCCCGTAAAAATAAATTATTATGGAAAATTTAACAACCCTCGACACTTGCTAAATAAGGCCAAGACCGGATCCCGGTTGTAGTGCCGATGATGATGATGATGATGATAGGTATGGGCTTGTAGTATCCCACTACATAAATCCCATTTCACGTAATATCCACATTAATTCAATTAACATAATACTCATAATATTCATATCGCATACGATGCGATCCCTCGTTAATTGTCCACCTGTGATGCACAGTCGTTACCAAAGCTACACGCTATGTAATTACGAGTACATTTTTTTCTTCCTATCGCATATCCAAAAACAAGCGCCACATCTCTGTCCTCCGAGCGCAATTTGGGGCACTGTCGGCACGTACAAAATCGCTGGATAACACCAATTGCCGTACGGCAGGTGTCAAGATACCGTTTAACGGGATTCCGATTAAAATGCTTACGCCTACGAAAGGCAGGTACATGGATAATAACAAAACGCTATCTGAGGATTCGAGGCGAGGAATCGAATTGCTTGAACCAAGGCCACTGCACTTTAAGTGGACCAATTAAGTGAAATATCGTTTAAGCGAATATCAATTAACCAAAGCGAATGACTCGTGCCGGGCAATTCCACCCCATATAGGCCAAACTGAAGAAGTGAATTAGTTGCATCGTTCGCGATTCTGCCCCAATAATTTGGGTATAAAAGGAGTGGTCGCAAAGGGAATTGGTGAGAATTAAGTAACCAGGCAAAGTGTTGCAGCCTTGCAACGGAACAGTGGGTTTTTTGCTATTAAATAACATATTAAGCCATAAAGCCAATAAAAAGATAAAAAAAAGAAGAACATTTTTGCTATTTATCTTTCCACGGCGAGGTACTTAACCTTCACATCGACATCTAAAGTCTTTTTTCTAAGATTTCACTAGTGTTTCATATTAAATAATCTTAACTGATATTTTAAACTAAGGCCCAGTTGATCATTATAAGTTTCAACGGAGCCATGCACACTTCTCTATTTTCATACTGTATATATTCGTTCAATTGTCAAAAGCGTGAATTTGTACATTAATTAATGCAAAAACTGCAGTTAGTGAAGTCCAATGATGAACTTGCACCAATTGTGTTGTAGAGAATAGCATTTTTTGTCGCCCGGAGAAAACTTTTTTTATAAAATAGATTCGTTTATTTAGATCTGTCCCCGTGTGGAACTCTAGTTGCTGTGCAAATGGTAGTGGTAATTTGCATATGGCACCAGTGTAGCATTGTTGTTGCCCCTTAACATGTGCGCTTATTTCGTTTTATTTTGTATGACTACATTATTATTGGGCGGGCCGCTTCCCAGTGTAGCATTGTTGTTGCTCATTAACATGTGCGCTTATTCCGTTTTATTTTGTATGAGTACTTTATTATTGGGCGGGCCGCTTCCCCAGTAGTATAGACGTGCATTTGATGCAGTCAGAGGAGTGGTGAAGTGAGATCTGTAATCTGTAGAATAGCCTACTTGATATCGAAATAACAAAATGAAATGTCGAAAAGAAGGACCATAAGGTCAGCTTGCAGAGGTTACCAGCATCGCTAAAGAAAACCCAAAGTTAGTTCCCCTGTTAGAGTGGTAGGAGATGCTAGGGGAAATCTGGTGTTCTTGAGGGTCGTCCCGCTAACAACCCTTGAAGGTTTAGAAGATTTTTGCGTTTTACCGCAACCATAAAAAAAGGTATTGTCGTACATTTTTTAAGAGCTACCACTTACCGATCCATTTGCTTCATTGCACTCGACGGTACAAGAGGTGTGTTCAATCATGTGTGGGCGAAACCTTACACATTGTATTGATGCTGTAGCCTGTGGTTCTAAAGTACTTGATCTAGCGTTGAACCCACGAATAACTAATTCACGAAAATATTGACTTTTTCGAATCAAAGTTAATGTTCTACCACCGTTTACTGGCGAGCGGTTTAAATTTGTTGCTTATAGATTCAGGAGAATTCACTTCTGAATGCTGGTTTTTTGAATCCATTTATTATCGCACCAGAACAATCTTCAATGTCGGATGTGAAGCACCACCTACATATTGTATCATGCGTTTTCCGTGGATTAGATGTAGGACCCCACTATATACACCCCATTTCCTCTTTAATTAATGCCTACGACGCACAGTTATTCCCTAAGCTACACGTTATCTAATTACGAGTATATTTTTTCGCATCGTATCGCATTCAGCAAAATACTAAAACCCAGCGCCACATTAGGTGGAATAGGTGATTCCCTGGCAGCTGCTTACGTCTGGAAAAATGCAACGTACGGATAGAGACTGATTACCGTACAGCGGGTGTCATGCACTCGCTTATGGATTTCCCAGTCAAAAAGTTTTTGCCGGTGATACGAAGTGACGAAATATTCGGGAACCAAGGCCACTGCACTTTAAGTGGATCAATTAAGAGCAATATCAATTAAGCGAAACGATGGCTCGTGCCGGGGGATTGCACTCAATATGGGTCACAGCCGAATGGGCGAGACTGTGGCAGGGTAAAAGACTTGTGTGTAAGGTAATACTGAATGGAGAGGAATTGAGTGCATCGTTCGCAGTTTTCGCCCAATAATTTTAATATAAAAGGAGTGGTTGGAAATGGTATAAATCAGAGTAAAGTAAAGAGTTGAATTGTGAATAGCTAAACTAAGAGCGCAGCTAAAATAAATAAATAAACTTAGGTACCAGTTAAACCAAATATTACAAACGTAAAAAATAAAAATATAGCCTTTAAACATTCCCTTTGCTCTACTGTAACTCTCCGCGTACTCGCTCTACCGTCGCTACCGAGAAAGCACGGCGAGCGGCGACACAAAAACTTTAAACATTAAAATGAAAAAACCGTTCGAGATTATATATTATAATGACAAAGAAACGCACGATCAAGTAGAACATTCCATATTTGTGTGATTCGGCCAAAGAATAATTGTCTGTGCTTATCCGTATGCTTATTTATAAGCTACTCTATTATGCACACGCTGATGGAAGGATGCCACTGATGTTGGAAAAGAACTTATTATCCATCCGAATTTTTCCACTCACCCATCAGCGGTGCTCTGACAAATTGTCAAGGATTTTTTCAACCAATCTCCGGAGGATGTAGGAATATCTCATTGGACCCAAAACCACCACCTTCCAATGGTTGACTTCCCAACAAAGTTTATCTTCATATACCAGCCATACAACATTATTTAATACGTTAGTTGTGCTTCAGGAACCAAGTTCTTGTCCACCACTTAATACATTGACATACGTTACCAAACAGACATCAAGTCGGTAGAAACTCCAGGCGATAATCTACAACTGAAACTGATCAATATTAAAACCAAATTGAATTAAGTTTCAGATACATTGCACATTACCTCCTGTCACTGGTTACCCATCTGGTTTTCAATCCTCTATCTCATCCAAGTGTCCTAATCATTCAATCTGTGAAACTAAACGCAGCCGGAGCTACTTGAAAATTTCCAGCAAGTTCAAAATAAACTTTGCAGTCTAGTTTACGTGTTGGTTTTTCTGAATAAAACTAACTTTGCCAAGTATCTAGTTCCCGGTCACTGACATTCGACTATCCCTAACCACAATTCAACTTTGCTTTTCGGTTAACTGGGGGTTAACTCGAGTTACGCTAAAGGTATAAGGAAGGCGTCGCACACACACCGTCTGCATCTAAACTCTTTGCTAATGTGTAATTGCATAAAGTATGATTATATTTTCATCTAAGAAAATCGTTTTAGACAAGTTTTCCTTCCAAAAAAAAAAAAAAAAAAAAAAAAAAAAAAAAAAAAGAAATAGAAAAACGATAGATAACATTTTATATCTCATCTACTTGATTACCCAAGCGGTGGTACCAGCAAATAAGTGGTACAAGAGCTGCAAGTGGGAATGAATGTCTGTCTAAATGATGCCACCACTGATAAAAAGCTCCTTAATTAAGAGATAAGAGAGTGAAACAAGAGATTCCCTGTTTTGAATTCGGTCGGTGCGCAGAGGGAGAGGAAAACGGATAAGGCTGTATCCTTTTTGTAACTTTTCAGTGTTGGTCAACACACAATCATCTTGACGTTGGCGAGCACGAGTCCTAAGTATGATAAATAAGAACGTAGTCCGTAGATTTTCCTCCCCTAAGGCGACACGAACACTCATTCAAGTCATGGCCAAAAAACATGCCATGTCCGAAAGGACACTCGTTCTCAGACAACCATTATACATCGTCATCAGAAGGCCGACATTGTAATTTTCTTCATGGTCATCCGAGGGTGGCCGACAAGCTAAGAATAATTTTGTTTTCGAATGAAGGTCTCAGCCAGAAAGTGCTGTTCAAACATACGTTCGAAACGAGTTTGTGATTTTGTAAGAAATTCCTACCACATCTAATGTCTCCTCAAAACACGTTTGGGTGAAATATGTAAATGATAACAAACTTTTTTGGGTACTTCTGTGATTAAATGTAGTTAGAATGATTTGGGAAAGGATACTTTGGGACTGACTGTGTTAAAATGAATTTTTATTCTTAGGATGGGTGAGGTGATATTGGAAACATAGTAAATCTGTGACATAAATCACAAATTTATGGTATTTTTCGTACTTGCCAATTGTCCCTGATGGTAGGGTTTCACTGTTATAAATATGAAGTACTGCAAACGTAGACTAAATACTAGATAAAATGGAGATATGATCCGAAGAGATGCACTCACAGGCATATTACGAAATGATCTGCAAGCTGTAAGTTCCATTTAGAAGGTACACAATTGACCACAATAAGAGTTTCCTTGTCATATGGTGAGGAACATCGAAAAAAGTATTGTCCGGGCTCAGAAGGATACAAAAGAGGCAAACAAAACTTAGATGTATATAAACACCAAACGCACCTTTTAACGAATTCGATGTCCTATTCGACCTCATTTGGTCTTACACCCCCACACAAAAATCATTATTGCTGGTTATTTCAATGTGCATAATTGTCACTGGATTCGGTGGTCTAGTCAGGCAAGTCTTGATGGACAAGTCCTTCGCCAATTTAAACAATTTAATTCAATTTACAAACGGTGCCAACAAATATACGCCGCGACTATTCCGCCAAGACACTGGGCCTGTTTTGCCTAGTTTCAATTTATAATAGAAAAAAAAATTATTCATATTTTAAGAAACAACAATTAATGGGGAAATTTGAATGACAAGTTACGCTTAGAATGGCGTTAATACCACGCTTAATGTTTTATTGTAACTGGCCTATTGCTATCATATTATCTTCATACACTGTCATATTACCTTCCCCACATAAAATGGAGACGCGGAGTAAGAATAGGGATTTGTGGGACTCATTCAACGTCTTCTCTTCCTGACAGTTGTTTCCTAAGAAACATTTCTTTCAACAGTTCTTTGGGCTTCAATTCTTGCATCAGTTGAATTTTATAAGTTTTAAGATGCAAAATGGGATGTCAAATTCTTGGTAAAGTGGTTCCCTTAATGTTGTGTTTTGGCCATTACTTTTGTGGCGGTTCCGCCAAACCCCACGGTTCACTTACCTAAAAACAAACCCATAACCCCCATTCTTGCCCGCCAAAGGCAGTCTTCATGCGACTCCGCTCGACATTGCTCAACACCCTTCTTCCACAACCTTGGCTCCTCACTGAACCACAGCTACTGCGCGTAGCAAAATAACCAGTAGGACGCCAGGTTCTACCCCCTTACTCCTAAATAAGGATCTTTCCTCCTATGGACTCTCAATGTCCCCTAAGCCACCAAGGCTCAATCCAAGCGGCAACCAAAGGCAATACACGCCCCTCCACCGCGCCACATATCCCAGGTGCAATAACCACCCCTCGGAGCGCATCTATTAACCCTAGGGAGCCCTGAGGTTGGACACAACCAATCACACACCAGGTGTTACGTGCGTCCGCCACCCCATCAATTAATCATTTTGTATTTAATTATTAACATAATTTGTTTTAAGGTAGTATGATGGTAAGGTGGTGGAGGAATTGCACGATCCAGAAGTGAGTTTTTGAACACGCCCCGATTCGGGTGTGGATCGTGCAGTTCTTCGAGTTCGAATTAATGGACGAACTCAGTGGATATGCAACTTAGTGTTTATCAGATTCTGGCGCAAGACTAATAACCTTGCCCGAAAAAAAAAACAGATCATTATGGAAAATTTAACAAGCCTCAGGACTTGCTAAATAAGGCCAAGACCGGTTCCAGGTTGTAGTGCCGATGATGATGATGATGATGTTTATGAGATTGTGTTGCAAATGGTGCTGCCGATTCAACAAAGGAGAAGCTGGAACACATTTTGGACGGGTTTTTGTGCTTGAGAAGAAGGCTCTTCTGACCCAATTACCACGGACCAACACCTTGGAAGCCCAGCACCTGAAGTCGTCTATGGGGTGCCAAGTGAAGACGACGACTGAGAAGGCTACCTACCTACAATACTGACGCCTCCATTACTGTGAGTACCTATTGTTTAAGCCTATCTGTTGCCCTTAACCAGTGGCGCTCGAGAATGCGACAGTCCGGATAGTATACACGATACTACTCCCCTGCAATTTCACCACACACCCAATTCAAATTAGTCAGATCTGCAGCATTTGGCGCAGATCTACAACTCTTAGGAAAGAACCATTAGCCCAAATTTGCGAATACTGGCTCCCTACAAAGTAAAGATATTGGAGGAAAAACACTTACAACATTGAACTTGACAACATACGACACATACAGCACGACTCTATACATCAAACAAATATTAAAGCTGTATTTATATATGACACAGGAGCCCCCTAAGCTAAGTCGCCTACCCTTAACCAATCGCGACTGGGCGGCACCTCCTCACAAGTCGCCGTTCGGTCGAGGTCGCAGCTACAGCTACACTGGCGCCGATGTACTGGTCCTCCCTCAATTGGCAAGCCGCGCAACTGAGTGCCGCCCCCTTCACCAGTCCCAGCGGTAAACAATTCGCCATACAAACGTGTGGACGAAAGACACCGGCTCTGGACTCGGGTCTCGTTTCCATCCCGCACACGGCAACCCGTCGCTGCGGAATCCTTGGACAAGTCCCCCCCATCTCGCACACGCCACTTCGTCACTGCGGATGCGGGCGGATTTCCGGTAGGTTCCGACCTACTCGGACGATAAACCTGTCGGTCCAAGCGACCCACTCCAGGCCAATGGACCATGTCGCACACCCCTGCCCTTGACGGCATCCACGCGGTAACAACCGATTACACACAAGTATCGACCCAAGCCCTTTCTATGAACCAGGAACTCGCCATCACGACAGTTCCCCTAACAAATTTACAGCGCCTTCCGAAGCAAACAGGGGTACCTTGTTTTCAAGCGCCCAGGCCTCCTCCCAGCTCCGCCCCACCCACTCGAACACCACTGCAGTCCTACCTTTCTTTTTCGTGATTACATCACCGAAGGGGGGGGGGGGGGGTTATTGTGGCAGTTCCGCCAAACCCCACGGTTCACTTACCTAAACAACCCCCACAACCCCCAGTGTTTCCCACCAATGGAATCGCGTTAGCACCTGAAAATATTCCCTTCCCAAGAATAGTTAAAGTTTTCAATCCATTACCTGGAAATGCTGCAAAGAATTTTTTCTACATGGGCTTTCATGCATGTATCAATGCATCTCTGCATTAGCGACCCAAAAACCGAATTTCCAATAAGTGTAGATATTCACACTATAGTTCGATCCTGCCGTCGCCATAAATGCCATGCATAATTGACACAGATGGTATACAGAACCGTCATTGTGTATCCATCTAAATTACTTTCCGAAGACTTGCAACTATTGATTCATTTGCAAGCACTTCTCGCGGAAATATTTCTTTGTTTGAATCTTCAAACAATCACCGACGTCACGCTTTGCCGTCGGATTGGATTCAGTAGCATAAGCATATGCAAACAAAAGAATCTGATTCTCCCAGTCGGCAGAGAGACGATATACGATCTCTATTGTATAAATTATCGCAATCCCTTTTAGCATCTAATGAGTGGCTGCTATTTAGGCAGCTGACCCTGATTACCGAAAGATGCCTTAGGTCGTTTCCCCTTTGTTCTTTTTCCCTCGTTGTAGGTTCCGTTTATCCTTGGCTAAACGCATCGATAAACACGGTGATGTGTACGAACACACACATACACCACCGCGTCCCAGAGATCGCCTTCCATTGGTCACTGGTCAAAGGAAATTTCATTTCCTTTTCACCACACCACCAAAAACTCACCCCAAACGATTGAATATCGTGGGGCCGTTTTCCATCCTCTGACCACAATGGTCATGCCGACTTCCGCTCACCGGTGCGCACGGTGACAGGAATATAGCCGAGTCGCGAATTAAAACACCCCGAAGTTGTGGTTGTAGTGTCGAGTACGTACACCGAATATTCCCATCGCGGCCCAGTTCATATTAATTAACATTTGTCGTATTGTTAATCTTTAATGTGTACATTTTCCCAGTAAATAAATAAACACCAATTTCGCTAGTGACCGCGGCCCAAATAAAATTGTGTATATTAATAAGAAACAAGCCATAAAATTAATTTAAAGTGGTGATCACCAACCAACACTAGTGTTTTATTTTTACTTGTGTGATCGTGTTTGTGCTTTTCCTTCGGCGTTGTACTTGGCGGAACTTTCGCGATTTGTGGGACGAGGTAGAACTCTCGCCCATGCTGGCGTCGCGACTTCGTACCCCCACACGTTCACTCCAAAAGGTTATTATATCTCCAACGTAGTAGGGCTTTTCTCAACAAGTTTTTTGTTCCTGAACTCCCCACAGGAAAAGTCCAGACCAACTTGAGGTACCGCACTTACCTGGACAACATCACGTCCACAGACGCGGTCCCAAGCCCAGCGGGGGCCGCCAGTAACCCAACGTTGAGTCGACACCAGAAGGCAAGGAACTTAACGTCCCCAAAGCCTCTAATACCGAGCTAAACGCTCCATACCTAAAACCTACGACCTGAAACAAGGAGAAACATCCATGCATCCTTCGACGTGTGCAATCGCAAGCTGAGTGAGTGCCAGCACCACAAGTCGGCAACCCTGAACATCTGCACGGGATGCAGGGAATTGCAATCAAAACAATTAACCGACCAACGGACGTGGTGCGGTTGATCTAAACATTAGATCACCCAAATATTCACCGCAAACAAAGGAGCGCATTCCTTAGCCTCGTAAACACCCAGATGGCGCGAAAAACCAAGCACCACGTAACTCCAAACAAGACTTTGTTTGGAGTTTTACGAAGGCCAGCTGCAATAAATAAATACGGCACAGCATTGCGCCGTTGCCACTGTCCGCCAAGCAGAAATGCATCAGCGGAATGTTTGTTTTTCACACCATGTGAAAAACTCTCTTGGATTTCAAATCCAATAGATACCAGCGGACTAGACGTCCAGGCGATCGTCAACACCAGATGGTCGACCTAACCAAGCAGCGTGGGAATAGAATCCACCGCCAACAACGACGGTGAAGCTTCCATATGTATGCGTGAGAATTTTCTCCTTACAGGAAATTGTGTCTGCACAACTGCAAAGTGTTCGGTGGAACACTTCGACTAAGACCAAATTCTGCCAAAACCTCATATTACAACAGGCCCCTTCAATACTTCAGTCTCATGTAGCCCCTTACCCCCCCTTATATCGACTACCACGCCAACAGCTTCACTCCCTTTTACGTCGATTTGTTTAAATTATATTTCCCCATACGTTCTTTATTTTATACATAGTGTAGTGCTCTACAAAGCCCGATTATTTTCCTCCCTAACATATATTTCATTAATCAATATCCCCATACACATCCACCTGCAATACCACACATATATATCCACAAACTAACATTCAATCCAATGTTAGGTAAATTGAACCACATCTTCAATTATCAAATCCCAGAAATCCCTTATAATCCAAACATCACAACGGATATCTTCATACGCATTGCATGGCCATTTATCACGCATGCAGACAAAGTATCCACAACCCAACCAAATCAAGCACGTGTTTAAGGAACCAACTGTCCATTTGGTTCGCACACGCACAATCTCTAAATTCCTACAATCCTTATCTCTACATGCACTGTAGTTTGATGTGTATTTTCTAAAATATATATTCAATTCCCCATCTTTTTCCTCAGTTTCTCACGTACAAATCTCAATAAAGATTTGTATAAAAGGGCCATGGATTTTTAACTCGAGGATAAGTCTCGATTGGCGTCCGATGGTTGGGGACGTCAACAGTTAAAATATAAATTTAGAAACGTTCAAATCAGTCTCTGGGTTTTTATCCGACAGTTAATGTAATAATTCAGGGATATAAAATAAATACATAACAATTTCAACCTCAGTCTTTTAATCAACCCGAAGGATCGGTCATTGTAGGAACAGTGTTAATTCGTTTATTGTTTATCGGCTGTTCCTATTATGGTTCTTTCGATAAAGGAAAACCCAATTACAGCTGTCTCAAGAGGAGATCGCCCACATTGTTTATTTCTTGCCCGCATTAATATCGCGTAGGATTCTGGTGGGTATCGGCGTCTGGAGATGCCGCGCTTGGGCACTTGTATTTATCCAGCTAATGGATTGCCAAACAAATTCATTCAAAAACCATCAAATGGTTCACAACACCGCGGCAGATCTATATCCAAAGAGTCGAATGTATTAAACGTCGTTCTTTACGATTCGTTTTCCCTGGCCTGGGATGGGAAAACCCCTTGATTCGGGCCACTTATATTAATCGTTTCAAAGTAATTGACTTAATAGCCCTGAGGAGCGTAAAGTCTTAGCCGACATTCTGTTCATTCATCGGTTCCTCTCCGGCCCGGCCGACTGCACCTATTTCCTCAGTTCATTTTTTTTCGCAATACAAACCCTTGAAACATGTCAAATTTCTGTCCCCTTTACATTCTCCCCACTGCACCTCTTATGGCTTCACCGATGCTGAGAAATGTCAACACTAACTTCACCCTGTGTGATTTTAACTTCACTACCACGAAACTTATATATCGGCTCCTAAAACATTCCTCTCATTCATACCCTAATGCCGGACCCGCCTTGTTTCATATACTGTTCTCACCAACCAGCCTCCACGCTGTAGGGTAGGAAGTATGTGTGCCGACATTGGCACTGGTTAACTCCTATCCCCACCATGAGTTCATTGGTCATAACACTGAGCAACGCCGCAAAAATGCTCACCAAGAGTCGCCAAGTTTCAAAATACGGAGCGGACACAGCAAGAAATGAAACGCACAGGATATTGTTGGCTGTCAATGATTTTTATTTATAACTTCTAGAGATGTAGAGAGTGTTCACAATTCTAATTTTTATCACCTAATTGTTAACTTTGGTATTTTCAAGATACTGTTTATGGATTTAGTAATTGATTAACATTGGTATTTTCACGATTCGGCTTATGGATTACAGATTTAACAATGAAGGCGAATCTTTTTCACTCGCGGAAAGACTAAACTAGAAATGGGATGCGCAGTCCACCGTGTATCAAACTCGACTCTTTGAGGTGTACGCACTCGCGTGTGTACGCTATGTGCGATGAAACCGACGCGCACCGGTTGGTGGTTGAATTGCGACTCACTATCCAAAACTTAATTCGAGGTGAGTTTGGTGGTGTGGTGAAAAGGAAATGAAATTTTCCTTTTGAGGCTGACCAATGGGAGAAGATCTATGGTACCTAGATCCTAGTGGTGTGTGCGTGGTGATCTTAGCAATGTGATAATGGATCTATAGCGTTTGAAATAATAGTGAAGAAAATCGTGTGATTCGAACTGACGCTATGACAGCTCGAATCACGAAAAAAATTTTACCTTAAGCGTTACACACCAGGCTACTGACCGAGTTTAGAATTTTATTTCCAAACTCGGGTATATTCCACTGGTGTGAATAATTTTTATTTTATCGCTTGGTATACGGTTCTGATGTATTTTTCTTATTCGATTTTTTTCGTTCGGTGTTCTTCACTATTTTTGCTTGCTTGTGAATTGTGTGTATCTGTTAGAATCGCTACACACTCCCGCCGCAGTAACTTCGTTACGATCAGATTCGTATGCGGACGACGGACGAACGAGAGAGAAACGAGAAAACGTCGGAGGCTGGGCTCTATGCGGAAGTCGTGACCGTGTGTGAAGTTCTGCTTTACTATGGGAAGTGAATGCTGCGTGTACAAGATCACGTCGGGGTCACCAATTATAGCGTTTGAAATAATAGTGAAGAAAATCGTGTGATTCGAACTGACGCTATGACAGCTCGAATCACGAAAAAAATTTTACCTTAAGCGTTACACACCAGGCTACTGACCGAGTTTAGAATTTTATTTCCAAACTCGGGTATATTCCACTGGTGTGAATAATTTTTATTTTATCGCTTGGTATACGGTTCTGATGTATTTTTCTTATTCGATTTTTTTCGTTCGGTGTTCTTCACTATTTTTGCTTGCTTGTGAATTGTGTGTATCTGTTAGAATCGCTACAGATCATTGTTTGCTCATGTAACGAAGGTCATGAGAAACGAAAACTGAAACGTAGAAGGAACAAAGGCCATTTATGAGATGTGCATTGCAGCTGAATAAATAGACCGCCAGTCATTAGGGAATTGGTGCTAAAAAACAATTTAGATGTTTACGTTATGGCGATTTGTATAGCCTCTAAACTGGCGACAAGGGTCGAATTCTTGTGTGAATACTTACACTAATAGAGAATTCGATTCTTGGCTGCTAGACGCGAGTTGCGGTATGATTTGTCGGTTGGACAAAAGCCGCCGTGAATACTGATAAACTGGGAAAATCTGCCGCGCACGTGTGTGACAGAATACGTAGGCAGACAGGGGTGCCGATGACGTTTCGAAGGTTTATTGCGGTTACTTAGTACGGCAACCGAATTGTTTTCTTTTCAGAAAAATGCTGAGATGCATTGATGCATGCGAGAATGCCCCTGTGGGAGACATGTTTGAAGGTGCTAATGTAATTGCATTAGCGGAAAACAATCGGTTTTGGAGCTTCGGGACAGGAAGCTTTGGGGTAATTGGGAAGGTAAGTAGTGGCATTTAGTGGAACCGGCGCAGCCCTACCACCCCCCTTGCCTCCATAGTTAAGTTTCTACTTTAGACTAAGTTTAGTAACGGATTTTTCTTGTATAAGCTTGCAGTAGCTAATAAATAGGGCAGCCCAACTAAACTAAACTAGGCTGTTATCGAAATAACCTAAAATTGTATGCATCGCATATGTTACATTTCTTGTTTACCGGATAAATGTTTACCTGTGATAGTTGATTAATCGTCCACACTTGTTTATTATTTTGACATGCGAATATTACAAACCAACTTAAATTCACATAGGTGTCAATGTGGTCAAGGATACTGACGCTGTTTGTATATATGTTATTGTCATCGTTTCCACGTATTAGCATATGGGTGGCACCAGTCGTTCCGCGAAGGGCACTGTTTTTTGTGCCATCACATGGTTTTTTGCAGATGCGCATTGCCCGTTTCTGCCTTTCAGGTTTTATGCGTTTTTATTTATGTGGATTCAGCATAAATTGGACCATGAAAGTCTCTATTCTTCACTTTGCCCCAAAAATGACCAGTCGACGTCATGCGATAGAGCTCTCAATTAACGGTTGCCTTGTTGCCAGCATCGTTCAAATAGGCATCAAATGACATCAATTTTTGTGGATGCAAATACGTCTCATGAAACACTTCCAGATAGATTGTGAATCAATTTTGTTTATTAAAGACGCCAATGAGGTAAACACAATCTTGATCGCTTGGAATAATCCTGCGGTGAAATTGTAATCTATTTCAAATTGTTTCAACGACCCATTCGAGAACTTCTGACATATTTCATGGTCATATGTCTTTAGTTTGTGGCGGTTCTTTAAAGCTTTCCCAAAAAACCACCAATTTCTTTAAATCAACCGCTTTTCCCTCACTCCATAAACCACTATACTTACCTGCATTCGAGCAGCGTAAGCTGTTTTTCAAATAACTTTCACCTTAAAGTTAAACCTCATTAAGCCATGCATCACATTGAATTTTTCCGTTTCATATTTTATGAACCATTCCATAACCATATCGGCTACAGCTGTGTCAACAATTACGCTGGCCAGCGAGTGTTTATCTAAAGGGTGGTTAAATTTTAAGGGCCGATGTTGATTTTGAATAAAACACAAATTATTTAGGATATTATTGTCATTTCTTTTTATTATGATAATATTGGTATGGTTCAATTATGTATGGAACAAAATATCGGCCAAATGTCCGCCGCGACCTCGGTGGCACACCTCCATCCGATGGTCCAAATTTTCGACGACTCTGAGGCATAATTGAGGTTCTATGCCGTTAATGTGCAGAATTATTTCATCCTTTAGCTCTTGGATTGTTGCTGGCTTATCGACGTACACCTTTTCTTTCAAATAACCCCAAAGAAAGAAGTCCAACGGTGCCAAATCACATGATCTTGGCGGCCAATTGACATCGCCACCACGTGAGATAACACGGCCATTGAATTTGTCGCACAAAAGAGCCATTTTTTCTTTAGCTGTGTGGCAAGTGAGGTACCGCACTTACCTGGACAACATCACGTCCACAGACGCGGTCCCAAGCCCAGCGGGGGCCGCCAGTAACCCAACGTTGAGTCGACACCAGAAGGCAAGGAACTTAACGTCCCCAAAGCCTCTAATACCGAGCTAAACGCTCCATACCTAAAACCTACGACCTGAAACAAGGAGAAACATCCATGCATCCTTCGACGTGTGCAATCGCAAGCTGAGTGAGTGCCAGCACCACAAGTCGGCAACCCTGAACATCTGCACGGGATGCAGGGAATTGCAATCAAAACAATTAACCGACCAACGGACGTGGTGCGGTTGATCTAAACATTAGATCACCCAAATATTCACCGCAAACAAACGAGCGCATTCCTTAGCCTCGTAAACACCCAGATGGCGCGAAAAACCAAGCACCACGTAACTCCAAACAAGACTTTGTTTGGAGTTTTACGAAGGCCAGCTGCAATAAATAAATACGGCACAGCATTGCGCCGTTGCCACTGTCCGCCAAGCAGAAATGCATCAGCGGAATGTTTGTTTTTCACACCATGTGAAAAACTCTCTTGGATTTCAAATCCAATAGATACCAGCGGACTAGACGTCCAGGCGATCGTCAACACCAGATGGTCGACCTAACCAAGCAGCGTGGGAATAGAATCCACCGCCAACAACGACGGTGAAGCTTCCATATGTATGCGTGAGAATTTTCTCCTTACAGGAAATTGTGTCTGCACAACTGCAAAGTGTTCGGTGGAACACTTCGACTAAGACCAAATTCTGCCAAAACCTCATATTACAACAGGCCCCTTCAATACTTCAGTCTCATGTAGCCCCTTACCCCCCCTTATATCGACTACCACGCCAACAGCTTCACTCCCTTTTACGTCGATTTGTTTAAATTATATTTCCCCATACGTTCTTTATTTTATACATAGTGTAGTGCTCTACAAAGCCCGATTATTTTCCTCCCTAACATATATTTCATTAATCAATATCCCCATACACATCCACCTGCAATACCACACATATATATCCACAAACTAACATTCAATCCAATGTTAGGTAAATTGAACCACATCTTCAATTATCAAATCCCAGAAATCCCTTATAATCCAAACATCACAACGGATATCTTCATACGCATTGCATGGCCATTTATCACGCATGCAGACAAAGTATCCACAACCCAACCAAATCAAGCACGTGTTTAAGGAACCAACTGTCCATTTGGTTCGCACACGCACAATCTCTAAATTCCTACAATCCTTATCTCTACATGCACTGTAGTTTGATGTGTATTTTCTAAAATATATATTCAATTCCCCATCTTTTTCCTCAGTTTCTCACGTACAAATCTCAATAAAGATTTGTATAAAAGGGCCATGGATTTTTAACTCGAGGATAAGTCTCGATTGGCGTCCGATGGTTGGGGACGTCAACAGTTAAAATATAAATTTAGAAACGTTCAAATCAGTCTCTGGGTTTTTATCCGACAGTTAATGTAATAATTCAGGGATATAAAATAAATACATAACAATTTCAACCTCAGTCTTTTAATCAACCCGAAGGATCGGTCATTGTAGGAACAGTGTTAATTCGTTTATTGTTTATCGGCTGTTCCTATTATGGTTCTTTCGATAAAGGAAAACCCAATTACAGCTGTCTCAAGAGGAGATCGCCCACATTGTTTATTTCTTGCCCGCATTAATATCGCGTAGGATTCTGGTGGGTATCGGCGTCTGGAGATGCCGCGCTTGGGCACTTGTATTTATCCAGCTAATGGATTGCCAAACAAATTCATTCAAAAACCATCAAATGGTTCACAACACCGCGGCAGATCTATATCCAAAGAGTCGAATGTATTAAACGTCGTTCTTTACGATTCGTTTTCCCTGGCCTGGGATGGGAAAACCCCTTGATTCGGGCCACTTATATTAATCGTTTCAAAGTAATTGACTTAATAGCCCTGAGGAGCGTAAAGTCTTAGCCGACATTCTGTTCATTCATCGGTTCCTCTCCGGCCCGGCCGACTGCACCTATTTCCTCAGTTCATTTTTTTTCGCAATACAAACCCTTGAAACATGTCAAATTTCTGTCCCCTTTACATTCTCCCCACTGCACCTCTTATGGCTTCACCGATGCTGAGAAATGTCAACACTAACTTCACCCTGTGTGATTTTAACTTCACTACCACGAAACTTATATATCGGCTCCTAAAACATTCCTCTCATTCATACCCTAATGCCGGACCCGCCTTGTTTCATATACTGTTCTCGCCAACCAGCCTCCACGCTGTAGGGTAGGAAGTATGTGTGCCGACATTGGCACTGGTTAACTCCTATCCCCACCATGAGTTCATTGGTCATAACACTGAGCAACGCCGCAAAAATGCTCACCAAGAGTCGCCAAGTTTCAAAATACGGAGCGGACACAGCAAGAAATGAAACGCACAGGATATTGTTGGCTGTCAATGATTTTTATTTATAACTTCTAGAGATGTAGAGAGTGTTCACAATTCTAATTTTTATCACCTAATTGTTAACTTTGGTATTTTCAAGATACTGTTTATGGATTTAGTAATTGATTAACATTGGTATTTTCACGATTCGGCTTATGGATTACAGATTTAACAATGAAGGCGAATCTTTTTCACTCGCGGAAAGACTAAACTAGAAATGGGATGCGCAGTCCACCGTGTATCAAACTCGACTCTTTGAGGTGTACGCACTCGCGTGCGTACGCTATGTGCGATGAAACCGACGCGCACCGGTTGGTGGTTGAATTGCGACTCACTATCCAAAACTTAATTCGAGGTGAGTTTGGTGGTGTGGTGAAAAGGAAATGAAATTTTCCTTTTGAGGCTGACCAATGGGAGAAGATCTATGGTACCTAGATCCTAGTGGTGTGTGCGTGGTGATCTTAGCAATGTGATAATGGATCATTGTTTGCTCATGTAACGAAGGTCATGAGAAACGAAAACTGAAACGTAGAAGGAACAAAGGCCATTTATGAGATGTGCATTGCAGCTGAATAAATAGACCGCCAGTCATTAGGGAATTGGTGCTAAAAAACAATTTAGATGTTTACGTTATGGCGATTTGTATAGCCTCTAAACTGGCGACAAGGGTCGAATTCTTGTGTGAATACTTACACTAATAGAGAATTCGATTCTTGGCTGCTAGACGCGAGTTGCGGTATGATTTGTCGGTTGGACAAAAGCCGCCGTGAATACTGATAAACTGGGAAAATCTGCCGCGCACGTGTGTGACAGAATACGTAGGCAGACAGGGGTGCCGATGACGTTTCGAAGGTTTATTGCGGTTACTTAGTACGGCAACCGAATTGTTTTCTTTTCAGAAAAATGCTGAGATGCATTGATGCATGCGAGAATGCCCCTGTGGGAGACATGTTTGAAGGTGCTAATGTAATTGCATTAGCGGAAAACAATCGGTTTTGGAGCTTCGGGACAGGAAGCTTTGGGGTAATTGGGAAGGTAAGTAGTGGCATTTAGTGGAACCGGCGCAGCCCTACCACCCCCCTTGCCTCCATAGTTAAGTTTCTACTTTAGACTAAGTTTAGTAACGGATTTTTCTTGTATAAGCTTGCAGTAGCTAATAAATAGGGCAGCCCAACTAAACTAAACTAGGCTGTTATCGAAATAACCTAAAATTGTATGCATCGCATATGTTACATTTCTTGTTTACCGGATAAATGTTTACCTGTGATAGTTGATTAATCGTCCACACTTGTTTATTATTTTGACATGCGAATATTACAAACCAACTTAAATTCACATAGGTGTCAATGTGGTCAAGGATACTGACGCTGTTTGTATATATGTTATTGTCATCGTTTCCACGTATTAGCATATGGGTGGCACCAGTCGTTCCGCGAAGGGCACTGTTTTTTGTGCCATCACATGGTTTTTTGCAGATGCGCATTGCCCGTTTCTGCCTTTCAGGTTTTATGCGTTTTTATTTATGTGGATTCAGCATAAATTGGACCATGAAAGTCTCTATTCTTCACTTTGCCCCAAAAATGACCAGTCGACGTCATGCGATAGAGCTCTCAATTAACGGTTGCCTTGTTGCCAGCATCGTTCAAATAGGCATCAAATGACATCAATTTTTGTGGATGCAAATACGTCTCATGAAACACTTCCAGATAGATTGTGAATCAATTTTGTTTATTAAAGACGCCAATGAGGTAAACACAATCTTGATCGCTTGGAATAATCCTGCGGTGAAATTGTAATCTATTTCAAATTGTTTCAACGACCCATTCGAGAACTTCTGACATATTTCATGGTCATATGTCTTTAGTTTGTGGCGGTTCTTTAAAGCTTTCCCAAAAAACCACCAATTTCTTTAAATCAACCGCTTTTCCCTCACTCCATAAACCACTATACTTACCTGCATTCGAGCAGCGTAAGCTGTTTTTCAAATAACTTTCACCTTAAAGTTAAACCTCATTAAGCCATGCATCACATTGAATTTTTCCGTTTCATATTTTATGAACCATTCCATAACCATATCGGCTCAGCTCGTCAGCAATTATAATAAAGGGTGGTTAAATTTTAAGGGCCGATGTTGAATGTGTTACCCACACCTAAACGTCAAGTTTTTTTCTGCATTTCTCCATTTCAGACTAACTCAATTTGAACCATGGAAAGATACACAATCGTGCAACGCGTTAAAGCTATTCAGGCTTATTATGATGCTGATGATCAATTTTCGAAGAAAATCATCTTCAGTGATAAGGCACATTTTCACCTCAGTGTATTCGTCAATAAGCAGAATTGCCGCATTTGGGCGAATGATAATCCAAGAGTGATTGTCGAAAAACCAATGCACCCACAAAGAGTGACTGTTTGGTGCGGTTTATGTGCTGGCGGCTTCATCGGGCCGTATTTTTTCCAAAATGAGGCCGGTCAGGCAGTTACTGTGAATGGTGTTCGCTATCGTGAGATGATAACGAACTTTTTATGGCCCGAATTGGAAGATATGGAAGCGGACGATATGTGTTTCAACAGGACGGTGCCACTTGCCACACAGCTAACGAAACAATGGCTCTTTTGTGCGACAAATTCAATGGCCGTGTTATCTCACGTGGTGGCGATGTCAATTGGCCGCCAAGATCATGTGATTTGGCACCGTTGGACTTCTTTCTTTGGGGTTATTTGAAAGAAAAGGTGTACGTCGATAAGCCAGCAACAATCCAAGAGCTAAAGGATGAGATAATTCTGCACATTAACGGCATAGAACCTCAATTATGCCTCAGAGTCGTCGAAAATTTGGACCATCGGATGGAGGTGTGCCACCGAGGTCGCGGCGGACATTTGGCCGATATTTTGTTCCATACATAATTGAACCATACCAATATTATCATAATAAAAAGAAATGACAATAATATCCTAAATAATTTGTGTTTTATTCAAAATCAACATCGGCCCTTAAAATTTAACCACCCTTTAGATAAACACTCGCTGGCCAGCGTAATTGTTGACACAGCTGTAGCCGATGGTTTTGCGACGGTTCCTAACCATTTATTGCCCCAATCCCGCAACACTTGCGACCAATTTCCTTTATCGGTTATCTACCGATTATGGGATTTGGGCACGATTATGATTGACGTTAGACAATCATACCCTAGATCATGCCTAACGATACTCCGGTCTGTAAAACAAACAAACACACATCACTGTCTTTATGCTACTTACCAACCACTGTCCATAGTCCCCCTGGTTGAGACGTACGCTTGCACATCTGCAAGTCAAATTCCTCACCATCATCTCCAAATTTATTCAGGTGCATTTTCGTCGTTGCCGATATGCAGGCTAAAGAGGCATCGTATTATACTTGTCCTATACGGACACATAGAGAATCCTCCCACACCGATGTAATCCACGACCGTTGAATCTGACGGATATGGATTGCATCGGAGAGTCCGATTTTAACATCCTCAGCGTACGCACTGGTCAAGTGGTAGTTCTCCAGCGGCAGAGTTGATCGCGCTGCCTAAGCCGAAGTGTGTATTTTTTTTATTAAATTAAGTTCAGCGGCAATCCAGGCGAACACCAATTATATGTATGTGCCGAAAACAGTTGCTGGTGTTGTGTTTTTTTTAAGTAAATTGAATTCAGAAGAAATCGAATGCAGCTTCAGTTGTCTATCAGTGAACAATAAGTGTTAAATTCATTGCCTACCGGTGAACATTAATAGTAAAAGTAATTGCCTACCTGTGAACAATAATTGGAATTAATCGGAATATTGTAGAAATAAAAATATTAACATTAAAGTTTCATCAGTGTGTTTTCTTGGTGATCATTTGAGGGCGCTGCTGTGCTCCACTCTTTCACGGCTGATTTCTTCCAGTGTCCTTAAGTCGTGTTTTTACGTGTTGACGCACATGTAAAAATACTAACACAAGTTCTTCCCTTAAAACGTTCTTATATGGTTCTAGATCAAGATCGTTCCTTAAAACGCGCCACAATGAGGTTGAAGAGGTGCCCATCACTTGGAAACGCCGTGAAATCCATGGACCTTCTTCCTCAATAGAACAGTATGCGCTCGGAGTATTTTCCATTCTTTTACCGTTTCCGTGGAATGGTTTTGCATATATTATTATATATAATATGTGTGCAAGTAGAAATTTGCCTTTGAAGTTGTTTGCATTAAAAAAAAACCTGAACGGATCCAAATCGCTCGCCATTTTGGAAATACGTAGCTTAGGCATAGTAGATGTTTTTATGACTTAGTATTAGTTATTTACAAGCTGTCATTCCGTGGGAATCAGTTGTATAAGAGATGGATGTCGATAAGCAACGGCATTGCATTCTGTCCTGTTTTCAAGTGAACAAAAAAAAAAAATGCTGCTCAAGCTTCAAGATTAATTCGACTTTGGATGAACATTACAGCCAACTTGATAGAAATATAAAGAAGTTTATTACCAATATTTAATGGTGTTCAAGAATACCATGCGATATTGCGCACAATATCGAAAGGCACGGTCCAAATAGTTACAACTCATTCTTTAATTATTCCTTAAAAATGATGATATGCCTCTCGACAAGTCCACAATAATAAAAGTGGCGAAATGCAGTAGTCTTTCGACGCCAGAGTTTCAATGGGAATAAACGCAGCTCCTATGGAATGCATCACTCACAGGGTCATCGCGATCTCGCAATACAATCCGGCACTCCTCTTTTCTGTTATGCAATAACATTTGTTAATAAAAACGCGAATAACCTCGGCGCACAATACAATCCGTATCTGCGTATTCTTATTTCAATAAATTCACGTGTGTATGCCACTTTTTATAGGCAGGTGTGTTGGCCTCGGTAGGAATTCACTCTGGAAAGATTCAGTTCGAAATTCCGCAGCAGCGCAAACCCTTAACCCTAAGAGAGTGGAGAAATTTCGCATTTCGGTCGGCGAATAATTAAAAAAGTGGGAAATTTCAGTTAACTCGACTTTAAGCAAACACCTGAGCAAGGATGTACGTAAATGTGTGGAATCAATGGCGAACGAATGAATGTGCAATTGACAGAATGAATGCAGGGAACTGCGCTCCGGTTGGGAATAAAATAATTAATCTTCTTTTTACGGGTGCTCAGGGTAGAGAATTAGTTCGTTTTACAATGGTACGCGAGATAGTCAATGCCCTTGAACCGTCGTTCACAAAACGAGGTAAGCAGTACCTCTGAGCATGAATGGCCTGCTATGTGTATCCGAATTTTTGAAATGCTTTATAGACCTCGTACTTATTCATATGTTGCTGACGCTCCCGTTAATACCGACTCCGAATTTTACCTTGGCTCTTTTATTATTCGTCCGTAGAATGAACTGAAATTGAAGGTTCGTTCTTGCAACTTGGTAGCACGGTGGTTTTTTTCTAAAATTGAAATCACTCTTTTTATACTCTTCCCAGTTGCATCGGGCATTTTAATCAAACTAAATCGTTAGCTATCAATCCGTAAACAATTCCTTGCAAACCACAAGCACCCATTCAGTGTATCAAAATGTAAGTACCTCGAACGGGAGCATGCAACAATTTAACCCAAAAGCTGTTTAAGTGCTATTCACCATTCACACCATAAAATCCGTTCAAGAAGTGCACTTAACTTGGGGTATAAGTGTGCGTGAACACATATACACACTTGTGTGTGCATTATGTGCGTGCTCCAGTAATTTAAATTCAAAAACCGACATCGTAAACAATGTCATACGGTGTCGGTATAGAAATAAAAATGCACACGACGAAAATTGATTATTTCTCCCGCAAACGACGTTTTTCTTCGCCATTGCCATCGCCTTAGGTATTCCTGTTCTGCCTCCAGCAGCAGGATGTGCCACAGCCTTCTGTCGTCAGTTAGAATCCTTCTCGTAGGCACTTTGCAGTCAAAAACTAAATCCCCACATTGCAAAAACAAAACTGCAAATTGTTCAAGGAGAATGAAGGAGGAAAAAAAAGAGGGAAAACGAAAAAGGATACTTTTAAATCGTCACCGATGCATACACAGCACACTTGCACACTTTTATTCCATCCCTATAACTAGCTGCGAATAGATCCGTCCACATGTGTATACGACACTTAGACTTTGCACAGGATTCCGCCGAAGGACGCGTTTACCGTCTCAATAAAAATAGCGTGAGCACTGGAGAATATTTTAAATTCAAATTTGCAATACATCACATTTAAGCGTCTGCGGTGCCGCAGATACGGGAAGATAAACTAATAGTTAGTCCCAGTGAATCCTTTCGAAACGACCACCAGGATATTGACGCCATTGTAGAAAATCACGACAAAAAGAGCAAGCGAGGTAAATTGAACGAAATTGCCGGGGCACTTTTTTTCATGCATTTTCATGTGAGAAGTTTCCGGTTGATGGCCAACTGATGCTGGTGGCAACCGTGAAATTCTGCGTTGTCGTTTTGCCTGTAGTCCCTGCAGGCGATAGATGCAGATACAGCGAAAAGGTGAAAATTTATGCAGGAATCACATTGATGCATGCAAAGGTGATGCAACGGGTGAATAGAATAATTTAGAGGACATGTGTCATCCTTAACTCATTTTGACTTCCATTTTGTTAGGAAACAAAATCAACGAACAATAATATGGAAATAAATTCACCTTTTTAAATTTTGTGCAGTCGGTTTCTGCCTCAAATCTATTTTAAGAAAGTTTACAAACGTTTTTTTTTTTTGTGATATTGTTAAATATCTAACCACACTGCATATATGGAAAGGAAAAGTGGGTGTTACTGTTCATGAGTTTGGATACAGGGATGTTGCAGATTTGTGTGGATCGACTGAAGAATGAGCTTCTGGACTTTAAGTTTGCTCTTAAGGTGATACATACACGAGGATTAATGGATAACGCATGAAAATATTTGAAGCGATGCGATACATTTGTAAAATTCAGTTGAACAATGGCTGTGACAGTAGCATATCCACATTTATTGCCTACTGAGTCAAAAGTATTAAATGTAAGCTCGATATATTTATATATGAACCGATTATTGGTTTGGTGTAAACACAACATGTTGATCGCCCAATGAGCAGCAGATATACTAAACCGAAACATAGCGGCACTAACTTTTTTAACGTCCTGTTTTTCTACCTTTTCTATTCTCCCGATCTTCTCAACTCCTTCTCGTTATCCGATCTGTATTTTATGATACTATAAATGTGTTGATACTATTTTTAGAATTTGTACATTATAACAAAAAAGATCTCAATTGTAAACGTCGAACAAAGTAGAGTAAACCGGAGGAGATTCAAGAGAGCAAGAAATAACTGCAATGCGCTGACTCAATGCGCCAAGTCCTCGCACGACCAGAAAAAATTCCACACTATTCCACGTTATTTAAAACTTCTGGGCATTTATGAAGACCGGCAAAAACCCTATCTCATCATCTATTCTATTGCTCATAGTTGGTTAAAGTGCAGTGAGCTACGGTATAGAGGAAGCAAATCACCTTATCTGTTATGCAGTCAACTTGCAGCAATAACATCAGCTCTATGTCAATTTCATTGGGAGCACCACTCACTTGAAAATTCATATTTTAACTCGAGCACAGAAATTCACTAGTCAATATGAATCTTCCCCCTGTATTTTTGATGAAATTTTATTCCACACGAATAGGTTGCTGAAAGGTTTTTGAGGTACTTGCGGTGATTCGAACGGACACACACGAACACACAACCCTAGTAAAGAAATGTTGAGAGACACTACCCGAAGGAAGAAACAGGAGCGGTGGAGGTGGGTTTAATCATCTGCAGGCACTTCCGCATAAACAAGACAGAGTGAATCTGGTATGTAAGTGGGTTCGGACTGCCTGCGCCGCGAGGCAAAAAAAAAAATATTCTTCATGTAAGGAAAGTACCCTCAGTATAATTAAATTTAGTAATATAAACCCACTATGTAAACCATGATGTAAACCTCGTACAATTAAACTCAGTAATATAAACCCACAAAAAAACCTCCATGTAAACCACAAATGGCACATGTCAGTAAAAGACTAAGAAGCAAAAAGGTGTTCGCAAAATTGCATTTCAATTAGTGGAATTAATAACATTGAATGTTGTTTCTTTGTTATTATAGGTAAGAATTGCAATTAGTTTAAGCTATAATATTGTAAATTTTGCATATTTTAATAAAAAACTTTGTTATTATAGAGAAACAATTCTATTATTAATTGCACCACGGAAAAAATCCATCGGATTATAAAACAACATTCTCGTTGGAACGCACAATGGAAAAACTGCAATTCACATTCAGGGTACTCTCAACTGTAGATCATCCGAAGTCGAACGCGCTATGTCTAACCTCAATCGGCACGCCGGACAACCGAACTTACACAATTCCAGATGTATACCTAAGTGTGGAATGTCATCCGGAAATTGTGAAAACAACAGCTTTTGATAAGGTAAGAAAAACGTTAACTAAAAGACACCAGACAAGGAAAATTTGGATAGTACTAAGTGAAGAATTGCGAAAAACGTATCTGGACGACTGTGGAACTTACAATTCTCTGACGTGTATTTAGAAGAAAGTAGCACACAAGAAAGTATAGGTACCGTGACTGGCGCCGAACAACCATTAATACAATTGCTACAAAAATTGCTTGAGAAAAACCAAGAAAAGTCCAAAGAAAAGACTAGTGGCAAAATAGCTAAAGAATTTGTTTGGCACTCGGTCGGCCAATATGTAAATTTGCGAACGGCAGACTGCGCCTTGCAAGTTCCACCAACAACTGCTTCTGGTGGTGGGCCACCAGCACGGTATATAACGGTCGATTGTTGTCGTCCTCCAGAAGAATCCTCCAGTTAATGTAAAAAGAACACGGTGGTATTCTGTTGTGCCTTTAAGTCTATTTCTCTATATTACATTTATCCATTGAACATTTACGTTTTGATTGAATTGATCCCGAACTGTCTCTTGCTATGAGGAATTTACGAAGAGTGTCAGCTCATTTGAATATAATTGAAATGTCAGCTGTTTGCTGACATTTGTTTGTCATGACAGCATTTCAGTGGTGCCTGCACCCGTGTTGCTATCGAGTGCTGCTCCGTCTCCAACAGAATTTACTATTGAAAAATTTAATGGTTAAACCCAAATGCAGATCAGTGGATTACTAACTAACCATTTCAGCAAACTGGGAAGATTGGAAAAATAAGTTCCGCGATACATTTGCAAACAAAGGCTGGTCTTCAATAAGATATGCGCTGCAATTTAAATATCAAACGGGCTCTTTTCAAGATTACGCAATAAAAAAAGAAAAACTCTTATTAGAAGTAAGACTATCTATTGATAACGGAACATTAATTGACTTAATTGCCACGGGCCTGCCAAATTTTGTAGCCGATAGAATTGATAGAGAAAAATTAAGAAAGACCGAAGACTTATATAATGAAATAGGTAGATTGGAACACTTAGTCCACAAGGAAAGTTCAGAAATAAAAAAGATTAAAAATTACAGTAATAAAGAAAAGACAGAAAAAGTACTATGCAAAACTTGTAAAAATAAAGGTAAGGGCACAGGCTCCCATCCTGAAGCTGACTGCTGGTTTAAAGAGAACAAAGACAAAATAAAACATGTTAACAACTCAGTATTAGAAGCAGAATTAAGTGATAATGATCCAAAAAACTAATAATTCCACCATTAATTAGACTTAAGATAGGATTAAACAATATTTTGGAAGTATCCGCTGTTTATGATTCAGGCTCCAATGTTTCACTTATAAATTCAAAACTAGTTCATTTGAAACAAAAAAGAATTGATGTAAAGCAAAGGGTTAACTGAAGAACGATTAATGGTGTGTATAAATCAGAGGAATTGATAAAAATCAAAGCAAAAATATTAAATATAGAAGAGTACATAGACGTATTCGTAATTAATAATGAAAACTTTGAATATGATTTCCTAATAGGATTAGATTGTATAAAAAAATGCAAGCTAATACAAAATGAAAAACTAAAGATAGAACAGAGAACTCTGATCCCACAGAAAAACAAAAATATCGAATAAACGTCAATGAAAACGTCGATTTAGACAACTTCAAAATCTTAACAAATCACTTGAGTCATTATAAAGAAGATATAATAAAAAATCTCATAGATAAATATAAAAATATATTTGCAAAAGACAAATATGATATGGGCGTAGTAAAAGTTTACGAAGCCATAATAGATCTCATAGTAGATAAATATTGTAGCAAAAGGCCTCATCGATGCACAATTGAAGATAAAAAAGAAATAGAAGAACAAATATCAGAGTTACTTAAAAGAAACCTAATAGAAGAGTCATACAGCCCTCTTGCTGCTCCAGTTCCATTAGCATATAAAAGAGATGAAAATAAAAGCTCAAGACTATGCATCGATTTTAGAGACTTAAATAACATACTAGTCCCTCAATCACAACCATTTCCGTTAATTGAAGATTTGGTATTAAAAACAAGAAATTGCAAATATTTCTCAAAACTTGTCATAAACTCAGCGTTTTGGTCTATCCCATTACGAATCGAGGATAGAAGAAAAACGGGATTTGTAACCCAAGAAGGTTATTTCCAATGGACATGTCTCCCTTTCTGGTTAAAGACGTCTCCGGCTATCTTTCAAAGAATATTAAGCAATATAATAAGAAAGCTGTCAGATTTCACAGTAAACTACATCGATGATATATTAATATTTTCAAAATCTTTCGAACAACATATAGACCACCTTTCACAATTACTAGAAGCAATAACGAAAGAAGGGTTCAGATTAAAACTTTCCAAATGCACATTCGCACTAGACTCTGTACAATATTTGGGCCACAATATAAAGCACAACTCAATTTCTACAATAAAAGATAATCTAATTTCAATAAAAAAAATTCCCGTACCAAAAAATCAGAAGAACATCAGACAGTTCCTAGGAAAAATTAACTTTTACAATGAATACGTGCCGAAAATTTCACTAATCCTAGAACCCCTACACAACCTATTAAGAAAAGGACAAAATTTCATTTGGTCTGAGGAATGTCAAAAAGCCTTTGAATACATGAAAAATTTCCTCTGTAACCAACCAGTATTAGCAATTTTCGACCCAGATCTACCAATTCACATATACGAGGGTTGATTCTTATGTTTCGGGATTTGGCAACCCTAGTGTTGCAATCCGGCAATCGACAGCTCTGTCGTAAAGTTGGACATTTTTGAGGTTATACGCACTCAGAACGTTTAGACATACGAGCGCTATTTGTGTTGTTTACAGTAACTTAAAAGATTCATCTCGGCCCAAAAATGGAATTAAATCGTCAACATTTTCGTGCTTTATGATTATTTTTTACAACTTTCGGCGTGGATTAACTCAGCAACAGTGCATGGATGAACTTAATTCAATTTTTGGCGATGAAGATCCATCAAGGACCAGTGTTTATCGATGGTATGGTGAATTCAATCGTGGTCGTAGTTCACTCCAAGATGAATTTCGTGAAGGTCGTCCAAAATCACTTGTTGTTCCGCAACCATTGAAGCTGTGCGCGAACTGATATTAGAAGATCGTCATGTGACCTATCGTGAGATTGAGACAACCTTAGGCGTTAGTGGGACCAGCATACATTCAATATTGCATAAACATTTGACTGTCAAAAAAAATTGTTCGCGTTGGATCCCACACAATTTGTCGATCGCCCAAAAAAAGGATCGTGTCAATTGGTCGAACGAAATGCTCAAAAAATACGGTCGCGGTGCTTCGAAACACGTCTATGACATCGTGACAGGTGATGAATCGTGGATTTACGCGTATGAGCCTGAAAGTAAACAGCAGTCGACTGTCTGGGTGTTTCAAGATGAGCCAAATCCAACAAAAGTTGTTCGCGCACGAAGCACTTCCAAGCAAATGGTCGCCTGTTTTTTCGGAAAATCTGGACATGTCGCAACCGTACCACTAGAACAACGCAGAACAGTCAATTCTGAGTGGTACACAACCATTTGTTTGCCAGTTGTCTTCCAAGAAATCAGGAAAACCAACCGCCGAAGACGGATCACTCTTCACCACGACAATGCGAGCTCTAACACATCGGCTGCGACAACTGCATTTTTGAGCACCCAAAACATCGATTTGATGGGTCATCCGCCGTATAGTCCTGACTTGGCACCGAATGACTTCTTTTTATTCCCGTACGTAAATAACAAACTGAGAGGTCAACGTTTTTCGACACCTGAAGAAGCGGTCGCTGCATCCAGAATGCATGTGTTGGAGATACCTCAATCAGAGTGGCAAAAGTGGTTCGACAATTGGTTCAAACGCATGCAAAAGTGTATAGATCTTCATGGGGAATATTTTGAAAAGCAATAAAGTGATTTTCGATGATCAATATTTGTTTTTGTTCTCTAATCCCGAAATATAAAAGGCAACCCTCGTATAACATACAGATGCAAGCTTACAAGGCATAGGAGCAGTATTAAAACAGCCACAACTAAATGACAATTCAAAAACCGAAAAGCCGGTAGCATATTTTTCAAAAAAACTGAATGAATCACAAAAAAGGAAGAAAGCTATTTACTTAGAAGGCGTAGCAATAAAAGAAGCAGTAAAGTACTGGCAACATTGGCTTATAGGCAGACATTTCAAAATATTCTCAGATCATAAAACATTAGAGAAAATGATTATCAAAGCTAGAACAGACGAAGAATTAGGTGATCTAGCCTACTACTTATCACAATATGATTTTGAAATAACATACCGTCAGGTAAAGACAACTTAGAAGCAGACTGCTTAAGTAGAAATCCAGTATTAGAGTCCCAAGAGGACGAAGATGATCAATTAAAAATCGTAAATTTTATAAAAATAGATGTTATTTTAAAAGACCAAAAAGAGAACAAAGATATAGAATCGAGCAAAGATAAACTAACTATTATAGATAATTTGTATTATAAAAAAGTTAAAAAGAAAGAAAAAATCATATTGTCAGAACAACTTTGTAAGAATTTAATAGAAAATACACACAAGAAAATTTGCCACATAGGAATAAAAAAAATGCAAAACAAAATACTGCCATATTATACAGCAAAAAAAATTTCAGAAAATATACAAAAAACCTGCAAAAATTGTGAAATATGCATAAAAAATAAATCAAGGGGACAGGCCAAA